>WTXJ01000011.1:0-597399 GCA_022376545.1 Russula dissimulans
ACCTCTGTATTGTGGGCCGCCTCGCGTTCTTCAATGGTGCGGAGGAGTCCGGCGGCGATTTGGCGGCATAGTCTCCTCGGGGATGGGGGTTGGCGGCCAGGAGTGAAGCGGTGGAGCGCGGCGAGAGGGGTGCTCCGGTGACGTGAGGGACGGCATAAGAGTCGGCGGACTGAGGGGAGGAGGGCTCGACGGCTTGAGACATCCGATGCTTTCGTTCAAAGTGGTCGGCGAGAGTCTGGAGGTGGAATTGTAGCCACGGGTTTGGAGGAAGTTCGAGGCCGGGTAGCTGCCAGAAGACTGGGAGGGCGAAGAGAGGGTCGACTTGGAAGGGAGCCAGGTTGGTGATAAAAGGACGGCAACGCGGGCTCTCCTTTTATCCTGATGCAGTGGGCTGTGCTTGTGATATTCCCGGATTAAGTCGTCCGCGAATATCGCCGTTTTGGGCTCCCAAGTATTATCGCTGTGGGGATATCCTTTCCATTTGATTAGATATTGGAGTTGCCGGCCTCTACCTCTGAACCGGTGATTGATGATGGTCTCCACCTCGTATTCTTCTTCGCCTCCGATCAAGTCGGGTGGCGGTCGGCGGAAGTTGGGTCCGTGAGCGGTCGTTTCGCGATAGGGCGATAAGAGGGAGGCATGAAATACGTCGTGAATGGTCCAGGATGCCGGGAGTTCCAGTTGATACGCCACGGAAGAGATCTTTCTGATGATCTTGAAGGGTCCTTGACGTTTCGGCGCTAGCTTGGAAGTCTGATACGGGAGTTTCAGGTTGCTTGCTTCGAGCCATACCTGTTCTCCCACTTGAAACACGTCTTTTCGGATCTCTCCCGCGCGCGCTGATTGATTGATGGCCGCCGTAGCTTGCGCCCTTCGCTGGAGGAGGTCATCGATTCGGGCTTCCGCTTCTTGATTGTTTGTTCCCAGAATTTGGTTCGGATACAAGATAGGCCGGTATCCCAGTAGGGCTTGATTGGGCGTCATCTTCAGCGTGGAGTTGACTCGGTCGTTATGGACTGCCGACGCGATGGTGAGCCATTTGCTCCAGTCGTTTGGTTGCGCGCTTGTCACTAGACGGAGGTATTGTTCGATCCACTGATTTGTTCGTTCGGCAAGTCCATCGGTTTGGGGGTGAAAGGCCGTCGACAGATTCTGTTGGACTCCTAGTTTTGCCGTGAGGGCTCGGCCAAAGTGTGAGGTGAAGCGGGGGTCTCGATCGGTGATGATTTTCTTTGGCAATCCGAACCACCGGTAGACGTTGTCAAGGTACATTTGCGCGATTTCAGGACCTGTAACTGTGGTGGAGCAAGGGACGAAGGTCGCGGCTCGGGAACAGCCGTGGTCTACTATGGTGAGGATGGCGTCGTATCCATGGCTTTTGGGTAGGCCGGTGATGAGGTCCATGGCCACGCGCTCGAAGGGTTTGGCGTCCGGCGGAGTGTCAATCTTGTAGATGGGGACTCTGGAGCGGTGAGTGCGAATTTTGTTTTGTTGGCACTCTGCGCATCCTTCGACATAGTCTGTTATCCACGCGGTCATACCGGGCCACCAGAAGTCTCTTTTTACTTGACGGATTGTCTCGTCCCTGCCTGGGTGTCCTGCCGTCGGCGCGTCGTGGGTATGGGTCATGATGCGTCGTTTGAGTTCGAGATCTGGGGGAACCGCCAATTTACCCGATTGGGTCCATTTGGGGACACGGTGCGAGTGTTCTTCTTGTACGCAATGAAAGGCCTCTTTCCATTCTTCCATGAGAAGCGGGTGTTGCTTCTGCGACCATCGGATGTTGTCTTCGAGGTCGTGGTAGATGGAGTCCATATCGAAGACTCGGATCCGCGAGGGTGGTTTGAGGTGTCGCGGTGAGGGCTCGATCGGAGGGGTTCGTGCTAGCCCTCGATGTTCATCGGGGATTTCGTAGTGGGAGTCGACGAATAGTGCTTCTGGGAGGACGGTTACCTGTTTGTTATCTCCTTCGCCTTTGTCCTTCGACGGCGGACGTGATAGGAAGTCCGCTGCCATGTGGGACTTTCCTGGCGTCACCTGGATGTTAAACCAGTAGTCTTGGAGGAGAGCGTGCCATCGTGCTGTGCGTCTGTTTAGGTCTCTCGGTTCTTTCCAGAAAGCGAGGTTTGCGTGGTCGGTGACCACTGTGAAGGGGTGTCGAGTGAACCCTAGGTGTTGCCTCCAGTGTTTAAGTGCTTTGACCACGGCTAGTAGTTCTCGTTCGTAAATGTCGTAGTTTCGTTCCGCGGGAAGGAAGGTAGCCGAATAATATGCGATGGGATGGAGGCGAAATTTGAGGGGGCGTTCTGGATTGGGGTCGCCCTCTTGTAAGAGTATGGCTCCCACGCCATATCCCGAGGCGTCCGTATGGAGGATGAACGGTTTTGTGTAGTTGGGTTGGGCAAGAACGGGTCGTCTGCACATGAGGGTCTTTAGGAGTTCGAAGGCGTTCATCTGTGCGTCTTCCCAACGCCATGGGGTGGACTTTTTTGTGAGATCTAGTAGGGGGCGTGCGATTCGCGAATAATTCGGGATGAAGTATCGGTAAAATCCCGTGAATCCTAGGAAGGCTCTGACTTCGGTCACGTTAGTTGGTCGTGGCCAGTCGGCAACCCCTTGGGTTTTTGTTGGGTCCATGTGGATTGTGCCGTGTTGGAGGACTACTCCTAGGAAGTCGACTCGACGTTGTTCGAACACGCACTTTTCGGGCTTTAGGTATAGGTCGTGTTCTGCCAACTTTGTAAGGACGCGATGGACGCATTGTTCGTGGAAGCGAGTGTCGTCGTCGGTGGCGATTAGCATGTCATCCATGTAGATGACTAGCCATCCTTCTCGCATTTCTTCTGTGAAAATGGCGTCCATCATCATCTGGAAGGTCGCTGGGGAGTTTGTGAGTCCGAAGAACATTACCGTAGGTTCGAATAGGCCTTGGTTCGTAATGAAGGCCGCCTTCCATTCGTCCCCTTGTTTTATCCTCACGTTGTTATATCCCCAGCGAATGTCGAACTTCGTGAAGAGGGTGCGTGAGCGCACTTTGTTGATTAGCTGTGGGATAAGCGGGAGAGGGTAGCGGTTCCTGATCGTCCATTGATTAATCCGTCAGTAGTCTTGGACAGGCCGCAGTTTTCCGTCCTTCTTCTTGATGAAGAAGAAGGGGGCGGCGTAAGGGCTCTTGGATGGACGGATATAACCTTTCTTTACGTGCTCTTGTACGAATTTCTTTAGTTCTTCCTGCTCGAGCTGGGTGAGGGCATAGACCTTCCCGGGGATGGTGCTCGGGGCGTCCGGCTTGAGTTCGATGGCGTGGTCCCAGATTCTCGGTTCTGGGAAGCGCTGAGCAGCTTCTTCGCTAAAGACTTTGTGGTGTCGCTGGTAGTGGGCTGGTATAAGGGTTTTCGGGGTGTCTTGCTGAGGGGGACCTAGCCATTCGACTCGTGCTATGAAGATTGGGTCTTGCTCTCGTCGGGTTGGGGTGGCAGTTCGCGGGAGGAATTTTGCTCGGGCCGCGTCAGGACTCCTTATGATGATGGGGAGTTGGGAGTGATCGAGCCAGCCTCGGAGCCAGTCGATCTTTGGCTGCACAGCGGCAAACCAGGGATACCCCAAAATCAACTTGTGGTCGCCTAGGTTTGTGAGGAAGAACCTCATATTCGTGCGATTCGTACCCGTCTGGACCTGTACGTCCGTAAAGAATTCAAGGGAGCCTCCTCGGTTGAGGGTACCATCCACATTGTAGACCTGTCGGGGATGGTTTAATTTCTTTAGCGGTAGGCCTAACCATTTTGCGTAGTTTAAGTTCATGAAATTCTCGGTTGCTCCGGAGTCTACCAGACGATTGCTTCAGCCCTTTTCTTTGATGAGTGTATGTAAGAACGAATCGTCATTGATTTGCGCGCCGACATAAATACATCTTTGGAGGTCTGTCTAATCCAGGCTGTGCAGATTAGACCGAGTGAAAATCCTGTCGCTCCCTCATCCGTTCTCCTAAAGAGGAGGATTCCTCGAGGGAGAGCGAACGGAGCTGTTCCTCCATCCAGGCCACTTTGTCCTTCGGTTCTTCGGCGACGGTTTCGTCGTCGTTCCAGTCAATGAGACTGGCTTGGGTCTTCCTCTGTGGGCAATTGCGGGCGAAGTGACCCGGTTGGTTACACTGGAAGCACAGCTGTGCTCGTTGGGGTTGACGCGGTTGGGATTGGATCGCTCGTCCTCGGGCTGACGGTCCAGCCTTGGTGCGGTCCACGTCCATCGGGACTGGTTGGTTCGCCATCCATGGTGGGGCGTTCGTGGAGGTGTATTGAGGTCTTCCGGCTTGTGGTTGAGGGCGTTGCGGGGGCCTTCCTCCCCTGTTCGGACGGTTGAACGGGTTGGGATTTGTCCCTCTCGTGGGGAAGGGGGTGCGTCGAGGGCCAAAGATCTGATCTATGACCTGTCGGGATTTGACGCTCTCGATGGCCCTCTCCTTGATGTCCGTGTATGTATGTATGAGCGGGGGCTTCATGACATCCTCAGCTACTCCTCGCGGGAGACCTTGGATGAAAAACTGCTTGGTTTCCGAGTTGCCGATGGTGTAGCCGGCTTCTCTGGCCAATTGTTCGAATTGCGAGATATATTGGTCAATCTCTGGCCATTTCATGCGATGCGTTTGGAGTTTCAGCTTGGCGCGTTCTTCTCTTTGGGTGTCTTGGAATTGATGCGCGAATTCATCCAAGAAGGCTGTCCAGGTGGCTGGGATGTCGTCTGCCGCGGTGAGGGTGTCGAAGAAATTGCCGAAGTCTCGAGTCCAGCTGGCGACGAGAGGTCCTTTTATTAAGGTGAGGGCTAGAGCTATACGCTTGAGGTACGAGTTCATGCCCCCTACGTTGTTGTTGAGGCGTATGTAGGCTTTGAGCTCTTCGATAAAATCGTCTGCTCGTTCGCGGTTGCCGTCGAAAATGGCCGGGAGTGCTCCCATCATTTTGGGATCGACCGCTGCTTGCCCTACTGCTGGAGGTGGGGGAATTGGCGGTCCGGGTCCTGGTGGGCCTCCTCCTCCTCCGCCACCTCCTCCTCCACCGCCTCCTCCTCCTGAAGGGCCTCCTGATATCGTTGTTCGTCTCATGGCCGTGTTGAGACGATTTTGTATAGAACCGCTGGAGGCAGAGGGAACCACGGGTGGGGAGGTGGGTTGCGAGGGGGGTGCTTGTTGTGTGGGGGCGCTCGCGGACGTACTAACGAGGGTCGCCATGGTGTCTTGATAGGATGGTGGGGCGATTGAGAGCCCTTGGACTTGTTTTGCGAGCTGGTCGAGGGTATCGGACCTTGGTCTGCCACTCGGTGCTTCTTGGGAATCTGAACTTTCGTCGTCTGACGTTGACGGGGTGGATCTGTTTCGGGCGTGGTCTTCGAACGCGAAATTGGGTGGTACCTCTCCTAGAGGGTAATTGAATTCCTCGACTTCGGGAATTGGGTCTCCCCAGTTGGGGTAGGTTTGTCCTTCTCTGTGGCTTAGTATATGCCAACGCTCGGTGGTGGCTTTCCAGTAGACGAAGGCTGCTTTGCCTTCTCCGTATTTTCCTGACGGGTAGAACAAATGTACTCCGTAATTCCTTCTCTGGGAGGCGGGTGCTTCTCTCCAAAAGACGTGAGAGTTAGGCGGTGGGACGTCTTTGTCCGGGTAGTTCTCCAAGAACTCCACTGTCGGGTTGAAGCCTACTCGTGAGGCCGTATTGACTCGAAGTCGAGTCTGATGTCACCGCTACGGTTTCACCAGCTCTCTTAATAGCAATGGGAGGAAAGGACGACGATGAAGACGACGATATAGACTACGATGACGATCGCTAGTCCGAACATGTACCCGTCCGTATACCGGGAGAGATCTTGAAGAAGAGTACGACCCCTACTTAGAGCAAAGGCGACCGAGGAAGGTCCAAGATCGCTTTCACTCTGAGTGGAAAGACGAGGGTCAGCTGCAAAGACGGCTTGTCTTTGACAGCGAGCCCTGAAGGGGGAACAACAGTGTATAGCGACGAAAAGACTCGACTTGCGAGTCCTAGTGGTACATGGCACGTATAAATAGGTACAGGGGAGGCTATGCCCATAAAGCCAAGGTAACGGTACATCAAGCTATCACAGTCGGCGGCGGTCGGCGCATCAACCCATCACATCAGAACAGAAGGCCAGATCAGAAAGGTACGTATCAACGGGAGTATCATAACGCCGGTTCAGGAACTTACCCCGGTCCACGGCGTACAAGCTAGCCGTCTCGGGAGCCGGTGACAAAGGGACTACCACCTTGAAGGAGGAGAAGACTATGACGATTCCATTGACTGGGAGGCCCAAGATCGAGGTGACTGAGAGCTGTGGAAAGCTCAACCTTAAAGGGGAGATGATGTTATGGACTTACCTCAATCTACAGGGCAAGCCCCACATCCTAGTTCCCCAGCTGATCCCTCCCTCCAACGAACCACACCAATTCCGATTCCCAAACATGCCTGTCTCCATTGGGCATTCTGCAAGAGGTCTGGATGCCAGTGGCATGCCTAGACTCACTATTGTTCTAATATGTGGTACCTTCATTCTGACGTTCTGTGGGACTTATTGCATCCTGATACTAATATGCTTACTGATCCAATGACTGGATGCTTACTGATTGGATGACAGATTGTTCTCATGTTATTGTTCCAAGATCCAAAAATGCACTCTATGATATCATAGCCCACTGATAGCTTACTGATACTTAGGAAGAGCTGACAGGCCTGGGAAGACTGCTTATTGATCGCACATGCTACTTACACAGCCTCTAAGTAGTAGACTTGTATTTAAACCCTTCAGCAGTTGTAGTGTCGAGCCAAGCTTGACTTAATCAATACTGGTCTTGCTGACTATCATCTCACCTATTGGAGTGACCCCTCTTGTCTTCTAAACAACTCTCATTCCCCTTGGATAGCCTCTAAGGAACCTCAAAGTGTTGCGCAGCAACTAGCGCAGCATACAGGCTTAAGCACTCACCTTGGTGTGATAGACACTTAGGCAGTATGAGTGAGGTGTAGAGAGATACGTATTGCACTTCTACATAGGTGCTTTATATACATGTTAGATGGCTATGTGTCCAATGTGGAATAAGGGGTGAGTAAAGGCGTCCACAATATCGCTCAAACTAGGATTACCATATATGGACGCTGTGCCAAGGTCCATTGTCTCATAAGGAGACATACTAACTACCGTACGTGGTACAATGCGTGTAACCAGTCCGTTTCGTCACTCCCCCTCGCTAAATGCCCGGTAGTAATGTAAGCGATAAGAGAAACATTAGGTGGATGAGTTGTAGAACTCTAGTCCAAGCTGCTCTCTAAATTTAATAAATTTGATACGTCCCAGGTTTTTAGTGAATAAGTCGGCAATGTTCTCAGCTCCTTCAATGAAGAAGAGCTCAACCTGCTTGGTCCTGACAACTTCTCGAATGAAGTGGTAGCGCAAATCAATATGTTTGATGCGCTTTTCTTGTACAGGATTAGAGGCGAGAAATATGGATCCTTGATTGTCACCATATAGTGGGATGGGGCCAATAGTAATGCCGAGTTCTAATAGCAAGCTCTTAAACCAGATGAGCTGCTTTGAGGTGTCCGCAAGGGACATGTACTCAGCCTCAGTGGAGGACAATGCAATTGTTTTTTGTGCACGTGAGTTCCACGAGAATATGGTCCCAGCCAACTTCACCAAATACCCGGTAGTGGATTTGCGGGTGATAGGGTCAGAGGCCCAGTCAGAGTCAGCATAGGCATGCAAACCACCATTGGAAGAGCCGTCATATACTAGGGCATAGTCAGCAGTACCAGCTAGGTAGCGACATATGTATAGTGCCCTGTTGAGGTGTTCCTCAGTGGGGTTCGCAGCAAATTGCGACATTTTTGTGACCGCAAATGCAATATCAGGACGTGTTCCAAGCATGATGTAAAGGAGTGATCCTATTACTTGTTGGTACTTAGAACGGAGAGCAGGGTCAGCAGAAGACGTATTTATTGAAGGGTGGTAACCCTCAGGTAGTGGTGTGGGGACTGGTTTAGCATTATGAAGTTCGAAACGCTGCAGCACTTTTTCAAGGTAGGAAGTCTGATCTAGAAAGATCTTCTTGGACTCCCGTCGTATGCGCATGCGTAGGAATTCTTGCGTGTCCCCAAGGTCTCTGCATTCCCAAATGTTCATGAAACGCTTTTTAAGGCGGAGGAGGGCATCCTTATCTGCTCCAAGGAATAATAGATCGTCTACATAGACGATCGCAATGATGGACACGTCTTCATTTATGAAGAGTCCAGAGTCAGATAGGAGGCGTTTGCAGCCCAGCGTGCTCATAGATTTATCGAGCGCCCTCCACCATGCAAGGGCAGCTTGTTTAAGTCCATAGATGGCTCGCTTTAGGCACATGACCTTTTGTTCAAGACCTTTTATTTTAAAGCCTTCAGGTTGTTCCATATAGAGCTCTTCATCAAGCTCACCATAGAGAAAGGCAGTTTTGACGTCCAGTCCAGTGATATGCCAATTTTTGAGCGCTGCAAGCGCAATCATCATTCGGACGGTTTCAAATCGCACGACAGGCGAGAATATCTCATCATAGTCAATGCCTTCTACTTGGGAGAACCCTTTGGCTACAAGTCTGGCTTTTTTACGGCCATCTGACTTAAGGTCGAATACCCATCGGTTTTTAATAATTTTACGATCCCTAGGGGGATCTACTAGTTCAAAGACTTTTCATCTGCGAAGGGATTCTAACTCCTCGCGACAGGCCTGTTTCCACTCTGTTTGTGCCTTTTGGGGCATCTTGAGAATGTCTCTGAATGTCCATTCTCGTATTTTAGCAGTGTCTGGTGATTCCGAATCTATTGGTGGGACTGCCTTGGCGAGCAGATAGTTCAGAAAATCGACTCCCCCTTCCCTTTGTAGGCGTAAAAGGTCATCTACTTCATCCTCTGAGGGTTGAGGCGGTAATGGCTCACTCTGTGCAATTGGGGGTCTAGATCTGCCAGGATTCTGACCTGACGTACTCCCTTCTCCAGTGCTACTGGGATTGGTTTCCGTCATCTTTTTCCAATTAGCAGGCCGCCGAACGTCTCGCTCAATAGCGGTGGGGTGTCTGCTTTCCCCATAGACGTTACCAGGACGAGTAGGTACCCTCCGTAACCTTTCGCTTCGACGCAAAGGCGGAGCAGGTTGTAAAGGAGGGGAGGGTTCACGCTCACGCTCATCTTCCTGCTGTTCGACTGAAATGTCAGGGTGCAGGGGATCTTTGTCAAGATCGGGAGCTGGTAAACCCTCCTTAGTAGAAGGTGTTTGGATAGAGTCATCTCTATCACCAGGAGTGGTGTCTTCAGAGGCATCCATCGGTGGTTGATCTTCAAGGGGTGTATTCACCCTTGTAGTCCCGCGTGTATGTTCATTTGTGCATTTAGGAAAGATCGTCTCATCAAATAGTGCAGTGGCACTTGTGAAGACAGTATTGTTCTTTGTCCTCATAAAAGTGTATGCTTTGATTCCTTCTGTATGACCAAGGTAAATCATAAGCTCACTTTTAGGTGAAAGTGCATTGTTTCTTATTTTCTTTGGGATGTGCACATATGCACCACATCCGAAAACTCGAAGATGAGCAATGTATGGTTTGTCTTTCTTTAGTACCTCATAAGGGGTCAGCCATTTATGGCGACGCAGAGGTGTGATATTGTACACATGAATGGCATGTAGGACTGAAAATTCCCACCACGAGTCAGGTATACAGGCTTCGAGGCGCATTGCCTCAGCCTTATCCATTAGTGTGCGCATTAATCGTTCAGCACATCCATTCTGTTGAGGAGTATAGGGGGCACTCTGGAGTATTTTTATTCCTACATCTTTTAGGGTTGTTAAGAAGACATCCGATTTGTACTCTCCGCCGGCATCAGACATCCATCCTTTAACGGTGGTGTTGTGCTGATTTTTTACCATTGCCAGGAATTGCTTCAAGGCGCTGATTGCGGCAGCTTTAGTGCGTAGAAGCACAATCCATGCATGGGAGGAGTAATCATCAAGGAAGCTTATAAAGTACTTGTACTTGTGATAGGAGACAATAGGAAAACTCTTTATATCAGAGTGTATCAACTCAAAGGGCTTGGTAGCCCGTGTTTCAGAAGGAGGGTGCGAAGAAGCAGGCATTTTGCCTTTAGCGCAACCAGGACAGACATGTGGTTTTTCGGGAATTGTAAGGTTTTGTGGGAACCCTTTAGTTTTATCTTTTGCATGGGTTAAAACATCTTTAGATGGGTGACCAAGACATTTATGCATTAGATCATAATCCACCGAGTAAATAGTATTGGCTTTCAGATGCTCTACTTCTTCAGTAGAAGCGTCTAGCCAGTATACTGTTTGTCCAGAGAATAAAGGGGAACATTGAAGGACAACTTTATAGTCCTTCTGTATTGAAATGCGATGAGCGTCCCCAGTAACACTCAGGCCTTGTTGTAAGAATTCTCCCATAGACAGGAGTCGCACAGATAGTTTTGGTATGTATAAAACAGGGTGAAGGCGTGTTGTAACTGTTGTATTGTGAACTTTGTGCTTTAACAGCACTGTCCCTCATCCTTCAACATAGATTGTATGTGCGGCAGTTTTAACAGGAGATCTTTCTTTTGGGGGTAGAGGCGTGTACTCAATAAAATCATTCATGTCGGAGGTAAAGTGGGCGGATGCTCCAGAGTCCATTAGCCATAAAGGCCCCATTTTTCCGATCATTTTTCCCTTACATTCAGAGCAAAGAGCAAAGGAGTTTCCATGTTCACAAACAAAGTCTGACATTGTATCTACAGGTAGAGCGGTACTAGACGTTCCAGCCATACACTTGAGTGTTCCTAGCCCGCTTAGGGGCTGGTGCGATACTGTTAGACAATGAACAGGAGTTTGAAGGGAAGGAGAGATCACGCACTCTTCTTCAAAATCGCTGCCCCAGTCCAGGGAGACTTGAGAGGTAGGCGTGGGGGCACGGGAAGGGACTTTCTCATCGTCCATGAATACATCCTGGGCCGTTTGTGGGTCCTCAGGAGTGGGGGATCGTTCACTAGTAGACCCGGAGGCCTCTATGACGTGCTGTTCGATATTTTTAGTAGTTTGAATAGTGGGCGTAACGCCCAAGCGATCAGCAAGGGTATAAGCTTTGTTAAGGGACTGGTAAGGTCCCTTGGAGCGCTTAGTTGGAAGGGGAACAGTTTCCCAGTGTTTAGTCAGCCCATGTGGGGTAACTTGGATGACAGTAGTGGATGAGGGGGGAGGCGCAGAGGCAACATTCGCAAGATGCGAGTGCTGATGATCGTCATCCTGACGATCTTTGCCTTTGCCTTTGCCTTTTCCTTTGCTGCGATTGTCACGCTGACGGTTGTCATTATTCTGGTTCTGGTTGTTGTTGTTCTGTCTGTTACCCTGTTGCTGAGAGAAGCGAGGGTCGCCGCGTTTGCGTTTGACAGCTGACAACTTATTTGCATGCTGAGGGTTGTTATTAAACTTCCCTTTGTTCCGGTTTTGCTCAGATTCCCATTGAGCAAGAATTGCGTCACGAACCTCTTTGAAGTTCAGATCTTCGACATCAAAATTCTGCGTTATGATGGGGATAAGATGTTCCCAACGATTGGGGACTCGATTGAGCAAGATAAGACCTTGCATAGGGTCTGGAACAGGCATGGAGGATGCCAAGAGGTGGGAAAATGCAGCTTGCATTTTGTCTAACTGGGGAGCAGGGTGTTGAGCCGGATTGAAAGTCATGGTAGTGACGGTATGGAATTCTTTGTAGATGCTCGTGAGGGTCGCAGCTCCATAGAGAGCGAAGATGCGATTCCAAAGCGTTTCGGGATCCTGTATGGCGCCGACTTCCTGCTGTATCGGGGCAGTAGTCCGAAGGACAACATTGCCAATACACTGGGCTCTTTCCTTTTCCCAGGTAGCATGAGCAGTAGCTCCGTCCGCATCCAAGGGCGGCTCAGTATCATTGCCGGTAGCATATTTCCACAGCCCAATGGACATCAAGAAGGCTTGCATGGCCTTCGCCCAGATACCATAGTTGGTTCCATCCAAGATGGGGACAAGGGTGACAGCGTTGCTAGACGACATGGTTTAGATCTGATAAGATAGCTTGGTGTGCGTCAGCATTTTTATAGCGATTATAGAAGAGCGGCATAAAAGCCGTAAGGGGTGCTTATGCCAATGGAGCGGCCATTAAAGGCGCTTGGCTAGCAGGGCCCATAACCTGTTGCGCAGCAACTAGCGCAGCATACAGGCTTAAGCACTCACCTTGGTGTGATAGACACTTAGGCAGTATGAGTGAGGTGTAGAGAGATACGTATTGCACTTCTACATAGGTGCTTTATATACATGTTAGATGGCTATGTGTCCAATATGGAATAAGGGGTGAGTAAAGGCGTCCACAATATCGCTCAAACTAGGATTACCATATATGGACGCTGTGCCAAAGTCCATTGTCTCATAAGGAGACATACTAACTACCGTACGTGGTACAATGCGTGTAACCAGTCCATTTCGTCACAAAGCTTAGTGATTGAGCTATATCAATCAGCACTCCAGAACAGGTGAGACGCTACTGCGAACTCTATCAAGAGTCGAGTGTCAGCAATTCTTGACAGATACCCAAATACTATCAGTCTTCTGTTTCTCAGACTGAGCATGTTTGTACTTACAACAAACTCCTCATTCATATTCCGCAGTGTATGCATATCCCAGTGACAGAGATGCAGACATGGTTGTACTAACCCCCGAGGTGTTGCGAGGTTCTTGTCACATCTTCAATATTTGTCTTCATGGTGCATTTTTCGAACTCACCGTATTGTGAAGGTCATTGAAGGGTAACATACACACTGTGATACCATTCTTCTTTTGAAACTATCCCACCCCTGAAATAATCTCACACGGGTTCTTAAGAATACAAAAACTACCATCCCCTCGTCTGCACTTACTTCCTTGGGCTAAATGCAGGATCTCCGATACTCAGTGCACCCGCAGCCTCACATACGCGCCTAACCCAATTCTGCGTGGCATCTTGTTCCGCTCTGACGCGTAGTTCCAACTGGACGAAGGCTTGCTCCATGATCTTGTCTTCGCCACCAGATCGCATTGCGGCTAGGTCCACACGATGCCGTGCGAGATCCCTGATATATTGGTGCAGCGCGGAGTTGTATGGCGCTGGCATGATCTCAAAGGTGCGATGATACTCGCCACCCTTGGCAGGAAGAGCGCGTACAACAGAAGAATCACTCCACGGGACAGAGATGGTCGAAAAGGACACTTCAAAGCCATTATACGAGAGGTCTACAGAAGCTGGCACCTTGAAGCCACGCTGCACGGACTCGAAGAAGGAGGATGCAAGATGGATCGCGGGGTGCCGTCCGGTGGGCGTCGAACGAGATGGAACATTTGATGTGGATACGACGGCAGTACTGCCAGCGGTAACCCCAATAGCCGCTGATCGAGAGGGTGCTTCAGACTCGTTGGGGTTGTCCACAGTGTCGGTGGTTAACCTATTTGGCGGGACTCCAGGATTTGACTGGGTGGAGATGGGCGAGAGAGGGGTCATCGGTTCGGAGGGTGAGGTAGACTCTGGATAAATAGCATTGGCAACACAAACATCCGTTCGTACAGAAGACGCACTTGGAGAATCAACGTAACTGATGACCGATCGTGGAGGGCTCGACATAGCGCTCGTGTTGCTCTCGTCCAGTGAAGACACTCTGGTTCTGGTTAGACCAGAGCCACCCGGTGGCACGTGACGCTCAACGACTACTGGAGCAGACGGAAACAGCGACGACCAACGAACGGATTCGACAGGACGAAGGGCAGGGAGTTCGATGCCCGGGGGTGAAGGGATAGAAAATCCATCAAAGGATGACGCATTGGAGAACGGTTCGCTCGGGTACCTCGTGTCAATCCATATCGGATCGTTAGGTACTAACAACTCTGATTGTACCCTCGAAGGTGGGACAAGACCATTCCGAGATGCACCGGGAGGACCCATGATCGGACCAGAAGGTGTAGAGAAAGTCTCAATTGTGGACGTGGACGGAGACGGCCCATTAGGGGGTATGGAACCAAAAGCCGGTAGCGGGGGCACTGCTGGCGAAGGTGTGCTCCTCTCGGTGATACGAGAGAGCCGGGTGCAGCGCATAGACTCTACAACTGATTCTGGTTGAGACGTTGTCGAGGAGGATCGAGGCAACGATGCTCCGTGCTGGAGTTGCTGCGATTCCGTGATAGGGACCACGAGCGGGGAGGAGTGGCGACCAAACGGCATTTGTGGTACTGGTGAGGATAAGCGGGGACCGAATCGGCCAGTCACAGGAATGGAAGATGAATCCGACGGTGGAACCATATAAGGGGAAGATGGTACTGTGTACTGGTATGGCGTATACACAGTCCCAAAGCCCGTCCCTGTTGAGAGACCCCGCACGCCACCCAGCGAGATACGAGAGAATGCGGCGGATGCACTGCCACTATTAGTGCCATAAGGACCAGGATAGGACGAGTCCGGCCACGTCGTGGGCCAAGAACTAGCGGGTGCATCGAGGTTGCTGGGCCAATGGACGGACCGGGCAGGACCGGTACTATGAGCGAAGACACTCGATCGCGTTGAGTTTGTTGGAATAGCAGCGGGGAAGATACGCGGCGCATGTGGGAAGGTCGTACTGAACGAGGTGTGATCCTGTTGCAGTGGCGGTGTGTTCGCAGGGACCCAAGCCCACAGACTAGGCGTAACTCCCTGGAAACCGTAGAGCGTCAGGGTTAGCTCTCAAGGAGAGGTAAGGCTGTGATACACACCGGCACCAGACGGAGACCCGTTGAGCAAGCAAAACTGTCCGCGACACGCCTGAGGTTGGTGACGACTTCTATCATGTCGTTGACCCGGTCCTGCAGTTCGGCATTGTCGGCGCTGGGGCAATTACTGCGAATTGAGTTCTCAAGCGCCAAGAGCCTTTGCTCTACATCGGGCATGAAACCGAGGAAGTTCTGTGCGAGAGCCGCAAGATTGGCAAGTTGTTGCTTGTGGTCGCGCGTGTCACATTCATTGGACGTACGTTCCTGCGACAAGAGGGAAACGAGTCCATTCGTCGTGCGCTGCTGACCCTCAACGATGTCTTGGAGTGCGACGGTGGACAACGAGGGAAGAGGAGATGGCTCAAAGGGCATCGACTGGGAACCCCAGACAGGGCGGCAAGGGTAGGAGCCATATTGACTGGGATAAGAGCACATGGCGAGGATGAGCAAAATCCTAGGAAAGGTCGACGAGGGAAGAAGGCCGTAAACGACTCTTTATAATGAGGGGGCGCCTATGAGCTGTCCTAGGATTCGTTCAGGGCGTTCGCACGCTGCTGTTCTCCGGCCAAGGCGATGACAAAAGAAACGGTAATAAGGATGACCATGATATAAGGGTACAGTACATTACACCGCATTTTGGTAGCACGCGCTAGGGTCATTCATTCCGTCATAGCACAGCTCGGACTTTCACCGCCCATCAAATCCTCAATGCTCCACTTGGGTCGAATGGATATGGTATAATCGTCCGTATTGCCTGCGACGAAGCGGTGCATGGATGCCCATGCGATCATTACCGCATTGTCTGGAACCTTCAGCTAGAGAGCGCGACAATACCAAATCATTCAAATGAACGTACCTGTGCACAGTTCGGCTGGTGGAAATACTAGTGTTATTGGATCTCGGGGACAAGTGTTGAGCACAAATGCTCCAAGTCTAGAACGATCAGCGTCTAGATAGGTACACCTCATGATCTATGATCTGACTCACCTGTCGCGTAGACATGAATTACTTGCGACACCCCCGCTGACTATGAGATGCTTCACACCATGTCCCCGATCTTGGCACCACCTCAAGGCCAGCGTGAGCTTCTCTTCGAGCTGGTTAACGGCGGCACTCTGGAACGCGTTTGCGAGGGCGCGTTTGGTTGGAATATCCAGCAGCTCTACGCCTCCTTGACTTGTTACGAACCGCTCCACCGTGGAATGCAGGCCGGTGAAGGAAAAGCTGAGGACCCCTGGCATCGCCCGAGGCATCGAAGGCGCTAGGTTAGCTTCAACAGGTGATGCGGCAACAAATTCCTCCAGAGAAGCTCCAGGACCTTTGGCAGACCAGGGAAGAGCAAGGAGTCGCGAGACCTTGTCAAATACGCGCCCGATACTCTCATCCGGCGTCGTTGCCAGAACGCGGAAATGGGTCACTGAGATCGCAAGAAGAAGGAGTGTATGACCACCTGAGACAAGAAGAGCGATAAACGGAAACTTTGGTGGGCTTGGAGCAGAAGTGAGGATGGGTGTTAGGGCATGCGCTTGCTTCAGAGCGACCGCGAATTCTTTATTTATCATAAAGGTTTGGAGGCAGGGGAGGAGAGAGCATACCATATGATGTACGCCGACCAGTGGCTTGTTCAAAGCAGCAGCAAGTGTCTTGGCCGCGCTGGAACCAACGCCAAGACAGCCCGTCATGCCTACAACGGTACAGGGCCGATAAGTCGGGCTCCCCAACAATGAAAGAAAACACTGACCCGGTCCGCGTGTGAAGGCAACTCCATCGATATCCAGAGCACTTATACAAGCATTCTTCAGAGCTCTTTGAACAGCAATAGGCTGTCATCCCGCAGAATTGAGCGACCGCCGGCATGAGTAGAACGGTGAACACACCATATTCTGTTGGTGAGCCTGCACAGCTCTGTAGGGGTGAATACCGCCAAAGGGTTCATGTCTGTAGACATGTCAAGGGGAGGACGTATGAGAGTTGAACGAACTTGCACATCGTTTTGTTTGAGGACGACGTTTGAGAGAATTTGGCCCGATGAAGTGACGACTGCAGCACAGGTGTCATCAGCAGAGGATTCGAGAGCGAGAACTGTAAACGGTCGATGTCGGGGACGAGGAAGGCCGAGAGCGACTCGGACAGGCAAGGGCAAGCGATGGGTCATCTTCTCTAAGTTACCACGATAACAGCTCTCCTCCAACCCGTCCTCTGCCGCCTAACGGTGCTTCCACAGGACCCCCCATACTCCTGGTGCACCGGCCCTATAGAAAGAAAGGTCTAGCGATGTTCTCAGAAAAGTTATCCTCCACCACCAGTTCATTCGCCCGCGGTCCCGCCCAGCTCCTCCCCGGATCACGCTCTCATTCGCAGCATCCAGCCGTGGACTCACAGCTTCGTGAGAATGCTGGCTCACCTGCACCCCCGATTGCGCCTAGTACGAGCAGCGGTGGGTCATCCAAGGTCCACACGTCCCCATCCAAGGTATGCCCCCTCACAGACCACTTCCACTTTCCTTTTCCCCATCCTTGTATTTTGCCCAAGTTCTATGCTTCGGGAGCTATCCCCCACGCGACGCCGTTGTCTACTGAATATCTCCCTTTGTTGTTTGTCCTTTTGTTGAATGACCCGACCCGTTCTGATCCACGATTCGCGGTCTTCCATAGGTGCGCACATACGACTCAAAGCTGGTCTCCCGCGAAATGCATCGTCTGGGCAGCCTCGCTTACCTGCCTCATTATGCGCCAAACCTCAATGCGGGCGCATCGTCAACGACTCTCGTCACCGCAAGCTCGATCACCCCACCCAATCTCGCCCCTGGTTCCGTCGGTGACAATCCGTGGGGTACATTACACGTCCTTGTGTTACCACTCTTCAATGGTGAACCCCTCCGAATACCAATGTGCGGGTGTCTCCCTTGTTGGGTTTACATCTCGTAAATGACAACAACAAACGCAGAGAGGACCTAAACCAGCTTGTCAAGCGCCACATACAGAGCGTCGTGTCTAATTCCCCGGCCAGAGCTATCGCCACTCTCGAGAGCGAGACTTCAGAGCTTATCGGCTCGGGAATGGATACACTTAATGGAAAGCTCGCCGGTGTGGAGGAAGATAAGCTGGTGGGCCGGGTAGTTGAACTCTGGGGTTTCTTTTGGGACCAAGTTCTCCCATATGTTGAAGGGGTGCGATTGCTGTCATGTTACTCTCCTCCTCTTCAATTGCTGACGACACGAGCAGGTGCTACTCCCTCTGCAGACCGATTCCGTTTTATCCTCCTTGTACCGCACGCCCAAGACGCATCGAAATTCATCTCCGACAAGACAAAATGGGAAAGGCTCATCATCCACGCCGTCATATCCCATCTCATCATCCCACATCGATGTCCGCACTCTAGCCTTGCGCTGCTTCCGGGACAAAATAATCCTCCCAATAGCCCCGCCACTGAATGCACGCCTCAACATACTTAAGCAAGAAGGTTTATCGTCTGAGAGCCATACGTATCCCCGCCTGCAGCAAATGTGAGGCACTGCGTCCCCGATGTGGGATCATCTGCGCTGACCTATGCCTGCATAGGCTTCTCGTCCTGGTCTCCCAAGGCCGACGGCCAACTGCGGCTTCGCTAACCACCCCTGCCCCCACACCATCTCCGGGTGAACTCGCTGTACAGCACCTGCTGAACGTCGTGCGCTCCGGCGCATCTGGTACACGTCATTCGGGACCGCGGGGCGCGTATGCCCCACGGACGCTATCTTTCCTCTCAGGCAACGTCCCACGCGACCGCCGCGGACGCATTGCGCATCGGCCGGGCCCACTAAGCCTCGATGAGACGGGCTCCGAACTGGAGGACGACGTGGTAACTCCTCGCCTTGGGCTAGGCCCGCATGCGGCGCTTGGTGCGAGGGAGCGCGAACGCGAGCTTCTGGAGTCGCTGCGGAGCCCAGAACCACCCGAGGCACGACAGAGTGTGGGAGGGTGGGGCTTGGGCGCGTGGGACGAGAGTATGAATGCGCGGGAGAAGGACGATGATGATGAGGACGAACAGATGGAATTGGAACAGGTGGAGGTAGGGTCCTTCCGTGTCCATGCTCTACTCATCACTGATGGATGGTAACAGTCGGCGACGAGGCCTGATGGGGAAGGAGAGTGATGTTGTATTTGGGTACCTACGGTGGAGAGAGGGCCACGTGGGGCAGGGGGGAGAGAATGAGCGCTAGAGTGAGAAGACGGAGAAAGTTGATGTTGTGTCATGTCCCTCTCGTAGATTCGCCCCTTTTCTTTCCTTTCCTTTCAACTAGCATGATATCTCTCGACTGGCGCAAACTCCGGACCAATCGTCTCGTACGTCTCTTTGTACCCAACAACCTCCCTGGCGCCCTCCGCCTCGGTTGGGTCATCCTGGTCGTTTGGGGTGAAATAGGCGTCTTTTTGTACACGCTTTCTGTCTGCAGATGGCCAGAACCAACCCATGACACGGTGCGTCGACTACCCTCCGTCGAGGTCGACGATAACCTGTTCATTTGACAAAGGCCGACATGTCTCGATCCCGCACGACACGGGTCCTTCTAGTAGCAGATGCACAGCTCCCCATGTCACCGGTACATTCCCAGACTTTTACTGGGCTATTTCACAACATTTACATGCGTCGAGCCTGGAAAGTCACGCGGTACCTCCACCCTCACCACGTGTTCTTCTTGGGGGACATGCTCAAGACCGGGCGGTCTGTCCAGTCCGACGACGAGTGAGTCCGTTTTCTCCCTTTTGATCCTTTCATCGTCTGACCTCACGATGCAGATTCTCGGCCTATGTTCGACTTTTTGAAGACCGGTTTCCCCTTGATCCAGGAGTGGAGGCTCGATATATACCGGGAAATGCAGACGTTGGGTAGAGTTCTTTCCAAATATTAATCGTGTTAACTGTCGGGCCTGATCTTCACACCAGCCTCGGTGTGTCCAATACTTTCAGTAAACATGTCCGCCAACGATACGAGGGTCATTTTGGCCACGTGAACCAGCACCTCTATATGGCTAATCACTCCTTGGTCCTGCTCGACTCTCCTGGAATTGTAGATGAAGACTACATTCGTGCCGGCCATGGGACGTCATTCGAAGAATGGATCCCCCTGCGCGATGGTGCCATTGAGTTTGTCAAGGGTTTGGCAGCTGGTCTGTATCCCCAATTTTGCGCATAAACATCAACGCTAACTGCTTCCTGTGACTTTAGAGGAAAAATCGGGCCCTGTTATCTTGTTCACTCACATCCCCCTTCATCGCGCAGAGTCGAAAAAATGCGGTCCTTTGCGGGAACGTGGCACCATCCACCGTGGAGTTGGTCATGGTTGGCAGAAGACGCTCGGTAAACACACTTCTTCTTTTCTTTTAGAGAATCTACGCCCCGTGGTCATTTTCAGGTATGTCGCACCTCCGTCCTTTTGTCTCTTTGACGTATTCAACGAGGCCTGTAGTGCTGACGATCGTGATTACTGCGACGTGAGGCACTCATTGCCGGATTCTGACAAGCAAATGCACGAGATTACCGTAAAATCCTTTTCTCCTGCTAGACACATCACACAGCCAGGCTTCCACCTCCTCTCCTTGTATCCCGGTCCCGTGCCATCCCACGCGCATGCCCCTTGTCTCCTCCCGCGTGCGGATGGGACGTTTCTACGCCTGTATATCCCGGCCATCGGTCTTACAGTCGCCATTCTCTTTTTTGTACACATGCGAGGTGCACGGCATGCCGCACGTTTGCGCCTGGCGACAGCTTCTCTCCCGTCTCATGTTGACGTCAAAGTACGGAGCGCATTCCACCCAACACTCGCGCCATCTCCCTACTCTGCCTCATCTGCCTATTCGTACACATATCCTTACTCCAACATGCCTCCCAGTTCTCAAGGAGGGCGTGATCGTAATCATGTCGAGCTTCCGCAGCGCAACTCAAAGCCAGCCCAGAATGGGCACAGGGGTTTAGGCGCACTGCGCACGGCACCGCTGCCGATCCCTCCTGGTCAAGACGAGGATGAACAGGATGGAGTGCGAGCACATTATCTTTACGTACCTCCCGCGTCACCACTTCCCGGTGATCTCCTTGCGCGGCGCCATTCAGCCCGGGCATCTCCACCTCTCGCGACAATGGCAAGTCCAACCGCACGAGCATGGTCCTTCACGTACACATTTACAGTCCGAGGGGGGCGGCGGCGTATCGCGGTGAGGGCCCCCGCATGGTGGCCACGTCGGACGGGAACGCGCAGGAAGGGAAGTGAGATCTGGAGGGGGGTTGGAGGGGACCTAGTGAGGGTGACGACACCAGCCTTGATTATGTGGGTGGTCCTGGTATGGTGGTTTTCTGGATAAGAGCTACCGTTCGGACAGGCGATCTATGAACAGTGTATGGGACTTTTAACGGACGCGTACCAAAAGTAACATCGTGTTACGCAGATGACGGACAACTCTATTACTATAATAATTCTCACATCTGACCGCTCGGACAGCTCATTGGTCCACGTTCCACCAAACGCCTCCGGTGTTGGATTGCCCGCTGGTACACGTGGTGCAAGAGACGTAAATGACGTAGCACATAATATTATCGTATGACGTGGCGTTGAACGTATCACGAAGTTCCTCTGGCAGGCTTGCGAGAGAACCATAATGGTATCTGCGAAAAGGCGAAGCACGCAACTCCCAGAACTGAAAAAAAAAACGCATAAATGGGTCAGTTCGTCCAAGGGAAGAAAGAGGATGTGTTTTAAGACGCACTGAAACCAGACAACTTTTCTGAGGGCGTATGGAAATACACACTCGTTACCCACAAAGAAAAGACCCATAGGGTAAATAATGCGGCACTTGGGCCAAGTGCATAAAGGCGGGCAGAGGTGCGTGTCTGGTACAGTTGATCGGCGAGAAAAAGGGAGGCAAGGGTGAGCAAAAGGACATGACCGGAGACGTCATGGCCGCGACGCAGTCGGGGAATCAATGGGCCGTCAGTCTGAGCTCCCCTATCCTCGAAGACGACTGGGAACAGGTCAGGATGGGTGGAGCGTGCGACGGGAAGACCAATCGAACAATAGGTATGAGGGATGGGGATAAACGTATTTGCTAGATGTAGCCCACACTCGCCGCCGGATGCGACGGTCAAACGAGTGAGAAGACTCGGTCCGAAGAACCAGGAGGTGAGGGTGTACCACGCGGCGGTGGCTAGGAACCACTGGAGAAATCTACGGGTGCGCTTGACTGGAGAGAAGAGGAGAAGAGAGAGGAATGCGGCGGTAGTCCATGCCCAGGACCACTTGAGAAAGACGAGGTTGAGGAAACTGCGCTTGGAGGCGAAGGTGTGTGTGGCGGCAAGGGGATGGGGTTGAGAAGTGAGGATGGGGTTGGATGTGTCGAGATAAGTAGAGTTGATGAGAGAGTGGTAGGTGCCGTGAGCGACGGCGAGCGTTGTGAGGAGGAGGGCAACGATGCGGTGGTCGTCGAGGTCGAGCATCGAGCCACCCGAACTCAGCAATGGACCACGACAGCTCACACTCCTACGTCTATGTCGACAACCCAAACTCGAACCTGCTTTGTTGCATATGTCGGTCAGTTTCTCTCCCTCATCCTTCCATCCTCTTCCTCACCGCCGCCCTCCAGAATGCCTTTCGTGGAGCCATTGACGAGTCGAACCTGCGCACATAGCTTCTGCCGTCACTGTATCACTCCTGCTCTTCGGGCTTCTCCACATTGTCCAATCGATCGCTCTCCACTATCGCTTCAGGACATGGCACCAAGCAGTCCCATTGTTCGGCATGTTCGCATTCGTTTAATCTATATCTTGGTCGTAGCTCATCTCTCCTTAGATGGTAGACGAACTCATCGTTGAGTGTCTCAACCGAGAACCTGGCTGTAACTTTACATGCCAAAGGCAGCTCCTCGCGGCCCATCTCAAGGATGACTGCCTATTCGCCGAGGAACAGTGCCCCGACCCCGAGTGTTCCAGAAGAGCGCTCAGAAAGGATATCCTTGGTGACCATGCGCTATGTCCTCACCGCCTTGTCGTCTGCGATACCTGCGCAACAGAGATAAAGGCTTCCGAGCTTGCGGTGAGTGCTCCGAGCCTTACTCATGGTAGTCTTTTTTTTTTCATCCCCTTACAGGCGCATAGTCGTGCGTGTTCCATGAAAGCAGCCCAATGCCCTTCTTGCAACCTCGAATATTCGCATTCAGAAGCCGCCCACGCCGAGGTGTGCCCTGCTGCAATTGTCGCTTGCCAGCAGGCCTCTCATGGCTGTGACTGGACGGGAGTACGACTCGCATTAAAGGAGACACACGCAAGAACCTGCCCATATGTTGCGATCCAAGGATTTTTCCGTATCTCGGATGCAAAGGTTGCAGCGCTCGAAACGGAGAATGCTCGTCTTCGTGCCCGACTCCATTCGGCTGAGGGCATGCTCGCTGTAATGCGGCACGAACTGCAAGCCATCAAAAGCGCGCTCGGCCCTTGGTACCGCCCAGATACAAGACCAGAATCTGCATCTCTATCTCAATCGCAGGCCTTTGCACAACCCGTCCCCTACTCCTTTTCGACACCTTCATCCACCTCTGCGCCTGCGTATCATTGGCGCGGCCATCAGGAACCACCCGCTGATGTTATGGTGCATGTACCGATCACATTTGGCGAAGATTCGACCGTCTCCGCAACTGTCGATTCCGTCTCTCTCACTACTCATGGCCCACATGCCGGCATCACGCCCTCGGATCTTGCGGCTTACTTCCCGCCGTCATCCGGAGATGCTTCTGGGCCACTATCCCCGAGCACTGCGAGCAGGCACTCACTGTCTGCAGCGCTCACCGCGTTGCGAACAGCGCTGCAAACCCACGACGCGAGATCCCGGATGACGGCAAGTGCGCATGCTGCGGAACTCGCGGCTATGCGCCAGGTCGTCGCCGGGCTGCGTATGCAGCTGCATGCGGTGCTTATGGAACGTAGCGGTTCAAACGCGGATGGCTCAGGTGCCGGCCCTGGCCACGGAGGCTGGAATCCTGCAGCACGCTTCTTCCTGAACCTGCCACCCCTTGGTGGGCATAGCCCTACAGCCGCTTCGATAACAAAACTGTAGCGTGCTGTTGAGACATACATTACGAACGCGCCCAAGTGCCCGCACTGGCGGGGCGAGCCGTGTACGGTAAGCAAGTGAGCAGTCTTCAGCATCATCAGGTGGCACTTTGACCTCGGGTGGAATGCGATTGTCTCTATATACACAATGACTTAACTGGTTTATAGGCCATCATGCATCACGCCTCGTATTGTACTCTTGACACCACAACAAGTGAGTTATTCCAGAGACTTGGATGCTATGTTTTGTGACTAGGAGGGCGTATGATACCTGTACCTCGATCCCTGGAGTCTAAACTAAAGCCCACCCAAGGGGTGGCGGAGGGAACAATAGAAAAGCTTTTCGCTATGTCGCAGCACCGATTCTTACGATACACTCACATTGGCCGACCTGTTTGGGGCTACCAAGTTAAATTTCGAGCTAAACTAAACAACTCTGCTTTAAATGTATGCATGCAACACTGGCAGGACTTCAGTAAGCCCACTAATATCCTTTGGCAAGGCCTTTGAGTGCAATAAAATGTTGACTCGCCTATTCTGTCGTCTCCGTGTGCTCACAGGATCAATGGTTGGGCCCCCAAAATGTGACATATATCACAACCTTTGGAGATAATCGGCCAGTTACAACCACCATATAATGTGCTTGGGTAACGGGGACAAGATGTAAGGCTGATCATGCCCACGGTGATCCACATGGGAAGGCCTGCTTGTCATCCGTTTCTGGTTATTAACGTAACTGGTACGTAGCAATCGCTTCGGCGATGACTCTTGCTCCAAGTCGAGGATGACCCTCTCTTTCAACACGACCAAGGTCATTATTGCCAGTGGTCGTGGATCGAGCAGACAGACATGTTGGACTCGGGGCGGCCAGGGGCTCTTGCCCCAGACGCTGTGTCTACGCCCACGTCCCACGTGGCTAGGTGTGAGAGACAAAGTAAGAAACGACGGAAAGCGTCGTCAGTCATGGAGCATGGACGGCGGAGTTGATGAGGGGTTATACGTCTGCGTCCAAGGAGTAATGGCTCTTTCGTAACCGCCAACATGGCCAAACCCCTTAAAGATGAAGGCATAATGTCGGGGGGGGCGAAGCCCAAGCATTAATCAGTATGCGCAGCATAATTTTGAACAAGGAACGCATACAGTACAGGAGTACTAGTGTAAATATGCTTCGGTGGGTTATTCAATTATTCTGTGAGCAAATCGTGGGGCGGACTCCACCTGTGTATAGTACGTCATCCATCCTGAGATATATTGTAGTACGTCTAAATGACCTGCATCGCGACTTCTTCCTCCTCGGATCCAGGGCTGCCGTCTCCTCTCTTGTCGTCCTCACCCTGCCCCTCGCTCCTACCCTCCTCTTCCTGGAACAATGCCCATACACTTTCGCTCTCGGGTCCAGCCACAACCAGATCCATCACGTCTCGAGCAGTGTCCGCGAGCTGTTCCAACAATATGCGATCAGAGACTGATACCTCATCTGGCGGCTCGGCGAAACTCAGCCGTCCGAGCGCCACGACGAACTGGTGCCCGATACCATTAAAGTGTCGGGGTGGTGCTGCCTGTAGGCGGCCGCGCAGACTGGCGGGACCCTTTGGAGAGCGAAAGATAACGTAGTGCAACAGCAGCATGCCACGCGCGATCCCAGCTACTGTCCTGCATTCATCGTCAGAGATTAGAAAAGATGAACAGGGAAATACGAGCTCAGAGAGGAGCACTGTCGATGCAGTGAGCTCTGGGTCTTCTTCCCACAGTGCCGTGGAAAGCTCCGCGAGTAGCTTGACGAGAGAAGGGATGAAGAAAGGAGACTCTGAGAGGATCATCAAAGCATCCTCATGTGCCATCGCGAGCGAGATGAAAGTGGTAAGTATGGAAGCGCGAATTGTGTGACCCTGTGGAGCGGGAAGTGACTACGGATGATCGGAATACATTTTCTAAGACGCACGGCTGCACCTCTTCCGCTCGAATCCAACAACAAAGTGCACATTCTATCCACTTGAGGTAGTTTGGCGAAATCTCTGGCACTTTCGGGAGTATTATCAGGGAATGATAATAGGGAACGGAAAATGCCCGCGCCTGCAAGAATGTGAGCGTGGAACGTGGGTGGTAAACTATCCGGAATTAACATACGAGTTGAGAGGTATGAAAGGGTGCGCGTGGAATTTTCTAAGAAAGACGATGGCTGATCCTTATTGAGCATCGTGGAAAGCACGTCCGCGGTCGCTGGGATAACAGCTAGTCTACAAGTTTGTAAGATCAGGCGGAACAGAGACAAAAGGTACGACTCAACTGAGATTGATACTCCGTTGGGAGGATATAAGCAACCGCGTCGAGCAAGAAAAAGACCTTCCTTCCGAGATCCAGAAACTCTGATTCATTGCGGTTGGTGTTTGAGGGTCGTAAAACATTGACAATTACGGCACAGATGGTTTGGAGAAATGAAGGACCATCAGCAGGTTTCAAAAGATGTGTCACAAATGATGGCAGACAGATCACGAGGTGAGCCACCAGATCGAGCGTTGAAAGTAAGATCTTCAACTAGGATCGTGTTCAGTAATGAGACTAAGAGATGGGCTTCAACTGACACGAAGGTCGAGTAGCAGGATACTCGCTATCTGTTTTAATGAATTGGCGACAGTGCGGACAACGGGCTCGTACTCGACCGAGCCCACTGTCGCCCCTATCAGGGACGTGCAGGCCGAGTGGAAGGTGCTGCCATGGTATGGATCAAGGTGTGACTGTGAAAGCAGAACTTGAATTGTACTCGGGGCTTGTGGCGTTGCTGCGTGAGCGAGTAATAGTTGCCTCATCTATTGTTGGAATGTTAAGGATAAGCACATATAGTAAGGCAACTGCGGACGTACCCATCCTACCCAATCAAAAGGTTCCGCAGACTTCAAGAAATTAGCCATCGGTTGCGGTGTCGTTGCTTCGTCGGCCGGGTGCATGTAGAAATCTACATCTGGATTGTAAGTGTTAGTAGTAGTCTGACCACCCACTTGATCTCTATCAATCTCCATGTCTTCGTCAGATTGCGTATATGTGGGTGCTTTCACCAGACCACTAGATGACGAGAATAGTGGATCCAGGTCCTGCTCGCGTAGCCTTCGGCTCTGCTCGGACGTCGAAGGGTGAACTTTTCCCTTGCCCCTTTTCGGGTGTGGTAGAATAAACGTGTTAACGAACCCCGCTGGCAGTGGGCGCGCCTTCGAAAGGCGCAGAGGCTGCACCGCCGGTCGTTGAGGAGATGGGCTCTGAGGATCAGCAACGTAGTGGCCAGGAGTCCTGAGCGCACCCGAGCGTTGTGTTTGGGGTGACGCCGCTAGCTGGGAAGGTATAGGTGCTCGAGACACAGCCCTACAAGACGCCTCTATTTCGTGCTGCTTAAATTTAAGTTGCGTTCGTAGGCGTTCAAGTTCTGCTTCTTGCTGTTTCTGTGTTGCCACTTGAGCTGCTTCCAATTTTTCCTTCGCTTCGCGCAGTTTTTCTGTCTCATCGTTATGCGTAGTTCTGACCTACAGTTAATATCAGCCTCGCGAGCTCATCGTAATTAGGGATTGTACCTTCTCCAGATTCGCGCGCAAAATCTCAACTTCGCCTATCTTGGATCGCTTTTCGGAGATAGCTTGGTCGAGTGAGCGTTGCTGTTCTGCGTTCTGTCGTTTAAGCTACGTAAAGGTAATTAGAAAGGAAAGTGACTGCAAATTTGCGGAACGCGCCTCTTCTACTCGAGACCTTAAAGACTCAAGCTCATTCCGAAAAGCAGGCAACTCCCCAATTGGAGAAACAATCTGGTCTACCGGCGTGCTCCGGCGCGGTGTCACTGTTTGTGATACTCGCTCTGGCCGGGGTCCACTCGTCCCATGCTGCGAGGTTTGTCTATGTGGGTACATATGGTGCGGCGGTGGTAAGGATTTCTCGCGACGTTGGTGGTGAGAAAGGTGTGGAACCGGAACGTCGGATGACGCGGTCGATGATGAGCGCCGGAGCGCTGGGCTGTCCCCTTCGGATATTGCACTGCGTAGCGCCGCGCGCATCGCGTCACTGAACGACGAAGATCGAGTGAGAGAACTTGGGCGAGGCGCATTGGTAGGACGCGAGACAGGGCTGGGGTGGCGGGTAGGATGGTTTCTGGGGCCGGTGACAACTGGAGGTACGCTTCGTTCTCTGTTAGGTTGCGAGGGGAGACTGAGCTGTGCGGGAGGTAACTTTATTGAGGTATGTAAATCTGCATCGATGGCAGATTCGCGGCTGATGTTTTGCAGTGCATTCGGACTCGCTGGAAGGTCTGACTGCTGGCTCCCGACAAAAAACCGTCCAGGACCACTGTAAAATCCATTGCTAATAGTTATTTCAGGGAGATCCGTATCTTCCAAAGAAAACCTTGATCTGTTTGAACCTTTGGCAGGAGAAGACATCTCGCGAGGCTGCTGCCCATGAAGTGGAACCCAGCCTCCATCTGTCTTTAATCTCTTGGTTGGTGGGTGCTCAGGAGGGGATCTCGGATGGGAGGTTGACGGATTTGCAGTGGCAAGGCTTCGTTCGGTCGCGTCGAGGACAGCAAGTGTCCGGTCATCAAGCACAAGGTCATCAAAGCCATATTCGTCGTCTGACGAGGTCATCAGTGCTACACGATCCACCTTTTACATACGTCAGGGGACTCTGAGGGACGCGGTACGATAGAGAGGTGATTGAGGTGCTCACATTCCCGTAAGACGCGGTCCGCCTCGGATTTTGCCCGAAGCCACCAACACGAGTCACGTGTGAGTCATTAACCCGGTCCACGTGACCTTACAACCGTTAAACTCTCACTCATTAGTCTAAGTTAGTTTCTAGCGAAAAACATGTGAGGGACGGAATTGGTGCTCTGGAGGGATCGGGATAAAAATGGGTCACGAAAAGGGTGGTCATAAGAAATGAATGAGATGACAGCACAGTTGCACACATACATACATACAAACTCAAAAGATGAGATGTTGCTCACTGCAAAGCGGCCGTGACGAGCTCAAGTATCTCCTTGATTGACTTTCCCCGATTGTTGTCATCCTTGCCGATGGGCTGCCACGTCACACCATGATGTGGTTCTGCCGCCGTGCACCGTCTAATTACCTCCTCCTGTTGTGCTGCTGTACCATGTTGCTGCTCGAATTTGAGCCACCAACCCCACACATCACCCAAGTCCGCGTCCGCGCTCACGGCACGGTCAAACCACTGTCGCGCCTTCTCGATCTTACGCTCTGCCCAGAACAGCCGCGCAACGGTACAGATCACGAGTGGGTCATCCGCGCATTTTTTGAGGGCGTCCACACTACGCGCCTTTCGTTGTGGCCGCGCCTCTGACCAGATGGCCATTGACCAGAGTAGGCCAGAGGTTGGACACTCTTGCAACGCACGCGCAAGCAACGCCTTTCCTTGTGCTGCCGCACCTGAACGTTCCTCAACTTGGACTGCCTCTGCCCAGAGGACGTCACTCTTTGGGTTGACCAGACGCGCTTTCTCCAGCAATGCCCGCGCGCGGATACTTCTCCCATCTGCCTCTTCTAGTCGGCTGGCGAGCACCCACAGCGTAATATCCTTGGGGATGGTCTTGAGTCCAGCAGCGTAGGAAACACGTGCAGCCGAGTAATTGTTGACAGCTTGGTGAATCTGTCCTTGGATCATGTAGAGTTTGGCAAACTTGGGATATTTGGATAATGCAGTGGAGACGGTTTTCAGAGCGAGCTCTGCCTGACCTTGCTGTCTCTCGAATACGGCCGATTTCATCCAGATCTGCGGAAGAGCGGAAAATCGAAATGAGTCCCACATGTCATATTCAGCCGAATGAAGAAGTGAAGGATTGCGCTCACCCTCTCTGTGTCCGCGACCGTCCGTGCACGCACCAAAAGTTCCCGCGCCACACGGAGTTCGCCATTTTCTGCCTCGAGCTTGACAGCCGCCAACCATATCTGCTCGCTCTCCGAGTTCCTTACGAACGCACGTTCGAGCACCTCACGTGCCGCAGGTACATCTCCACCTAGCCACTTTTCCTTGGCCCACATTAGCCAGAGTACTTCCGCCTGAGGACAGCACTCGACCGCGCGCGCGAGGAGTTTGTCGAGACTCTCACGGGTACCGTGTGCCTTCTCTAAGTCGGCTGCGCGGCGCCAAAGGTCGCGACGGTCAGGAAATACGCGCAACGCATATGCGAGCACTGCTCGCGCGGTGCCAACGCGTCCGCGCGCCTCTGCTGCTTCTGCGTCGCCGAGCCATGTTGCCAAGCGGTCTTCTTCCTCCACTTCCATCGCGACAGTTGCAGATACAATCGCTTCGCAGGTATGCGGCGCACCCTCCGCTTCGCATCGCTCGGCCTCTTTGAGCCATTGCTCGCGCGTGAGCAGCACACCGTGCGCGCGCAACGCACGCACAGCGGTGGCAAGCGTCTTATCGACGCGTTCGAGCTCCTCCGTTCGCTTCTCTTCTGATACGTCGGCGGCATACGCCTGTTGTTCGATCAGGCGCCCCGCGGCGATCCAGATTTCATGAGAGGTGGGCACCGCTTTGCGCGCCTTGTTAAGAACGGCTTTGGCATTTTCGGGTGTTTCAAGGCGGGCGAGGGCGAGCCAAAGCTCAACAGAGAGTGGGATGACTTCAACTGCCCGGGAGAGGAGAATGCGTGCATCCGCGGGGGACGTTTCTAGATTGACAGTTTCTTTCCAAAGGCGCACCGAGTTCGGGATGTGTTCGAGGGCTAGGCTATAAATAAGAGCCCGCATGAGAGACCTGAAAAAAAAGGCCATACCTCGTCGCAATACTCGCTTTTTTGCTTTAGTGTCGTGCTCAAGATCAGCAGCTGCTAGCCAAATCTTTACACTTTGTCCCACATGTTGTGCAGCATCGGCAAGAATGACTTTCGCGTCGTCATTTTGCTATAGCGACGCCATGAGCTCAATTCAGCCGGACAGAAGTAAAGCGCACATACGTGTAATCTTGCGGCTTCTAGCCAAACATCCTCGCTTTTTGGGCACTGCTCGCAACCTTGCTTAATAAGTTTACGCGCAGCAACCATACGCCCAGCATGTTCTTCCAGGGCAGCGGCTGCGATCCACCCGGGGGCGTGTTTTGGATTGGACTTTATAAGCGAATCAAATAACATGCGCGCCCTCTTGATGTCACCAATTTCTGCCTCGGTCTTGATGATTTGACTGTCTAATGAAGTGAGGTACCCTTTCGGATCGATGGATGTGGCCGAACCAGACGTTGACGCAGTCCCCGAAACCTGAAAGAGAGTTAACGGAAGACCAAGGGAACAGCGAACAGGCCTACCTGATCTAGTTTGAGAGATAGAATCTTGTCTCGCGCTTGGCCGATCTCGACGAAGTTCGTTAAGGCGCCAGAATCGGCAGGGGTCTCGAATCCGCCCTGCTCCTGCATATTACCATGATAAGATCACAAGCGTCGACGACTTTAGAACGTCGGTACTACACACCTGCTGTCGCGGATCCAACGAATTCTCGAATTCGCCCTTTGCCCGATCTCCTACTATGATGCTATCGGGTACAGCAAACGAGCGCTCTTCCTTTCTTCGCTTTCTTCGCGTGAGGTTACCGACGTCGGGTATACTCTCCCACTCCGCATCTGTAACAACTGCAAGCCCGCGCTTCAAATCGGCGAACTGTTGTTGCAGCTTTGGTCGCTCTGTGCGGTGCTTTGCTAGTTCAGCCTCTTCCCGAGCCTCGCGACGCGCGCGCCGGCGCGAATCCATTGTCCGGTCGACTTGTTCGTAAATCTTATCGGCTTCCTCGTCGTCAGCCTCGTACGTGGTGCCTGCAAATAGGCCATACTCGTTATCGGGATCTTGAAACTGGTCGGGATCGACGTCTGGTTCTTCCCCACGCCTGGCCTGTGCCTCGCTGCGTCCATAGATTAAGATCAATTAATGGCTTTGGATAAGACGTTACATACGCAACGACCTCTGCAGATGGGCCTTCCCGTGCAGGACCGATATCCGACCTGGTGGTGAAACCAGAGGCGCTGGGAAAGTGCCGGAGTAAGGTAATGTTGAGGATGAGTGAGTGTCATGGCACCTACCCTCGGCCAAGACCAGCGACATATGACGCCGGTGCTGGCATGGAAAGGAAGGCCAACTTGTTCTTCTTGGACGCCATGTGCCTTGACTATTCTGCGGTGGTGGGTGTGTGTTGCACAACGATAGCGGGTCACGTGTTCATCCCTCTGCACATACACAGCAGTAAACAACCGGCGTTGGGACAGAACAGATAAATAAAAGAAACAACATGACTAACTACACCGGCGCCAGGCCTCGCACTCGCAGCATAATGTCCGGCCGTAAGCTGCAGACCAATAGACCCAACTTTTCTGGAGCCCTCGCCCCAAAACAGTCGTGCATACGCAAGAATTCGCAGTACCACTCAGGTCGTTGGTCTGTGTGAGTTCTGTCTGGCGTCTGCATCTGTGGCGATGCGCTGCAGGTGCCTGCATTCTGCAACCCGACAACCGAGCAAGAACAAGGCGTCTACCCAGGAATTTAGAGGCAATGAGCGCTTGGACACTGTGGCATCTCTATGAGATGGAAGTAAGGCTATCCAGCGATACGAATCTTGATAGGTCGGGTCTTCGCTTCGAGAGCTAACCGAGTGTTCCAATTTGGCGTCTTCGGAAAATGAAATGTTCACCCACCTTTGATCTCCTCGGCCTCTTCACGTTGTTCATAATTAAGTACCAGGCGCTTCAAGTGTTGTTGTTCGACCTTATCCTGTTCTTGTGCCGAGCGCGTCTGGACAGCAAGTGCAGATTCTGAAGGAATTGCAAGCTGCCGCACCTGCTGCTTGTTGCCACGTTTTGTGAGCATGGTAAAGTTCATTACATCAGGGTCTGCGCTCTCCGGGGAGCCGTCGCCTTCTTCGTGTCGCTTACGCATGCCCGGTGGCAGAACAGCAGACTCCCACAACGTTTGCGCGGTGCGCCGGTCGACCTTGCGCGACTCCGCAGAGGTATCTGTCACCAGTTTCGCAAGTTCCTTCGCGAACTCCGCGTCTTCTTCCTCGCTAGGGCCGAGGACCTCCTGGGCTGATGTGACGACGACCATCGGTTCTGGGGATGGGCCACGCTCATCGAACTGCAAAGGGACGTAAGAAGGGTATTCCGGTTAGAGGAGAACGTCCTACGAGAGAGTTAACAGTGCCGGTATCGTCCTCGTCCCCGTCCTCGTCCTCGTCTTTGGTAGGGCGTTCACCCTCATCGCCGCTATCATCACCGCTGCCTTCACCAGCGCAGGCTGCGAAGGGATGAGAATCGTGTAGATCCAGAGACTAGGATACCCACAGCCGGTACCTTGAACAGTGGACGCAAACATCTCGTCAACGGCGGTCGCTGCATCTTCGATGTTCTTCAGTAGGGCTAACTTTGGTCTTATGGCTTCAAGCGAATCCGTGGCCATGAACTCTACATCCATTGGCATCGGTTCTTTGCATAGAAGGTAATACTAGGTGATTTAATTGTGCATACATCCTGCGAGAAATGAAGATGAAATATACCTGGAAGAAAACGAGGAAGTTGTCTAGCTTTCTCTTTTGCGATCCCCGGTCGAAGCACATCCCGCACGTATCTAGTAACACACATACGAGTCGGATACGGAAGAAGTCGTCTGGCATGTCGACAGGGCACGGGAACTGGGGAAAAGGATGTCCCTTGGCTGTCAAAAAGAGGGTACGTCAACCCTCAGGTGACGCTGCCTACACATGATACTCACGGTGCCCGAATGTGACAAATGCCCAGAATGTGTCGAAAATAAGGCCCGAGCTGATCAGGCGATAGATGTAAAGCTCGCCCAGATACTTCACTGCTGCGACCCTTCGCTGATTCGCACTGTAAACGTTCTGTTCGAGACCGCGCCGAATATCTTCCGTCACTTGGTCCACAACAGCAATTGAGAATTCGGGGTGATAGCGCTGTAGATCATACGTAAGCATCGCGAGTAGAGCGATATTCCCATAACGCAATTTGTGAGGCCTAGTGAAGACTTTGCGTAGGACACGGCGAGTATGGGTGTCATCCCAGTCAAGCTTGCGCAGGAGCTTGAGAACCTTATCGATGGTGCGTTTGGTGAGAACGTCGTACACAAGGTGTCGAATGAAGAGTTCGATGTGGGTACGCTCTTTCTCTTGGCGAGGTGCACGCTCAGGAGGGTTCGCCTGAATGACAATGAGTACTGGAAATGTTGCGTCTGGGTGAATTGCGCACCTGATAGTAGGCATTTTCGAGCAGCATAGTCTGACGTTGATCAAGATGCAGAAGGCTCTGTTTGCGTTTCATCAACTCCAGCTGGACGATAAATTAGTAGTGCGATAGGTCCTCTTACTCTCAACTTACCATTGTCCCAAATCGCTGTTTCGTCTCGTCGTGTCTCAGGAGGAAGCGTCCGCAACCTTCTAATAGCAACCCAAGGTTGTCGACATTCTTTCCGGAGAAGTCGTCTATACAGACTTTAAAGATGTGAAGAATAAGATGTGGCGGAACGACTTTGAACTTCGTAAGATTGGATATGAATGTAATGTTCTGCTATCCGTGAATATTGAAGATCACGAGGCTGAGGTAGATCACAATACCTTTAGTCGCACTTCCGCAAGCTCCACCACAACACTCTTCTTTCTTTGCAAGTACCGGAACTCTTCATCCAACTGTACAATGTTAAGCTTAGAGCACATGGATGCAATGGAGACATACGGCGGCGACCAGCTCGGTACCTATGTCAGGCATGTACTTATTGAGGGTAGCCACAAACCGAGAATAGTGTGGTAGTAAGTCCGTCCTCGTTTTCGGAACCTGCGTGAGGAACTACAGAATTTTCCATCAACATGGACCCCATGGGCAATATAGGCAGCCCAGAAGTACACTCACCTTCACTAGCCTCTTGCGTGCAGCTTTGGAGTTGAGGAAAGCGAAATCAACAGCGGCTTGGTCGATGAGGGTGCGGTTCGTACAGTCCGGCAAACGCGCAAGCAGAGCGGTGAGTAGTTGCGAGGGACCCTGTGGGGCAACTGTCGGTGTGGTCGGACGCGAACCCTCCTTTGGAGTAGAAGGTGTAGGGGTAGCGGCGCTGCGAGGCGATATTAACTTGCGTCATCCACGGGAACGAAGCTAACAACAAGATTTCATACCTATCGTCCTCTTCCTCAGCCACCTCCTGCAAATCTGCCTTACCATTAACCCGAAAAGTGCCGTCCGCGGCTTCGAGGCCTGCGAGCTCCTCCTGCAGCCTTTTCACTTCCTCATCCTCCGCGTTCTTCTTCGCTTCAGCGTCGCTTTCATCAACCTCCTTGAGAACCTCCTTGCTAGCTTCAATTCCAAGGATGCTCTTCGGCACAATCTCTCTCAAGTCCTGGATATCCTCGAAAAACCTGCGTTCTTCTTCATCTTCCCATTTGCCTCCTAGGGCAGCAAACGCAGCCTCCTCGGCATCATCAGAGAGAAGCCCCCCGCATTGGTGCCAATCTGGATAGAATTTCCTGTCGACGAGGAAGACGGAAGTGAGGGCATCGGAAGATATAATAGCTCGGATAACCTAGTAGTTAGTCCCTTGAGGACAATGTGAAATACATACATTTTGAGGACGTACGTTTGAGAGCTCGCGAGTAATTTCTCATAGCTTTTCGTCATCTTCTCATATGCCTGTTGGCGGTCTTCGAAGATCTCCCCTGAACGAATGTACGCTTCGTGGTTCCGGCGATCTTGCTCTTGCAACCTCTGCATCATCGTTATTCTTCTATAATTCCGTGAAGGAAGATTTAAATCGAAGTACCTTGTGCTCCAGGACAAGCTTCTTTGCCACATTCTCAAAATATCCCTCGCACATCTTCTTAAATCGGTCTCGGATATCTTTTTCGACAAGTTCTTCGTCTTCTGCCTCTGCCGCAAGTGACGGAAATGTAATTTCAGCCTCGCTTGTATCCAACGCGAGCATGCCCGGCTCTGTGGTAGCTGATATTTGCTTTGAAGCGGCAGGCGGCGCAAGACCAAGGAATGGGTGGGCATATGACTTGAGAAATGTAGTGAGGAGCGGCAAGGATGACAGGGAGGGATCATTGGACAACTTTCAACCATTAGACCAACTACAACGCCTTTTCATGAGGAAGAAGCGTACCAGGTCTCGCAGCACCTTCATAATCCACTCACCCCCACTGCGCGAAGGAGCATCACGAATTAAACCAACAAGAGCGAGTTCAGCGCAGACGCGTAAAATCGGACGCTGGCGTGCGACACGAGTTGCCTCTTCCTTCTCCCGCTGTTCGGGTGCCATCGTAGAGAGAACGGCTTTGTTTGACGGTAGAAGTGCACTAGCCAGCGCGGTAATGAGGGCAGGTGTAAAGTTGGATGGAAAGCGTCGATGAAGGGCCGAGATGACCTTGGTGGATATATGCGTATCAACAAGGGGTTGGCACCTCTAGGTGACGCACCTCGGCAGCGCTCCACACGTCCTTTTCAAGTTTGCATCGCGCGATTCCTTCGGGTACTGCCCCTGCGATCTCTTCGATATACTTTTCTAGTGTGAGGGTCTCGATGTCTTTAAGTATCTGGTCACGATTGTCGAAGCCAATTGACTGGCGTATGCGTTTCATTAGGGCCGTATGACGTTTCAAAGAGGAGTCCAAATTCTTTGCTGGCTCTTTGAGATATGGGAGAGCACGGCCGTGGAAGTTTGTTATCCTTCCCGAGACCGCTCGGGGTGTGGCGTACCTGCAGCCTGACCATGAGTGTTCAAGGCCTTTAGTCGAGCGCGTCTGTCATAGCGCGCTTTCTCTTCATCATTCTTGGAGGTTCCTAGCTCCATGAGATAATTGAGATGAAAGATACGGGGTTCAAACGGTCATGGATTGGAAGGAGCTCGTCTCTGGTACGATGGGGAGGACCAAAAAAAGCACCGTCATTCCGGTGACACCAAAAAGGAAATTGGTTCCAAGGTATAATTCTCTTGCGCAGCCCCTCCGGGGAATGGCTACATTCACTCCTTTCACACCACTCGCAAGTCCGCGTGCTGGCGGAGCGGTTCATTTTACAGCCAAAACAGCGATATTAGACCACTGAACCCGGTTGTAGCGACGAGGAGAGCATCTCCTATTTCTAGTACATGCACGGGACCTGGTGAAAATATGGAGCCAGCATCATAGACACCATCTGTGGCCTCCGAAGGACAAATGCTTTGTTTTTGCTCTCGCTTTGTCGAAAGTTAGCATTAGAAAATCAAAACGGCCCCAATAGAATTAGGAATCAATACTGTATCGCGCAGTGGCGTATTGAGTTTGAGCACTCCTCAGCTGCCTTTTTTGCTTTGGATAGAGACCGCACTCGCACGGGTCCATTTCATCTCATCGAGAGATATGGCACTCGAGACTGGAGATATACAGTGATAGAAGTGATCATTAACTGAATTGACCCTCTCCAAAGCACGCCCTGCCTGATGCCTGACCTCGCTGACTAAGCGCAGTATCAGTATGGTAGTGAAGAAGCAAGCTCGGGATATTTAAGGGAATAACAGTGGCTATTCGAGGCGCATGAATTGTCAACAAGGAGAGTAGAGTTTTCCGTCTTTACATGGTTACATTCTGACTGGAAACACATTAAAATGTTGAGACCGGATGCCCCAAGGCCACAAGCTTGGAGTGGAAATCCACATTGTTTGGTGTCTCCCCTCCCGAGGTTAGACACGTGGCTTACTGAGGCATGGGAAGCGATCGGGGGACAAGGTATGTATTGCGGATGGCGGAGAAGCAGGTGGGGAGTCAAGAGTATATTTGGCAAGTGATTGTACGAGCCAGGAAGGGCGTGGAGAGGCTCGATCCGGAAAGGGAAGAACGAGGGTGCGCGTGATGGCAGCTGTCATCGGAAATTGGCGGTAGAAGATGTATGTATGTCCTGGGCAGGCACGAAGAATGCAGTACGCAGCGGCCTTGGAGGGAATGCTCACAACGACCAGCGGACAAAGAGATACAATATTCAGAGGGCTATGGACAGTGATGGCACACACGAAGGTTGCCGCCTTGCCGGATGCAAACGGGTGAAAAAGTCGAAATCCAACTCCGTGGCAAGCGCTGGATTATTCGCTGGATATGGGTATGAATTCGGCATGCCGGCAGGACCGGGCTGTTGGCCGCGGTAGTCCGCGCGGCCGATTTTTGTGGCAGATTTCTCGCGCCATCAGTCGCACCTCCCGTCCCACTCACAGCCGCCTGGATATCACGATCATAACGAAAGGGTCAAACACGATAACAAGCCATGTAGGCTTGGAGCAGGAAGGGCGCATGGACCTGCTCAGCTTAGCAAGTTTCGACATGGTGCTGTGCGAAGGGGAGCCAGAAATGGACATTCGCTGGCAGCTTCCATACGCGCCGCAAAGGAACACAGAGCCCGCGTCGCAGGGGATCCTGGTCACAGTCCCAGAGGGTTGTCATTTGCATTATGTCTAAGAGTGCTCACGACAACAGGATGACTTTGGGCGTAACGCGGGAAGGCAAAACGCACGGCGATGAGGTCACGAGTGGCAGAGGAGGGAGGGATCTGGAATAGGAAATATGAGGTGGGTTCGGAAATGACTAAAGTCGCTGTGCTAAATGCCCTATCGGAAATTAGTGAATGGGAAGGCCTAGGGGTGTGCGTCAATGCGACCGGGTGATTGGCCAAGACGAGAGCAAATGAAGGACGAATCTTCCATACAAGATCAGCGCAAGAGATTTCCGCCAAACGCGCCTCTCCCACCTGCGCTTCCTTTTCCCTTCTGGGCCTGTCGCCTCCCTTTGGGCTCCAGTTATATAACCTCCCTCCTCCCCTTCGTCCCTCATCTTTCTTTTTCTTTCCCCCTGCATCTTCTTGCCCTTTAACAAATTACTTCATTTGCTTTCGTCTTGTCCTCTCTTCTTCCGTTTCTTGATGCGTGCCTTTGGAAAGGTTAGCCTTCCCTCGTTTCTCTTCCGCCACACTGACTCCCCGTGCTCTCCGTTTTAAATCAGTCATCTGACAGACCTCTCCAACGCCTCCATCCCTCTCCCTCTCTCCCCAACTTGTGGTAAGTACATGAACATCCTATTCGTGTGCATACCTCTGAAAATGGATATGCATATACTCAAGTGTCCATGCACACAGTCATTTTCATCATGCGCTCGACTCCCCATTGGTTTCCCCAATCGTGGCTCCAACAGCAAACCGGGCTCGTCTTGGCCCTCTAGATCTTGCACCGTCGAAAATCCAACAAAGGTCTCCCTCACCTAGCCCAAGCACCTCTCCACGGCGGCCTCCATTACCTCTTACCCCTCCTCTCACTCCTTCTTCTCTCAATGACAGCGCAAGCCAAGGGGGCTTTCCTGCCACACCAACCGACCTTGATCCAACGAATGCCACCCTTTGGCTTCGCAAATCAAAATATCTTTCCCAGAAAGGCCTGCCTGCCTCCGGTGCAGACGACCCTGGTGACACTACGCCAACAGACCGCCCTTATTTACCGTTGGGACATAATCAGCAATCAAAGACCAAGTCTCCGGTCCCCAGCTATCTACGACTCGATACTTCACTCAGCCGCATCCTCTTGGTGAGTGACGTCGTGGGTACACTACCAGCATCCAAACTTTCCCCCTTAGATTAGCAATGTCCCCAAGTCTGTCACAAACGAGGGAATTAAGAGCGCTTTTGCCCCCTATGGCGCATCCAAAGGCATATGGACAGGCCATCTGCAGAGTCTAGGCATTGTCATTCTTGCATTTCATGATCTGCGCCACGCAGAGAACGCCTGTCGCGCGCTGCGTTCAAGTAAAGCCCATATCGGCCTTAGTGGAGTCCAGCATGCGGTCCAACTTCATTCTGGTTTCATCTCTGTCGCCGAGGCAAGAGATGTACGTGCAGTATTGATATTGCTGTTTGCATTGCCTTGACCCTCACCCGGCAGCTCACGGGAAATCCCTCGCCTGTGACGGAGATTGAAGAGGAAGCGGCCTTTTTAATCCAGATCAAGGATCACTCTACTCAGCCATCTACGGTCCGCTCGATCCTTGATCGTTTTGGCACCCTGCTAGCATTCCGTGAATGGCACCTACGCTCGGGAGATGGACAGGCGAGTCTACACGCATCGTCGCTATCTCAATATGATATGCATGACTTACGCCGTCTCCCGTAAAGTGGTTTTATGTCGAATACTACGATGTGCGTGAGACTCAAGCAGCATTTCAAGATTTACACGACAGGCCGCACGTCCTGGGGACTCAATTTACCCTTTACAACACTAAACTGTTGTCACCGTTACACCGTTCTGTCTCCGCAGTGCCGCCGTTATCGACACAGACCCATGGCCTCGACTTGCAAAGTGTCGTCCCGTTTCCGAGTACTGAGACCCCCATAACGGAGGGGCCGCTCCCCTCACGCTCTGCGAGGCCGCGTAGCGCCAGCGCTGAGGCGGGGGATGGTGTCAAGGCATTTTCTTTGGCCAGCACCCGACTCGCAGAGGACCTCCGCAGACGGATTATCGCTCCCGCGGATTGGGAGCCAGAATTCGTTGATCGTCCTAGCGAGCGTCGGCGTAGCCAAAGCTTCGACGCGGGTCAGCGTTTTGTTGACATCCAGAAGAATTTTCGTCCAGTTGACCATCACCGCCGAGAGCCTCGTACGTACGCACAAGGGACACTCGAAATGCTCTATGGACACGGACAGACTGGGGCATATGACCTGCATCCATGCACTCAATCGTTCATTCCTACTGGTCCTACCCCATTCACTCCCGAATATATTCTTCCTCGATCATCACACAGTCACTCGTCCCGACGGATCGCCCCGTCACACGCCCATTCGCCATCACAGCGCATGCCGCCCCAGGCAACACAGAACCATCTGAAGTACCGCCCGCCGCCTTCGCATGAATCGAGTGAACAACAGATGGACAATAATCTGAACATCGCTCGTATTGAAAATGGCCAGGACATGCGCACAACTGTGATGATCAAGAACATTCCGAACAAAATGACGGACAAAGACTTGATGACCTTTATCGAGCGCATCTGTGTGAGGCGCATAGATTTCTTCTACCTGAGAATGGATTTCAAAAATGGTATGCGCTCTACGCTGGCAGGGATCTTAGCTAACTGAAGCTCAGGGTGTAACGTTGGGTATGCGTTCGTGAATTTTATTACAGTCGACGATCTTCTTCGTTTTTCCAAGGCGCGACTTGGTGTCAGGTGGTGAGTTGTTAGATTTTTGTCGTAAAATATAACTCGCTAATGTGTGCGCAGGAACATGTATGCCAGCGAGAAAGTCCTTCAGATGTCTTATGCCAACTACCAGTTCGTACTCTTTCGTAGTCTTCCTATATCGCACAAGCCCTGATTTCTGAGTTCTAGAGGGAAGGAGGCACTTGTGGAGAAGTTCAAGAATTCAGCAATTATGGACGAACGTGAATCCTGGCGACCAAAGATCTTCTATTCGAGTGGGCCACAGGCGGGCCAGCCCGAGCCATTTCCCGCCCCAACTCATCAACGCCGTAAGGAGCGTAGTGCGCATAATCGTGGGGCACTGTATGTTCCAGGCGCGGCGCGGCTTCACAGTGTTAGGACGGAGGAGTATGACCGGGGAGGGCGTCACGTGCGCTGATCGGAGTTAGCATCTCCGCGTCGCGCTAGCCGTACTGCGATATATGGGCTACAAGGTTTGAACGTTTTCCTTCTTTTTATATGCGCATGCGCATCTAAGTACCTCTACTGCTGCTGTCTGTTTAACACCTTTCCCTTCCCTTCTCGAGATTACCACAAGCTTTCACTCGAACAACGTGTATATTACTGGCTACCGTTCACCTCACACTTTTTCTCGTCGCTTGGGTGTGCGTCTGACTTGAACTTTGTCGTAGCTTATTCCTTATCCTTGTAGTGCCCGCCTGTAGTCATAGCCTTTCCACCATTTTTTTTTTCCTTATCTCTCAACGTTCCGTACAAGTTTCATGGGTTGTACGCACCCGCAGCCACGATTCACGATAGTCGCCACTAACTTATCACCCGAACACTGATAGCACCCCAAATTACTGTTCATACCGTGCGAGTTGATAACCAAACAGTTGTTGAAGCAGGCGGGTTTCAGACCGCGGGTGGCAAGTGCAAAGAACCGCACAGCAAAGTATATCTGCCACTCACCGTGACTAAAAGTGTGGCCAGTCTCGAAGCTCGGCAGGCAATGGGTGAAGAGCTATTCGATGAAATGGGAATACCTGACTCGTGGTCGATAACGGTTTCTTACTTGCCTCTCACAAGATTGGTAGCACCACCAGGGTTGCGAACACTCCAGCACGGACTACAGTACAGGTCTGAATCCAGTAGGAGAACCCCGCCGTGAGTTGACGATCACAATAGTAGATAGCGTACTGACACCCAAACCTCTGCAAGTCACGGTCGTATCCTTACAGGTACACCCCGGTCACTGGTCCGTTCTGTTTCGTGCGCTTGCGTATTCGTGCTAGCTGGCGGTCCATGTTAGCTGGCAGCTATACCCTTCGAAGCGATTAATCAAGCGTAGTGACATCGGATGCGTCTGACTGGTCAGACTTAGTCAGACTTAAGCTTTGCGCTGACCGACCACTGTGTGCCACTCGCTCGTAAGCAGCCGATTTGTCTCATTCCTCTAACATAACATTCGCACCCTCGCAACATGCACATCCCACTCTTCCCTCGACCATGCCCACTGCCTCTCCATCCTCATCCGGCTCCCGAAATCGGCTGCGTTCACGCCCCATTCAAAGCTCACATCGTTCAATCGCCGTCGTCCCTCCCGAAGGCCAAGTGGACGTCGAAGGCGCGGAGCTGCTATACGGCTTCCTACACTCTCGCACCCCCACACCCGTCGAGGATGTACCTGATCCGGTGACCACACATGAAACTGGTGGATTACAAATCGATAAAACAGCGCTCGAAGCACAACGTCTCGAACGTGCTTCCCGTCCTTGGTGGCAGCGCCCTTCAGCGACATGGTGATGTTCTCGTCAATGCCAGACCCTTTCAATTCTGACTAGTTACTGATAGGCTTATCGTCCTGGGTCCACTGAGTATGCTCGCAGGTGCTGCACTAATTGCACCGCGCCTGCAACTCTTCACTTATCTCATGTGCAACGATCTTGATCACGCTGGTCCATGGGACTCGGATACATCAAATCCGGACACAAGACCAGACTTACTGTCTGTAGTTTTCACTCGACCCATACCCTGCGCTACAGACCCTGTCGTCCAGGCGAACGTGGCAAAACTCCTCACGAGTCTGTGACACTCTATTTCCTAGCTCCTTGACCCATGTCTTATCTTATCCACGCCAGTCACAGCATTAGTGCAAGGCATCTTAAGCTGTCTGACAGCCACCTTCTGGGGATTGGTGCGTGCTCTCGTTAACCCATTTTACTGAATCCTCCTGAACATCTTCAAGTTCTCCGACCGATTTGGCCGCGTGCGATTTCTGAGCCTCAACATTGTTGGTTTACTCTTATCCGACGGGGCGCTTGCAGCTCTAGCCATAGCGCCTGACCATGTCCCCGGTGGTTATTGGTTCCTCGTGTACATTTCTGCATTTGAAGGTCTCATTGGCGGTAGGTTTCGTCTTCTGGATTAGATGATGAATGACAGATTTGCCCTTTGAAGGACGTTCTGCTGCTATCGCTGCTATCCATGCATATCTTGCAGACTGCAGCAATCCGGCAACGAGGTTCGCATCTATATTCTAGCCCACTGAACGTAGCATAGAAACAAAACATCGCAGATCACGCATCTTCTCTCGATTTCTAGGACTAATTTTCACTGGCGTGGCGTTCGGCCCAAGTTTAGGTGGTCTCGCTGAACATATATCTGGCAACCCTTACGTCATATTCTACGTTGCGCTTGGCCTGCACGTTATCAACGCCCTTTTCACGTGGTTCATCATTCCCGAGTCTCTTCTGCCCGCGCAGATGGATGCGGCACGGCGCGCTAGAGGAGTGGGAACCAAGAGTCATCGGTTTGGCCGGGTGTTTGGTTTCCTCGCGCCTCTCAAGGTGTTGGCGCCTCTCCCACGAGTGGGGAGTGTGAGCCCGCAGAAGACGCTGGAGAAGGATTGGTCACTAACGTGGGTGGCGTTATCGTACGCACCTGAGTCATTGTTGTTCGGTGGCGCGCAATACTGGCTTCAATACGCTGCCGCAGAGTTTAACTGGACCGCAGAGATCGTACGTAGGGCTCTGAGGGAATCGGCTGCTTCTTAAATCCCTCACCCCTCACTAGGTGGGATATTACATAAGCCTCATCGGGCTCACTCGAGCTCTCTTCTTGGCGATCGGACTGCCTGGTCAGCGCAATTCCTGTTTATTGTCGCGGCTAATTGATGTACTACATCTCAGCTGTCCTGCAGCTCTTTGCATCTAGAAGCCGACCTGTTCAGCTCCCCACGTCTCCCAACGAGCCCCTCAACGCAGGCTCCTCCTCTCAACCCCCAGCATCCTCCCGTGATCCCGTGCACGTGCCCGCAGTCGACCTTGGCATCGCAAGAGTCTCACTTGCGTTGCAGGCAATGTCCTTTGCGTTCATGGCTACCTCTAAAGACGCAGGCAAATTCGTCGCCGCCAGCGCCCTCGGTGCGCTTGCTTCAGGTTATTATCCCACGGTGCACAGCCTCTCGCTGGAGCTTTACACGCGCCGTGGCGGAGCACCATCCGAGGCGGGGCGGTTGTTTGGCGCGACGAGCGTGATTCAGACTATTGGGTGTGTTCCCTCCACACAATTCTCCACCTTGCTTGATGTCGTTACTTAGGAACCAGGTCGTCGGGCCATCACTTTTCGGCATTGTGTACATCAAGACGGTTGCCACGTTCCCAGAGGCGATGTTCTATGTTGCGGTAGCCGCAGTTTTACTCTCGCTGCTTGCCCTCTGCCTCGTGCAGATACCTTCCGATCCCGGAGCCACAGATACAGAGATCGAGGCTCCAGTAGTCGTTGACGTGCCTGCGATTGTCGTGGATGGCGAGTAAGTAGCGTCCAAAACCCGCTTGCTGCGGTCTGGGAACTTGCATACGCTTCAAACTTCATGCGTTACTTGCGAGGCGGGGGGAATAGATTGCTTCATGCCGGCGTTTGTAGCTTGCCTATGTCGGGGCATGCGGTGAGTAACGATAGGATACACGGATATGGCCTTTTGCACCTGCTTCGGTAAATGAGTTGTCCATCGCCGGATGGGAGTTATGTTGATAATTAAACGCCGATCACGGTGGCTCATGATCCCATCACAATGTCTGCTCCAGTCATCGCTCATGCCGGATCACGGGTCAACATCAACACATTCCCGAGTAAGTTACGGCGGGGGTCACGACGTCCGTTTCATTTTCGTTTCAGGGCTTCGTCCTCACATCGCTTCATGGTTACAAGGCATGCGCCTAAAACTAGTATTCGTCATGAGTCATCGCAATCACTTGTGTGGGCTCGTATCCCTGATTGTGATTTCTGGTTTCGGCATTCCCATTCACGCGCTCAGTCCGAGCTCAGGCTATGTCCAGAGTGCCACAGGGCGTTTGTTTGGGCTATATTTTTCTTCCACGCTTGTGCTACCCTGTACCGAACTCATCACTTGTATGGGATGCCCAGTGTCTTCTCATACTTGAATCGTACGTTCTTTCAAGTACTGATCAAGTCCCTATCTCGGGACGACGATGGATCTAAGTTTGGGAGGGTAAAGCAGCAAACCAAACCTTCGAGGGGGGCGCTATTCGGGCTCATGATAGCCTATCCTTACTGTAACAACTAGTGGATGAATGATAGCGTGGGACGCAAACAGATTGTGGTACAACACCGCAAATACTCCCAACGCACCACCTGTTAATAACAAATACAATGTCACGACCACCTAATTCTACTGCCTGAAACGCTTCTCGATGACGTCGCCGTTGAGCGTGTAACCGTTCGCGGTGAACAGACGGGATCGCAAGAATGGCGCTGTGTCGTAGATCTCGTGTTCTTTGGCCTTGAAAGGACAAGAGTCAACATCAGAGTGTACGGCGCGCAACGCGATTGACGTACCCGCTCGTCGAGTTCCGAGGCGTTCACGGTGACCAACTCAGGTTGCTGGTGCCGCTGCAGCTGGAAGAAGCGCGCCTTTTCTTTAATAATCTGGCCCAACAAGAAAGAGAGCAGCTCGTCGTGATCTCGCGCCTGCGTGAGATACTTGCGGAATCCCTGTTGGGCGAAAATTCATCGACGTCCAGTGCAAATTGGTAAGAGAAGGGTCACGCACGCGCTGTAGCGTTTTCTTGATCGAGATCTTCTGTGCATTGACGAAGCTCTCAATTGCGACAGAGATGGCCAGATCAACGTCGTCCGCACGGACGTACTCGCGCAGCGACATACGAGCGCTCGCCTCTGCCATGCGGATCATGCTCTCCAGGTGGCGCACCGTGATGGGGAAGGAGCCCGTGGCAGCGGACTCGCGCCGCAGGTCCGCGAAGAGCCGCGAGAGCTTCTCCGAGTCCAGATCGTACAACTTTGGTCGCACCTTTTCGCGCGCATACATAATATATTTGCGGAGGAGGTCTTGCGGAATCAGCTGGTGTTGTGAGCGTCAGCGCGCATAAAAAGGACGGATCGGGAAGGGTTTAATCATGTACCTCGGCGTCGAGAGTGGTACCGACGTCCATCTCATCGCGCTCAGGATCGAACTTGGGATGACTTCGCAGATGACTTCCGACGACAAAACGCGCGAGAAGCTCGTCCTGCACGGGGTCAACCGTATCCTTGACCACGCAGAGGACGTCAAACCGGGACAGGATCGGCTCCGTGAGCTCCACGTTCTGCTGGAACGGCACCGTCGGATTGTACCGCCCGCGGATCGGGTTCGCTGCTGCGACGATGGCGCAGCGCGCCTGGAGCGTGGTGACGATACCAGCCTTGGATATCGAGATAGTCTGTTGTTCCATAGCTTCGTGTATCGACGTCCGGTCCGCATCGTTCATCTTGTCAAACTCATCGATCAAGCAGTGGCCTTTGTCGGCAAGGACAAGCGCACCACCTTCGAGAGTCCACTCACGCGTGACCGGGTCCTTGCGCACGCTCGCCGTCAGACCGACTGCAGAGGCGCCCTGGCCGGTCGCGAAGACGGATCGGTGTGCGGTCTTTTCGACGTACTTGAGGAACTGCGACTTGGCCGTGCCCGGGTCTCCTAGCAGGAGCAGATTGATATCTCCCCGGAGGCGCAGCTTGCGGTTGACGTCCTTGGGAACCCCGCCGAAGAGAGAGAGGGCAATCGCTGTCTTGATATCCTCGTGGCCGTAGATCGATGGCGCGATGGACTTGACAATCCGCTTGCGGATGCGTTCGTCCCGCGCAAGGGCGCGAACCTCCTTTTCGTCGTCTTCCGTTAAGCGGAAGGCGGCGAAAAGGTCCTCTTTTTTGTTGATATGGTTCGCTTCGATGATTGTGGAGAAGACGGGAAAGCCGTTTTTGGCATTCAGTGACGCGTCAAAATTGTTACGATAGATGCCCGTGACTTCCTATTTATCCAGGTGAGCGGCGGTCAATAGGATATACCAAGTAGAAAAGTATCGTACAATCTCCTCTCCCGGCTTGGCAGAGTCGATCAGATCCCACAGTAAAATGACTTCGCGATGGCGGGGCAAGCGACCTGGTGGTACGGAGCCGGGGGATTCCTGTAGGGTCATCTTTTGATAATTCCTGTAAATAGTCTATTGCCGCGATCAGCAAGCAACGGACGCCAGGAATGTACTGGCGCAGACTTGCCTGCTCAGAGTTGACAGAGAATGGGCCCTTGCTCTCGCAATTCGCGCAGTAGCTGATTTTTACCTCCTTCGTGGCATCTTGATAGAATGGGCCCAAAACGGCGCCACACTTTCGGCAGTCGAACTTGACGTACTTGAGCTGGGGGAAAACGCCAGTACGCCTTGTCACGACGCCAGACACGCGGACGAGGTTATTCAAGTTGCTCGTGCGGAGGTCGCGTAGCGAGGAGCTCAGCGGCAGGTCAGTGATGCGGACGTGCACTTCGGAGTGAATGCGCTCGTAGTTGGGATAGTATACAAGAATTGCGGCGAGAGCGACCTCGTCAAAGATGGTGAGCATAGCGACTGGTGACTTGTTGAGAAAGTAGGCCAGGATGGGTTTGGATAGCGCGAGGTGAAGGTACGAGACTTCTAGCGATTCAGAGTTGTCTGTGGGAACGACATCGTGTTCAAAGCGTTGAACCAATTAAAGGGGAAAGGGACACACTTTCACCAAGATTGCGAATGCGTTGGCCGTACACTGAAGCGCCGTGATCGTCGACGTAGGTCATTAGGAACTGGCGGAAGTGTTTGACGATGGACCTTCGAACACGGTCATTGGCGATCCATTCGACGATTGATTTTGCCTTGATATCGCTCAGCTGCTCTAGGGGCACTTCCTGCTCAAAGGCATCAGAAAATATGCCCCACGCGACAGTAGAGGGTAAAGTAAAACAAACATCTTCGATCCCTTCCATATCGTCGACATCCCTCCGTTCGTCGTACTGCCGACGTGTGCGAGTACGCGTTCCAGAAAGCAGGCCAGATTCCTCATCATCGTCAGCGCCTGCGTCATCGCTGTCAAAGAAGGTGGGAGCGTGGCTCCTGTTGGCAGCACGCATGCCACGTCGGCCCCCACGCTCCAAGCGATCGCGCTGTCGCATCTTGGCCTCTGCCGCTCGTCGCGCCGCCGCGGACATGGGCTCGAAGACTTCCTCATCGTCCAGGCCGGAATTGGAGTACGTGTCGAGAAGCTGATTTTCTGCATAATCACTGAAACAATCATCGTGAGAAGCACATCTTCCAAAAGGGACCAAGACCATACTCCTGGACGCCAGGACCAAAGAGATCCTCGCCTTCATCGTCATCGTCCTCCGCATCAATAACGTCTCTTACCGCGTCGCGTTCGTCTGCGCTTTCGCCCTCGGTGTCTGAGAACGGCGGCGGCGGCGAAGAAGGCGGGAGAGATGAGTCTCGACGTGACGATGGAAGCCTGGGTGGAGATGAGGAGCTAGCCGGGAGGCCTGGAGACCTGGCACGCTTATTACGACGGGGAGTCTGATTCGACTGATCTCTTATGAGCATTTCCGGACTTGAGTGATAAAAATTTGACCCACCATGTTGTGCAATGAGAGATGTGGAGACAACCGGGACGAGACGCGCCTGACGCGTAATTTGACGGAGTTTGAAAGCGTGTCAACTCCGATGATAACCTCATTTATTACATAATATATGCTACCACTCTCTGCATACTTCATGCAACCAGCGCATCTTCTCCGCACTCTTGCGTCCAAGACGCGCCCCAATACGGCCATTTCCCCCGCTGCGCCATTCCTCGCTGAGGGTTTCAAGCCGCTTGGTTGCGAGTATGCACGTCTCCACGCGATACCGGATGTCCAGCCTGCGACGAACAGCAGACTGTTTCTGTCAGCGCTCATCGGCGCCGCTGGGAGGCAAGGCATAAACTACTCACTGAGAGGGAAATAGATCGCAGCGCGGGCTCAGGGAGCTCAGATCCGATGTCCCATCGCCACTCCGGCACGGTGGGGCCGCCGACGGTGGCAGTACCGAAAGTCTCGAGCTGGACCTGCCATAGACACGCATCCCAGTCGGCAGCGCGCGGCGCGACAGGTGCGGGCACAAATGTAAATCGCTCCACACACCACAATGTGTGGTCGCGAGGAATGAGTATAGGGGAGAGCGAGGGACGTCTCTTGTCAGCAGGGATCGGCGTTCTGGGTCCTGGCGCCACCGCTCGCACGATGACAGGGTCGCGTACGTGCGCTATGGACAACGATGGGATGGAAGACAGCGGCGGCGGCTTCGGGGTCCCGGGGACGAGAAGCAAAGTCCGTGTGGGCGCAAACAGGCGCGCGAGGTTGAGGAATACATTGGGCGACTCGGGGGTCGTTGGGTCCAAATGAAGGAGGTGCATGGCAAGGCGGGAGGCGTTGAGCATCGGGTGACGGAGAAAACGTCTCAACGGGGGATGATCCGGGGCACCACTCGATACGGGGGGCAGGCGAGTCACTACTACGAGGGAGATCGGGCCTATTCACGATATGAGAGAGCAAAAAAGTCCATACGGAGGAGCGTTACCCAGCCAATCGTTTGTCCAGGAGAGTACCCAGTCTGTGTTGCTTTCGGAAGCCCAGAGACAAGCCGTTACCTCATGTAGATGTGGGTCAACGAGAGAGCGATATGCGAACGGGTCAAAGTGTGTCGGAGGAGGGTACAAAGAAACGAGTTTATCCAGGCGCGTAGCGGAAGACAGAACGTCAATACGAGACACAGTAGGTGAAGGAGATGTGGCGGTTTGCAGACTTGGGAAAAGAGAGGCACAGAAACCGCGGTAAAGCGAGATGGAGAAGAAAGCCAAGCTGATGATGATGTAGCCTGAGAGCATCCAGCCAGGCGAACGAGGGAGAGGCATTGGATGGCGGTGCATGTGAGAGATGAGATCATGTGATTAGATGCGATCACATGGCGACGATGGTTGATAGAATTCCCACGGTCGAGCATTTCCAAGAATGGCCAGCTCATCCCCGCTCTCGCCGTGCTCTGCTCTCCGTCTCTTGGTTTCGCTTTCATATGACATGATCCTACCCTATCTTATCACAACCACAATCAACACCAACAGCAACAACAACACGCACACCTTTTTCTCCCCTCTCCCTCCATGCCTTCATCTCGTCCCTTGCGCAAGTACAGCTCACAAGCGCTCACTCCATCTCCTCTCCGCAGAAGGTCCCTCGTGCCTCAAGATTCGGACTTGGATGAGGGTTCCGACTTTGACACTCAACCCGTCGAGTCGCATGGCTTATTCGGGCGCTCAACTTCCTCTGTCAAATCCCTCAGGAACCACTTTGTACTAGATTCAAAGTCATCATTCAGCAAGGGCAATTCTACTACCATACCCCTTACTCCCGTTGAGGATGACGAAGGCCTTTTCCTTTCTCCCGGCGCATCCCCGTCTCCTTCACAACTCAAGATCCCTTTACGACCTTCTAACCCCAGAGCCAAGCGAGCCACGATACCACCACCCACACCCCCTGCTCTCACAAACATGCCATCTTCCGCTTTCTCAACAACTGTCCACACCTTGACCGCTTCTCCTTCACCCACCAAGTCTTCGTCTTCTGCGTCACACAGATTTCCACCCTCATCAGGGACCGCTGGTGTCAAGCGGAAGCCAACCCCGCTACCAGTCACAGCTCCTTATCCCAAACGCGGCATGACTCCGCTTTGTGTAACAAAGGCCTCTGGAGACGGCTCCTTTGGTCGTCTCGCACCTCTTCCCGCACCAAAGTTTCGAAACGAACGCACTAGCAGAGAGACCGAAGGACTTTTACGCACAGAGTCGGCGACCCTTGCTCGCTTGCGGATAGACAAGGAGGAGAGCGATGCCATCTTAGGCGAGGAGGAAGAGGCCGTCGACGTCTCTCCTGGGGGGCACATTACAAAGCGGCTGGCTCGTAGTCGGCCCGTAAGCCAAGAGCTGATGGATAGTACCGCAGGTCCACACGTGAGTCATAGTTTTGGTCGTGTGGATACCTTTTGTTTTCGTTTCCTGAAATGTGGTTCAGTCACTATTTCACACGCTCGCCGCGGCAAAGCCAAAGCGCAGGTCTACGACATCCAGCGTGGCATTCCCCACTACACATTCCAACACTTCTTCCACATCGTCTTCGCCCATGGCGTCCCCAAAGCCCCGGCAACGTATAACGCATGCTAGCAACGTGTCTACTTCATCGTCACGTGGCAAGCGTGAAGATGCCAGATCACTCATGCGCACGCGAAAACCTTCCATCTCGCAGCTGCGCTCTCCCAACAAACGTGCAGAGAGTTCCGGAAGCGCGACACTCTTCTTTGGTCCAGCTATTTCCCGACGCCCAGGGCCCTCAGGTACACCAGCGCAACCTCGGCCAGCCACAATGATAGCCTTCGAACCGCCAATGAACGCGAGCAGTACTCCTGCACGTCCTCGATCGAAGCCGGTCATTGGACGTCCATCCGCCGCTTCTCGACATAGCTATGCCGGGCCAGACTCGCCTGTCTTTGACAAGGTTAACGAAGGCGGCGTTGCCAGTAACTGGCAACTACCAGCAATGCCCCCTTCCCCCATATCGGACTTTGTGCCCATGCGTGGGGCCGAAATGGGTGAAATCTCTGATGAGGATGCAAGTGACTTTGCCCCAGTCGAGGTGGACATGCCTGCGATGGACGCTGAAGGCGCCGAGGATCTATTTTTCAGCAGCAGTAGTTTTGCCCATTCACGGGATATTGGTCCAGATACCAGTTTCGGGTGGGACAGCACCCCCGTCGTGTCGTCACTTACCGTCAACGTGACGGAAAGCACTCCATCTCCCCGCTCCAAGTTTGTACTAACCATATCCAAGCTGGAGAAAAAGTATCGTCCACGTGACTCGGGCATCGTACTGTCCGAGGACGAGAGCAATAGCACTAGTCCCCTTGTCGCGCCCGATTTTGTACCACCAGTGCAACGGCACCGGTATACCCTTGGTCGCTCCGAGTCGGTGAATCTCTCGATGCCTCGCGCGTCTACGAGTGTGAGCACACTCGGAAGTGGTAGCTCGGACCAGGAGCTCATCACACCTATTTTTGGCCCATCCGCGAGCTCGGGTTGGCCTGTTTTGGCTTCTTTGTCAACTACCTCTTCGCTGAGTGTTCCAGATGTCAGCTCAGTTGACGCATTCATCTTGCACACGCTTACGCAAGCAGCGCGGCGTGGGGAACATGCACAACCAGGAGGGGCCGACGGAGGTGGGATGCGTCCCCCTGGCACACCGCAGAAGCGTGTCAAGACGGCGGCGGCATTTGGTGGTGCGCGGCTGTGGCAAAGTGCCGTCGCGAGCAAGATCGGTTTCGATTTTGGAAACGACGAAGATGAGGACGACGTTGAGGTAGGAAGCGCCACGGGAAAAGCCAAATCCAAGCGGAACAAAAAGGCGCCACGCAAGAGCTTGCCGGCAGCATTTCCATTACTTCCCAAAGCTGGCCAAGGTCGTGGCCGTGCATCAGGAGAACAGGACGGCGATGAAGCGTTTGCACACCACGATGCTAGCCCAACCGAACGCAGAACATCATATGATGGGCTCGGCCTTGGACGGCCTAGTGTCAACGTCAGCAAAGCCACAGGTGCAGGGTGGTTGTTACGACGAAGCAGTAGCGGCGCCATCTCAAGTACCACGAGTGGGAGCGGGAGTCTGAGCGGGGACGGTAGTCCCACTGGCGCAGCAAGTACCGTGCACCGTATGTCTCGATACCCTCCTCTGGCGCTTGAATTGATGGATAGTTGTATATTTTGTGACAGGCTGGCAACTCCCTCCCCCACGTATTCCACCCAGGCTTTCCCCACTCAAGTCAAGCATCCCGAGCCACCTCTCATCGGACCGGACTGCATCAAGCTCGTCAGGCGCATCGACATTAACGATGCTCGCCTCACCCACAAAGCGACGTCAGACCCAGTCACAGTCGCAAACGACCTCTCAACAAGAGCAAAATGCGCCGCGAGGAAACGGTGCGCACGGCAGCCGGACGTTGTTGGGCGGACTAGGCTCCTTGGAAAATTTTACGCAACCGGGCAAGTTTGAGCGTGAGTTTGTGGAGATAGGGGAACTAGGCAGCGGCGAATTTGGCAAGGTGATGAAGGTACGGCAACAAAACAGTGCCTCGATCTCAGGCACGAGTGGAGATATCACGGCGGTAAAGAAGTCAAAGCGGTTCGAGGGAGTACGACATCGGTGAGATTTCCCCTTGCTCTGGGCTCCCCTTCCCCAACATCTGTCAGCTCTGCCCGATGTCCCTCCCGACTGTCGGGGACGTTCTTTTTTTTTTCTTTTTCTTTTATCCCTTTACATTTGGCGGCGTAGGGCCGGTCAGGATGGTGTCCCTTCCGCTAACTTCCATTCTTCGTGACATACCCAAATGGGCTCATGCGACTGTGCCATAATGGAGTGACTGACCAGTTTTGGTTTTATTGTAGATTTCGGCTGCGCGAGGAGGTCGAGATTCTTCAACATCTATCGAACACATATGCGTTGAAATACGGGCTAGGCACGCGACACCCAAACGTCCTGGCGTACATCGACAGTTGGGAACAAGATGATGCCCTGTACATGCAGACGGAGTTGTGCGAGTTTGGCAATTTTGCACATTTCCTTTGGGAATACGGACGGTCTTTCCCCCGGCTGGATGAAGCGAGGGTGTGGAAGATTATCGCAGATTTGAGCAACGTACGTCCAAAAAGATTTCTCATTTTGTCCCTGATCGGCTTTTGGCTTAGCCCTGTGCTAAGCCGCGGACCGTCACGGGACGAGGTGAGCGGTCGGGTCTTGAACGAAGCTGACATGGGCGCTGTTCCTTCGCCATTCAGGGACTTCACTTTATCCATCATGCCGGCGTCATCCACCTGGACCTGAAGCCAGCCAACATCTTCATCACCCGTGAGGGACGGTTCAAGATCGGCGATTTTGGAATGGCCTCCCTGTGGCCTCGCCCAGTGTTGACGTCGCCTGCAGGTCCGGAGGCGTCATTGCGTTCGGTCAGGACAGCGTTTGAGCGTGAGGGCGATAAGTTGTACCTGGCACCGGAGGTTTTGCAAGGCCGTTACGGTAAAGCCGCGGATATGTTCAGGTTCACTTCCCTGCTTCACGTACTGTATCCGTGCCCAAGCTAACCGAGAGTCGCAGCTTTGGGATTACTTTGCTCGAAGCAGCGTCGAACATCATCGTACCCGGAGAGTACGTGCTTTCACATCACCCTGTGACCCGAATGCTGACTTGTCCCTGTCCGCCGTTTTCCCTTTCCTCTCTCGGTCATACTCAACCGCGTCATCATATCCCGACAATGCGATCAACAGGGGCGAGCCGTGGCACCGGCTACGACAAGACGACCTGTCGCAAGTTGATTTGCCCGCAGACACGTCACCAGAGCTGCGGGGACTGCTTGTCGCGCTGCTGCGTTCAGACCCAGGGGCGCGGATCGACAGTGGGGAGGTGTGTGTGCACCCGGTGGTAGTGCGAACGCGCGCTGCGATGGAGCGGCTGATGGAGGAAGCACAGCGTGCGGGTGAGCCATCATTTGCGGCGTCTCCACTGGCAGGCGTGCCTGTGGGGTTCCTCGCAGAAGTGCTAGGTCGTCATGATCCAGGTATGGCCGTGAGCCCCACTGAGAGAGGCACCGGAGATGCGATGGACGTTGGCGCATAGCAGGCAGAGAGGCCGCTAGTAAACCATCCTCGGCATTTCGTTGCCGTCTAAGTCGCCAGATGGTGCCTTGGTGTCCACTTGGCCGTGATTCCATCGGGGGAACGGTACTTGTCTCCCTGGGTTGTATTTGCTCGTTCATACGGATTCTTCCATCTTTCTTATCGTCGCTGCGTCGGTCTCGACGATTGTCGGATGTTTGATGGCTCCATCACTTTGTCATCATCATCACCGGACACAGAACCGCTTCTCCCCCCCTGTACGGAAGAGAAACGCTTATCGCTCGCGCAAGCTGTGATGAAGGTTGCGCCTGCGTCACATTTCGTCCGGAACATTGATGGGATGGGGTTGCATTGCGATCGTACCTTGCAACTCGTACCCCTGCTACACTTGCTTCGAGCGTCGCGAGACGGACGATTGGTTACCCTCTGGATGCCTTAGGCGCGACATATTACTCTATCCTCTTTTCACACTGCTACACGACACACATAGCTAGATGCACCCAATTATATATACATCCACACTTGTTAGTTGCTCTTAAAAAAATATGTACGATGCTTTGCTTTCTATTCGTGTGGGAGAGGGGAGGAGATAAAAAGGGGGGGAGAGATTGATGGGATCTGAAACTGGTGATTGTTGATGAATTGGTGGGTGGGAACGAAGAAGAAAAAAAAAGAAAGAGGCGGGGATCTCGATAGGAAAAGTCGAATTTGGAATCGAGTCGACTGGTTCGGCAGTTGGCTCTCGCCTTATTTCACTCTCCCATTCTCTCTCTCTTCCTCCTTCTCTTTTGCCCTCTCCTCTTTTCTCTCTCTCTCTTCTCTCCCCTCTTAAGGACTATGCTGGTTGGTGACCCTTCCATCGATCCCTCTTCTCCCTCCTTCTCTCCTTCTGCACCAGCTAGCCATCGTTCCTACATTCCCTCCCTTATTCCACCCGGCGTGGATCCAGCCAAAGTCGACTCGAAGATGTTTTACACATACGTCCCCAATACCATCAAAACACGCAAGCGCACCACCCCCGCGCAGCTCGAGATCTTGGAGGGCGTGTTCGTCACTGACAAGAAACCCAACGCGCCGAGGCGCAAAGAGCTCGCGAAAAGGCTCAAGATGTCGCCAAGAGAGGTTCAGGTATGCGTTTCCGCTCCCCTCTCCTCCGAAACCTCTGACTCGCTCCCTCCTCCCCCCCTTTTCTTCACGAAAAGGTTTGGTTTCAAAACAGGCGTGCAAAGGAGAAAAAGTCTTTTTCCAAAAAGGACTCTTCGCCTACTTCTCCCGCCGCCTCGACCTCCATGACCGCCGCCGCAGTCACAACTCCCGTTGTCTCCATCACTACCGATGTTTCTCCCTCCCCAGATGCTACCCTCGACATCCATGCCGATCCGATATCAGTCCCATCTCCCGTCACCAAGATCGAGCCAGAGACGCCCGAGCCGTCACCACGCGCTCTACAGAATGCTTCATGGCAACCCCCACAACTCTCCACACACGATTCGCTTGATCAACAGCAACACCTTATGAATCCCACTCGTTCTCCTCCCGAACCCAGCCCTACCGTGTACGGCCTCCGTCGTAGCTCTCTTCCTGTCCTCACCCTCGTTCCCCCGCAAGAGCCACTGCCACCGCAGCTGCCCCCGTCAATACTCTTACAGCACACATCGCACCCTCTCCCTTCGCACCAAACTAGCTCGCATCTCGCCACCCCGTTCCCTTCTACCGTCTTGCCTCCTCATATGTTGCACCATCGTCGCTCGACAGGCGCGCTTGCAGAACATCCTTATTCCCTACCCGTCCGACGCCCTTCTGCCACCCACACAGATTATCCACCGCCCTCCGGTCCACCTCCAGGTCTATCGCCGCCGCACGCAGCGCCATACATGCGTGCCTCGATCTCGGAGGGTATGGATATGCCCGGCCTCCCCACAAGCCGGTTCGGCCATTCTGGTGGCGTTGGTGTCCACGGTCCGCACTCGCACCACCCAGCGCGCTTCCACCCTTTCCCGTCGCAGTCACGCCGTCCGATCCTTGCCCATCGTGCGTCAGTTCCGGCCATCTTCCATGCCCCCAACACCCAAGCACAGCACCTGTCGGCTCCCCCAATGCCTATGTCCACTTTCCCCCCTCCACCGGCCGGTGCCATTCCACTCGAGGAGCAGCAGCAGCAGGTCGATGTGTTCGCCCTTCCGCAGCAGGATACATTCTCATGGAACAACCCGGATCCGTTTGGCGCTGCTGCCAGCCCAGTTGCAGTCGCGCCAGACGCAGGGTACTCGTTTGGTATGCCGCCTTCTGTACCGACCACAGCTGTAGTACCCGCGAGCGGCTACGAGTTTCCCGAGCGCAAGCCCTCTTCAGCCCCCTCAGAGCTGGACTCGGAATACACCTTTACCCTCGATGGTGGAGTGTACCGACGCTCGGGTGGGTCCGTCGTCTCGCTCTATGGCGCGACGAGCGACACTGGCACGACAACCAGCACCGGAAGCAGCGCCGGTCCCTACTTCTCAGACGTGACCAGCGAGGGCCAAGGTGTCGATGAGGACGGTCGGCGAGGATCGTGCGTATCAACAAGTGAAATGTTGAGCAGGCTGCACGTAGGTGGTGCGGCAGCGGGGGAGGGCAGCGCCAGCCCCGCTGGAGCGGGGAGCGACGGTTATGCATCTGAGCATGGCACTGTGACATATCCTTCCCCTAGGTCTGACTGCGAGCTCGTCAACATGAGTGGCGTGGGTGTTAACCAATCGCCCATTCCTCCTCAGACGAGTAGGAGCTCAGAACTTGCTCTCGCGCTACATTCGAACGAAAGTGTGAGCCTCTATTTCTGTTTTTTTGCCTAATTTGGTGTGCAAGTGACGGATTAACTGATTGCGTGGCCACGTACAGTCCCCTTATACCCCGCCACCTGCGTTCAAGTTTTCGGAAGCGGACATGCACTCACCGCGACAGCCTCAGTTATCACAGGAATACCCTTCGTACAGTGTGACCGCTTATGCCGGTGGCGAGTATTCGCATCCACATGCAAATGGTTATCCTTCCCCAGCGTACCCCAACACGTTTGATGGCACAGACGGCGGCCGTGTGTATCCGCAACCCGTACCTTCCCCCGTAACAGCAGATGACTATGCTGGTGCTACGCGGTACACATAGGCGCCGGACTGGGTTTCCTATCCTCTACTCACTTTTTTCTTTGTTGTCGTTTGCGATCAAGCGTTGATATCCTTGGCGATCTTTTTTTCCATCCCTGTTTTGCGTCCCCAGTGCTGCCGATTCTACTTGTCATGTGCATTTTATCTTACTCATATTTACTGCAAGGCTGTGTTGTTCCCCAACTTCCGTTCCTACCCGTCCTTTTTTTTTTGGCGCGGGTATGAGGAACCCGCTCGCTCTCTCGGTCGCACGTTGTGCGTCCTTGCCACACTCTCTGTCTTCTTCGCCCCCTTTACCGTTTTTGCTTCAGTGTTGATACTCGATGGACTCTTCCGCTCCCTCTAGATCACTCTCCTTTTCTCCTGTGGCAGCACTCTTTCGACCACTTCTTCGTAAATGTGCTCTCTATCGATCCTGACTACTGCCGACTGTCTGTGTCTATGGCCTACCCTGCTGCGTTCAAACCCAACCTTTGCGCATCTAACAACAACAATTTCGTATTTGTTTTTGTCTTCGATGTCACACCAACAAATCGTAACCTCCGCCGTGTTTTCCATCGTGCCCTTCCTTTTGTGTTTAGCCGCCGTACCATACAAAAATGGAAAATAATAAAGTAATCTAATATTCTGAGAACATGAATATATGTGCGAAGCGCGGATCGCGCGGCGAAACGGGTCAAAGAGTGAGTGGGAGCATTAACCTCTTCAATACCCTAAATCAAACCTGGCGAGTTGCAGCCACCTTTCCGAGAGTGACACATTCGTAATGGGAAGTGGAAACAGGACGGGTTCTGTATGACGTTGCTTGGCCCTTGACCCTCGCTTGTACAGCACAGCGTTTCGACTCGTTTCGTTTCGATACGAAACAATCTCAATCACCCCACCATTGCAATTTTCGCGATTCGGAGGCACAGACGGTCGCAGTGCGGTGCGGTACGCTGCGGTGCATATGATAAGTATTGCCGATCGTACTGGCACCGCCCCGTGATCGGACATCGTATTTTGTATCGCTGGGAACGGAACTAGTCGCTTTCACGGCACGGCACAGACGGGGGGAGGGAGCACCGCACCGGACGGGTACGGGTTCGGGCACTGGCAACTTGCTCACCCGGCACTGCCGTTTCTTTCCTAGTTGAGCAGTTCAGTTCAGTCAGTCAGCCGTTAGACGCCCTGGATGTATATCCATCCGACCGCACCGCCTCCAGGACGGACGCGTGACACGGGATGGGACGATGATTGGACAATGAGAAGTGGAGTGGATTGGCCAGCGAGGAAGATTGGGGTCAGGATTGGTTAGTTGGTTGTTGTGGAGCGTAAGCGATTGGACGCGCGCGGGGCTCAGCCGAGGGAGAGCCGGCAACGGCCGAGCACCTGAGATTTTCCCTCGCTCCGCTAATCCCGCCTCTACGCACGGTTTAAGGAAAGTCGGATCCGGTGTACGTGTGTGCGGAAAAGAAGGGCAGTTTGCGACGGTACATACATACATTGACCACGGGCACAAGGTTCTATTTACTGGCATAGGCACATATGAATCCCTTGCTGTCGCAATTCGTAAACGCCACCGGCCGGCGCAATCGATTTTTGTGTTCGCGGACAGAAGTCCCCTTCGTTTTACTTCCGACAACTTTGTTACAAGTCCAGGAGCGCGGCGAAATGGCCTGGGTGGCTGAGTGGGAAGAGTCTCGACCTTGACAGCGACATCGCGCCCCTAATGTGACTCGGAACGTTGGCTCATTCTTCTCATTAAGTCCAGGGGTGGGGATCGTGGCATCATGCCCCACCAACACCACCACACCAAGTGGGCCAGCGTCCGCTTTCACGCCACCAGATTCCCCGTAAGATCGCTGGTCCGAGATGAACGGGTTTTGTTTGCCAGCTTCTGGAAGGATACAGTATTAATTTATGTATCTACGAAGTGTGCCGTGGGTCCAGCGCCCAGCAGCAGGTTCGAGCCAGTCTGGGCAATTGCAGCGTTTGTGGTCATCCGTCCGCCTCGTTTTAATTCCATATTTTTTTTGGTCTAACCCTGTGTCGTCGGGTAAATGCGACGCGCCCAATCAAAATGTTTCTCACTCTTGACGGACGTTACGGCAGGAAGGCGAGGGTAGGGTGGCGAGGGTGGCGTCAGACTCGGAAGTGGCGCGCGTCTTGCTTTCGCTTCGGTCAGTGCTACATTGAGCAGCTACCTCGTTGAATGTAAGTTGGTGTAGATAGATGGTCGAGGATATCGCTCCACTGGCACATGGACTCGGTGTAAAACACATGCGATGGGCTAACGCTGTATACGCGATTGGGCCTGCATTTCACGGGGCGAAGCGCAAGTGTGATTGAAGGAGGGTGACGCCGTAAACGGACTGTGATTGGTTGGGGCACCCGCTTTTGAGGCGGCCGCCGCAGTGCTGGTTTGGTTGGGTAACGCCACAGGTTTACGTGCGTGAACCAACAACAAGAGAGAACAACGAGAGAGGTCATTGGGCGCCAGGAGCGCGAACCCAAAGACCTGAAAGCGGAATGGCCGCGCGTAGCGCGCCGTTCTTCGGAGACCCAAACTTATCTCTTGTCTTTGTTATATGACCATGGACACAAGCGAGTTTTGGCACCGAACAAGGACTGAGGACGGGTCAAGGTGCTCACACGCGTGTTCTTCTCACGAGTTTTGACAGTTACACTGACTCCGAAATGGGTTCTGGGACCATACTGCAGATGGACAATGGGCTCCCAGACTATTTTTCCAAGTGAGGTCAAGTAGGAGCGGTCCTGCCTGAAATAATGGGGTAGACAGGTCATTAAAGCCATATGTTTTCTCCGCTAGGTGGGAGCTGCGAGCACGAGGTAAGCGCGCTCGCAATCAGAACTCCAATTGGAGCGGGAATTAGAGTTTGATAGACAGATCAACGGCTGGCCCCGAGCGAGCGAGCCGAAGCAGCCCGCGACACCCTCAGCTCAGCCAACCAGAGCGTGGGGCAGGTCGGGCGTATCTGATTGGATTGGGCATATGACCTGCTCCACAGCCGACAAGATGACCCTGGGAACGTACGCAATCTTCGGTTTATGGAAGCGTTCTTGTCAGGCCACGCCTGGGTGTCTTGTGGGGTTTGGGGGGAAGTTTTAGACTCGACTTGCATTGCTATTGCAAATCTAGGGTCCGGCAGTGACGTACCGACATGACATTCTCCAACTCACACGTCCAAGAGTCTAAAACTCTACGGGTACGCTGGACATCATACATACAGTATACGCACGAGACGGTCATCTGCGTGGAGTTGCGCTTAAGCGATGTCCTCAGTGTAACAAAGTACTTGATGCAACGGGTTCGAGGGTGCATGTGGTACGCGACCAAGGGAATGGAACGGCCCCACCAGCCCTTCTCCATGCGAAGCAGGTGCTGCGGTAAGTCTAGTGCGACGTTCGGCGCGATTTGGACCCCCCATCGCTCTTCCCTATCACCACGCGTAAGTGCCATGGGGCGGGGTCCCATGAATGAGTGACGAAGTGGTGTGTAATAAATGAAACACGTTTTGACGGGTTGGTCGCTGAACGGTCACACATCGTCGGACGCGTCGATCCGAGAGATATGAACTTCTGGTCATCTGTACCCACGGCAATTCCACGAAAAGAAGGGCGATTCGTGCCAACCCGGACGACCGAACCGCGCGCGATAAGTGTGTGTCGGTGAGAGAAAGAATCAAAGGCATTATTTCAACACGGTCTGGAACCAGCGCTCAGATAGACACTCCTTTCCCAGCCTGCCCTGCGGAAACTGAACGGAAAGGCCCAGAAGGAGAGCGAGTCAAAGAAGCTCAGCGTTCCCGATGAGAAGAGGGGAATGAGGTTTTAATATCTAAACGCTTTTGATTCCCCGCGGCCAATACGCAGGAGAGGAGAACAAACATGTGAGGCGTAAGTTGGAGAAACGGGGCACCCTTGACGTTGGGTTTGGCCCTTTGAGTTAGCGTCGTGGGCGTGGGAAGGCGTTTGATTGTCAGCCGGAAGGGAAGACGACTTGTAGAGGGTTTGTCTTTCTCCTTTTCCTGATATCACACCCGAATGGGGAACAGTGAATTGAATTGGACACTCGACCCTTCCTGATTTATCCTGCACCGAGCTTCACGGGGTTGGATTTTCAATTTCGAGGGGGTGCCAGGTGAAAAACAAAGCCGACAGGTGACTTTAGACGTGCCAAGTGGGTGTGAGTGAACGCTTATCGTCACTAGCGAGCAGGAGCGGAGACGATGGCCCAGTCACAAGACAGCGAGGGGGGAAGGCTGACGTGACGCCACATCCGTATCTGTCTATAGCACTTAGCACTAGCATGGGAGTATGAGATAGAAGAGATGAAGATAACCAGGTCCCCGTCACCCGTGACCGGTTCGGACGAGATTAGAGGCAAGCGAATTGGGTTTCTGTCCGTTCTGTCCGATGCCAAAGATTGCGATCGATAAACAAATCAATCAGAGTTGTCAAAGGCTGCGATGTCTGTCTCAAGAGGAAGTGTCCCCCCAGAGTCGTGAGGATGCGCCTCGCCTGACACTGGCTGTGTGTGGTGTAGTAAATGGATTCAGAGACGGTCAGGTAGGGTTCAGCCTGAGCCCGAGTGATCGAGCAAAGCATTGAAATCAGCCAATACACACTGCAGCATTCCCTCCCCAACCGTATACCAGAGTTCATAAATACAAACCATTTCATTACTCCCAGTCACTCTCATCCTCCTCCTCCTCTTCCTCTTCCTCCTCGTCGTCGTCATCGTCTTCCTCCCTGTCCTCTTCACCACCGTCATCATTACCATCTGATGACTCCCTTCTATCGACGCGAGTAGCACCAACATCGCCCGCGGCACTCACGTTACCCGAGGACACAATGTCAAAGCTGTCATCGCTCCGCTCGGGACTCGTCGTTCCCGACGCGGTGGTAGCATCGAGCAGTTTGTCTCGGTTCAGCACGGGGCAGCAAGCTGTGGTGACAGCTGAACCTTCTGCGACCCATCCTCGTCCTCATCTTCCCAACTAAAATCGTCGTCCTGGTCCGGGGCCCCGCTACAACTCAGCGGTCAGCTTTCTGGCAACGATAGGCGGGATGCGATGACACGCACCCGACAGCACGGCCTTCCGCCGTTCATCTTCCTGATCAACTTGGTGCATCCGGAAGAAGTACCGCGTCCAAAACTCATCCTCGGACAGTTCCTCCGGCACTACACACCAAGATCAACCCTAAGTCTATGATCCTCGGGCAAAAAGAAGAGGAGAACGCTCACCCAGCGCCGAGCGCGTATTTCCCAGTAGCCCATCATTGGCAGCTAGCTCGGACTCCCGCCGCGACTCGTCATGGATTGCGTCTGTCCCCGCTTCTACCCAAGCCATAAACTGCGCCGCGGAGCGGTCCTCTTTGGCAGGATCGACACGCAAGATCGCCGGGTTCGCACGCAGCGCGTATAAGAGGGCACCGCGGCGCGTCCCAGCGGTGGCAGAAGCGACGGCGACGGGTGAAGGCGGTACTTTCCTGCGTGTCCTGGCGGGGCCGTCATGTGCGTGCGGCGGGACGACAGAGGCAAAAGCAAAGGCGGAAGCGGAGGACGGGGCGGCCTGGTTCGGCGGGAGGACGCGCACCGCGTCGCGCAGAAACCCGCTCGCCCCGCGCAGGAGCTCTTCCCCGCGCACTTGGGCCGCTTGCGCGAGGTCCTTTCGCGCCTGCAGGTGCCGCACGCTGTCCGGGATCGTGTCGCGGATGCTGGTGAGGAGGTCTGGAGGGAGCGAGGACTGCAGGCGTGTGAAGAGCGTCTGCGCTTGCGTGGGCGACTGTGCTTCTTGTTGTTCTTGTTCTCGTTGTCGCCCCTCCTCCTGCTGCCGCTTTGGGTCGGCGAGGGTCGCGGTAGATGCTGAAGTGGATGAAGAACCTGAACTTTCGCCGTCTGTCGTGGTAGAATCGTTTAGGTCGCGGGACGACGAGGCGACGGGCGACGGGGCCTCGGCGTTTGAAGCAGAGGGTGTGGAGAGCGTTGCGAGCTGCTTGTTGAGACCTTGCTGCGCCTGCGAGACATACTCTCCTAGGTCCTTGCGTGCAGCTTCGATAGTACTCTGGCTCTATGACACAGAAAGACGCAGAGATTATGATTGGTATTCAACGTTGTGTTGAGGAGTACGACGGACCTGCTTCCTGAAACCACCCCAAAACCGACCAAGCTGCCCAATAACTTCGGTGACTTCTTCGTTTAGAGTCGGTGGGTGATTCCCCACTGTCTGAGGCGGCGGCGTTGAGGTTCCCGGGCTGGAGGTGGTGAAAGAGGCGTCCCAGAAGGTCATCTTTGGGATGGACTGACTAAAGTGAAGGACAATGGGTATCGGCTTTGATTATGTCATCTCATCTCTCAATAAATCATACGTAAAGCAATATCAAAGGAAGAACAACTAAAGGTCATAACTGAGACAAGACTACTATAGCCCAGGTATTACATCACGGGGCTTCCTTGTCCTGTTTTAACAACCTGCCTTCTCGCTCCTGTTTATACTGACGAGGCATGAGGGCCAACCCGATGACGAACAGGGACCAGAAGGTCTATAAGAACGAATCAGACATCTTGCAACTTTCTTGCGTCGTTGGTTCGACTTACAATGACGAGCGCCAACCAGGTATGCTTCGCCCACCCTTTGATTGGATGGACGTTACCGGTCCCTTTTGGCCATTCGTGGTAGAGTCCGTAGTGAATCTATTTCAGCAACAACAAATGAGATAGCGTCGAGGGGTAGCGGCAGGGCCAGAAGCAGAGACGGACCTGGTACGCCGACATTGTGAGGATGACGGCACCTAATACCATATGGAAATAATTCTGCGGTGGCCTATGGAAGACGAAGAGGAACGGCACGCGAACGAAGTGGATGAATGCGCCCAGCAAGAGCTGAGCAATATACAGACTAATGATAGCGTAGCCGACTCTCTGTTTGGTGGCGAGTAGATGTCGACGTCCGCGATAAGGGATGTATGAAACAGTGTGAGAGTCAGAAACGGACCTTGTGATGGTCCATCGGGTAATGGGAAATGTGTTTGGCACGCGCGGCCATACCCCACGCCGCGAAGACAAGCGGGGACGCGACGAAAAAGTTGAGGAGCCAGTGTGACCACCACCATCTAGGACGTGCGGAGCATGGACTCATCATTCCCCGAAACGCTTCGCGTGCGAGTATGTGAGTAGACTCACAGATTGGTGAAAGTGCGGAAGTAACGAGGGATGAGGACGCCCAGTGGAATGACGATCAGGAAGGCGGTGGAGGCCAATATGGCATGGTCCCTGACTCTCTTCTCGTACTCTGAAAGAGGGTGGGACATGGTATCTGCGGGGGATGGGACGCGATTGCGAGCCCAATGGTGGGGAAAGAGAGGAAGGATGACCTCCATCAGACCGCCCTACAACTCGTTTACGGCACGGCAGAATCCCGGGAACGGCAACGACGGCAAGCGTCGTTGTGCTCAGTCATCTGCACCCGAACAGCCGCTCATGCCCCCCAAGATCACTGATGGAACTTTGCCTGATCCCCAAGCCATCGTCGTTTACGGTCTAGACGGTGCCAGAAAAGATAATGAAGAGCGGCGGTCACGGCGTGCTCACCACGTCGAGATGCGCACCTGGCTCAGTAGAATAAGAACAGCCGATAAAGAGTGACACCTGAGTTCGTCCCCGTCCCTCTTACTCTTCTGCGGGTAAACGCGCCGCTATGGCTGTGCTCATCGTCGACGTCTGGCGTTGATCAAGTCTGCAACGTGTCCATTTTTAATGGTGTCAATTGAACATCGTTGCACTCGCGCACAGACGCCGCGGGCCGAGGCCCTTTCCGCCCCCATTCGCTGGCCATTTGGACCTTTCTGGTAGCACTCTCCCTCTAATCAGCTCACATCCTCAAAGTCTCCAGATTTCTTGATCTGTGAATCGAGTCTGGGGACGACGCACGCCGTTCGGTGCCCGAAGCGCTCCAAGACAACGTTTCTCGACAGGCTTAGGGGGAACAAGTCCGATGCAAGGACACGAAAAAAATAAAATGGCGCCGACAACCCATCCCCGGCCGCCAATAATAATATCCGATTTGGTGCGAGGGTGGCACTTGGCGTTACCTTTTTCTCATTCGACTGGTCTTGAGCGCTTGAGCTCTGCCAAGGCAATGGCATCATCACCTCCGCCTTTTCCATCATGACTGCCTCATATCAGCGCCGCCGCCGCCAGATATTCTGTTGCGGTGCTGCTGGGGGATGAACACCAAATGTTCAAACTCCTGGCAACATCCCTATGGCCGCGATACTCAAACACGATGACTTGCCACCGGACCGCGGATGAATTGTAGCTGTGAGCGCACTATGCGAGGTACAAGGAAGATTGCACAATTTATGTTGGAGCTTCACAGTGGCTGGCTGGCGCACGTGGACAACACTTGTGCAGGTGAGCGCTTGTGACGCGATCACTTCTCAACCATGGATGAGATGACGAAGCGCTAGGTTGTAAAACTGTTCGGGGTTGATCTGGTGATGTGCTACAGGGTGATCAACTGGTTGTGAGGCAAAATCTTGGGCCAGGTGGGCTAACGCCTGCTCTTCATAGGCCCTATTTCTATTTTCCGAGTCTGTTTTCAGGTTGACCCGACTGGCATCACATCATCGATGGACGCGTCGAATCGACAGCAGCATATCTTCAGGATGGAGCTGATTTAGGTCGTGGCGATAACAGGACTCCCATTTTGACGTAAATGCCTTGCCTGGTGCGGTATTTGCAGAGAAGGCAAATTTTAAAATTCAAATATTTATGTATTATTTTAACTAAAATAGTAGTGTGAGCGTGGGAAAAATAGAAAACGAAAACCGAAAAATTGAGACCAAGGCGAGGCGTGCACATCTTGCCTTTGCCCATCCAGCTCCGCCCAACCCCCAACCGTGGTCCCCGTTACCCGGGAAAGCCCCACCAGTATATGACTTTCGACAAGCTCACTCGTGACGAGTATGCTCGACCTTGCTTATCCCCTTTCTCTCGCTCACATTGGTCGCAATACAGCTATCTCAGCGACCTTGTCTTCTCGCTCCCCGTCTATTGAACTACAGAAACAGCATGATCCCTCGCCTCATTCTACGGGTCTCTCCCATCTATCGCACCTTTACGACACATGCCCGCTCGTCCACATCTATTCCAGCTACCCTCCACCTTAAAACGGGCCAATCGTTCACAGGCTACTCCTTCGGTAGTCATCGCAGTACCTTTGGTGAAACTGTCTTCTCAACCTCCATAACATCCTGTACGCGTATTTTCTCTTCACCTCTTCTGACCTATTAACAATATCAGATACGGAGTCCATGACCGATCCTTCCTATCGTGGACAAATCCTCGTCTTCACCACACCCCTCATCGGCAATTATGGCGTCCCGCATAATATAGCTCCTCGCGACTCGCATGACGTAGGTGTTGTTCTCGAGTCGTCTGGTGTCCAATGTGCTGCGGTCGTTGTGGCCGATGTGGCCGAAAAATTTTCGCATTACACGGCGATAGAGTCCCTCCACTCGTGGTGCTCTCGGTATAACGTTCCTGGTCTCACCGGCGTCGATACCCGCGCTATCACCCGCCTTCTCCGTGATCAAGGCACTACCCTCGGCCGTCTCGCCGTTGGGGACGACGCAGCTCTACCGCCACCCAAGGAGAATGAGTATTGGGATCCGAGTCAAGAGAACCTCGTTGACCAGATCTCCACGAAAGAGCCATATGTACTCAATCCGTCAGGCGATGTCAAGATCGCCGTACTTGACTTTGGCGCCAAGGCAAACATTCTACGCGCGCTCGTGCGGCGCGGCGCTGCTGTGACTGTTTTGCCGTGGAACTACGACTTTAACGCAATTCGCGACGGATTCGATGGCCTCTTTTTGACCAATGGGCCTGGAGATCCACAACGTTGTTGGTCCGCGGCGCACAAGCTCCGTACCACTATGGATGAATGGCAGAAGCCTATCTTCGGAATCTGTATGGGTCACCAAATTATCGGGATGGGTGCCGGCCTTGATGCGTATCGTATGACATTCGGGAACCGTGGACATAATCAACCCGTGCTGGCTCTGGCATCGTCGGGATCTATCCGGGCAGGCAGAGTTTACGTTACAAGGTTTGTTCCTTCCGGTATTCTTCCCCTTGTGATATCCTTTTACTGACCGATGACGCAGTCAAAATCATCAATATGCCCTTCATTTGCAAGACCCATTCCCGGAAGGGTGGGAGCCGTTTTTTATCAACTGCAATGATTCGTCAGTGGAAGGTATCAAGTCAACGTCCGACTCGGGCCGTCGCATATGCGGTGTACAATTCCACCCCGAGAGTGCTGGCGGGCCTCTTGACACCATTGAGGTACTGTGCTCACTGTTTGTTCTGTCCTTGCGTTCTCAAACATTGTCAATAGATGTTCACCGACTTCGTTGGTGAATGCCGGGCACTCAAGGTGGCACGTTCTGTAGCCTCCATGGATACGAACACAATACAACGAGGGGCTGCTGTTCTCGAGAAGGTGCCAGAGCGCATTGCGGTTTTGGCCTGAGAGGCGGTGGTGTTGTGAATTGACTGTTTGCTGCAATTTCGCGATTCTTGGTGCGATTCTTACTCAGCTATGTGATAACTAAAAAACTTCCAAAATGTATCGAGATATGAGATTGAGACATTCATGATGGATTTGGATGAGACAAGAAAGTGGTTATACTGTCGAAGTGAGGCCGTGAGCTTGGAATTCCCCCTGACACCTGCCTGTCCCCTTTATTGCACTGTGCTAATACCCGCAATAGTAGGGACTTCAGTAATGACACCCGTGGGGAGTAGGTGTGTCCATTCACCCAGATCTGTCACTGACAGTGAATAAAGCGTATCGCGGACTCGTGGATACAAGTCCCAATAAGATTCATCAAAGTCCTGGGTCAGGATGGACTCGGCAGCATGCTGGTGTCGACGGCTCGGACTTGTGGACAGCACGCGCGATCGCGAACTAGTACCCGGCTGTGAGGGAGATTCCTATTTCACTGGCAAAGCTAGTCTCTTTTACAGTCAGCAAATATCGTTACACCAGCTGCCATGTCGTGGCTCGGTACTCGTTGTGGTTATCCGCTACTATCTCAAGACGGCCAAGTCTTTCACTAGTCTTTCTTGCAGTGCGCGGCGTGATGCATTCTCTTCATCAGGTGTGCTCGGCTCAGAGTACTAGTGCGGGTTTCTTGCTGTCGCCATCGAGTCCTCGTCGTTCGCCACACTTTCCGGTTCTGACTCAGAGAGGTGTCATTATCGTTTTAGATGGGCTCTCTCCCACGCGTTCCTACGTAAGAAGTGCAGGGATTCAACCTTGGGGGATGCAGATTTTAACCCTCAACCCGATACTCATGCCCGCTTGACGCTGAACCCCACTGCACCCTCCCTTTCCGCTGGTGGCGATCTCGGTATCTGACTTTGGTCACACCATGTCAATGTAAAGTTTGCGTTGGCGCGCATAACCAGCAAGACATCCTTAGTGTCTTGATCTATCCATTTCCTTCAAATTCATGGACAGGTACGTTCTTTCACGTACTTACGTTAAGTTTTATTGCTTCGAGTGAAGTGAGCGAGGGGTATCTGGCTTAGATTCACCCTTGTATGAGTGGCCGATCATTCCGTTCCGAAAGTCAGCAAGAGTGCAGATCATTTTCAAGTCCAAGTTGATGCTACAGTGGCTGAGCAGCATAGCATGCTGGGGGCTCCGCATGAGCGTTGTCAAGGCTACTGAATCATCTCCCCCAACTGGGATAGTGTGATGGAGGGACCACGCGGTACCGCAGCGTTGCACAGCCAGAGAGATGCGATCAGTTTGGTTCGAACCCTCCTTCCCTCATGGTATCGCCATTTCTTCTTCATGTACATAGAAAAACCAGAAGACTTGTCTAGAGATCATGTGAGCGGCTGCTCCCACATTGCCCAACTGCGGTGGTTGGACAGCATGGCGTGTTCCAGTGCTTGAACTTGGCGTGTGCGTATCTTTGTGTATGAAGATCCACGGTCCACCCTAGTACCCACACCATGTTTTCGGAGATACTCTAAGGTTCTTTGACGCCGAAGAGGACATGATCCGAGCTCCGTCCTTGTGGAGGAAACGTGGGTCTGGAACGAGACATGAGCTCATCGGCGCTGATCTCCTAATTTCAATCACGGATTTCATTGGGGAACTTATCCTCATCTACCGTTGTTGGTTGCTGTGAGATAAGATTTATTTGGTCATCGTCTTGACGACCCTTGCTGCGATTGCAAGCCTAGCTACGCCCTAATGAGAATGACTGCCGGCTGATGCTTACGTACCAGAAATGGTCGTAGCATGTGTTGGCGTGATTCTTCGCCTGGTTCTACGCATAGACCCGACTCTGCCAATGGCTCCCCGCTCTCTGGTTCCACCGGGTTTGGCGGGCTTTATTCTTCCGCTGTGCACAAACGTGCTTGTGACCATCCTCATCGCTGTGCGCATCTGGTATCTCTCCCTTCACAAGGCAGGCGACTTGCAAGGCGCGCGGTTTCCGGCAGCCTGAGGGACGGGCTTGGCTGCGATCGACATCGTCGTAGAGACCGGTATGCTCTATCTGGTCGCGCAGCTTACTTTCGTCGTCCTCTTCGCCCTTCAGCACCCCGCTCAACATCGTCGGGGTGATTGCCGTGCAGATCTACGTGCGTGGTCGTCACATGATGGGAAAACGGTTGTGAAAGCGATAACGAAACCACACAGGGCATTGCGCCAGCATTGATTATCATCTGTGTCACTCTCGGATTGTCGAATACACCGTCCGGAAGGTTTCGCAGTGGAGTTCGATCAGTGTCGCAGCTTGCACCCATGCAAGTGCGTATTGGTTATAATACTTCCGCATTCCCAGAACCTGGTCAGCGGCTTGCGAGAAAGTTCCCCATGCCTCAGATCAAATCCAAACCTAGTGGTGGGGACCCGAGCTCAAGTTTCAGCTCCAGTGAGATTGCTGCATCTGTGTAATTGGGTGGTGGATATACAAACGATTGGAAAACGGGTGGTATCCGTATTCTCACTCCGATCGTCGTGCTTTTCCACGTAAGGCACCAGTTGTACCCCCCCTTACCAGTGATTCGAACAGATTAATGGAATTATGAGCATCCGAAGTATGGTGTTTTATTTACATTTTAGCTTCCTGACTGTTTTGTAGAGAATCTATCGATATTTTATCCCCGCGCGAACATCAGGAAATCTGGAAAAACTTTCTGACTTGTGAACTTTTGTGAAAAAAAGAGGGTTTTATTGTACCTCTCTCCTCCTGAGAATTATTTTGCCAACAGACTTTTTTTTGGATTCTAGGTTCCTTTTTGACTTTTTTTCTCGGTCGAGCTCGGTCGAGCTGGTAGAAGTGAAAAAAAGTTTTATGCAAAAATGCTGATGCAAGCGTCGACGACCGCGGATCGAGCGAGCCTCACTAACAGTTATGAAAATCGTGATCTTACTCATTTCGCGTATCACTAAACCGTGGTCATCCGGCGTTACTGTACATTTAGTGAACAGGCCGGAAGGTTACACTCAGGTCAGCGATGATGTCGATCTGTTGCAATTAACGCCTTCAGGGCATAATAACTGCTGGTGAGAGCCATCTTCAAGTTATGTCAGGTCCGAACGTTGTAATTTGGGATAGGTCCGTGTAGGATCGCCTGCCGCCCCTTGAAGCTGTTGGAACGATCCGCCTAATAGCACTCCTGCAAGCCCTGTAGAATTCCAGGTCGAGGGGTATACAAGCGCCTTAATCTATACTAGTAACATTGTCTGCCACGGGCAATCAGTATCCGCAAGCCTTACTAGTATGGTCACAGGAAATCTAAAGGATGAGCTTCGAGTTCTTCACTGTGACGTGTCGCCTGCCATCGGTGATACTTCTATTTGACACTACCCGTATCGTAACTCCCCTTGTGCCTATCAGTCTGATTCCGCCACTGATTAGGGCTATTTATGCAATGATAGCTGGATATGATAGACCCCCCCCCCCCCCCCGCGTACTAGTGACTCTTGCATCGTGGTCAGCATGACACTCAACATTGACATGTTTCCCTTGGTTGGCTTCGGGTGTGAGGCGTTCCTTCATGGTACGTTCACTGGAGTTGTGTGATAACGTGACTGCTCAACTTAAGACTCCCTAGGATGTTACACGTTCCTCTTCGTTGTCTCTATCTATCTCATGGTCAAACGTTCACGCAACCAGAACGGTGTGAACAAACCCATTTTCGTTATTAGTATATTCTTGTACCTGTCTTGCTTCGCGCACTTCATCCTTGAGTTCATCCATTACTATACCACGTTGGTATGTGCCACACGGCTTCGAAGCCACATAGTCATTTAACATACCTACAGGCAACTGCTGACGTCGAGGGGTTTGCGAACGAGACACACGAGCTTATGGCTGCTGATCTCCTCATCTCAGTCACAGATTTCATCGGAGAACTCATTCTGATCTACCGCTGTTGGTTGCTGTGGGACAGGAAGAATTGGATCATCATGTTCCCGAGTCTTTGTGCGATTACGGGACTAGGTAAGTCTTAGTGAGAATGACTGCGCACTGATGCTTACTGGACACATGTGGTCGCAGCATGTGTTTGTGCAATCCCCGCCCTTCTTTTACGCATCGACCCGAATTCGGACTCGGCACCCCCTGCTATAGTTCCATTGGGTATGGCAGGCTTATTTCTCCCGTTGGTCGCAAACATGGTTGTTACCATCCTCATCACCATGCGCATCTGGCAACTTTCCCCTCACAACACAGGCGACTTTAGTGTTCCGTCAGGGATAACCTGGGCTGCGATTGGCGTCGTTGTCGAGAGCGGGATGCTCTATCTGGTCGCGCAGATTGCTTTCGTCGTCCTCTTCACCATTCAGCATCCCGCCCAAGATATCGCCGAGGTGGTTGCCGTACAGATCTACGTACATGATCGTCACCTAAAAGGAAAACGGTTTCGAGGCTGATAATGCAATCACACAGGGCATTGCACCAGCACTGATCATCATCCGTGTCGCTCTCGGGTTGTCAAATACATCATCTGGTAGTTCTCGTACCGCAGCTGGATCAACGTCACGATCGCTGCCTACGCAAGTGCATATTGGCTTCAGTACATCTGCATTCTCCGAGTCGGGTCCCTGTTACCCCCATTCGAAGGAGATTCCCATGTCTCCGATCAGATCAAAACCCAGTGGTGGGGTCGTGGGCCTGGGCTCGAGTTTCGGCTCCGTCGAGGTTGCTAACATTGCGTAATTGGAGTATAGGTATGCAAGCTATCGAGTTTCAGTCCGTGCCAGTAGGTAGTGGTCGTATGGTAGATAAATACCGTTATGTGGAACTGTGCTTTGGACAGCGAAGCTGTGATAGGCACCAGCTATATACCTTTATACCCTTAACTTTACTCCATGCGACCCATTGGTTTACATTTTCACACGACAAGCGTTTGGGGGTTCAGTAATTCAATGGCTACGATTTCCCAGCAATCCAGAAGATGATTGATAATTCCCACTCAAGTAATGTTGAAACGGACGCGAAGGGCGTCCGCGAGTTCGCGAGGAGACTTGAGGAAGGGAAAAAAGGAGGAGACAGGACGTGTGAGAGAGCAGACGCGAAGACAACACTGATGGGCCCGGTAGCTCGCATTCAGCACGGAAGTCGGGTCAAAAGGAAGAGGGAATAGACCACAAGACTGAGAGATTCTTGAGGGCACACAGAGGGAGAGAAGGAGCAAACGCGAAAGGGAAAGTTAGATTCGAGAGCCAGAGCCAGAACCTTTACAGTAAGTATCTTTTTCGAATCGTTGTGCTGTAAGTAAGCTTTTTGTGGTAGTCCGGTAAGTAAGGAATACGGCCGTAATCTAAGGTGAAAGACATTCCAAGTCTAATCAAAGGCAGAAGAGAGATCTAACTGTATTAAGGGTAGGAATGAAAGGGACGCGAGGCGAGTATCAAAGACGTGAAAGGCATCAAAGGAGGAGAGTGAGTCACAATTGTAAGTAATGAAATTCTAAAGTCAGATCCAAGCAAAAGAACATGATACCCGAGGACGAAACCAGAACATGAAAACAAGTCTAGTAGGGGTGGCCCAACGTGCTGGCGTGAAGCCACAAATGTGGCCGCGAGGCTGAGGCGAGGCCCTTTGATGGGCGAGTGGGCGTCGTGGGTGTCACGTCGCGGAGTCGAGAATAAAGTGGGTGGGCGTCGAGGGAGCTGTGGCGTGTGGTCGAAGACAAAGGCGATGAAAGGGAGATGGGCGCGGAAACGAGGCGATAACAAGCGAGTGAGACAGGAGGCAGTGAGAGGGTTGACGATCGCGTCGGCGTCGGCCAATACCCCCATGATTCCGCGGTTTTCGTGATCAACTGCACAGCTCACCTTACAATGTAAGGGAAAATGTCCACCTCCCGCGTAGTGCCAGTGGAGTAGCAGGGCGCAGACAGGATTCATCACAATCCACACATTGGGATTCCCGAACAAGGACAATTATTGCGAAACTTCGAGTCACAGGCAATGGGAGCAGGACGATCATGACCATGACCTGCAAGGTGTTCATTGTTGGTAAATTCTAGAATTTAAAATCCACTGGGAAGGGTTAGCTCTAACAGTCAGCGGACTCAACAGACTCGGAGGTGGGGGCAGAGTGACCACTCATCAACGTGAGAGGACCTGCCATAAACTCTTTTTTGGCTCGTACGAGCTCGCAGTCGAGAGCGTTTGCGAGGCATTCAATTCCCAAGAAGGGAACAAATTTCTTCCACGTCTCCCTTCGAAATCCTGAGGCATGGGGAACTACGCCAAAGTCTGTACATGTGTACAGTGTGGTCTCTCCACGCCAATCACGAGCCCAGGCTGCTGTTTCGATACCCTCACAGGCACGGGCCAAGGCTTTCTCACGTGATATTGAGCCTCATTCAATTACGTAATTATAGTTACCACAATATAACTGGAGTCTGCTTAATTGTACCGCTTAGAGAAGTGAATGACTGCCTTCTGCTTCGCGGGTATGGCGTCCGAAACTGCACGATCACCATGATGGCCGTCCATAGCCATTACTCGCACCACGGAAGGAGGGAAGGGAACAAGAGGAAAGAACCTTCTCTAAAAACAGATCCGGCTGCTAACACACGTGAAGACCCCCGTTTCAACGAGTCCAACAACCCAATCATCCAACATCCTTCGAGCTCCAGACGGCGTGCAAACCACTTCATGCTGTTTGCTCAGTGTACGACTCCCACTCGTCTAGCGAAAACCCTCGGCAGGTTTATGTCATCTTAGCGTGTGGGACAATGAGGTTTGGTCGGTAGAGAAAATCACCTAGCCGAGGAGCGAAGACAGGAATTTTTGAGGGGGCATTGACCCAGATGAGTTCGAAGGATTGAAGCGGGATACTGACATACAGACAGGCTTTCGGGTTGTCAGCCAGTCTTAGCGCAGATAGTAAACTAGAAGTCATCTCCCAAGCCCGTCAGGCCGCATCAGTAAAAACCTCCCGAGATAATATGGGATAGAGCCAATAGAAGGGCGTGATTCGTTCAAATTTCATCAATTATCACTCGGTAGCCCTCGCTAGCGCGGGAGGTTTTCCCTGATCGGCGAGTCGCGCACCCTCATGGTGGTTGATTTGAGGTCGGGAACGGGACTGAAGCCTTCTCGAATGTGATATCGAACCCAGCCGTACAATTGAATGGACTTGCTGTGGAAGTAAACTCGCAACTCGAAGCGATGTCTCGGATCCAGCAGCATTAAGAGCGCGGTTAATCCTAATTCCGGGGGTCTTGACCACGACGACCCCAGACAAATTTCAACCTGCAGTTGTGGCGACTGCCAAGTTTTAGTTCGGCATGACATGAGAGGCCGATATTAGTTTTTTGCGTCTCAATAAAATTTCACCGTCTTACCATCTCATCCGAGTCCTCCACTCCGGTTCGGGCTCAGGCCCCCGCCTTTCCTAATTGCAATATCCATTTCCCGCGGACAACCGTGACGTCGCGCTCTGAGAGTATGCAAAATCCTCCTGCCTATACGGAACAATGTTTCAAGCTAATGCCAGGCCCAAACATTGCGTACGGCGGACAGCCCCGGGGTTCTGACATTTCCGGCCACGTCCTGACCAATGCCGGGCTAGACAGGGAATAAATTTGGTGACCGGAGAGCGTGGTCCTGTGACACACACATCTCTGTCGTTTTCGCCTGGTGCAAAGTTCAGCCAATATTAATGACGGGGTGGAATTGTTACGTGTGTGCGTGCGAGGTTCGTGAGACTGTCTTACGTCAGCTTTATTGTCGGCAGTGCGCCGTGAAATTTTAAACATATACTCCAAATTACATAGAGCAAATGGCTACACGATGTGAAACTAAATCGTATAGCTGGTGCCTGCTACAGCTTTGCGCAGTCCCGAATTCAGAGCAATAATACTAATCCAGCTTCATGACACGGAGCTGGACAGGAAATCGATAGCTCGTACTACATCACACAACTACACGGCGCTATTGATGTTGACGGAGCCGAGGCTTGAGTCCGGAACCCCGCTACTGGGTTTTGATTTGATTGCTGACATGGGGATATCCTTCGCATAGGTCTGAGAAGATTCCGAGAATGCGGAAGTGCTGAACCCAATACGTATATGATTAGTCGTGGGCTGCATCGTTGACATTGTTCCACTGCGAAGCCGTGACCCTCTAGAGGAAGGGATGTTAGACAAGCCGAGAGAAACACGGATGACAATCAGGGTCGGTGCGATGCCCTGCGCGATTCCGTTATCAGTCTGTCTCAATTGGTTTTCTTTTAGGTGACAAACACGTACGTATATCTGCACAGCCATCAGCGCGGCAATGGCTTCAGCAGGATGCTCAATCTTCCAGAGGACAACGTAAGTAAGTTGCGCGGCCAGATAGAGCATCCCGCTTTCAACGACGATGTTAATTGCAGCCAAGCCTGACCGTGTCGGAATCCGCGCGGAATCCATCTCGTCGTTTTTGCGAGGGGAGAGATACCAGATGCGCACAGAAATGAGGATGGTAACAATTATGTTTGCGCACAATGGGAGAATGTAGCCCGCCATACCCAACGGAACCAGCGATTTGGGTGCCACAGGTGCACTCGGGTCTATGTGGAGAAGAAGGGCAGGGATGGGCAAAATACATGCTGTGATCGAAATGTCATCCATAAGCATCAGCTCGTAGCCATTCTTACTAGGACATACCTAGACCCCCAATCGCACAAAGAGTCGGCAAAATGATGACCCAATAATTATTGTCCCACAACAACCAGCAGCGGACGATGAGGATAAGTTGTCCGATGAGATCCGTTACCGAAATGAAAACATCAGCGGCCATATGTTCGTGTGTCTCGTTCCCGAACCCCACGACGCCAGTGGTCGACTGTGGGCATGTTAGATGGATGTGTAGCTTCGATGCGATGAGACACATTGGCATACCAACGTGGTATAGTAATGGATGAACTCGAGGACAAAGTGCGTGAAGCATGACAGGTACAAGAATATGCTGAGAATGAAAATGGGTCTGTTCCCAGCGCTCTCGTTGCGTGAACGTTTGATCATAAGATAGACAGAAACAGCGAAGAGGAACGTGTAACATCCTACGGAAACATGAGCACACACGTCGTCGCATGAGTACTTGCAGCAAACGTACCATGAAGGAGCGCCTCGCATATGACGGCAACCAAGCCTGACGTGTCGATGTTGAATGCCATGCTGACCACGAACCAAAAATCACCGGTATGGGGCAAAAGTACTTATCATGGCCAGCTATATCTGTACGTGAATAAATAGCCCCAGTAGGCGACGGATAAACAAAAGGTTGCTAGTGCAAGTGGGGTAAGTTGATCCTGCGGCGCGGACCCATCCAAAGCTAGTACAATGTTCGGACCTGACGATGAGTGAGATGGTTCTTGCAAAAATTAATTTATTATAATTAAGTCTGAAACGGGCCAAGATCGTCGCCATGCACCGCGCTGGAATGAATATGAGTGCAATAGGCAAGATCCCGGCATATCAACGAAATCGCCGCGGTCGAGACTTCCACGGGGATGAAGTGATAACCAGTCCCTTATCTTAGTGGTGAGTTGCCACGGTACCAACTAGCGGTTTCCCTTCGTCCCCGCAGATTTTTACACACACCTGCGATTGCGATTGTAACCGAGCAGGAGTTATCATAGAACTTCGCGACATATCACATGGCGGATAAGGTGTCGAAGAAACGTGTTCCGTGATATCGCACTGACAGGACAATCGCTCCACAGAGACCCATGGGTGACGTCCTGAGGGAACAAGTCTCGTGCGATTTCTAACGAACCTGAACACATGGCAACACGAATTACGAAGACACAGTGGCGAGAAATGCAACTCGGTCATCGAAATAGACAGTACGAACCATCAGTAAAACTACCACTTACTTTTTTGGGCTCGTACGAGCCCATACAAGTGGAAAAGCCAACAAGTGCGCAAGGAACCTAGAACTCCAATAAGTTGATTCACAAAATCATTTTCAGGAGGAGAGAAGTCGAATAAACCCCTCTTTTTTTTCAAAAAGTGGAAAAGTGAAAAAGCTAGTGGACATTTTACTGATGACCTGTCCGGAAGTGACATCAGCAATTTATGGAATCTCGCAACGCCTCGTGAGTTAATGTCTGCCATGGGAGGCGTGAATACCACATGCAGGTCTGCCTCAGATAGGTTATGTCTATTTATCAAAGTCGTGGGGTGATACAATCAGGCTTTCAACATACCATCTGTTAGTGGGTCTGTGAGCCCTAGTAATCAACCTTGCGACAATATCGTAGGCTGTCATCAATCCCGTATTGTACTCATGATTGAATTATGGAATGTTTCAGACTCCATCAGCATGTCGTCGCATTGAAGCAGATCACACTGCAGAACTCAATCATGCAACTTGAACGCCTTACGAGGCGAGAACAGAGCAGGATTTCTATTTCTGGAACTAAAACGATCACATAGGAAAACGATGCACATGCACGACTCAAACGAGGCTCCTTAGGCCTCTGTTGAGAGGACTTCATCGCATGCTCTCAATGATTTTAAAGTTGGAAACGTCCAAGAAGTCAGAGGCGATCGTGACATGGCCCGGGGGGTGAGTACAGAATTGGCGCAGAGTTGGGGGGGCATTCAGTCAAATTTCTCTCATGCCAGTGGACCATGTGCCCTGCAAACCACACAGTGAACTCAGATTGTACTCATCTCACAGCTCAGCTGCCAGATTATAGTGGACTCGGACTCGTGTGCTGGGAGTCTGATTGTGTCACCTCTCAAATAGATATAACCTATCCGAGGTAGTAATATTCAAGGTAGCTCACGCCATGTGACATTAACTCACGAGGTGTTCCAAAAATTGCTGATGCATGGATGACTATGCTGCTCCGGACATCAGATCAAAATAGAAGACAGCCAGTCCAGTTCTGCTCCAGTTCATCTCTCTAGTATGTCATAGTTTGCTCGCCTTCGCTTGGTTGTCTGCGTGGCCCAACACGTCTCGACTGGCTTCATGCCCGTGTTCCTCCGTTTCTAGATCACAGCCGCCTGAAGGTCACGGTTGATCAAGCCATGTCCTGCCGTGGCTTGTGAAAAGGAGATGAGGGTCTCATATTAACTGAAACGACGAAGGGAAGACGGGCATGGCAGAAAGCCCTTCGAAACGTGGTTGCCTCTGCTTTCCAGACGATCCGAGTTCAAGTTGTCGGGTAAATCACTGGCAGAAATAATAACTTGAAGTAGTAAACCTGGTCACCGCGATCCGAGTCAGTGAAGGACAACACGATGGGGGTGGTAAAGGGGGAAAGTCACCCTCCGGGGGGGGGGGGGGAGAATCAGAAAAACGGGTGGTTAATACCCGATCAAAATCGCCCTGTTAAGGGGTGAAATTCACCCTTGGAAAACTTAAATCATTTTCGTGATTTGGAGGGCAGTAACCCACCCTCCAGAGTAGCGGTTATACGCTGCTGTGAAATTTTCGAATCCAGTATATTTGAAAGGTTGATGACAACCCGTTCAAGGTCCTATGGCGAGTTCAGGGGGATGCTGTCATGCCGGTAGTGATTATATGATGTAATCGGGCTGGTTTTCTCGTCGCCTGCCGCTTCTGACTTTGTCCACTTCCTCCCCGCTCTTGGATTCAGTCATATGGTACGCCCTCCTTTTATTTTTGTCATGCTTCATGTTCTGTGCAGGATTTATACATCAATGCCAACCCCCATCCCCTGCCATCAATGTTGGATCAGTGATAGCGGACGATGGTAGCCCAACAGAAACAGCGACGGCAGCATGGCAAAGGCGGCGGCGCCGGCACCACTCTTACGCCAGAACCAGCACGCAAAGGCGGTGGCGGCGACACCAGCAACAGTGGTTGCAGTGGTGACCACGCGACAGTAAGGACAGCAGCAGCACCGATGCGACGGCGGCACCGGCAACAACGCGACAGCGACAGCAGCACCAGCAGCGAGACGACGGTGACGCCAGGGCCACCAGCAATGTGACGGCGACAACGACGGTGCACCAGCATCAGCGACATCAGCGGTAGCGCGGTGGCTGTACGACAAACAGCACCAGCACCAGTAGCAATGTGGGCGGCACGACGGGCAGCAGGAGCAGAAGCAGCACAGTAGCAGGAACAGCACCGCGGTAGCACGACAGGCAGTGGCGGCGCGGCGGCACAACAAGCAGGAGCAGCAGGGGCAGCGCAGGAGCGGGAGCAGCACGGCAGTGGCACGACAGGCAGCAGCAGCGTGGCGGCGGCACGACGGGCACCAGTGGCAGCAACACGGCGGTGGCAAAATGGGCAGGGGCATTGCGGCGGTAGCACGGCAACGGCACAACAGGCAGCAGGAGCAGCTGCGCAATGACGGACAGCAACAGCAGCACAGCGGCAGCACGACCAGCAGCAGCAGTAGCGCAGTGCAGCAATGGCACGACAGGCAGCAACGGCAGCAGCGTGGCGACAGCACGACGAGCAGCGCACCAGCAGCACGGCGGGACATTGCTTGTAAGGTCAAGAACATGAAGTCCAGTTGTTAGATGCAACGCGACTTGTACATACTTTCGTAGAGTTAGCTTTTACTGTAACAACCTTTTTTTTTTTTTGAATCCGAATTTGTATCCCGCGCGCATACAACGAGGGCGCACAGGCGGTCACGTATAGTCTACGTATTATGCTTAGGCGTGTGTGGTAAGGGTGATGAGGCAGCTGGTGGGCTGACTATGGGTAGCTATAGGTAACAACCTTTGTTGCCCATTGTTTCGTGTGTGCCACATTCAGCCATTTGCAATGGGCTGATTATCAGCCCTTGACTGCAGGGAGATTGAAAGGCCACATCTAATTGGGTGGTTATCAGCCCTCCAGATGACGGGAGGAATTCGGCCGCTGAGCTGTGGCCACTTCCTGGGCATTATTCACCCCCGCGTCGGGTTTCAGCTTCACACAATGAAAAAAGGAGGGCATTTTTTAAACCTAATGGCTGATTTTCGGCCGTTGACACTTACAAATTTTGCGGGCGAAAAACACCCGACAGGAGGGCTGTCGAGGGCGGTTACAGCCCACCAGCTGGCATGTATTCACTCTTCTGTCGGGTGATGCCCTTCCTGGCCGCCGCCGGGTGGTTTTCGCCCCCTGGGATCTAAGTGCAAGGGACGCGAGGCGGAACTGTCGCCGTTTTTCTGTGGTGTCCCGTACCAATTTTTTTTCGTAAGGTCAGGGGGCCGCGTGGAAACTTTCAAAACTCCGGGTCTCGATTGTCCTCCGCGTTTTCGAGGGATCCCCAAGCAGGGAACGAGCCTCTACATACCCCTTCGAATGCTTGAGGCAAGGGCTCAAAGGTGGCAGGGGGAACTATGCCAAAGTCTGCGTACAGTGTGGAAAATTTAGTTCCACTGCTTGTTCGGACATCAATAATTTGGCAGTCAAATTCTCGGATTTGAAATTTAAAGTTCCTGCAAGGGGCTAATTAGGTAGTCTCGACCCGATCGCGGTGATCTGAGCGTGCCTCTTTGATCCGTGATCTTGTTGCCTACATCATTCCGCTGGTGGTGGCGATGATGACCCTTAATTAATTTGGTAAGGGGTAAGGACTATCAGGTCCGAGCATGTAACTTTGGACAGGTCCGCGCAGGATTGACCTGCCCCTCCTGTAACTCTTTTGTTTAGTAGTTATCCGTCACTCACTGGGACTATTTAGTCACGTTCAGAGATAGTTGACCATGATAGTTACATATTAGTGATCTCTGCTTCGTGGTCAGCATGGCGTTCGACATGGACATGTCATACTTGGTTGCCACCGTATGCGAGGCGGTCCTTTATGGTACGTTGCTACAAGTACCCGGCGTGCCAAAACGTGTGCTCGTTTTTCCGTAGGTTCCTCTTCGCTGTTTCTGTTTGTCTTATGATCAAGCGTTCACGCAACCAGAGCGGTCGGAACAGACCCATTTTCATTCTCAGTATATTCTTGTACCTGTCATGCTTCGCGCACTTTGTCCTCGAGTTCATCCATTTCTATGCTACATTGGTATGCCGGCGTGTCGCATCGCATCGAAGCTACTACACAACCATCTAACATACCTACAGTTGACCACTGGCGTCGTGGGGTTCGGGAACGAGACAAATGAGCTTCTGGCCGCTGATCTCCTCATCTCTATCACGGATTTCATCGGACAACTTATCCTCATCATCCGCTGTTGGTTGCTGTGGGACAAGAGCTATTGGATCATCCTTTTTCCGAGTCTTTGTGCGATTGGGGGTATAGGTATGTCCTCGTAAGAATGACCGCGAGCTGATGCTTATGGATGACATTGATCACAGCAAGTATTTTGCCCATCCCTCCCCTTCTTCTACGCATTGACCCAACTGCACCTGTTGCCCCCAAGTCTCTGGTTCCATTGGGTATGGCGGGCTGCATTCTCCCATTGTACGTAAACACGATGGTTACTATTCTCATTTCTGTGCGCATCTGGTATCTCTCCCCTCGCAAGAACGGCGACATAAATTCCGCGCGGATTCCGACAGGGTCAGGCCTGGCTGCAATTAGCATCGTCGTAGAGAGTGGGATGCTCTATCTGGCCGTGCAGCTTACTTTCGTCGTCCTCTGGACCATTGAACATCCTGCCGAAGCCACTGTCGCGTTGATGGCTGTGCAGATATACGTATGTGTTTGCCATCTGAAAAGAAAACCGATTGAGACTGATAATGGAATCGCGCAGGGCATTGCACCAACACTGATTGTCATCCGTGTTTCTCTCGGCTTGTCTTATATTCCTCTAGAGGGCTTCGCAATGGAACAATGTCAATGTCGCAGCCTGCGACCGACCATATACGTGTTGGTTTCAATGCTTCTGCATTCTCTGAATCTTCACAGGCCTATGCGAAGGATATAACCATGTCAGCAATCAAATCGAAACCCAGTGACGGGGTTCCGGACTCAAGCTCCGGCTCCGTCAACATCGCTAGCGCCGTGTGATTATTATAAGTAATGGGTATACGTGTACGAGCCATGTATTTCAAGTTCGACTCCGTGTCCGCTGTCATGAAGCTAGATTAGTATCGCTATTCTAGATTTGGGACGGCGCGAAGCTGTAGCAGGCACCGGCTGTACGAATCAATTTCGCTCACTGTAGCCATTTGATCTACGTAGTTCCCCACAAAAGTTTCTAGAGACGAGAGATATGGCTTTGAAAACATTTCACAGATGCCCCGTAGGGTGCACTGCTTTCGGCGTCACGGTCCAAACACTGCCAGTCCGACAATCGGGCGAGTCTTTGCCAACATAGGACGTTCTTACAGTCCCTGCGCACGCATGTGCACATTCCGAGTCAGTTATTTCCTTGTGCCACATACCGGCACAAGTCAGCCATTGCTGACTTGTTATGTATTCTTTTTATCAACCCACGACCCCCTTCGACACATATTGAATGTGTGCTCACCAGGAGAAACCGACAAAACGTGCGTGTCAGGATTGATGGAAATATGTGCAAGATCACGACTTTGAGAGCCACACTACAAGTTCGAACCACACCACCACCACATTAATTGGTTGCACACATCTGTAAAATGTCCACTAACTTTTTCACTTTTCGACTTTCCTTTTTTTTTTTAAAAAAAGAGGGTTTTATTCGACCTCTCTCCTCTTGAAAATGAATTTGTGAATAATATCTTTTTGAGTTCTAGGTTCCTTGCGCACTTGTTGGCTTTTCCACTCATATGGGCTCATATGAGCCCAAAAAAGTAAGTGGTAGTTTTTCTGATGCGTCAGGAAAATTGGCAAAAACTTTTTGACTTGTGAACTTTTGTTGAAAAAGAGGGGTTTATTGTACCTCCCTCCTGAAAATTATTTTTCTAATCAACTTTTTTTGGATTGTAGGTTCCTTTTCGCCTTTTCTACCTTTTCTACCTTTTTTCCTCGGTCGAGCTCGACCGAGATGGTACAAGTGGAAAAAAGTTTAATGCAGAAATGCTGATGTAGTACTGCAACCGTCGCTGTCGCGTCCCTGCTGCTGCTGCTGGCATCATCGTTGCGTCCCCGCTACTGGCGCCACATCGCCCGTCACCGTCATATCACTGCTGGTTCTGCCGTCGCTGTCGCTGTCGCATTGTTGCTGGTGTCACTGTCGCAGTCGCCGTCATGTACTAGCCGCTGGAGCTGGTGTCACCGTCGCGTCGCCGCTTCTTTCCGTTGCTACTACTGCTGCACTGGCATCACCGTTGTGTTTCCACCGCCGCTGTTGCTCAGGCTGGGGTGCACCGCTGCCGGTGTCGTTGTCACGCCACTGCTAGTGCCACCTTCGCCATTGCGTCGCTGCTGGTGACGCCGTTGCTGTTGCGTTGTTGTTAGTAATCACTGTCGCATCGGTGCTGCTACTTCCCTCATCGTTGCATCACCGCCACTGTCGTCGCTGCTGGTGCTGCCATTGCCATCTCCGTGGTGCTGCTGCTGCCATAATCGTTGTCCCTATCGCTGATCCAGCTATCGTTGCCACTCCGCCATTGCCTTTGGTAAATTGTGCGGACGCGAGGTGATCGTCGACATTGAGGGTTCGGCATTGGTGTATGGAGCCTGCAAACGGAACCCGAAGCGTAGAAAAACGAACAAAGGGGACGCACTAGAATCATACCAGTATAACTCAATCCAAGCGATGGCCTAGGAATATGGGACTGTGACGCTAGTACGTGCCAAAGGCGATGCTCGGGATGACATTGCCGCGGCTTGGGAAAACTTGAAGGTGACAAGAGTTATTCAGACTGAAGACTTGGAATCGGAGTTAAGTGCTCGCTCACTAATGCTGGCTGGCCCGGCGCGGCTGGGGCCTGCAAACAGAACCCGAAGTGTAAAGAATCGATAACAGATATCGCACCAGAGCCGTCTGACTGAATCCAAGGGCCCGGGATACTAGTAGCCTGGGTCTATGGGAGACACGCGTGCCAAACGCGATGGGTGGGATGAAATCACCACAACTTGGGCAAAGGTGGAAGGAGGGCCCATAGGGAAGACAAGAATTATGCAGACCGGACTGAGACTGAAGACCTGGAGAGTCGAAGTCGAGCATCGTGTGCACTCACTTCAATCCCTGCCTGCACATGACTGGGGACACGTGCTGCAGAGGTCATAAACGACGTCATAGCCCGAGTCCTCCTGTTCTCTGCTGCCACCAGCTCTTGCACACCCATCACGGCGATTGTAAAAAATCCAACGCCCTTCCCATAAACGAGAGCTGCCGCCCCTCTACATTATGTTCTATCGCACTCTACTTATCTCTCGCATCCCTCCTCGCGCCACTGTTCCAGCAGTTCAGGGGGGACGCTTCTCGGCCCACCATAGCCGTACGCTAGCTACAGTTGGCTCACGCCCGACGACTGACCATATGGAAAGTCCACGGCCCAAAACGAAATTGGGAGTGGACAGAGAAACCCTCTACATCGGAGGTGGGCTGGCCGCCATAGGTGCCCTCTGGTACTATTATGCGACGGTCGAGCATGCGCGAATTGAGAGGAAGCGAGAGCGCCTCGATACGGGTGTTGCGACGGCCAGTACTCAGAGTTCCGAAGGGGGCTCAAAGCGACAAATCGAAGATGCGGCACACTCTGCCAAGAGCCGAGCTCAGGAGGCGCTGAAACGTGTACAGTAGTTGCGAGGTTCTGAGATGTCAGAATGGCAGGTAGGTCTCAAACACGCGCGAGGATCGAGGTAAACCCTCGAGTGCAGGGACAGAAAACAGGGTATGGAGAGTAGCAGTCATGCGGCCAGAGGTGAAAATCGGGAACAGTGAAGAAAAGTTAGTTCTTTGCTTTGTACATTTATCGTATCCCAGAGACTCGGAGTGTATGTGGTTGCCAGAATTGCGATCGCTGTCATGCCGGATCGGCCCGGAGAAGTGACCGTGGGAGAGCTGAGCTCGCTACAGGAGAGATTACAGCAATAAAGCTCGCCCTGCCTCATGTCTCCTTGACGAATTCCACTAATACTGGGATGCCTGTATGCATTCCAAAGCGACCACTAGTACTAGTAGTACTAGTTTCCTCTCTTCTCCCCAGCTCTCTGGAAAGTCCCACCCGCCAAACTGAACAGTCTAATCTCTACAACTATGGCCCCCGGAATATTCCGCCTCCGCACGGCCTGCTGCACACTAGTCGTCCCCGTCCGCCTCGCGATCTGCCTCCCGCTGCTCATCTGCACGCTCGACGCATACAGCCCACACGCTACGCTCTTCCCACAGGCCATGCGGCCGCTCATCGTCAACATCACGCGACCCGAGCCGACCGGCAGCTCCGCCTCGACGATACCCGAAGACGAGCACGGCGTACACGGCGTGTACGAGTACATTGCCCTCCCATCGCGTGCCGGTGCCGCGGGCGGCCATCATCCGCACCCTCTGGGCCGCGCGCTGACCCTGTCCTTCGTGATCGCCGCCGCCGTGCTGAGCGTGCTGAGCATGGCTGCGCTCAGGTGGCTCGGCGAGCCGCCGGGCGGCGACTGCGACTCGGAGGACGACGACGCGACGCTTGTGGAGGGCGAGCGCGCGCGCCGTCTGCACATTGGCGGGCTCTTGCTCGGCACCGCGACGCGGTTGTTGCTCGGCGGGCTCGGGACAACGGCTATGGTGCGTGTCATCAGCGAGCGCTCGACTATCAAGCGGGGCTCGTTCATCGCGGTGGAGGTTCTGGGATGGCTCCTGGTGTGAGTGGTGCCGTGCCCCCTTTGCCTTTTGTTACTCTGACGTTGGCTGGACACCACAGAGCGGTGCTGTATTGCGGCGCATTTCATCGGATACATTGCCTCTTGAGTGGCTCGGGAGCTCTATGGGGTGGTGGAGGCAGGGAAGTGTTACCTGGAAGCCTTGCCAGCGGAAAACGCGATGGGACGTTGGAACCCGTATCCCGCAAGATATAACAGTCGCATGTTGGGCCAGTAAGCTTGCTGTACTAGCCTTCACCACGCATTTTACAATGTGAAATAATGCTGTAAGTGGCGGCCGACTGATAAGATAGACGGCCACGGAGATCAAAACTGAGGTGGAAGAATGGTCTTGGAAGCGACGGTAGCCAAGGAATATTACAGTAATCGTGCAAATCATCATCGATCATCGCCTGTTCACGCGTCCCCAGCACACAGCTCGTTCCGCTCGGATGAGGTCGGTTGTTCTTAGAGTCATACAGTACGGTGCCAGTCCTTCTAGCACTATAGGATAAGGCAGATTTTTCAGATGTGACCCATGTCTGATGGCACGTACTGTGTTATACCCCGTTCTCGCTCGTTCCCTCCCCGATCTCAACACAGCGTAGTTCTACCACTAACTATCGGAGATCCGGTCATCACGATCTAATCCCGACGAAAAAAACAAACAAACATCCAGGCAGGTAGGCTGCTATCGACTGTCGCACACAACCAGGGACCTGAAATGTACACGCACTTGCCTGTGCCAACGTCACCAGAAAAAGGTACTCCATCCAAAGTCCGGACCTGACCAGTTCTGCCACAGCGAGGATAGGATATTAGAGAGTGAGCGATTCAAGTCTCCGTCGTATTTCCTTTTCTGCTCTTGTGAGGGCTTTCTCGTCGGACCTGTATTTCTCCGGTGGTGACAGAATCTTCATTACGGGCTTAGCGGTATCAAAGCGTTCGGGATGAACTGTCTCTGCCTCTATATTCAGAAGACATCAAGTGCCAAGTGAAATGCAGTCTAGTATTAAATATTAGTTACAATGTGCAGAGAACCATACATCGAGCCTGAATTGGTCAACTCAGGGTCAACTCAGCAGGTACAAGAAAAATAGCTGATGAATGGTGGGAAAACGGCGGCAACTTCAAGCTACGCTCAAGACGGGGCCTGCGACGCTGACCGTATCCCGCCAGCCAACGATCCAGGGCTCGCGCTGAAAAAAAGGAGATTCCTCTTCGCGCATTCCCACATGGCTCCAAAACGCCCTAGCGCTCTCATCGGCGCGCGCAACGGATGCGTGGACGCGCGTCGGGGCCTGGGCGGTGACCAGCGACGTAGGTACCTGCGGCGCCTTCGCTGCGAGGACGCGCAGGGCGGCGGCGGCGGTACGCAGGAGACGCGTGGCGAGGCGGCGCCTACGGAAAGCAGGCAGCACGCCGAGCGCGAGCACGTGCACCTCGATGGGGGGCGGGGGTGCCGCGCGCGAGGTTAAGTCGGAGGTGGAGACGTGGAGCGCGGTGGCGATACATGCGACGGGTTTGTCCGAGGAGGGCAGGGTGGCGATCAGACAGAGGTGCGTCTGGTGCGTGAGGAGCTGATGGAAGAACGTCGGGCGTAACGCGGGGGAGGACGGTGCCAGCTCGGCCTAGCAGGAGGATCAATTGTTAGCCTTGGGGGAAGGACATATCGTCGGCTGGTACGTACGTGGAGTGCGCGGACATTTTGGATGTCCGCCGAGTTGAGTGGGCGGATGACGAACTCCTCAGTGGGCCACTGAGTCGAAGGATGTGGGTGAGAGACGGACGGGTTCTCCATGCTGATCAGAGGAAAGCCAGGTTAATGGGGAAAAAGGGAGTGTCGTGAAACAGCTGGTGGGGAGACCGCATGGCTTTTGAGGTGCACGGCTCGAAGTGACGAGCGGAGGTTGACAGGAGAATAAGCGTCGAGCTGTTTGTCATCTTGCGGAGGCAAGGACCTCTTTTATGACATGAGAGGGTTTTTCGCGCACCGTTGTGGCGCTCCCTGGTCCCTATTTTCGAAAAAGCGGCGAGGGGTCGGAGGAAGAAGCACCTCGTTTCTTGACAAATAGAAATTAAGAGGTCAAGCTGGGCAGCAAGTATGGATGAGGAGAAAGGACGAGACGATTTGGTGCCAGTGGACTATTGCTGACGAATGAGACGGAGCGTAGAAGTCGGGATGAAGAGTTGCCTTCGCCGTGCTGAGCTGTACACGTCCACGCCCGGTCAGAGTGGACCTGAAAAGATACGGTGACATCATGGGCATGCAGCTGATTCAGCTTATTCGGAGCACGACGGGTGGGCTTGCGATCACAAACAGCGCCATAGGTGGAAGAATTACGCATCAACATGGCGGAATGCCAGCGCACGACGGGGTGGATTGAAAATAACATTTGCTGGTCAAATGGTAAGCAATCGGTCGTTATGTAAGCAAGCACGGGAGGAATCGGAGGCGCGGGGACAACCGGACACGGCTTCGATGGGCGAGGTGAACTTCTCGGCTTGACGACAGTTAGAAAGACGACATTCTCGGGGTAACGCACATAGCAACACCGCGAACACAACACTGGATCAATGCATCTGCATCTCTGTTTTAGCGCTGGTGTTATAGTCATTCACTAGCAAGCCGAGATGTAGTACTGACTGGAGGCGGCTTGAACCGTCACCAAGGACGACACATTCGATATCCCGACGAGACTGGGAGTTTTTGCGCTCAATGTTGAGGCGGCCAGACGTGGCGGTGTAAAAAAGATCTGAAAATAGTTTGAGAGGTTTTCGCCACGCCTGGGAAGGTCCATGCGGTGGTGTGCTGGCACGGCGTGGTTTCTTCGGAGAGAGAGAGAATTTCAAGACCTCGTGCGAGTATGTTGGCTGCGACATCAACCTCCGTCGCTACCCTCAGACATCGATTCCAAGCGCCTTGACGCTCAAGGATCCGCACGGCGTCCCGCTATCAGATAGGCCCGAAAGAGAAGGAGGAGGAAAGGGGATTCGTGGTCATTTTTTTCTGGGTTGGTATGACCGATCTGGAAGCTGGATGGGGCAGCTGCTCCCGCATATAAGACCATCTCTGAGAGCCATCCACCGCCTTCCTTCACTCACGAACACAATCCTCCTCCGGCAACGTCAAAGAAACAGCTCAAAAGTGAGTGCATCGCTTCCTGTCATGTGTTTTCTCTACAGCGCCTATGCGGATCTTGGCTCATTTAAATACCTACTAAAAATTTCCCCGCCCCCTCTTCTACCTCTCGCTCATTCCTCTCTAGCTTTCCTCCGCCGCCAACATGCCCACTCACTCCCTGCTGACTCCCTACGTCACCCCTCACATTTACCACAAACACTATGCTCAATCACACGACCACGAGACCGTCTCCAACCGTACGTCAGACGTTCTCATCGTCCACTCGACTCTTATCTTCTATTCACAGTCATTGGTCGCGACCTCGAGTACTTCTCCCAGGCTGGTTTCGACATGGAAAAGATCACTCTCAAACGCAACGCACCTACCGCCCTCCTGTACGAAGATGCCATCCGCAACGAGGGTGCCATCATCTCCTCCACTGGTGCTTTGATCAACTTCTCTGGAAAAAAGACCGGTCGCTCTCCCAAGGACAAGCGCATCGTCTATGAGGAGACCAGCAAAGATAACATCTGGTGGGGTAGCGTGAATATCAAGATGGATGAGCGTATGTAATCACCATCTCTTGCCCGCGCGTCCGTATAACCTTTTCTTCCTCTCTAGACACCTTCGAGATCAATCGCGAACGTGCTATTGATTATTTGAACACGCGCGACAATGTGTACGTGTTCGACGGCTTTGCCGGGGTAAGGTTCTTTCACCCGTTGTATGCGGTGAACACTCTCCTAAATGAAATGGCATCTGGCGGAATGTAGTGGGATCCCAAATACCGTATCAAGGTCCGCGTGATCTGCGCCCGCGCATATCATGCCCTCTTCATGGTTCGTCAAATTTGCCAGCTTTTAGGCGATTTGCCTTATATGGGTGATTGGTCCAGAACAACATGCTCATCCGCCCGACGGAAGAAGAACTGGCAAACTTTGGCGAACCCGACTTTATCATCTACAATGCTGGTCAGTTCCCGGCCAACCGCTTTACCAAGGGTATGAGCAGTACCACCTCCGTCGAGATCAACTTTAAGCGCATGGAAATGGTTATCCTGGGTACCGAATACGCGGGAGAGATGAAGAAGGGTGTCTTCTCCGTTATGGTGGGTGGACTGCCACAGCATCTGCATGTTCCGAACCGGAGATTGATGCGTTCTTGTTACACAGCATTACCTCCAGCCCGTCAAATTCGGTCAGCTCTCGCTACATTCGTCGGCAAACGTGGGCATCGACAAGGGCGATGTGACACTCTTCTTTGGCTTGTCCGGAACAGGAAAGACAACGCTCAGCGCCGACCCACGGCGCCTGCTCATCGGCGATGATGAGCACGTCTGGTCCGACACTGGCGTTTTCAACATCGAGGGTGGGTGCTATGCCAAGACCATCAACCTCTCTGCCACGAAGGAGCCCGAGATCTACAACGCGATCCGATTTGGCAGCATCCTCGAGAACGTCGTCTACAGCCCCGGATCGCGTGCGCCCGACTACGACGACGTCAGTATTACGGAGAACACGCGCTGCGCGTATCCGATCGAGTTCATCCCGAACGCACACATACCGTGCTTGGTGAACCGTCAACCCGGCAATATCATCATGCTTACCTGCGACGCGTTCGGTGTGCTACCCCCTGTAAGCAAGCTCACTCCAGAACAAGCCAGCTACCACTTCCTAGCCGGATACACTTCGTGCGCCCACCTGTGTATTATAGGGTTTGACGTCGTATTGACCTGCCGTCGTCCCCGGTCTTTAGCAAGACGCCGGGAACAGAGGATGGGGTCCTTGAACCCATCCCGACATTCTCGACGTGTTACTCTGCGCCCTTCATCGTCCTCCCGGTCAGCCTCGTTCTTCCCATCGAGTCATACACCATCGCCGCTCACCTAGCCTACTTGCAGCCCGGCCGCTATGCAGAGATGCTCGCGGAACGCATGTCCAAGCACCAAGTCGACTGCTGGTTGATCAACACCGGTTGGACCGGAGGCAGGTTCGGCACAGGCAAGCGGTGCCCGCTCGCGGTGACGCGGCGCATCGTGGACGCCGTGCATTCTGGCGAACTCAAGAACGCGGAATACCAGAACTTCGATACGTTCAACTTGTCGATCCCTGTCGCGATCGATGGCGTCCCGAGCGAGATACTCAACCCCGCGCAGGCGTGGCCCGATCGTGCCGCGTTTGAGCGCGAGGTCCGCAAGCTCGCCCACATGTTCCAAAAGGCGTTTGCGCTGTACGAGAATAGTGTAGAGGAGAAGGTGCGGCTCGCTGGACCGCGAGTCTAGAATATCGTTTGGGTTTGTGTGTTACTTTTTTATTTCATAAATCTCGTCCTCGAGATAATCATCTAATTACCATCACTATCGAACCGGAATGCCCGCGCTTGCGTCCGCGGGAACATTGATAAATATGTATCTGTACACATCAATCGCACACAGGCCGTACATCAGTGGAATGTTAGATTGCCTTAGATTCATTTGTACATCGTGTGCATGGTTGTGAACAGCTAATTACGACAAAGGAAAGTGCAAGATCCTCAAGCGCACACACCTCAATTCTTCCCTCGTTTCCGTGGCGGTTGCAGTGCGCGTTCTTCCCGCTCCCGTTCCTCTTCCTCCCTCGCGAGCCTCTTGCCCTCCTCCTCGACCTCCCGCGCAAACCTGTTCAGCACCCCATGCACCTCCCTAAACACCTTCCCGCGCATCTCCAGCTCCGAGCCCGTGACGAGCCGCCACGTGCCACGCAAGTCGCGGCCTTCGATGGCCATCAGGTACGCAGCAGCGACGTACGGCTCGCCGACGAGTATGCGCCCGCACGGCGCCGCCACGCGCACGCGCACGAGCAGCTCGACGACCTGCCTGAGCGTCTGCCGCTCGCCAATGATCACCAACGCCACCGGTCCCGCCACCACCGTCCCCGTCCGGACCATCCCCCTCCCGTCTTGCAGTTGCGGTTGCGGTTGCGAGCTGCACTGCGCCGCGCCTGTCGAACGCACCAGGACGTGCGTCAGGCCCATCTGCAGGTACGCCGGATCGTTCATGGCTAGCCGCGCCGGGTCGCCGACGACGATGCCTGGGGCGACGAGGCGCGGGAACGGCCCGCCGCCGGCAAAGACGCCGAGTTTGAGTCCCGGCGGGTGGCTCGAGGGGGCCTTGATTGGAAAGCTCATCCCGCCTGTCCGACTTACAAAATAAAATAAAATAAAAATTCAAATGGCGAGGCCTGTGTCCGCAGTACGTGGAGTTTCTTTTCTATTGGTTGTATTGGTGTTGGTGTTGGTGTTTGGTGACTGTAATTTGTGGCGGTGATGTCGGTGTAGGTATCAGTGTCTGTCGTTTTGGGTTTGTTTGAGGTTTAGGGGGTTATGTGGGTTTTGAGGCCGTGCGTCTTTAGGAGATTGTATGGTTTTCGTGTGCTCAGGGGGGAACACATTGTTTGTACTGTACTTTATACGCCTGAGAGCTGCCGACAGTACGCATGTGGAAGGTGGCGATGATAGTCCTTTGTTAAAACGGATAATGTGGAGGGATTTCGTGAAGGCACGTGTTCCGGGGCTGGGGTTGGGGTTGGGGGGTGGCACTGTAGGGGCGGCGGGCATCAAAAGGGGGTGGCGGGCGACGACGGCAACGATAAAGACACGACACGTACTCTGCGTGCCGCCTTAGGGGTGGCGAGGGCGTGGCGAGGGGGCAATGCAGCAGCAGTCTGAGTCGATTGAGCCGGGTAGTGGCGTTCCCGGTGAGCGCTTAGAGGACGGACGAGACCAATCGTGGCGTGTCACCGGGAGGCTGTGGTGGCGCAAGAGAGGCCCTGATGATGGACTGACTCGATTGCAGGGGCGCGAGCCGCAAGTCATGGAATGTATCGAGGGGGATGACGCCTTGTTGCTTGAAACCGAGCTCACTGGTTGATAGATGCCTAGGCACTAGTGGATTTGTCTGATTAGACTACAACATATGTTTTACAGTTCGATCAACTGCCGAAAAAAATAATATACTCCAAGGTCCGGGTAAACAGCAGAGGAAAGGGTATAGCGCAATAATCCCAATCCATGGGCTTGTTGCCTTCGGACACAGAAACTTGGGTATGTGCGCCGAGAATGAAAAAAAGAAAGATGGGGTGATCAATTTCAGATCAGTCTAAACCGTCTCGTGTCTAGCTGGGACGGCATTGTTGTTTGTGTTTTCATCTCCAAGTGTGGTGTTCGATACGCTTGGAGCGAATTCCAGTTGTATTCGCTCTGAGGGGACGTACACCGGGGCCCCATACATCGTTGGAGGCCTCTCTGATCGGGTGACAAGTTGGAAGGAATTGGGACCACTGACCACTCTGAAATGTACAGAGGGGTTCGTCGACTCGCTGAAGTGTTTCGGGAGACCCGATGACCTAAACAAAAAAGAGGAAAGGAAAGATGGCGTGTTCAGTTGAACGACTCTTCGGTTGACGGTTGGGACCTGTAGCACTTACACATAGGATTCTGTGAGAGATCCCGATAGAGAGCGGTACATACGGGCAGCACCGATGGATCTGTAATAACACCGTCAGAACGACCGACTGCGCGGAGGGAAAGCTCAGAGACGAACAGAATGGATACTAGGAAAGACGCGTAAGAAGGCATGGGTCAGAGTGGGCTTTCGACAGTTATTTTTATCGCTTACTTGCTGCCCCAGTGAGCATCTGGCGGGACAATTGAATCAGCCACTGATGGAGAAAAAGACTGAAGGATAAAACGTACCTCATTCCAAACATCTACCAGGACACAGAGAGATCAGGTCCGTCCTTGCGGGAACATCGTTCGAAAATACATACCATTCAAATTCAGAATAAGGAAGACCTAGAATACGTTGAGCCAGATACTTCCAAACAATAGAAACGGACAAACCACAGGTGGGACCTCTGCAATTCCTGCCAAGACAATCCAGACTATACACTAAAAGGAGTTCAGTATCCCGCGTAAGAGGAAAGATTGGGCGTCACCTGTTGGTAAAGCACTTGCCATATACCAGTTGAACTCCGATTTGCATGACGCAGGAGCCCAATTAGCATGGCCATAAGGAGGACTACATCAACGACGAGAACGCCGAGAGCGTTGACGAGGCCCCTGTGAGTACCCTGAATGATGCAGGTCTCCAGAATGGGGTCATACATCCCGTTAACCTTTTAAATTTGTATTGGGTGAGGTTAGAATCTCGAACACAAAAACTTGTATAGAATGCCTCACCATTGTCAAGCCTTTTTGCATGCGCAAGCATGGGAGATGAGACGACAGTACGAACAACCAAGGTTACGGTACATACTCCGAATGTTAAGGGCTAGACCACCCGACCAGACACCGAGCGCGATGAGCGACACGATGAGACTCCGGTGCCATATCGCGATTCTGAAAGGGAAGAGACGAGATGAGGGTTGTCAAATTGTCGTGAGTGTAAGAATCAGCTTACACCCGGACAACAATAATAAGCGACGCGAACGCCCAACAAGCGTATGGCAAGGCCTGGGAATGTGAAAATGGTGATTAAGGGGGTGAGAATGCGGGATTAGTGCTGCGCCCTTACGAAACTCATGATCATGAATGACTATGAAAAGACGACGCGTGTTAGAATGACCTCCGCCCTGGGCCCAGTGCTGCGCAAGCCTCACCTCGCATGGAACGCGGGGACCGTCATTATCGATGAAGAATAAGATGAAGGCAAGTAAACCGGTGTAGCGGGTTCCAAGATACAACTATTTTTCATTTGAGGTGGTGGGGATAAGCCATATAAACGAAGAGCTCACCCATATTGTCCACCGATATGGTCGTTTCCCTCTCAATACATCCAATTCAAAGCCTGCCGTGAACACAGTCTCCCAGCTGAGGCTGTTATCAGGGCGGGCCAGCCAGGGAATGGACACGATGAACGCACATGTAGACGCCGGCGATAGCATGGTTGAGCTTGATCAAAGCAACTGCGTGACGGAGACTGTCAGTGGGAAAGTAACGGATAGGGCAAGCACGGGACGCACTGTAATCTTTCAAGACGAGGGCGGGATCGTGCCAGTTTACCATCTTGGTGATAATTCGCCAGGAGAGGGTGCGGATACGAATCTCAGCAAGCACCCCGTATAAAGGGCGGATCGAAGAACCCTCGTGGTGGCCCGGGCGGTGCACAACACATGGCTATAACGCCAATCCTCAGTTTCATCACATCGGGGTAGTGTCTTGGGCGATGCATGGGCGGCGCTCGAGTGAGTGCGTGCCTAGGCGAAATGAACCTGGAATTCTAAAAAGAGGGTCAAGTGACCGCCCAGTGCTACAAGCGTGAGAAATAGAGACACACAGCCTGGACTTTGCCTTGGCTGAGGATGAGGATATAAAAGGGTCAGGAGACCGGGACGGATCGTTCGTTACGCTCTGACTCGTCGACCTCAGAACGTCTAACGGGTCGTGTGAGCTACATAATGAAGCGATCAAGTCCGGAGTCTAAGTCTATACCTGGAGTTGTATCCGATTATAGAAAGCGGCGATATTTTGACGCATGGTGACTGGTCGTCGGAGTCCAGACCAGCCGATATAGCCAGTACCGGGTCGCTGGGCGGACAGCGGAGGAAGAGGGGACCGACGTTAACGAGCGCGCAGATAGAAACCCGCCGTCCCAAGCCAACTGGACCGATAATCTTGCGACCAAGATACCGCGGCCACCATCATAGATGCCATCAAGATGTAACAACCGGCATCGCATGAACAAAATTCGAGACGCGACGGCCTCGAGTCTTGTCAAATTCTAGTGGAGGGTCTCCGAGTCAGTGCCACGGCCCTGGGCTTGACCTTGCACTTTCATAAGAAGATAGATGACTCCCCCGCAATGCAATGCGAACAAAAACTGGCTAATCCTTTTACAACCTAATTAACAATTACATGCTTAAGCCCAGATTCTGTCCGTGTTCTCATCCCTCGACGACCCCGACCCAAATGTGGTGAAACATCAAACCCTTCACAGTCCCTGGGTCCGCCTTCCGAAGCGCTCTCCGGGATGCACGCCACTGGCGGTCCATTCTCTTTTTCCTTCTGATTGTGAACAAACGCGAGCGCGCTCAGCCGGGACAACACAAAGTCACCCACGGGCGGGAGTCCGCGGGCTATCCGCAACCAGGCGGAGCGCGGTGTCAGGCCGAGCTCGACGATGAGGTACCCCGCTGCGGCGGCAAAGTCACCAACGATGATATGCGCGCCGAGGTGCCGAACGGCGCGCATCCACGCGACGACTTTGGAGAGCGGGTCGTGCCGTCCGACGAAGAGGACCTTCATCCCGCACGACGAGAGACCGAGGTCGGCTCCACGGTCCACGACGGCATGCGTGATCTGCAGGTTGGCGAGCATGTTGGCGGAGGGCAGGACGGCGTTGCCGTCGTTGACTTTGTTATCCACGAAAAAGACGCCTTGGGCGATTCTGCGGGGTAGGATATTGCTTTGAGGGATGCTGACGAATAATCTGGGCTTTGAGACTGTGGATTGATATCGCATCGGTTGCCGCACGTGCATGGCCTGTTCCGATGGCAGCCAAGAGGTGGAGAAAGACGTCGATGAGAGTGTAAGTGTACGTCGGTGAGCTAGAGATGGCGAGTGGCCGTGAGGGTGACTCGAACGGGTGGGTAACGTCGTCCAACAACGAACGTAAAAAGCCTGCTGTGAGCCGTTGTTGTGTATTAATAGCGGTGGCAGAATGTGTCAATGGCGCGTGCTGTATTGTCTTGGGTGAATGCCACAAAGGCCATGCGGTATTATGGTGATCGTGGCCGTTGCACGAGCCAGAGAGTCGATGACCGTGCCAATTGAGAAGAGAAGAGGAGCGACTGAAACGAACGATGGCTAGGAAAGGGCCATATTTCCGATGTAGGGCGACTGTATAAAACTTAGGCCGTAGCAAGCGGAAACGAAATACAAGCTATTTAAAGTGCGGGAAAGACGTGGCCGCAGCGTGATCGGAAAAACAGTAGAAGCCAGCGGTCTCATCCAGTAGGAGCTAATTTACCAGGGGCCAGGGGTATGTTGATGAGAAAGAACGGTCAAATTGGACTGTTACGAACATATGGGCGCCAGACCCGCTTTGTGTCCACAAATGAGGCTGCCTTTATTGTAAGGCTCAAGTTGGCGTAACTGATATATCGACGAGAACAACCCGAAGCCGCCATCAGATCAATTGAACTGGCACAGCTGCCCACTGCAGCACAGTGGCGACGAATCAAACTCTACAACCGCAGCAGCTCGGCACCGAAAAGAACCTCAGCGCGAGAGCGACGCTAATCGCTCGCTTCCCACTGTCCGGTCAGCCCCGCCCCCAAATGCGTCCGTCCATCGCATCAACCACCCGCGCGTCCCACGCCCCGGGCTCGCAGCCTCCCCCAAGCGCAGCGCTCCTCGCCCGACGCGCAGACAAGAAAAAGGAGCTGGAGGCCGTCGCAGCGCTGCAGCGCGCTACCGCGCTCTTCGTCAACCGGCTCGAGGGTCTCGCGGACGACTGCGAGGCGATGGCCAATGCGGGCATCGGTGCGTTTTTTTTACCTCCTCCCCTCTCCTTTCTTTCTTTCTCGTCAAGTTTCTTGTTGCTGATTTGGACGGACGGACGTCCCTTCTCGGTTGCCCTGGTCGGGTGGCGTGGCGTGGCTTGGCGCGTTTCCTTTTCCTTTTCGCTTTGTAGTGCATGGCCAGGTACTCGCGCAGTGGCCGCAGATGTTTCGCATCCTGAACATGTTTGGTAATATCATTCTCTTCGCTCACCTCCATCTGTGGGCCATTGACCATGATCATAGTTGCAGCGCGGGAAGCATCAGCATCAACAGACGAGGAGGCAGGAGTTGACGTCGACCCTGTTCCCCCTGGAGGACGTCTGGTCCGTGTGCCCATTGACGAGTTACAACAAGCCGAGTTGAGTGGCCCTCCAGAACACGCATAATCAACTCCCCCCAACCCCGTTGATATACGACAAACGATGTGTAACTTAGTGTACTCGACCAACACGCGTCTTTGATTGCAAATGTAGAAACAGTAATTGCAGGTGATAAATTACGCCCAGAGGGCCTATGGCAGTGAGCTCCGGCTGCCTACTGGTATACGCGTGGAAAGCTGCGACCATCAATTAGTCCCCCTCCTCCATCTTGACGACCACCTCTCCACCTGGCCTACTCGCACGCGTAATGCTCGCCCACAACGCCTCACCAACGACAACGACGTCCGCCGCGCCACAAACAACTCCAATATCGATACCAGCGACGGTCCCACGGCCGCGCGCCGCCGCGACACCGTCAGAGATCGCGCGGGCAAGCTCAGGAATCGGACGAAAGCCCACTGCCGAGGCGGCCTGCGCCCCCGATGACGCGTCCGGTTGTTGAGACTGCGGCGCGCTTCGGAAGAGCGACTCGGATGCGTCAAACAGCGCCACGCGCGAGCCCGTGAGCACGCGAAAGTCGAGCGCATGCTGCGCGACGCTCCCAGTTTCGCTCCCGCCCGCGCTGAACATCACGCGCCACCATCCGGCGGCCTTGGGTATCGCACGTGCTGGGATGAATGCGAGGACCTCGAGCACGGGAACCGTGTCACGCAGGACTGAGACGAGCGCCGGGAGCGCATCGGCGAGTCGACCCTGGCGCAGGAGCGCATGGAAGAAGTGCTCGGCTTCCGAATGAGGGTTTGGCCGGTGATCGTGTGCCTCGTCTTGGGATGGCAGACGCCCAAAGCGGAGGTTGTACGAACCCCCTGTGAAAAGCTGGTCCTTGCAGGAAATGGAAAGTGTATAATCCTGTCCGTAGGCATAAATATAGGCTCGATGGAGTAGGAAATGAAGATGAAGTTATACGTACCGACGCATAGGTGAACTCAACGGTTTGCAAATCGAATGAGAGCAGCCGAACATCCTCCCACTGCTTCTCTTTTGCCATATTTACCACTATGTTTATACGTTAGCTCACGGCACGGGCGCGAGTAAAGGACACGCAGACTTACCCTCACGCGCGATGACCACGATCTTGGACACGCTTTCCCATTCCTCCTTGAATTCATCCATACACCCATCCACCTCATCCGAAAGAAAGCACACCAGTGCCTCGTGAGCGTCATAAACGATCCGCCTTGACGGTCGCAGCACGCCCTGCGACGACGACGCTGTCGCAATACGACGCCCCACCAGCTGCTGCACGTGTCTCAGCCTAACACACGTCACAACCTTGGGGCCCTTGGCCTTTGCGCCCGGGGCCCACCATGCGAGGGGGACAACGCGGATGTTTGGCATCGCCGCGTCACGCGCTGCCGAGTCGTGCAGTACGTCGGATGATTGGATAAGCAGTGCTGGGATTGCGTGCGAGAGCGTGCTGTGCAGGGGACCAGATACAGAAGAAGGGCCCGGGCCGACAGCATTGACAGCTTCTGCAGCGATTGTGAGGGATGGAGGGTATACGTGCCAGAATCGGATGTTGAGTCTCTTGAGCTGATTCTCAACCTTCGTGTGAGCTACGCGGGCGCTGGACGAGCACAATTAGTCTTGCATGTGACTAGAAGGGAAGCAAAGACGCACCAGCAATAGATATAGAGTTCGCGTAGAACCATAGTCTCCAGTCTGAATCTGGCAAGTCATCGGCGATCAAATCGCATTTGTGGCCGATCTCTGGAACTCACTTTGATGACTCTACATCGGGACCACCAAACCCTGGCTCCCTCGCTGCGTTCTGTGACCTCGCCTCTCGCCCACGCCCACAAATCCTTTCCACGTCAAGCCACCCAATGTCCTCCATGACGAGACTTTGGTACATACTGTCTGGGACAACCTTGACGCTGATGAGTGCGTAGCGAAAGTCGGTATCGGTGACAACGAGAACGAGGTAGTGCGTAGGGAACGGTATGAGTTGAATGTAGAGTAGACTGCGCACTGCAGGGCCGAGTTTATTGATTTCTGAGATATGATAGGAAGGGTCAACACGCGCGGCAATGCAAAGCATTTCTATGACGCCTACCTTCGCGCAAGAAGTTGCGCTGCTTGAACGTCTGCAAGCCCAAATAGTTTGCCTTTTGTTCCGCCAACTCGACAATTGTCTAAGAACGCATCAATACAATTGAAGTAATGGAAAGACGTCACATACATTTACTCGCAGCCTTGGGAGTCCCACGAGCAACAGTGGTGGACTTTCGTTCACCTTATCCGTGAGCGCTGCGAAACGCGGCGCGCGGCCTGCCGCACCAAGGTCTCCTGTGTCTCGCAGGCTGATCTTACCGGTACGCGGTTCAATGGTGACAACGACAGTTTCATCCGCGCACAAGTGCACGTGGAGGGCTTGCAAACCAGCTTTTAGATCTCAGTTTGACCTTGTACATACCATGTGAATAGACGTAGGACACGTACCCTCCTCGACAACTCCGACCGCGCGTGGTAACGAGAATACCGGATTATTTCGTAGTCGTAGCGCAAACTCGCGGAGGATGGCCCGTGTATGCGTTTCAATGACTGCCCGAATTAGACGTTCGATATCGAGATCCTGTGCGTCCTGTACGCGCGTCGTCAAATCAGGTTGAGATCCACCAGACCGACGCGCGCACGTACCACTGTGAGCTCGCCTGGTGTGGAAATAGCACCCTCGCTTGTGAGCGCTATACCTAGAGCAAGCAGCGTAGGCTCCCATACGACATTCCATGCTATGCCCTCTACTGTGTCAGATGGTCTCCGCCCACCGAGCTTGGCACGGTCCTGAAGTTCTGTCACAACGCGCGCGTGGGGTTTGCGGATAGGGTCAGATGTAGTCCGCAACTCAATTCTGAGAGTGCCACCAAGAAGGGGTAACTGAAAGCTTCCGGGATGAGGGGGCGGACGGGCAGGGGGGTGGCGGCTACGCGAGGGTATCGTAGGTGAAGGTCAAAAACGTGGAAAAAGGACGCTCACATCCAGTAGGACACGCTCAACATTTTTCGGTCGCGGGACATTTCAACCTTCAAAAAGTCACCCCAGCCAAGAGAGCGAAGCCGCTCTGCCTGAGTTCCATCAAGCCTATTGATATCATGGAGGTGTTACGACTTGAAACGACACACCTGGTACCAGAGTATTTCTAACTGGTACGACATTGACATCATCTCTGCACCCCTGTTAAGTCGCTGCACCTTAAGGAAGATACGACGGAGCTTACGAAGGAAGTTATAGAGTCGCACCAATGGCGCATCAATGACATCTTCTGGAAGTTTGGGCCTCTCCGGGGGAGGTGGAAGATTGGGGTCTGGCGGTTCTTCAGGTTCGGGTAATGACAAGTAACAGCCGAGGCGATTGTCCGCTTCCGTTGTGAGGTGCTCCTTCAGAACGCCTATCGGCTTTCGTGGAAACTCTGCGCGAGGAATGAAGAGAGGACATAAGAGAGAGTATCGGACCCAGACCTTGCATCCCTGTTCGATCCCCGCCGACCGCGAAAAGAAACTCTACATGAACAAAAAACCATCCATCGTCTTGATTTCCACCTCGGAGGCAAATAGAAGTCTCAAAAAGGTTAGGCACTGTGAACCAAGCACGACCGTCAACTGTTTTCCAAGCAGTCAGTATTCTCAGTGAGCGAGTAGAAATGGAGCAACGTGCAGATGTGATAGTTGGACATTTCAACGGGAACGATCTCTATCATTCGGAGGCGAAACCGGGTGAGTGTTTCGAGGTCGGAGAGCGTCTTCGAGACTTGTACATCAGTTAGGCGAGGAGGCGGTATGATAGACTTCTATAGACAGCGTCAATGGTCATGGTCAGGGCCTCGCTCTGATCGTTCGCCATACCTTGATCATAGTAGGCAGACGCCGATAGGAACCGGTAGTGAGAACGTCTAACGATGTTAGGAGGTCGTGATTTCGCAGTCTGCCATGCCATTCGAGCGTCCTTATGAGTACGTTAAACAAAATATAACCAGGACGTACCTTGCCCCGTCCAGGCTATCTCTGGCATATGTGAGCCCGCGAACAACATCCTCAAACTGACGGTTCTGATTCATTAGGAAAGCTGTGATATTCTTCATCGGATGAAGGTTATAGGTGTCTCAAAGGACGAGGAAAGGCGCGAACACACCATGCATTTCTGGACGATGTCCGCGTCTCGCGACCATTTCGTGACAGCATAGAGCTTTACTATCTGCTTCTTCCATGCAACTACAAAGTCAGCCAATTTGCGCTTTCGGGCACTATCCGACATTCCAGGAAGACTGACGATCGGGAAGCAAAGTTAGCTACACATACATAGTTTCCACGCAGAAAGGGAGATTTCATTCAGCTAAGGACGCCACTCACGTCTCGGCCATTTCTGTCATCTCAGCATAGCAAGCCTGCGCGACACGCGAGACAAGTTCGCTAAGTGGAACTTGACCATCGTCCACCACAGGTAGCTCCGCTTCTAGCAACTCGATTGGCGGTTCATCAAGGCCATTTGGACTTGGGTCAAGAAGATCAAGGATGGGGGAGGAGTACGTGTTGGGAGTGGAGAGGTTGGTCCCGTTGACGGCCATTTTAAGGGGCGGAAAGAGGTGGAGTAAACTGTCGTTGGATTTCCCGTTGTGAGATTTATGGCATGAGGACTGAGTTGAGTGGAAAGAATGGCCACCGCAGGCGCTGTTCCGTGCACCAGCGTCGGAGCGGGCCAAGGCCAAAGCCGACTAGCAAGTCACGTGAATATCACATGATCACTCACTGCACACGTGTCGCAAATACGACGGAAGCGCATACATTCACTTGACTGTGATGGATTATCTCCGAACCCTTGGCACTGCCGCCGTCTCTACCATCGTACAAAGATCTGGTCTCAACCTCCCGTTCACTCTCGGAAAAAAGCTTCCACCGCTTGGTGCACCTAGTATCTGGACATTGTATGATGCAACCAAGCGGGTATGTCTCGTTTGCCCTTTCATGGCACTCATACTGAATTCGTCGTAGGATGACGGAACTCCCGTATCCATTTTTGAGTTTAATGGCCAACAAATGCGTAACTTACTTCCCGTTGCCCAAAACGCGGTTCGCAGGCTACGCGTCACGCGACACCCCGACATCGTCAAATTTATGGACGCCGTCGAGGCCGATGGCACAGTATACATAATGACAGAACGAGTCAAGCCACTCTCCGCTGAGCTACTCTCATGGGAGGGTAAGCATGTGAACGATCGGCAGGATTGGCTCTTATGGGGACTACATCGTATAGCGGTACGTAGTATGGAATGTTTGCCCTGGTAGAACGGGAACACGCTTTCTGTTTTCTGTCCGACTCCGTCTTCTGCTCATACCGATAATTCCTAGAATTCTCTTTCATTTATCAACTCTTCATGCAATGCTGCTCACGGTACCGTTGGCATCAGTTCCATATTTCTTTCTGCTTCTGGGGAATGGAAGCTTGGTGGTTTTGAGCTCTTCAGTGATCCTGCGGAGCCAAATTCCGTCCTTATTGTGCGTATTTTATTCTGTCATTCCTGTCGACGCTGCATCATATCAAGGCTCCTAGACCTTTGCCGGAGATTTGAATGTCCATCGACCGCCAGAAAATGCGAGAGAAGGATGGTCTGCTCTGAAGGAGTAAGTTTTTTTATCCACGGTTTCTACGGTCAATTATATTCTGTAGCGGTCCAAATGCAGCAATTGATGCTTATGCATTGGCGTTACTCATCTTCAATCTGTTCAATCCGACAGTCCTGCACCCGCCATTCCTCAGTCCCCCATACAACCCTCCGCAACCCTCGACACGTGGAGCAATTCCCCCCTCGGTGTGGCCCTCCTTCAAAAAGCTGCTCAATCCGAGCCCAAAGGGCCGCATGACACCCAAAGCGTTGCTCGATGTCGGCTTGGCGGAGAGTCTCGGAGAGAATGGGGGTTTCTTCAAGGGAAACAAACTATTTAAGATATGTGAAGGGTTGGGAAACTTTGGATTGATGGCAGATGGAGAGAGAGCAGCCTTGCTTCGGTGCGCCATTTGCTGAGTCAAGATGTGTAAACTTACTATATCCTTTAATGTAAAGGGTAATCAAGGACGCGGCCCCTACACTTCCCTCAACATTTGCGTCACACCTCGTCCTTCCCGCCTTACTCACCTCCCTCACACATACAATGATGTCTAGTTCTGCACCAACCATGATCCCTCTGGTTATACAGCTCGGGACGTATGTCCCATCGGGCGAGTATAAGAGCCTCGTACTGGAGCCCGTGGCGATGTTATTTGCGAATTCGGACCGCGGTATACGCATGGCGCTGCTCGACGTACTACCTGAATTCGCGGATAAACTCGATAAGCAAACTGTGTCGGAGAAGATCTGGCCGCACCTCGTTAGTTTTGCGTGGTTTATAAAGAGGCGATCTAAAACTGACATGCGGGGTTAGCAAACAGGGTTCACAGACACAGTTCCGGTTATCCGCGAGACGACCGTGAAAGCCATCGGCCTTCTGTCCGATAAGGTGCGCCATATCCGGTCTCTATCCATACACCACAAAACACGCATTCTCCAGTTTTCGGAGCGTATCTTAAATAACGATCTTCTCCGCAATCTCGCCCGGCTTCAATCTGACCCCGAGGCCTCCATACGCACCAATTCGATTATCCTTATTGGCCGTCTCGGCCCAATACTTGGGCACAATACACGACGTAAGGTCCTCGGTGCGGCATGCGCTAAGGCCCTGAAGGATACCTTCTCACCCGCGCGAGTGGCTGGTCTCATGGCCTGCATGGCCTGTGCCGACTTATTTGAGGTGGAAGAGCTTGCGGGAAAGGTTGTAGGATTGGTGGCAGCGGCGTTGGTGGACAAGGAAAAGTGAGTATTTTAAATCGGTCCGTTATTTTCTCATTCTTGGACGAATAGACCTGTACGGGACCAAGCATTTAAGGCAGTGGCGATGTTCGTGCAAATACTCGAGGAACACGCTGCTAAGATGGTTCGCTCGCTATCTCATACGCTCGGTTGGGTTCCGCTGATGGGTTGCAGCCCAACACCGCGCTCACAGGAGATGGATCCTCGACCCTGAGCCTCAGCACACCGAACGGCAGCGGTAGTACAGAAGCCACGCTTGTCAGCTCCGCCGCCGGAGCGGCTGGTGCCCTTGCCGGCTGGGCGATATCCTCAATCGGCAAAAAGGCAAGCGACCTCAACTTATTGTTTTGTCTCCCCTAATACTCCCTCCACAGTTTACATCTACGGATATGCAGGCAACAATCCCATCCGTCGGAACCCTACCACCATCAGTGCCAAGCGAGACCAGACCAACATTTGGCAGTCAACCATCACCACCACAAGTACCGAATGGTAGCAGGCCTAGGGGCATGCAGCTAGGTACTTACAAGACACCAGGTCTAAGCGTTCTGCCCGGAGGGCTAGCAGAAGAGGCGCGCTGGGGTGGCGACTTGATGGACGTCAACGCCGATGAGGACGACTGGAGCACGTATCCGCGTCTTTCCTAAGGCGCTAAGTCAACTCATTAGTCCCTTTATCATACGCACAGATGAATTTGAGAGCGCACCGGCGGAGTCTGGTGACTCTAACGCTCTTGGGATGGGCCGCAGTGGCGTCGCAGATGATGAGGATCCATGGGCTGCGTTTGAGGATCCTGCCCCACCCCCAGTGCCGATCCCTGTGACGGAGCTTACGTCGCCTCCTGTACCCTCACCTCCAACATCAGTCGTGGCACCTGTTCGGACGCTGGCCGCTCAGGCTGCGCATTCTCCGCGTGTCTCATCGCATTCGCCTTCCTCGAGTCCGCGCCTGTCTCACGCTCCGAGTGAGCGCGCAAAATCACTTGTGGCATCTCCCCCATCGGTGCCAAGCACGGCCGGGATGACGAAAGAGGAGAAAGCTGCAGAGATGGCGCGCAGGAAGGAGGAGCGGAAGCAAGTATGTCACTTTCACTGTTTTGTTACACGTCACTCCCATGAATCGTGATACTGACATGAGGGTTGTGTATTCTCAGAGGATCGCACAATTGAAAGAACAGAAGAAGAACGCCGCTGGGCCCAAGACATAGCCACTTGGATATTGATAATAACAGTAATTGTTACACACTTTCAAGCAATGGCTACGATGTGGTTCTAATTGCTTAATTTCTCAGAGTATATTTTATATCAGCTCCTCCCACAAACTACTAATGATATGTAGCTATGTGCGCCAGTTATGGTTGTCAAGCCATGATGTGGCAGTGTTTTAATCTACTATTGTAAGGAGATGATACAAACAGGGACATTCTCACTTTCACATTCCTCAAGATGCGATCATTATTGCGAGATGGACACAGGCGCCTGTATGAAGATGAGGACTGAAGGAAGCAGAACTGAATCTTCACGTTTCCGTGTGCAGGACAAGGTGAAGCGCCGAGGCCAGGTAGAAGGTGAATAAATGGATTCTCCTGAATGAAGCGCAGTATGCGCTGCGCAGAGTGACATCGATCAACTTCTAGATATCTAGCACCCGTTGCCCGTGAACGGAGAGTCTAATTTATCTTGTCTTACGGCTACACCCACCTCAAGTAACAGCACGATCAACTCAGGTATCTTCTACGTAAGGTTGGCACAGCGAGCCGAACAAACTACCGTGGTTTGAGTCCAGTATCCCACTATGTTGCAATAGCAGCGGGACAACTTCTCTTCCAGTAACAATAACTGACTGCCACACGATCGACATCTGTAGTGAGTTCAAGGGACATCTGTACCACATCCAAATTGTCTCGACACCAAGCAAAGTCATCCAGAAACGACCACATTAGCTTTGCCTTTCTATCTTGAAGACTTGCCTTGACTTGACCCGCTTTTTTTGGAGGGCTTCATATGTGCGATTTGCGATACTGTTGAGTTTTCGATGAACTAGGAGACCGATGTCATCCCTAATGCCCTGCCCCCCAATGTTTGAACCGGCGTTAATTTCGTTTGCAATTGTGAGTTGAATGATCTCCAGTACAGTGGTTGCTTAGGTTAGTAAATACGCCACGCAATCATTTTTGCTGAAGTGAAATTTGATAAATCTCAATTTCAATACAGTAGATGACAGGCCCATTAAGATTTCCATTCGGTTGTGCCTGGTCTATTTAAAGACACGTGAGGGCGTACCTGGAACGGGACCTGGATCACTCATGTTCAACCCTCGCTTTACTCTACCTTATTTCTCCTCCACTTGCCTCCAACCGTCGCCATCTTCGGCACCTGACAAGAAATAACCACCAGATCCAACCAGATCCGCGCACACCGAGTCGTCAACTCACACTTCCGTTATTGCATCCTCAAATTTCCCACCGTTCTATTAACTTTTGTCTCGTCTGGTCTGTTACGCATTCTGTTCTTGATTGTTCTTGATCATCTCACCAGTCTTGTCTTTGTCACCCACGACCCTCTGCTACCTGCATTCCGTCAATCTTTGCTTCCCGCTTCTCTGCGATGCCTTTGCTCTTAGATTATTCTCTTCCTACGGTGATCATGGGCAATATTCATCTGTTGGCTCTCAGGGCTATTGCAATGGAATTGACAGAATCGCAGCTTTCGATCTTTTCGGGGAGTGGTCAACTACATGAGAGATATTCTCTCAACTTATCTAGAGCATGGCGGCATGAGGAGTAAATGAGTTCCAGAAGAGTTGACTGAGGACATAGTTCTGGCAGAGCGCGAAAATTTGTTCGTCTCCGACATTGGAACTGACTTCGGAACGCACGCGGAGCAAATGGAGATCCGCGGCGAGATCCCCAGCGCACCTCTTAGACGACGGGATCCACAGCGCCTGCGACACAGTGTATGTAGAGTACTCTGCTAATGCATTCTCCATAATAACATTTTACAATTCAGTTCTCAGGCGGCATACGCGCGAGTATAGTAATTGTAACCTTGGCCCACTGGCAGTCGGCCATTGCTGTCATCAAAGTGGCCGCGGGAGCGTAGTAGGCCAAACTTGAGAATCATCAGGAAAGAGATTGACTATTGAAGCCAATCGCCGAACCATTCAGTCGCGTACTACGCAACTCAGAGGGAAGTCACTGTACGAGGCGCAATGATCGACGCTAAACACACTGTCATTACCTCTAGTGCATCATGCGCTTACGGCACGTAGTACTCGTCGCCCCTCAGTCACTCATTCCGAAGGGCTGAGATCAGTATCACCCTTACCGTGAGTTCTTTGTTTCAAGTAATGTTGCATCTAGTCTCCTTCCAACAGGTAGGTGCAACGGCACTGTGTCCTTTCAACAAGGGACCAATAGATGTCCACAGTCAAAAAGTGGGTGATGGTTTGAATCTACTAACTTTAAATTTGTGTCATGCCGATTTCACACATGGATACGTGCACTCAGTCTCGGGTGAGTTAAACACGAGAATCGGGCACGAGTTCAAGTTTAGGCACTGGCAGGAACATCAATACGATCACCACTGCGGTTGCCATCAGGAACGAAATGATCCGAAAGCACACAAATATCAACAGCGAAAATTCAATCATTTGTGAGATCATTGCCACAATGTTTGGGAGTGTTTACTTTTTGTAAATTTCCGGGACTGCAAGAGGTCTACAGCCTGATCATTGTCCAGCAAAGGACGTCATCTGTGAATTTGTGGGGAACACTGGCATGGCTGGGAAATTGTGGAGGGTTGCGGGGTGGTTATGGTAAGCGCAACACCACTGGCACTAGTAAGTTAAGGCCTCGGTGATCGCTCTCGGGACTAGTTTTTCCCGCGCAAATGACTCGTGATTCGCACAGGTGGGCTGTCGACTGAGGTCTTGCAGCAGGCACTCACTCAATCCGTTTTTAGCGCACATACCGCGGACATCGGCAAGTACCAGTTTGGAATGGGTGTTTCTTCCGACCATCCACATGATCGGCTGCCGGACTTCGTAAAATGCCTGATATCTTCCTATTGGGTCATATACCGGGGAGCCGAAGAGACCTCAGGCTAAGGCACTATTTGACCTTAGGTTATGAACTATTGTCCCAAGGTGCTCTCGTGTCCCTTTACGCTTCCACCCTTTTCTTCCACGTTCTCCGAGGTGATATGGGCAAAGGGGAAAGTATTTCATTGTCTCTCTTTTGACTTCGTCTGTCTTATCTATTTTGACGTGTAGTATAGCGCCGCAATAGCGTCCAACCCTGTACGTCCCAGCGCCCAGTGGTGTACAGTGTGGACTCAGGCTAACATCAATACAGTATATTGTCGGTTCCTTCTCATGTATCGGCGGGGGTCTCTTCGGGATGGACATCTCGTCCATGTCCGGCATTCTAAGTGTGCGTCAGATACATACTTCCACAGTGCCAAATAGGCCTTTCTAATCGTCCTTTCAGAATGAGGCATACAAGAGAACATTCGGCAACGTATGTCGGACTCTTATTTCCATTCAACCGAACATCTGCAACTTACTCCATGAGAATGTAGCCCAATCCAAATGTGCAGGGCGCAATACTCTCCGCCATGCCCGCTGGCTCCTTCGCTGGCGCATTGCTGGTCAGTCATGTAGCGGATAGAATCGGCCGCAAGAAGACCGTCATCCTTTCTGGTATTGTATGGATTGTTGGCTCCGTTTTGCAATGCATCGCCTTCGTACGCACCCTACCTTGCCCAAGAACATCTCCTGAGCCATCACCTAGGACCGTAGCATGCTGATAATTGGCCGAGTTATTTCCGGTATTTCTGTTGGTATCGCATCGACCATCATCCCGTTGTATCAATCAGAAATTGCTGCACCCTCCATCCGTGGTCGCCTTGTCTCGATACAACAATGGTCTATCACGTGGGGCATTCTCGTCCAATATTTTGTACAGTTTGGTTGCTCCTACATCGACAGCGACGCCTCTTTTCGAATTCCATGGGCTCTCCAAGTAATTCCAGCCGTCATACTTTCCCTTGGAATGCTGGTATTCCCTGAATCCCCTCGATGGCTCTTTGACCATCATCGGTGCGCATTTTTCTTCGCATAATCACAGGCTCTAACATGCTCTTTCAGAGAGTCAGAGGCACTCACTGTGCTGGCAGACTTGCATGGAAAAGGAAATTCTGAGAACGATCTTGTCCAACTAGAATTTGAGGAGATTAAGCAACAAGTGTATTTTGAACGAACCGAGGGTGCCAAGTCCTATTTTGATTTGTTTAAACCTGGGGTCCTACATCGTGTCTCCCTTGGTGCATCCCTTCAGATGTGGTCGCAGCTCTCAGGGGTGAACGTTATGATGTACAGTTGAACACATGTTGTTTCGTTGTTGTGCTGATATGCGAACAGGTACTACATAATTTACGTATTCCAAGGGGCTGGGCTAACCCCACTTCGGGGAAACCTCATCGCTGACTCGGTGCAATATGTGCTCAACGTTGCATTCACAGTCCCCGCAATCTTATTTATCGACAAGTGGGGCCGGCGGCCAATGCTCCTCATTGGTACACTGTTGATGGCGTTCTTCCTTTTTCTTGTTGGGGGACTTCAAGGTTACTTCGGGAGCTGGGGAGAAGTTGACGATGCTCGTGTGTGGCTGATCAGTGGCCGTAGTAACGTCACGAAAGGCGTAATCGTCTGTTCATACCTCTTCGTGTGCAGGTTCGTTTATCCACTTTGTCAGCCTTGTTGTTTACGCTCATGGCCCTCAGTTTTGCTATTACAATGGGCCCCGTTTCCTGGACGTATCCCGCGGAGATCTTCCCTATGCGTGTCCGCGCTAAGGCAATATCCTTGTCAACCGCATCGAACTGGTTGTTTAACTTCGGTCTTGCATGGGCAGTACCCCCCACACTCTCTGCTATCGCTTATAGGACGTATTTTATATTCGGCTCTTTCAACCTCGCCGCGTTCGTCCACGTTTATTTCATGTTTCCGGAGACGGCTGGACGCACGCTTGAGGAGATCGAAGACGTCTTCGCGAGGGGGCATACGTTCACCGCCTGGAGGGTGGGTCGCGATGTTGGCAGGAAGACTCTCGAGCAAGTTGTCGAGCTCAGAGACATCTTTGTACGTGCAACCTTCCCTTCACGTTGTCTTGTGTGTAATTTTTCTTGTCAACAGGTTATTGGAAAAGGAAAAGGAGTGAAAGTTACTAAGAATGTGTCTTATTGGTAGCCCAACAGCCATTCCAATGGTCTGTCATTTCCCGCGGACGTGTATGATGCACCCTGGGCTTGGATTAATGAAACCGTCTTACTCCACGAGCCTGTATACTTTAATAGTACTATAGTGTAAGGCGCTCATTCTCATTCCCTCTGTGGGAGCAGGAATTTTGCGTGCCTGGCTGAGCGGCCGAAATCTAGGAAGAAGGAAAGTCATGAAAATACCCCCATTGTGACTCGGAGATTTTGAGATTTTGAGTGCTTGTTTCATTCTCAGAGTGTAATTTAGTACTTAGGCGCCCACCTAGAATGGGCTGGATGGCAAAGTCCTTGTCCCACCGTGTCTTGGTAAATGTACTCTCATCCGATTCTTCCAGAAATCTTTTGGAGATATCTCGACAGGTACTACTACTAGTACTGTAACCCACTGCTCAACCGGGCAGTGTTGAATATCCCTGGGCCCTCATTCGAACAGTCACACGTGACATTTGGCGTGAAGATTTCAAAACTTCGCAGGGAAAGCGTGACACCAGCGTGACGAACAAGCGTTTTTTTATTTCACTACACAACATGATCTCCATCAAAATAAGTCATACGGTACATAGATAGAAGGTGTTAGATGCCATACACAAAGTTTTGTAGCTGTTGAGAAAGAAATGAGGAAGAATTTTAAGGTGTTCGAATGAGGGCCCGTATGCGTTCGATTAGATAACACGGTTTCCAGAAAAGGACTTGATGCTCGGCAGCCATGTTTGCCAACAAGATGTACAGGTCACATCGGAGGGTTGGCCTTCTGACCGAGAATATTGCATCTCTGGACACATATAGTTTGTACAAAGACCTTTGTTAATGCATCTTATAATCATTCTTGAACCCGCACAGTGTTTCTGAGCGTGGGAACTCAGATAATTGAAATTTGTTTCATTTCGCGCAAAAAATACAGGGTGATTAAAGTTTTTTTACAATATAATGTACAAGCTTTATTCTAGCACTCGATGCAATTAAAACGCGCCCCTTTTCATGGAGAACGGACATGATTTGAGGGAGAAGAGGCTGGAGCAAATATCCGGTAGTTGAGAGGCCGGAAATGTCCGCTACCATATAACCCGACAGCTTAGTAAGACAATTGAGCCCGGTCCGGTATTCCGGGGGTGGCCCGTTGTTCCCGCTGAAGTGGTTCAGTGCGGCTGGGAATGTCATGCCCTCGAGCTACACCCCTTTACTCTTACGTCCATGACAATATAGTCATACATGCGTAAGGCACAAGACAAGCCACCACCATTTCAGCTCCAGGTGGCGCACCCCCCAGACTGGCTCCCCGACGCTCACACGTCCGCAGACTTAGGTGCGTACCTCTTATACCGGTTTTTTTTTGAGTGTCGTTCTAGGCTTTGCAGTCGAGCTGCTCATAACAGGGGCTTGGCCTTATGTCCTTTTTCCACAGCACTCACACACAGTACTGATGTAAACTTCATCTAGGTCGTTTTGGATACCACTTTCCGCATCCCAGGCAAGAGGAGGACATCTTAACGGAGACGAACGTCAAGGATGGCTTACATCTGGACACTCCAGTTGCAGTGCGTGTGTTTACTCATTGCCAATCTTTTGTCCTGTTTGGACTGTCCGGCTAGGCTGAAACATGGGGAGCGCTCGAGACGTTCCGGCGACGTTCAAAGGAGAGCGATACAATTGCGGAGCTGGAGGACCTTATGAATCAGATTTTTGCTCGCCGCGCAGATGCTGTCGTCATTCCGTAAGTTCTGTCGTACATTTTGGAATTCTTAAATTGTGATGTGTAAGCGGCCCCGACTCGGACAGGCCATCTACCTTTCGCATACCTCAGCGGGTCACTCAAAATGATGCAAAAAGGCAAGCCTGGTTTTCGGAACTGGCTAACCCATTGGTTCCGCTACACAAGCTCGGGAAGTGCGTCCCGCATGGTGCGAAGGGTCAAGATTTGCTCGATCTACTACAGGCCAACGCCGTTGCGATCCCTCGAGCAGTCTGGTTCCTCCGTGTCTTTGGTGCAAACGAGGTAGCCGGCCTACGACACAAGCCCACATATGACCCGACCCAATACAGCGTTGAATGGGCAAACGTCGTGACGAGCCATCTGAAGAAACAACTGGGCGACATCATCCTACCTAGTATGCCCCGTGCAACCCTTAACATCAAGAGCGTATTCAGAAGTGTGTTGGCTGATAGCGAGACAAGGGCACGGTGGATATCCCGTTTCACATATAGGTAATACTACCCCGTGCTTGGGGATCCAGCTCGCTAGCTGACCCACTGAGTAGTCTCGACCTGCTACGCAGCTTCTATTCGGAAGGTCTGGTAGATAATCGAACTTTTTTAACGTGGTTGGTGCTTCAGATGTGCACTTGTAATCTAGCACAAGCCGGATTCGTAGCTCGGCTTGCGGATGAGTACCTTGACGGAATCCTTACTTGCCGCGCTCTTTCGAGGCCTCTCGTGGACGCTTGTCTCTCGAAGATTTCCGAGGTACGAGTAATGACTTCTGCTGCTGGCTCTACTAACGGACGTTAGATTCGAAGCTCCTCGGCTAGGGAGATCCTCCCCTCAGTTGAGAACTCCCTGAGAGTGTTCATACGAGTACACATGTTCCTTGGTACCTGGGTATAGAGCTGACAACAACCTTAGCGGGCTTGCCTCGTGATCCCTGATGCATTCATCTCCCCAAGGATGTGGATAACGCACGCAACCCTGCTTCAAGAGATCCTGATTGGTACCCCTAGGCAAGATCACGCACCCCGCCCAACGGAAACCATCTATACCATTCTTGCCGATAATTTTGCTGATATCCAGAAGCGCAACGATGCAATGTGGTTCCGTAATCTCCCACCGCGAGTGCTTGCCCGTCTAACAGAGGCAGTTTCGGATGTCACAGTAAGAAACTCATCACAGTCTATACTTTCCTCCCTTATCTCACATGTGCCTACAGAAATTGAATTCTATTGGGCCAACAACCGACCTCGAGACGTTCCTGGAGAGCTTCACATTTTTCGATGGCGGTATCGAAAGCGTGCAGCTCTTCGCAGCGAAGCTTGACCGCCTCCTCACTTGGTCTGTCACGCCTCTGCAATTTGGGGACCATCGTCCGTACATTGCGGCCACGATCCTCCGGCGCGCCCGAGCGCAGTGGGGCGCACGCGCAGTGAGACGGAATTCCACAGCACCTGATGGGAAGCTCCAGGATTTGTTGTTCGAGTGGCTAAGTAGGGACGAGGCATGCCGCGAAGTGGCTTCCGTAGCGTTGCTATTCGGGGAGCTTGTCAGATGCGAACTCTTCTCGTACGCGTCGTACGTACAACGACTGATCGCACGATGTGAGCCAGGGCTTCTATATTCAGAGGTAGGCACAGGCGCGCGACCACTGTGAGCGGACTACTGACAGAGGCATCTAGGAGAATGGGTCCCGTCACCGCGACTTCTTGCGGTGGATTCCGTTACACAATTCAACACCAGCCGTCGTCAATCAGCGCCGTGTGACGTTATACGGTGTGCGGGCACGTAGCACGCCCGAGGAAAGCAATGAGCGTGAGATGCGCAGAGAAATGCGGCTCGTATTTCCCGAGATATTCAATCCTGGTACGTTTCCTGTCTATGATCACATATTTTCTAGCTAACGGGAGTAATAAGGAAGTGAAAGTGGGCCTCCTCCGCTTCCATCCACTTGTACCACGCTGTTGGATGCACCGCGGTACCAGCAAGTCAGAACGGTCAGGCAATGGTTTCTCCCGTTGCTCCTGAAGCAACTGGCAAGGTATACCTCCCCTCTTTTTTTCGGCATATTTGTATTCATCGACTACCACAGTCTGCTGGATAATCCGCTCACGGAGGTCTTTGTGAGGGTATACTGTGTTGCCACCCATCTAATGGCTCAGGTCAAGTGCTATCGCGATGTGCTCGAAGTAAGTAATTGCCACACACGCCAACACAGTCTATCCTGACCTCTATTACAGTTGAGCCTTGCTGTCTTGGAACGCCCTTGCCGATCGGAATGCCTGACGATTGTTGTAGAAATGCTACGCCGGTACTCACCTATTTGGGCGGGTATGGGCGTTCTGCGGGACATCACCTCGGCACTCTATGCTGCTCATCAGTCATGTAAGAGTCGAGGGATACACTGCCGTGCTTTGCTTGGGTTTTTGTTGGAAATCGATTCTGGTCGTTATCTTGACGTTTCAGCTCGTAAGAACGTTGAGATGGAGATTACTAGTTATGCTCAGGTAGGTGGCTGTGTCTCTTTCTCTACTCTTTGGTTGGTTTACATGTAACATTTAGGCTCTACGTCCTTCGGGTGGTGAGACAGGACCTTGTCCCAAGAAAATCCCCGAAATACTCATGCTCTCAAACGATCCACGACGCGATGCGGCTAATATCCTTGCGAACAGCCTCTGGTTCCACTATCACAGATCGCCAGACTGGGCATGGAGCATTTGGGACAACACATTTGCAGCACTGCGTGTCCAGGACAATGTTGAAGCCCCGCGGGAACGCTATGCTAGCTTTTTACTTCACATAGATCAGCATCTCCCCGACGGACTCGATGACCATGTCGCTCGATGGTTCCAAGAAACCGGAAAAGCGGAGCTTATTTCAATCGACAGTGTGGCATGGACGAACCTCACGCACACGCTGCTGCACCTCGTCGTGCACGGAGTGCTTGCGACTACCACGATCTTGAAGGGGTTGGTCTATCCTTTGTGGAGTCATGCCCTCGCAACGGGTACGGCGGACTGTGAGGTATACCTCCGCGCCGCCCACGACATCTTCGAGCGTCTCGTGCTATCCGGCGAAGAAGATTGGGGAAGTGATGTCGTGGAACTGCAGCGCGTGCGAGTTCGTCGTCAGGACGTTTTCTGCGCCCCACACCTCTCCCTTCTCGTCGGCGCCATTCCTACGCTCGTGTTCCTTGAGCACGCACCTCTTGTCCCTCCAGAGCTGCGACCCCGGGCCGTTGGGCTACGCGACGCGGTGTGCAGTTCCGTCGAGTTCCGTCAGGGGATATATCGAGATCTTAATGCTGTGCGCGATGCCTTCGACAAATCTCTGCAATATGACGCGCTAGACGAAAGCCTCGTAGAGCCACTGATGGACGCGTTACGACTTATTCTCAACGTGACACGTACAGGTATGACTGCATATTTTAATATCATGCGCCTGGCTGATTGTATGTCACAGACACTGCGACGATTGGATCTTCGGAATGGCTTGACACCTCTGCGCTGCTGAGCCCTTGGAAGTTGGCAGCGACAACGATCGAAGTGCAGTTCTCTCTGAAGCAAATGGGAGAGCGCCTGGCTTTCGGCACCCCTAACAGGAACACCAAGGTCGACCGCCTAATTGCTAAATTCATGCACCATCATATGTCGACAGAGGAAGCTGACTTTGTTGCCGAGATGGCCCGTGGTGTTGGACCAACGATTGCGTGCAAGGTAACTTCCTGATCATACTTCTCTCGGCATGAAGCTCACTCGGGGTATAGTTTGTGAATACAGGATTCACTTGCATTGCTAATATCCTCGAGGGTGTGAAAACGCCCCTAACGAGTCAAGGCGTACAAGAGATTCTCGACGTGGCGAGCGAGCAGCTCCGCTTACTTGCCCGTGTCGTGGAGCTCGCCAGAGACGACCAGACTGCGCTGCCTGTGGTTGACTCAGTGGCCCAGGATTGCTTCATTGCTGCGCTTGCAAGCAAGATCCAGGCCTTTGAAGCAATTCTTGTTCAACCTACACCTAAATCAGACGTGCCGTCAGACCAAGCTACGCAAGGGGCCATACTTATGGCACGCCTACTGCAGTTCAACATGGCCTTCCGCGGCGTCTGGACCCCCAAGGCGCGATCTGTCAGCGAAGACCTATGCAAGTCCATCTTTAACCTCGTTCTAGTAAGTTCCAACTATCCTGTAAGATGATTGCCCCTCACGATAATCAGGCTCACGGTGCAGGTGATCATCTCAATCCCGCTGCTTTCCCACTCTTCCTCGATACTTATATGTACCTTATCGATGGTAAGCATGATGGTGAATGCCTGTACCCGAGTTTATATCTTACCGACTTCTGGTAGAGCTTTCTACTGACACCAAGGCTAACTCCATGGATACCTTCCGCAATTACCCGCAGATCCATTTGGGCGAACTTCCAGTTGATATGCCCGCCGAGTACCGACAGCAGCTTCGCTGTCTTCTTCCATATCCCCCACCTCACGAAGGCGTGGCGGACTTGGTGTATGCTTCGCTTGATGCCTCGGGACACACCATACCTGGAGCACCAGTGATGAACCGACCATGGGAGTGGGTCGAGAGCTTGGGAGACAACGCCACCGGAGATGCACCTGCCGAGGGCGGCGTACGCAATAATGCCTCACTATCTCTGGAACTTTTCGCTGCGCGGGCAACAGGCGACAGCGTGCGCTCAGAAAAGAACCTGCGCGGGTTCCACGACGCGCTCAGTGGCGAGAGCGTTTTTGCGCGCGACTGGGCAGAGACCCGGATACCACTCACGGACGAGAGTTCTGCGCGGCGCGAAGACGAAGACACGGCGACTCTCCACGCGATTACTGCCGCGCGCAGAGGCATGTCCCCTGCGTCCCCCGCCTGGTCTCGGCAGTCCGCTGCATCATCCCGGCTACAGAGTCCAACACAGCAATCGCTCACACGTGGATCGGCCTCGCGAACTGATGAACCGCCTGATATGGAGCGGTCGTCGGTGGGCAGCAGGCAGCCTGGCAAGCGCAAGGCCTCGACCATCAGCCTGGATTCTGATATCGAGATTATCGAAAACTCGCCTGCACTGAAGAAGGTCAAGGTCAAGGCGAAGGCCCCGTCTGTTAAGCCGCGGAGCAGGAAAAAGTAAAAGTAAAACTTGGGCCCGTACTAAGCCTGTAGCTTCACACTGTTGGAGATATCCCCGAATAGCTGTCGCTTTGCAGGCTACGCCTTTCATTATGTTACTGTAACTTAACCGACGCTTGTTTGTAGCATAACTTACATCTCATCTTGGCACTTTCATGAATGTATAACACGACCGCTGTAGTAGCATTCATTCCCATGCTCATCCATTCTGCTAGTCAACGACAATATCACCATTGCGACTACATGGTAGTTCCCTTTAGTCCCTTCGGCGTGTTTTTAATGCTCTCCATGGCAGGAGCGTGGCAGGAGTGTGGTGGAGACACCCTTGACTGACTGCGCTTACAATCTTCCTTCGAATTGTTGATCAGGAAGGAATAATCGCACGCACAGAAGTTACTTTTGGGCACGAAGGAACGTGGGCATTTTAAAACTAAGGCCGGGGCGCGCCGGTGAAGACGGCGTCCTATATGTCGGTCTGCGAGTGAGAAAGAGGCGATGTAGACTGAGACAGAAGAGACAAAGGAGGAAACCAATTCCCGAACAGAAGACGTGAGGCAAAAACACGGCAATAGCGGCTCCTTGAACCGCTACCACCACCATGGTTGATTTTTCCCACGGTTTCCCGGGCAAGGAGCACATCCGCGATGCATCGTCATCCACCCCCACATCATGCTACCCCCACACCAAGGGGACCTTTAAACCAAGAGGACTCCTACACCAGGACGGGCCACCTAGCTCCCCCCGCAGCCCCAACGCGATGAATCAACAACATAACACAACAAGGCTCACTGATGAAACAGAGAGGACTCGGAGAGTTCGACAAGAATATCTGGGAACAGGTCCTAGCAAAAGATGGGACATCCCAAAACACCCTCCCGTGAGGTTTTAGTGGGTAGGAGGTCGCCCCCCCACTGTGGGCGGCACCATGACCTGAGTCCCACACTACCCCGTAACAGGGGTGTGCATAACAGCATTTTCCCTCACAACCGACCCATGTGGCCGGCTCCAGCGGCTGTGCAGGGCTGATGATCGTCTCCTGCTGCATGGCACTTATTCTTAGTAGTAGTCAAACTGTATAGTAAGACAAAACTAAGAATAAAACGCTACTCAAAAAAAAACAAAAAAAACACGGCAATAAGCGAGGCGCGACAACGAACTGCAGGGGAGCCGTTGAGTCGAGACTTGGTGAGGTGAAATGGGAGTACTCGGAGGGCGTTGACGAGACAGTGAAGCGAGCGGTGGAGCAGGGCAAGACTTCGAACTGAGCGGATGCCATCGCCATCGTTGACAGTAGGCTGCGCCCTACGCAATGTGCAGCAGCTCCGTACTAGGGACGAGGGTTCAGGCCTTTAAGCTTTAGGACTTGACGCGAAGCGGCGGCGAGGACTCGGAGAGCCTTGAGGGACGAGTTGGTAACTTGAAGGGACATACTACTACTGTACGAGAAAGTGGGCGACGGATTTCGGATGCCGACTACCCTCAATGGCAACAGGAGGTCGGTTTTCTGATATCGAGAAGCGAGGCACATTGTTCGTACAGTATGTGATAAGACAAATCATAGCACAGACTCAGACGTCGAGGGAATTGAAGAGAGGCGGTACGGTAGTAGTAGCGACTCGGACGAGGCGACTACAGTAGTAGGTTGAAAGGGAAGAGGAAGGCCCTGATGGCGGGGTTGATTCGAATGATGCGCTTTGGATGCGTCGTAATATCTGCACCGGACGCCACTAGGGTAGAAATCTTAGTTTCATCAGTAGTGAGCGGGTATGCGCACGACTGCCAGGGGCAAATGGCGGGATGAGCAAAGCGACGTTTAGGACGCTGAATGACCGTTCCGTTTCGGCTTCACTGTTCAGCGAGCGCTCCGAGTAAGCATTGCTTCCAAGAGATAGCCCATCATGTGGGCAGTGGTACAGGTTCTAAACCTTGTTCCTTGTGGTTCATCTTTGCCCGCTTGGCCCGGCTGCATGTCGCTCAGCGAGCAACCTCGGTGGGCAGCCGAGTGTTTCAGTTACCTTGCTCAACGCATCGAAAGGACCGAGATGTGCATGCACTGAGGGCCAAGCGCTCGTTGTGAACAACATCAGTAAAACTACCACTTACTGTTTTGGGCTCGTACGAGCTCGTACGAGCCCATACGAGTGGAAAAGCCAACAAGTGCGCAAGGAACCTAGAACTCAGAAAAAGTTGATTCACAAATTCATTTTCAGGAGGAGAGAAGTCGAATGAAATCCTCCTTTTTTTTAAAAAAGTCGAAAAGTGAAAAAGTTAGTGTATTTTACTGATGAAGAGAAATGTTTACAACAGTGATGACAGCGACAACGGCGGACGGGGAGGCACACTCGGAATTTTGCTCAGTTTTAATAGTAGGCCAAGTGAAGTACATGGTAATAATTCCTCCAAAACAAGAATATGGAACCAAATCATGGATGATGTCGCGATGACGTCGTGAGTTTTCTCTTCGCCCTATCAAGGATTGAACGTTGAACGTTGAACATCCACGCTAGGTCTCGAGCTTAGTCCACTCCGAGTCGTTCTACTGTTCATGCATTCACGCCTCTTTCGTGTTCATGATCTCTTCCATGGACCTTCTCCCAGACGGGCCAGACGGCATCCCGACATCCGGTGAATCCTCCCTGCCCCAGTCCTCATCAATCTTGGTGTGGAGATGCAACTGCCGCATGCCTATGCTGCAAATGGACCCCGCGATCGTGACGGCAAGTGTGACCCGCCATACGACCTTGAGGGCCTCGGCAAAGGTGTTTCGCACTTCGTCTCTGAACGGCTGATCCAGCGTCGGAATGACCGGGATCGTCGCGAATGCGATCTCGATGCCCTGCGGGAAACGCTCTAGGAAGGCGGCGGGCAACTTCCTCTTGAGCTCATTTTGTATGACCGCGCCGCCCGCAGTAACACCCCAGATCTACGTCACAGGTTATTATCACACCGTGCGGGATGACATAAGAGAGAAGAGGCTTCACCAAGCCAAAGTTGCGCGAAAAGACGTAAAGGGCCATCGCAGGAGCAGTCTGCGTGACCGGAATGGATGCTAAGATCGGGAAGAGCGTGACAACGTAAACGATGCCAACTCCACCACCGATGATAATCTGGAAGGCGACCGACTTGGCAAGGCTGCTGTTCGCGCCTAGTGTCGTCAACAGGCCTGCACCAACAATGGCGAGGATCCAGCCAACGTATATCGGGATCAAGTATTTTCCAGTTTTCTTGACTGCCACGCCCGCCACGATTGCAATAAGGCTAATGCTGTATGACAGCCCGAAAAGATCGACACCAGCTCCAGCGGGCGATTTCTCCTTGCACGCTTCGAAAAAGACCGCGTACCAATCTACCATGGTGGATACACGCCGTCAGCCTGTGTTGGTCCCATACGCAAGGCCCTGACGTACAGCCCAGGGTTGCGAGCACCACAGCCATCATGAAATTCTGAATATAGCCACTGGCACTTGTCCAATTCATTCGCAGCACAATGGGGACCTTGAAGGGGATGTTAAGCTCATTCGATAATGATCGTCTCGTGCCTGCGAAAGGACTCACGACTGGAGGCTCACAAACATATATCTCGTAGACGATGAAAACGGCCAGCCCCACCAAACCAATAATCAAGGGTGAAAGGACGTGGGCTGACGACCAGGGATATAATACACCTCCCCACGTCAGCCCAATAACGACAGACGTAGTGGATCCTATGACGAGAACATTTCCTCTACAGGAGAAAGTGAGACCGGGGACACACAACTACACGAACGCCTACATGATATCCATTTTTCCGAGCTTCTCTTTCAGAGTTGCAGGCGGCGTCTTGAGACGCAAGAACAGGTGGACGAGGGTTGCATTGAATGCACATATCGGAATATTGAGATCTGTGTGATTTGTTCACGGTCCTGACCGGAGGACCAATCAAATTACACATACAAAATAGCCACCTCCTGTTGGAAGCATAAAGGGTGACTTGAGAACTGAAAAGAGTGGGTTCATAAACAGTTCGCGTACCATTTCCCGTGTTGGGCCAATGAACCTCCAATGACTGGGCCGACGCCACCGCCAACTGCCCAAGAGCTACTGAGGGTCAACAGTTATCGAGAAGAACAAAAAGAGACAACACACAGTGCCATGAGACCACTGAACGTGCCGCGCTCGCGAAGCGTGACCAGATCAGACAACATAATTTGTACTGACGAAGTAATTGCACCGGCTCCCAAACCCTGTACAGCTATCGTGCAGTAATTGGAGGAGGCGCACGGTGGTCTGGAGGGGACAAGACGAACCTCTTCCTGCAATAAGCATATTCATACTCGAAGCGGCGCCACAAATGGCGCTTCCAAGGGCAAAGAGAAAAATCGCCGATAGCACGATAGGCCGCCGCCCAATGATCTGGTTACAAAGGCAGTAAAATGACCTACGTGCTTAGCGTTTGTTGAATTTCATTTTCCTACCTGTGCTAGCCCGCCACAAACAGGTACAAGAGCCGTCGAGCCCAGGGTATACGCAGAACCGACCCATATGAACTGCTCGCCCTTCAGGTCATGGACGATCGTCGGCAGTGCAGCCCCAATCGCGGTCTACGGTATGGTGTATTTCAGTTTCCAATGTTCCCCTCGACTGGAGCCAGGAGGTGCAGGGTAAAGAGAGATTACTCACAAATTCGATGGCGGTCAGGAGAATAGAGAGTGTGAGGGAGAATATAATACACCAAAACTTCCAATCCTTCGGCACGTTTTGATGGTGGAGATTCGGGGAGAGAGTTGGCTCAGACAGGTCGGAGGGCGAGTTGATGGGCGAAGGGGTAGAGGAGGCCATCGTTGAATAGGCTAAGCAAATTTGTCAATGATTGTCCCAGAGGGAGAATCGGTGGCAGAGTCAGGTGTGAAGCAGGGCACCACAGGCAAGCGAGATGGCTTTACTGTACAAAGAAGAGGGATGAATGGTGGGACTTCATACGCTCGCCGTTGACATTGCGAGGGAAGCGCGCGAATACCGGCTGAATTCTTCTCAGGTCTTGAAAAGTCCGATGCGGAGAAGCAGTATTCAGTAGTTCTGCTTCATAGCCCGGTAAACGGTAAAGAAGACTGAGCACAGGTTGAGGGCAATGCAGCGGTCCATAGCCGGCTCCGGCATCAGTCAGCTCTGGGCGCCCAGCAGACTGTTGAGGTATCAAAATCGAGGTGGAACCCGCGCGTTGCGATCAGTTGCGATCAGCCCAGCGCCAGTGAAAAAGCGAACGGGAGCTTTGAGTAGACCGCAACCGGACCGGCCCTACGTACGATATGTGACATGGCGCTTCAACAAGAAAAAATGGCGGGAGTCGATCGTTTAAACGTTGAGGCGCATAGTAACGCTGATGATTCTTCAATCTTCCGCGGTTAACGACTTTTGAAGGTAGCATGAGACACAGAAGGGCTACCGTGGTACGGGGGCCGACTGCAAAATATTATTTGGTAGCGAGACGAACGGCATCAACAAACCATTCACATATAAATCAAGCTTGATGTATGGTGCCAGCTTCTGCTTCCGTGTAAAGGTGTAAGGGTCATCATGATGAGCCGCGCAAATGACAGCCCAACTCCCAACTGCCACTGATACCTGACCCTGATATCCGTGGACAGTGCTGCGCGTCACGGTTGTGAATGTAGTTGCAACCGCCGGAGTTTTCCTAATTGCGGAGTCAAAGTGCAAGACGGACTCCTCGGTGATGGGGTCAAGTTTCAATTACGTGGGTTACGTGAATTTGTGACCCTCTGCGGCGTTCGGTTATGACCCGAAACGATACACGTGGCGCTCTCTGGTTACAGTCATGGTGGCCGCGGTCTCAGCCAGTGACATGTCCAGCTTGGTTCAACACGCGAGTGAGGTCACTCGAGCAAGAGGGACGGTACTAGTAAGGGACTCGGCAGGCTCGCAGTCATGATGCAGATCAAACGCGGATCAACTCGATGGCTCGATGCCAACGCCTGAGGGGGGTAAGCCAGGACAAGGATGAGGCGAAATAGAGGGAAACACTTAGGAGTTCCCGCAAGAGGCTTCCTGCTAGTGGAGAGAGTCTGCGACTGATGGGGTCAGATCACAATAATAGGTTAAGGTTAGCTTCGAATACATTCAGGTGCTCCGCGGTATATTACTACAGGACAAATGGATGAAAGGAAGGAGTGGGACAAAGGAAGAGAAGTGCACAATTCGGGCGTCGCCCCCACCCATGAATGAAGGGGTTGCACGAAATTTATGGGAATAACACGCTAATGTGCGCGGGACGAGGCAGCGACGTCGAACAAGGAGGTCCCCTGGCGTGGCGGATGAGTCTTAACAGTCGTAGAGACGACTTGGAGGACGACTCGTCGGTGACGTTATTTGAGATCACGTCGCCAGCGACCAACACCCCCTTCTGTGCGTGCTTCCGCAGTCGGTGGTGATACCACCTTGCACTCGCGTTGTAACATGAAGAAATCCACCGAACATCGTACTTTATTCCACAGTCAATTATTACTCCCACACCGCGCAGAGGGACGAAGAAATCAGTAAGAGGTGTGCAATTCGTAAGAATCATACATCCAGTCGGTTGGGTGCAAGTCTCGACTGCCCCCCCTAGTCACCAATAAGCGCTCAACACGCAATACAAGCCTCGTCACAGTAACCGTGCTCAACGAAAGGACAAACCTGTCAACAGGTGAGCGGAGGGCCATGCGCGAACGAGGACAAAAAGGTAGAGTGTGACTTACGAGACAGCGATAGGGTAGTATTCCTTCTAGAGAAGAGATTCAGCGAGATATCTCAAGTTAAACATGCAAAGACCTACGCTCGTAGGGATACTGAGGGCAATGTTCAGAAAGCGTCCGACTTGACGTGCGTGAGTTGGTCAAGAAGATAGTTGCTAAATGTGGATATGGTGCTCACAAAATAATCCCTTAATGGTATGTTAGGCGCAGTTCGCCGCAGAAGTGGTAGGATACACATACCAGGTAGAATAAACAGCCATCACGACGTAGGTCGGTGATGATTTTGACATTGGCTCTCCGGGGCCGGCTCGCAGCGTTGAATAATGTCAAAATAAATAAAAACACGTCAAAAAACACCTTCACAACGAGATGTCGTTAAAATGTTAAGGGAAGGACAAATTGATGCATACCTGAGACAACCAAATTCCTATCCAGTACGGACTCCTTCCCACTATGAGACACATATGGAAGATATATGGATCATACACCATATGAGCTGACCAAACAGTTAGATGGGCTGATGGCTACGCCAAATTCAAGGACTGACGCAGGAGCTGCACGATACTCGATGCCACAAAGGCAATCGTGGCACAAACTGAGACGAAGTAACCAACGTGTAGTGTTCGCAACATCCATTTTCTGTGATCCCATAGAGTATACACCCTTATGAGCATAATATCTACTTCAATCGGTATTCAGTCAATAGGGCAGCTTGGCAAGGTTCTTACAGTTTGCGAGAACAAGTGCCATGGACCCGGCTATTGCAACAACGAGTATAGCCCCCACACAACTGGGCAGAATTGTCAGCACTTCAGCCTCATAAATCGCAATGATAAGGCTACCTCTGAGTGAAATTAACGCTCAGCTTGGAGGAAACGCACAAACTGGATACGCACGTTGTGTGACATATGTGTTGTCAATCCGCTCAGGGCTACACGTGAGATATAAATGTTGGGCTTGATTCGGAGGACAGTTTCTCGAACTCTCACCTTGGAAATAGACAAGCTCTGCAAAAGCCACACCATACCGCAAAACGATGTAGAGGACTTTGACATTCGTTACAGGTCGTCTCCAGATGTACCGGACTTCATCTTCGAATGTGAGCATATAGTCATACACAAACATTGCTAACGCAACGGCTGCTCTGCGCGTCTGAGCCTCTGTCAAGGAGGGTGGAGTGAGATGGTTTAAGCTCACCGGAGACATAACGCTCCGCAATTATTACATGCCTATTCTTGATAGCGAGTGATAATAACGAGAGAAGGGAGATTGAAGTAGTCATCCTAGAGAAAGTGGAGGAGGGGGAGGGGTGAAGGGGGGGAGGGAAATACGGTGGAAATCCTTTGTCAAGATACACCCTCCATGGTTAATGTAGCGCAAGCAATACATGGCGCCGCACTTTGGAAACAAGCCGAAGGACCGAGATTTTGGTGCGTGTATATCAGCGTGACGGAAGTGAATTGCGGGAGTAGCTGGGGTCCAAATGCCGATGGATCTGTGAGAACCGCATCAACCACACTTGCCCATGATTAATCAGGGCGCTGTTGCTGGGGCAAAGTAGCTTGCTGACTTTGGACAGTCATATCCCCCGGATTGAATGCCAATTTTTGCAGAAGTACTCACCTCGTGTACCTTTATCAGTATATACAAATTGAACCCTCGCGCTGTTAACACCCCCAGGAGAGGTTTGGACTCAAATATAAAGGGATTGCAGTCACGGATTAGCCAGGCAGTTCAGTTTTCTAACCGACTTGATGGCGCTGGCCGTACGGCGGTCATTTTCATAGGTACCCTCTGGCAGTGAGTCACAGCTTTTTGGACGTCGCAGCCTGAGCTTCCTCATTCAGTTTCATACGGAGGAAAAATGACTGGGATATGATAAGGACAGTACCTTTTTACCAGCAGATTGAGGCAGGGAGTACAAGTTGATCAAGGCCACGCGCATAACATGAGACACAGACACACAACCATTTGGGTTGTCTGCCACGTCGAGGTGCGTGTCAACGACTCGGGGGGTGAAACGCGCGCCTGCGAGGCGCCAGGGCGGGAGGGATGGCCTGAAGGGGTAAGAGAAGGGATGCCTATTTTGACGATACCAACCTTAGAAACTGACATGAAAGACTGGCGCAGAGGCGACGACGGCAAGAAAATCCAAAAGCGCGTGAATGATCAGTGTGCTGCTCACGTAAAGATGGCGAACGAAAGCGTTTTCTCAAGAGAGAGTGAAAGCTGTCAGTGCTCAGAAAGTTGCGGATGCGATGTTGGCCCCGACGGCCGCATCCGAACATCGAATCCGAAGCGAGGCAATGACGGTCACGTGACTCGTCCGCGGCGCAGCTCGGACCGGACCAGTTGCTTGTTCACATCCAACCACGGACGTTTTCGTCTCGTGTATTGGCCTCATGCTGCAGCATTCCTATGTGCAATCGCAAGCAGTCCATGATTATTGACATCACTTCTTCGTGCAAGATGTATGCGTTCCATTCGTTCTTGTGGGGTCGCCTTTGAGGTTTATAACTGAGATCAAGCCTCTGCACACTGAACTTTCCATATGCAGGTAGAGAATGTGTTTCAACAAACCCCTTGATGTACACCTGGGTCATCTGGACATGGGTCACATTGCAGCCGTCATCCGCTACATTTGCCGACAACATCAATCACAAAGTAGCCTCAGTTTTTATATATACACAACACTACAGAGTCCGGTGTCTTATGGTTATATGGACCCGCTATTACTTCCTAGTTCTCAGCTATGGTTTTACCTAATCTCCTTTTGATGGCACCTCGCTTTTGTCTCTGGGGTCCACTGGAACCTTCCATCATGTGCTCGTGGAGTCCTCACTAATTAAGAGGACGATTAAAAGTACAATTCGATGGTCATCCCACCAAAAAATCTCCCGCTGTTTCCCCCACAGGTTAAATTTGTACCCATTTTTATAAGCGATCCCACTTTTGGAGATGATAGAAATATGCATGGCAAATCTCGCTTAGCAGACGAATTCAGTTGGACGCACATTATAGGCTACCAGACGCAGATTCCGTCCTGAAAAACATCGGGGTTGACTGGCTTCAGCGCCCTGGTTTAGCACCACCACAAGCTCCGCCGCTAGAAACGTTGTACCACAGACCTGCGGACCCTGTTCCACAAAGCGACAGAACGCCAACATCATGGAAACATGTCAAATCCCGTCAAAAGAAAGTAATCAGGTACGTTATATGACTCGGATACAATCTTCCAGAAAACTGACAGGCGGTCACAGTCTCTGCACCTTTTAATTGCTGCTACTATTCCTTAAAATTAAAAAAAAGAAGAGTACCTGGTAGTGGCATCATGGTCATTGCAACACGGTTGGCTATCGGTTATGCTTCATCGCCAACACAACATCCGCGACCAGCTAATCTTCTGAGTGTGACACGAATGTGGAATTGTTCACAATGGCCAGAGCGGTTAATGTTAAGCACACACCATCATCCCTGGTGCACCCACAACCCCACTTCTCGGTAAGGACTAGACAAAGGACTATCACATCCGAGAGCCATTGGAAAGTCGGAGGTTGCCCAATGAAAGAAGAGGCATCGAGAGGTCGATAGTATGGGCACCTCTTAACGCCCCAACATCATCAGGCGCGATCATACAACTCACGCGACCCACACATCGGCTCCATAATGTTACGAAAACCGGCCGGCAGGTCCATGACACCGAACCGGGTAGAAAGTGACGTTTCGTTGTCAGTACTACTGTGATCCCAACGTCTCGCACGTCTGTCATAAGTATGGCACTGGGCTGTGGGTTGCGTCCACGAGAGCACATGAATTGTGCGTCTCAGGTCCCAATCACAGGCTGTGTCTGCGCTCGCGTCTGACCGGCCCACCATCAAAAAAAGAGATCAATCGATGATAACTGATAAGCAACGACCTCAGCGACACGTGGTGACCTGAGAAATTTGGCACCAGTGCCCATGACGGCCCCTATTGCAAGGACGGCGTCTCAAGAAAATCAGGAACAAGGCTGGCCCCAACTGACCCATGTGTTTCAGAACAGCAACACGTATGATCCGGATGCCGTAAGCGGCAAAATGCACAGGAGTCGGGGCAGTGATGCAGAATCAGCATGAAAGTTGAGAGGGGTAGTACTGTGTTGTGACCTGACTCGAAAATCAGCGCCGGTCAATTGATCTCGATGGTTGTAAGAAGAGAGAAGAATCGCAAAAGTCACGTCTTGTTTGGAGCTGTGAAGACGCGAGCTGCGGGCGCTTCAAACTGACTCGGATGAGTTCCGTCACCGTCGTCACAGTGGTCCTGCAACTGCTCTTCTTCCTCCGCCGACAGGACTGCGCGCCTCCGCGGGTACGCATATCTCCCTAGCTCGAAGCACGACTTGTACGACAAGTTAAATAATTATCTGGGTCTGTCAATTCTGTCGCGTGTCAGAAATGGCCTACACCGACGCAGTCGCCGCGCTGCCAGTGCTTCCTAACTTACGACATTTACGTATTTCCAACGTTGTTCTCGCACCGTGATGCGAAAAGAATTACCTCACCCCCAATTATATCTGCACCCCACCGTAGACTCTTCCCAGTCTTCGCGATTAGTCACTGCGGGGTCTCATCTGCTGGCGATTTCGATGCATGCCCATATATGTAGGGCTCCAAGCCCAACCTCGGACGCAATCACTATGACGGACCTCCGTCCCCCTGAGCGTCCTGGGGACTCAGAAGCCTCTTCAACCTCCAACTGATCTGATCATTCTGCCAAGGTGGAGCCGCAATCCTTTCCTTGCCCGCCGCTTCTGCTCGACGTTCATCAAGGCGCATGTGCAAGATCCTCTTCGGGTCTTTGTACGAACATGTCACCTTCCCAGCCTCGCTTCTTCTGAAGGAGCCTCTATCATATCTAGATACTGGGCAATTGAAAAATGGACTTGGCTTCACGCTGGACCTGACGCCTCTTAAGCGTGTTTCAACCGTTTCTCTGCATACGGTTCCGAGCCCTAGTCTGCGACATCCGGGGCGAACAAAAACAGCTCCTAATTCACAATGAGGCCCAGTTTTTTCTCATGTCTGCGCGCACAAATAGAGATAGCCCTTTACGGTGCTACATTCGTTCCCGTAGGAGAGAGGGATGACGTACAACTGGGGTTGTTACGAGTTGGACATTGTTCCCGACCGTCGGGCACGGGCTCCGTTCCAATCGTGCCGCGATCAGCACGGGCCACCGCCGCTAGGCATTATGGCAGTGTTGTTATGCCAAGTGACGTTCAGAACCAATCGATGGAACATCGCCATATTGGTTTTGGATTCTTCGCGCCGTGCCGTGGTACCCGCGGCCTCCCCTTGAACCTTGAAAGCATCCCATGACAGCCAGAACCTTTTCCATATTCGTGGTTCTTCGAAGGTTTCCTTCGTGTACTGATACGTACCAAGCATGCGCCACAATGATCTGCTGTACATTCCTGGCTTTCGCATAAAGAACTGCTTGTCTGGGAGAACTGATGCTTCTTCTTGAACTCTTGTTTCCCGGAGCTCCAAACCCTTATCCCAGCACAACAGTTCTGTTTTTCCCCACTGGCAGGATAGAGTTTCATTCTCAAGGAAAGCCAGTGGACTTTGCCATTTACCACCAAGCCCATTTAGAAGGAAGAGTCGCCACTCTGAACGTCATTTGAAGGTCTCCCGTCAATCGGCGTCCGCGTGAGTTACCCTGAAATATATCCAATACTCCTTCAATAATAGCTGAGGGGCCAGTGAATCTAGGGTTCCGAATCTAAATTTTTCACGATTGAGAACAAAAACAATTATGACGTATATGTGAAGGCTCCAAATCAAACCGAACTCGAAGTCCTTTTCAAGGACTCCACCTCGGAGCATTACAACGCACTTGGAAAATACGAAGTCCTTGACTCTATCTCACCATCAGCGGCGGAGATATTCTTCTATGTCACTATTGAAACCCAGAATGATGGTAAGGTGCTTACCATCTCTCCTGGATCGAGGCCCGACGGTGGTTATTTCGAGGTGAGGACTACTCTGGTGTAATTTAAAGTTGGTATGTCTCGTTACCACACACGGCACAGCACCACTTGCTAATACTACTAGTAGGTCCGAGCAGAGCACTCATAAGCCGACACCAGTTTATATTCAACTTTACACATCATGTGTTAGCCTATCATGTGCATTGGCTTCTATGTTCAAATGGCATCGTTCTGAAATTGATCGTGCTTTTCTAAGAACATCTGATGGAGTGCTCTGTGGCCTGGCTGTCTGTTGTAGATCGCTCGGTCGGTTTAAAGAACAGAAACCGACTTGAAGGATGTAGTACCTGTCAGCGCACCTGCATGCAGAGGGAGCAGGCCCAGCTTGAATCTACTGTAAGACCTGCCTCGGAGATACGCTCGGATTTCCTCGACATTATTCCCCTTCTCCCCTAGTAGTCCTGGCTATCATATACCGTACATTGCTTTGCCGTGTCACTAAACATGCGACTATCTTTCTATTCTTTTCATCGCTTCATCCTGTTGCACTGCACCATAACATAGCTAACTAGCCCCTCGATCTAAACCATCACAGTCCTCTCTTCCGGTACAAGTACTACGAATGTATATAAACACCCTCCAGCTCGAGGAGGAAAAACAATCGGATTATACCAGCTTCAGTCTCTCGGTTTCGTCCTCGCGTGCGTCCCGTCCGTATTGTTAGCGCGAAGGTACGAGTCGACACGCGGTGAGTTCGGCAGAGTCGAGTTTCGAATTGAGGGGGGATGGGCCACATAAGAGAGAAAATGGGGTGATATTGTGGGCGATCTGTACTGTGAAATCGCTATCTATTATCTACCCTACCCGAGGCCGTTTGAGACTTATATACATGGTTCTACCTGGTCAGTAGTCGTCGGCGATGGGTGGGAAATGTCGGCCGACGTGGGCGCGCTGCGAGTCGCTGTTGGTTGCTGGGGACATTGGGCGGGTGGCATACAGTACTAGGCAGAAAGGGAAAGAAGGCGACGTACGAAAGGAGTAATCTACGAATATCAAACGCGAGCGGGACTTTCCAAGCAAGGAATCGATCGAGAATTTTGGGGCAGGAGTTGACGTCGGCGGAGAGAGGAGTCCGACGGGGCTTCGGGCAATGGGTAGGTCTTCGGCGCGCGGTCGGTTTTGAGAGTGAGAAGGGGGATCGAGACAAGAGATGAGAGGGAAGTAACTCGACAGGTGGGCGCTCCAAATGGCTGCCCTCACAGCATCGCTTCGTCCTCTCCCCCCCACACTCGCTTGGTCTACTAGACCACGCTTTCCCTATCATCCTTCTTATATACTACGCTTGCGCTTTTAATTTCAGGTCCATCGGTACACCTATGTCAACGAGCCAAGTGTGCCACCGTTACTACACGATCATAAGCATCAGGAAAATAGGTAAAAACTTTTTGACTTGCGAACTTTTGTTAAAAATAAAGAGGGTTTTGTTGTACCTCTCTCCTCCTGAAAATTAGTTTGCCAATCAACTTTTTTATTGGACTGCAGGTTCCTTTTCGCCTTTTCTATTTTTTTTCCTCGGTCGAGCTCGGTCGAGCTGGTATAAGTGAAAAAAAGTTTTATGCAGAAATGCTGATGCTGACTGAAATGACTGAAACGACTGAACGAGTTTCTCAGTGTTTCAGACCCATGAAAAAGTACTGATGGGCCCGTCGCCTCATCACTGCCAGTGGGCCATCAGTAAGATGACGCCTGTTTGAGCAACTCGGGTCACAATGAAAGACTCGGATGGAACGCAGGACGTCTGCCTTCCACTGTCGATAAGGCCAGAGTGGTTTATTTATATCATACTTAGGGCTGGCCACCTCACAACATGCGCGCAATGATGCTATCAGCCTGTTACATTCTCTTACAGAACAATCTTACTGCTTATCATAGGATTCGGAAATACAGACATTTAGCCATAGGATACACCGTGTTGACTCAGCTCCACATCTACAGTCTTCCCGAACATCAGGCTTGACTTCCAGACCAACACCATACTAACTGTAACAATTACCGACTCGGACGGGGACAATGCCAATGAGAGCTTAATCGCTTTCTCGCCACAGAAGTCCCATGGATTGTGCTACGAATCCCCATTTATCGGCGGGATCTTTAATACTAAAAGTTATTTTATCAGCAACCTAGGATGGCGTAGAAATATTGGTCATGATCAAATACCGTGTCTCTGTTGGTTTGCCTGCGCCATGGCCAGTTCTCTTGTCAATACGGATGAGTAATGGATGGGGGTTCAGAGGCAACGTATGCTGAAGGGTTGAAGCGAGTTTGAAAGCGTGCATGGGTACAACACGGTCATCGTCTTATATCAAGTGAATATCAGATCCTTAACAAATGCAAGTCTTGCAGGAACGACTCACGATCCGCAGTCATAAGCAAAGTCGGCGGTAGCACCTTGTGTTTGGGCAAATTATGCAGCGGAGACAAGGGATACATAAAGTCGAAGTCGACAGGATTATCAGAGTCACCGTATTCAGTAGCCCAAGCATTCCCTAAAGACTCTTGAATGTCATAGCAATAATAACGATAAAGACGAACACATCGTGAATTTGGAGAACTGGGAAAAGGGAATCAATAAACAAGATTCAGGTTGGTATGTAGCCAAACAAGTATACCCTGAGGAGGTTCATCGTACCAACCTCAGCGACAGCTGCACCGAAGGTTCCCTCCGGTGCGCGATTTACGCAGGCACCAATAAGGAGACCTAGTTTTGAACGACGTACGAGAGAGCATAAACAAAAGAGCGTGAAAGATCTAATGCAGATGTCTGACCGCCATTCGATGCACCGTTGATGGCCACCTTTCCTGCGCCCGCGTATTTGTTCGTGACGAGGTGCTCACTTCGCTCACGTGACCCCAAGGTCACAAAACATGGAAAACAGACGTACGTTGCAGCAATAAAATCATCCAGGCCATTCACCTGTCAAGAAGTCAGGCCTTCTGCACCGCTTCATCAACAAAAGTATTCTTGCTTACCTTTTTTTCCCGAATTCCACTCTGGTGCCATGCTTCACCAAATTCGCCCCCGCCTCTGATATTTGGAACCGCAAGGATGGCACCATATATTTGCAAAAACTTGAGGATAGTTGCACTGAAGAATGGATCAACAGAAATGGTGAATCCACCATAACCTGTGCAGAGTAAAGACGGTCATCGGAGGTTCCGCTGGCGCGAGTGAACACAAGGGGAAGATTTACCATACTGGATCGCCGGCGCTGTTCCGTCAAACTTCGTGGATTTATGACGAACAATGAACATCGGAACCTTCGTGCCGTCTTTGCTGTCATACCACACTTGTAACGACTCGAAGTCGTCCGGGTTCAGTCCATTGACCCTGGTCGACCGATAGATGCTCCAACGTTGTGCTTCAGGTGCCGTGAAGTCATAACGCCCGATCGTGCCAGGCGTGTTGAATCCTGTCATCGTGATGAAGAAGTGAGAATGCTTCTCTCTGTTTATGATCGTCGCGGCGCCGACAAAGTCCGGTGCTAGACGAGCAAGCCGGTCGCCCTTCTTAGAATAGAGGTAAATCTCGTCTTTGACCTATGGAGCGTCCGTTCAAAAAGGAGGAAAAGTTGGGAAGACTTGATAAAATAATTACATTGCGTTTGTAGATCACAACAAAGTATTCCTTGTTCGCGCAATTAATTTGAAAAAGCTTAGCATCGTTATCTTCCGAGATGAAGTCGCAAATTTTTGGTGGTTCGGTTGATAGGTCAATGGTGACAACTTTATATTGAGGTGCATCAAAATCTGTCTTGACATATAGCAGTGAACCCTCGTTCGTAATGCTAGATCAAAACTCAGAGAAATGATACAAAGGTAAAATAAGAATAACCTCACACGGTGTAGTCGGCTTGAAATTCGTTGATTACTTTTCGCCATGGAATTCCAGGTTGGAACCCGTTCTGGTCAAGTTCTGCAACCCAGAGAAGCATTTTCTGTTGGTTGAATGAGCAAGACTCGATGTTCCATAACGCCGGTGGTTGATGCGTTACCTTTTCAGCACTTTTTTGCACGAGCAAGTACAAGTATTTGCCGTCCTCCGAAGTCTCAGTTCCAAACGTCTATTCCGGATTTTCTTTTTTTTGACAAACAAGGAGATCGTCACCTTGATTACTTGGGTCAGCTATAATATACAGGATAAGAGCAACTTTCTTCACATTGAGGAGTTCCAACAATGTGGTAGTACAGCATGGCGTTTCGGTCGCGGCTCATTTCAATTTTGGCCTTGGGATCATCATTATCGCGAGCGGGAAAGCGCTTCAAATTTGTCAATACTGTCATAGTTAGTAGAAGTATTGTTGTGAATCATGCCTGATAGAAGAAGCCTTTGGAGACCTTGGTCCATGCAAGAGTCGAGAACTTAACGTTTTTTATCTCATCTGGGAATCGCTCGTCCTTAACTCCGGAATCTCTCCTTGCTCGTGACAACGGAGAGGTCGTGGAGCGGACATAGAGGGTCGAAAAATCGCTTCCCTGGCAAGAATCAATCGTGTAATGCACTATATGCAGAAATATCAAGCACCAAAAACGATACGCCATACACAAAGTATTTGCCACAGCGGGAGAATCGGTAAATTGACAAAGCAGCAGAACCACTGGCATCGGTAGAAAGCAAATTAGGCTTCCCAATTAGTTAGAATGGCACATTCAATATTGCAATAGTATTAATTCTTACATCGAAAAAGACATCACCGACAACATCGTCCTCCTTCGAAAAATCGGGTAGAGCGGCTTCCTTAGAGCGAGAGAGCACTGAATACCGTCTTAACTTACGATTAGTATGATATTTCCAGGATAGACGCACCTGCTTGAGCCTGCAACCCACTATTGCAGAACCAATACCAATGTCCATCATCGAGGAGAGTAGGCGCAGAGAACTAAAAGAAAAGAGTCTGAAATGCGATATACAGTGCTAGGCCAAAGCAATCCGTCACCTTTGTATAGTCCATGCTCGAACGGAAAGCGTCCTCGAGTTTCCCCTTATCCATATTTCTATCGAAGTAGGATCGCGTGAAAACTTGCTGAGATCGGATGTTATCCAGTTCTCCGTCTCATCGGAATACTCTTCTAGCCATCGGTATGGGTCCGTTATATGTACTTCACCCCATTGCGCACTTTGATAGACATCGATGTGGTCGGAACGACGAGCAGGTGGGTAGTTGCCAGGGGTCCATGGGGTAGGCGGCATGATTGACGAGGCCAAAAGCCTCGGATGCGCTCCGCCCCCAGGTTATATCCTGCTTACTTAGTACTATAATTGGACATTATCCAATTGTATTATCGACCATATGCATCATCATGCGCCAGGGTCTGCGATGGGAGGCAGAAAACGTATAAGAGCTCAATAGCTATGTAGTGAGTGATCTTACAACCACCCAACTACCTGCCATCTGCTCGGCCGACGCCTTTGAATACCTCTTCATTCAAGTTTCTTTACCATGTACGTACATTTCGGTCACATCATCGCAATTTCTGAACCTTCTATGTTAGGGCGCCGAAGGGTACTAGAACGCCTTGCGGCGTAACACCTCTCCCTCTCTCTCCAACACACACTCGCTTGGTCCACTAGACCACGTTTTCCCTATCATCCTTCTATATACTACGCTTGCGCTTTAAGTTTCAGGCCCATCGGTACACCTATGTCAACGAGCCAAGTTACGGCACTGGGCACTGACGGATTCGGAAATGCGGAACCACCCGGCTTGTCCGATGACTGTTCACGGGACGGCTCCAGGAATGCACTGCTGTTCGCATATCGCCTTGGCCGTTGTTCACTTTGTTGTTCACTTCGTTGTTCACACGCCGTAGTAACAAGTTCGATCTCTGTTTCCGTTGATTCCCTCGCTCCTAGTCGACTGCGATCCGCAACAGCTGCCACATCCCAGCCAACGAATCAACCACTCACCGCCACAGCAGCCATTGCACCAGGCCAAGGACTGCTTCTGACGCTGACACCGACGCCCTCATCACCACTGCAGCAATGTCAACGGCAAGTCCACCACCTGCTCCCCCCATGCCTGTATCGCGACTCGGTGTGCGGTAGCAAACGCGAGAGCGTTTGCACATCGTCACTATCCAGCCATGCTAAGTTACCAAAACCACCGGCAGCCGCCCACTCGAGGATGCATGACAGCCCTCAACCCCACCACAGTGCCCACACTATTTTGGAGCCATGGGCTTTGGAGGCGGTGTGTCACGCTTCTACGTTATTCGTGTTCCTCACTGTTCCTCGTTGCCTTCCCGAGCTACGAAAGGCGCTTCGCAGACTTGAGCCGAATTATCCGTTGGCTTCAGTCGCAGGACATACCACTCAGCGCAACCCTCCAATTCAGCATCCCCCCCCGTGAATTCATCTTTGTCTTGGCCAGAGCAGAAAGCAGAAATCACGCACAAATTGAAAAAGACGCAGAAGTCCTTTCCACCATTTAGTATTCACACTGATATTCTCGTGGCAATTCCCGCACTTCAACACGCTGGCACAGTTTGTGCAGAGGACGTACGCGCAAGGCCAATACTTCACGCTCACGGTTCTCAACACGTGGCAGAACTGGCTCGTCACGCTGTGGCACATCATGCTCCTGACAGGCGTGCTTGACTTGCTCTCTGAGCCCATGACATGGTTGTTCACGCTGATGAGCCTCGTGCCCAGCACAATCTGGCTCCACGCCACCTGGCGCTTCCACAGCCTGAGGATCGGCGATGCGCTACGGAGTCTGTCATGGGGACGATGGTTTTCATCAAGGAAGCATTCATGGACGTCGGAAGGAGCAATTCGGAGCGCCTGCACACCGATCCGAGCCACGATAATCTTATCTGTCATCACGCTCGCACACACCTTCGGTTTGTCAGCCACTTCCTCATGTTCGTCTTTTTCCTCCATCTCATCCTATCGCCCTCTCGCCCTCTCGAGCTCTCCCTTACACTTAAAACCGACCGCACGCTGAAGACCTACTTATCGTCCGAAGCCCCGTCGGACTCCCTGCTGGGCCGATGTCAATTTGAATAGTCGCCTTGCCCAACCTCGCCGTGCTCCATTTTCCGTCGATCGATCCCCTCTTGACAGTCCCGCTCGTGTCTCCATTTGAGTTTTACTCTTTTCCTACGCCCGCTTTTTCCTTTTTCTCTAGCGTCACCAGTAACCAACGGTAACCTCACAGCGTGCCCAATACAATTTGTCTCACTTGCACTTGTTACCCACCTGTCACCCCAGAACGGTATGATAGGTTTGGGATTATTAGAGACTTTGTTCTAGGGGCTCGAAAATATATTTAAATCCTCCCAAAGACCTCAGGCTTGTATGGAGGCAGCGATTAGTGCCCAATCCCATCTTCTCTCTTCTCTCCTTTCTTGGTGTGACTTTAAACTCTCGCCTGCGCTTCTAATACCTCTTTTTCTTCACTTTTCGACTTTGAACGCTTGACCACACCGCCGTGCCGACTCGCGTTCGAAATCGTCCTCATGCCAGTGTCTTGTCTCTTACTCTTCGGTTTTTCTCGGCAACACTCGTCTTAGTCAGCAGTCCGAGTTCTACGGCTCGCGTCCCATAGAAACTCGACTTAGTTTTATCTCCTCCTTTCCCTCACTCTTCCAAACTTTGACTCTGCCAAACTCACAAAGCACGCTGACTTCTAACTCTGCGCTGACAACTTGTCCTGCGATCTTGTCTACGGTCCTTCCGTTTGTCGGGCATGTCCCGAGGAGCATGAACTCTCGTGATGAGGTGGAGCCGAGGCTTGCCCAGTAGCCTGGGGGACTTGGAAGAGTGAGCACAAGTGTAAAACTAATTACAAGCATTTTTCGGAGTGATAGAATATATCACCTCACAGAGCATAATATAAACATCTCGGACAAGCTGAGAGTCACCTTTGACCAGCTCTCTCAAGCCTAATTTTGACACAACACATTGTCAGGGCAGGATTTGGAGTGGTCCTCGGGTTCGTGAACGTAAAGTAATGCAATGTCCACTAACTCGCGTGCAGGATACCCCCCTCCCTCATGCCGATAGTTCATCTTCGATTAAAAGACTTCACTGGTAACCTCGAGGACCAGGATATCGGCGTGGGTGTGGAAGCTGTCATCCTGCTCCATCATAGCAGCTGAAAAGGTTCAGCCCAACTGGCGTGCTCGCTGACTATCGTGAACCTAGAAATCTCCAAGAGAGACATTACTTCGGACATCCTAATGACTGCTACACACAATGCTATTGGAATCTTGACACTTTTCGGCATGCTTCTCAAGGATGACGTCTCAGGAAAATCAGGAACAAAGCTGTCCCCGACTGACATCCCGATGTCCGAAACGGCAAATGTACGTGAGCAGTGTTCCAATGGGGCAGTGATGAAAGCTGAGAGGGGTGCCGTGTTGATGACCCGACTCGAAAATCAGAGCCGGTAAGCTGAAGCTGATATTGATGGTTGTAAGTCACGGCGTCTTGTTTGGAACTGTGACGCGAGCTGCGGGCGCTTCAAACCAACTTGAATGAATTCTGTCACCGTCATCTGACTCGGAGTCCATCGTCGTCACAGCGGTCCTGCAAGTGCTCTTTCGCCGCCGACAGGTTTGCGCGCCTCCCGGACCCTCATATCTCCCTAGCTCGAAGCACAACTCGTGCGTCAATTCCGTCGCGGCATGTCAGAAATGGCCGACACCGGTACCAGTCATCGCGGTGCTTCCTAGTACTAGTACTAGTAGAGGACTTACAACACTTACATATTTCAGCGTTGTTCCCGCACCGTGATTCGCAACGAATTACCGCACCCTTAATTACATCTGCGCCCGTGCGGGCTCTTCCCAGTCTTCGCTATCAGTCACCACGGGGTCTCATCTGTTGACGATTTCGATGCATGCCACATATGTGGGGGCTCGCACCCATGCCCCTGAACGCCCTGGGGACTCAAGGGCCCCTTCAACTTCTAACTGATCTGATCATTCTGCCACTCGACATTCATCAAAGTGCATGCGCAAGGTCCTCTTCGAATCTTTGTACGAACATATCACTTTCCCAGCCTCGCTTTTCGATGAAGGAGCCTGTATCATATCTAGATACCAGACAATTGACAAATAAACTTCATTTAACGCTGGGCCTGATGCCTCTTCAAGTTAAGCCTCGACTCTTTCTCTGCATCCGGGTCCAAGTCCTAGTCCACAGCATCCGAGTCAAACAAAAGCAGCTCCTAGTTAACAATGAGGCCCAGATTTTCTCCGTGTTTCTTATGTCCACCCGCCCAAGTAGAGATAGCCCTTCATGGGGCTAAAATCGTTTCATACTAGGGGAGAGGTATGAGCTGCAAAAGAAATGAAGAATAATGACTCGGAAGCTGGCATCACAAGAGCGGCCTGGCAGTCCTGGCCCCAGTCAGCATCAAGAGCTCCTGTCTGACAAAAGGCGTGCGTGAATGGCATGCACAAACAGTCTCGTGCTCCTAGCCCAAGTCTGTATTGTGGTCTCCTTTCTGACAAAGATAGTGGCCTATCCAATTTTGGCAACCCTGGTTCATGGGACCATACTGGATGAAGGCATGTCCGACGGGGATGTCAAAGTTGAAGAGTACTTGATTGGAGGCACATTGGAGGTGACAGAAGGGGTATATAAATTTCAAAATATCAGCCTCAAAATCGTCCAAACCCCAAAAGGCATGGGAAAAACAAGAAAAGGGTGTTTTTGGATGTATTTTGCCCCTCAGAATGAATTTGAAGTACATTTGTTGTAAAAAAATCTGGTTCAGGCTCTAGCAAATTTGTTAAGTTTGCTTGTCCCACACTGTATCTAAAGCAGTCCTTACCCTGATAACTCCCTCAATCACCCATGTCTTCCCCTGCAACCCACGCTGTCAGCGCTCCCGCCCCTGCCAGGGCACCCACTCCCACGCTGTCTCGGGTCCGCAATCTTCTCATTATCATCATTTCAGTTATGTTGTTCGCAAATGCTACTTCATGACCAACTCTGGGGCTGAGCCTGCCCCATATTCCCTGTCACACTCTCCAATTTCATGGAAGCTGATCATGACTGGCTACCCTATCTTCCCATCCATTTGTCCCCCAACAGAGTTACAGAGATCTCGCCAGCCACTGGCAGCCCATAGCACCGCCATTACCTAATGTGATATCAGAAGTCATCATCATGCGTCGCCCATCGGGCCTCAGGCCTCAGGGTCTGCGATGGGTAGGCGAAAATGTATAAAAACACAATAGATATGTAGTGAGTAGTGACATAACCGCCCAACCATCCACCATCTTCTGAGTCGGCGCCTGTGAACACCTCTTCCCTCAAGTTTCTTTATCATCTTTATCATGTACGCCCTTTTCAGTCATTTTATCGTAATTACTGAACCTCCTTGGTCAGGCAGCCGAAGCGTGAGCTACCTGCTGTACATTCCATCTCTTTAATGATAACTGAGAGTCAATCTAGAGACCACAAATCAGAGTTTCACGGTCACGAACAACAACAATTTTGATATACATATCAAGAGCCCCGATGGCAAGGACATAGACCTTCCCAAGGGCGGCACCTCGGACCCCTACAGCCAGCCTGGGGACTACCAGGTCAATGACTCCGCTGCACCACCGGTGAAGACATACTTCACTATCCACATCGACTCTGATGATAGGACTCTCACCATCTCTCCTGGAACCCTGAGCGGGAAATTCCACGTGAACAGTGCTTTGTCTTAATTCAAGTTGGTAAACCTTGTTTGGCCATTGCACATAGCTTCAGCACTTACGCACTGCGCTACTAGGCATTCAGTTCGTTAGCCCACGTCAGTTCAAATTCAACTTTGGACACCAAATGTGTTGGCTTTTTCGTGTGCAGTAGTTTTTTTTTCATGTCCAAATAGTTTCGCTCTCAAATTGATCGTGCACGTTCAAAACCCTCGATTGAGTACTCAGTGATCTGATTGGCTGATGAATCCATTGTCTCGAACACAGCCGAAGGATGTCAGCGCCACAGCTACCGGTCCGGCCGTCCGGTTCGTCTCGTGTTCAACGTTCAGTTCAACGTTCAACCACCACAACCATTTTGAATTTGAAGAATCCGTGAGTGGGCCCACTGGGGACAACAGCTTCGCTTCCCCTTACTTCGCTTTCCCGTAGGCAGGAGCCATGGCTTAGCCTAGGTTATGCGACCTCGCAATTGTTATAGATTGTTGAGCACAGCTCCGTGCCAGTCATCATGATCGTGCCGTGACAAGAATAGACCACCGCCGTCACTGAGCCATGAGAGTGCATGATACCGTGACGGCTTCATTCTTCCCGCGGCCTCACCTCGAGCTCCGTTCAAAAGCATCCGATGACAGCTCAATTGAAAGACTTTTGTCCCCACATCCGACTCGGATACAGAAGGCTTGTCTTGAATTTGAATTTCGAGATCTTCTTTGTCTCGCCACGACGATTCGAATTTCTTTTCCCTTTTCCTTTTCCACTCCTGGCACCGTGAGCGTGGTGTGCATCACTGGCATGGGCTAATGCTTGACGGACACGGCTCAAATTTCGGCTGTCTAACTGAACTCGCTCCGCGTCTGATCATCAACTAGAATAACTTGGACTCTATACCCAATCCCAATCAAACAATAGTTCATATCACAATTCAATCTGCATGTGAACCCGAATACGCATTATTGCTCCACGTCTTCCGTAGCTGATGTACTTGACCGCGGCATGCCCGAGTAACGGATCCCCGGAAATGAGCCCTCGCAAAATGAACGCACTGAGATATGGTGAACTAGCCGCTGGCGAGACGAGACAACGATTAGTGCTTTTGCTATCGAGATACAATCAAAGAGACAAGCATGGCCGAAGTACAGTTACACTTAACAAGCGACATCGGCATGGTGACAGCCCAAGCCTCGACCACGTACACAAAGCTACAGAACGAACCAGGCAAGCAACAGCACGATAAAGTACGAGACCACAACCTCTATATGCGCAACTTATCTTCAAAGAACCCAATCAATCCGTCTTGCTCTAGACACCACACCGAATCCCCGTCCGCCTCACTCTTGGACGCATCGTCGTGCCGCGTCTTTCCCTCCGCCGACGACTCATCCCCTTGCCATCCACACAGCCGGATCTTCATCAGCTCGTCCCATAGGATCGTGGGGCTCCCCTGGCTGCGGCGGAGGAACAGCCGGATAAAGTGCAACCAGCGCTTGACCAAACGGAACTGCGCCCCGTCCGGCTTGCCTGGTCCCGTAATGGCGTACCGAGCCGTCCTTGGAGTTGGCGGGGGCCCGGACGGTGACCTGTACGCAGGCGGAGGCGTGGTTAACAGCACGGGGGACGAACCCGTACTCGGGCTGCCACCCGAGAAGGGTGACGGCGTAAATGGAGATGAGAAGGGAGAGGAGGCTGAAACAGACGGGGCGAACGGTGACGGTTCGTTCAGTGCTTGTGTCTCCGGCAACCCAGCCGCTGGCACTATCTCCCGCGCGAAGGGCGGTAGGCCCTCCTGAAAGGCGAGGAGTAGCAGCTGTGCAAGCCAATAAAAAGGAAGCGGGTCTGCCATAAAGTGCCCAGCCTTCTCGCATGTGTTCCCGGGGGTCTTGCGCCACATCTGCAACCAGAGATGGAGCGAAAGCTGCATGGCATATACATGCTCGTTGACTTGCTCCTCCCCCCCGGGATTTGGACTTGCTGGTGGAGAATTTGTTCCAGAACATCGTCGGAACAGCTCTCCCAAAAGATATTGCAAAAGAATGAAGTGTCCGAATGTTGACACCACGCCGAGGTCGCTTGGAGGCTCTAGGGAAGCGGACACGCTTGCAGTCATATTCGGTCCCTCTAGCCCAACAGCAGCGAACGCGCGATGCATTGGAACGCCGTGTATCCTCTCTTCAATGCTACCAAAGGGGGATGGTTCAAGAAGTAACCGTGACCAATCAAGTGGTGTCTTGGCTGCCCACAGCTCATCGTCGCACGGTAGACACGTAGCAAGTTCTTCTGGAGTGAACGATGGAGGTAATGAAAAGTAGATGCGATGCGCTTGATCCTGGCAATATGCCAAGAAAACTACGCTATAAATCACCCACACGTCAGGATCCATATGCACCAGATCCCAGGCCAAAGATAAACAAATACCGTTTCAAGCACTCATGCATTGCCCAATCGCGCCATGTACCTTCCAAGGCGACAGGATCTCTTGTTGGAAACACCTTGTGCTCCCACGTAGCGATGCGCTCGACGAGTCGGTGCTGTCGAATCATCTGACTTATGATAAGCTTTTTTTAGAGGATCATATAGACACATTATACCAGAACAAGCATTCCATGATATATATTTGATGCCGCCCTTTGTTGAGGATCTTGATGAAATAAACCAATTGTTTGTAGCAGAATCAAGGTCACAATAGAATGAATTTGGTGTTTAGGGTCTGTGGATGGTTTGGCCTGCAACAAGCGTAAGCTGACCGTTGATCCCCATAACCAATTGGACTTCGGCTCTTACATAGTCACAAATCAGGGAATTCCGAGATGTGCCAAGTACCTTCTCCACGAATGCTCGTGCAACGGGCGTCTGATAAAACAAGGCTCCGCACGCCTGCATCGCGCTCAGCAATATTGGGGGCTTAAAATCCAGGCGCAGCGTCGGGGTATGGAGAAGAGGTATTTGAGGAAGAAAAGCAGTCAAGAAGACACAGACTACGGGATAAGGTGAGAACGACAAATATACTGGACAAAAGCAAGCTCACGATATTGCTGTAATTCTTCTGTGGACGGGTCGGAGGGGCCATCAGGTGGGAGCGGGGGTGGAAGGAGCCGGTCAAAATCCTGCTGCGTATACAATGCTGGCTCAGAGATCAGATTTGGTGGGAACATTGGGTGTGGATTGGGCGCTGGCGGTGATTGAAGTGCAGCGAGGGAGGACGAAACCGGTATGGAAGCTGATAATGGTTCTGGCATTGATAGTGGCAGCTGTGTGTTGTCGTAGTAGACATTCGTCATCAGGTCTGACATGAGGGTCCTATCCAGGTTGACGTTGTGCGACTGTATCTCGTTTGGAAAATTCAGTGTATAGTTGGGATTACTAAATCCGTCAACAAGCGTCCCCGTGTCGGGAGTATGAAGAAGAGGAGCCACGTTGTGTTCATTTTGCTGGGGTGTTTCTTCCTTTATTGAAAAAACGTCGCGAAAGAATGGCTCAAACATCTCGTGTGAAAAACCGTGCAAGCCCCTTGAGTGACCAGCAATCTCAGAGGCGCCGAAAGTCGTGAACGCGTGATTGGGTCCTAAGCGGAAGGATGAACCAGTAATATCTGAGTCGGCATCGATTGTAGGAAGCGACATTGCGCCCCGATGCATTCGGGGTGCGCCTGCCACAAAAGAAGCCAAATTCGCCTCACTAAGTGGTTGCGAAAACGCTTGGCTGGCTTCCTCGATCAATGAGAGCTCTGGGAAGGTAGCGGCAAGGGCATCGTTTGTGCCGCGTCCAAGCGTGGATGGGACAAAGCCCGCCGAAGCGTCTAACCTGAAAAGGGGTCCTGAGAAACGCGAGTCGGGATCCTGCTGATTATTTGACGAGCTAGCAACGCCTTCCTTCTGTCCCTCTTCAGATGTATATGTGCATTCACGTCCGCGCGCCCGACATTTTGAACAGGGCTGGCGTAGGTCGCACTTAACTTTGAGACTAGTGCACGCTTGACAGGAGCGTTTCCGCGACCGACTTATCGGATGACTGTCGAGGAAAGTGTGAGACATGTCTTAACAACAACGAGAGTGAGGGGGAAGAGGAAACCAAGACACTGGCCCATCAGGTGGCAGGCGCTCGGGCGCTGCGGATGTGCGCCGGGATAAATGAGAGGGGCCTGAAAATATGCCACTGACTGCTTCTGGGCGCAGCCGTCAAGAGCAGACCAGCACTGATAACGTTGCTGGCGGAGCGCCCCGTATGTCTGTAATCTGATACCGGGCGCTAAGCCCGCATCAAGGTACCGTGATACCCTCCCCTCTCACGCAAATACAAAACGCGGGAACCTACAGGCATCCGGCATGGACCAAAACTCAGCAAACGAAACACAGTCCATATGGAAGAGGAGATCCAGAGGCGCCAATACAATGTAAGAAGGACAAGTGGGACTCACGATTCTCCGCAACTCCTTTTGTGCCGGGAAAGCAGATCGCTCCTCGTAAACTGCGCCGAACAAATCTGACGGTACGAGGATTAGATATATGAGGGTTCTCAAGATGCACGACTCACGCACCTCACACCGATACAGGCGCTCGTTGGTATCTGGGCGCGCGATCAATCCAACTGTCAGCAGACGAGACTAAGAGAGGGGGTGCTGAGCCTGAGCGTACGATTACGAAGATGGCGATTCAGATGAGTTGTGCGAGTGAACTTGGCCGGGCAGAACGGACAGAGCTTAGTCTGGGGGAGCTGGGGCACGTTCCCCTTGTGCGAGCGCATGCGAGAGACGGTACCATCCTTCTTGTACTCGACGGCTGTCGCGGTGTTTGGGAGAGGCGGAGGTGGCATAGACTTGTGCTCTGAGGAAGCCATGGGGTTGAGAGATGGAATCGGTGATCGTGGTGGTAGAAGAAAAGAGAAGATAAATTGAAATGGCGCGGATGGACGAGTCAATGTAGGATGGCACTGTTGTAATCACATTTACGCAAGCAACCGCCGAACCCGGCCCGCTGATCCGTAGCGCTCCACTCCCTCGCCTTGGTCTTGGTCAAGATCCCCAAGTTTTTTCAACACTCGCAGCACTAGTACTGTCTCTGATATGCTATGCAACGAATCTGGCCATCTGGCAGAGGCATAGGGATCAAATCAAGGCACAGCGGTCGTCTGTTCACACTAACGACATACCGTTCGGCGATATCCGGGTCAACATGGTGCATGACAGGGTGTGGAAATCTCCGGTCGGCGTGCTCTAGTGTCCGATACAAGAGAGTGTGGCGTGATGCAATCAAGCAGTGGTGGCAGCCACATACTCTGTCTCGCTTGAAAACAGCGCAGCCGCACAGTCTCTACGACCACTAAACTGAAAGGGGTGAGGAATGGTTTTTGCCGCTCGACGCGTATGTTTATTATCAAAGGCGTTTTACGTCATAAGTAATTGTGATTGTCATATGTTAATTTGACGTGTGAGCTGTATTACCAAGCCAACTGGAGTACGTACCCTCTTTCTTCGATTAACCCCACGTTCGCTACACCGAAATAGCCAGTGATGCCACTTCAAGCTTCAGGGTTAATCTAGTCTTAAAACGGAGTCATTCATCCGTTGGTTTCGGATCGAAATAGCAATACAGAGGACTCATGACCCACCAGCGCCGCACGTGGCGCTACATGACTTGAATACACAGACGGAAACAGCAACACATCTCAACGACGAATATTTATTTCGTTTGATGGGAGGGCGAAATAGGCTAACTCGTTATGGCACACAAGCGTCCGGTTGAAGCAAAGGAAGAAACAAAATGCAGCCAACGACGAAAGACTAGTACTAGTACAGTTACATAGGACGAGAAAAAGTGTATAAAAAGAGGGTCCGTCTGGGTCCAGAACACACCTGCGCCCGAGTAAGAAATAAAGAAAGAAAGATGCAACTAAGGGTGAGGAAAAGGGTTTGATGGGCCAAGAAGATGTAACTTGTCACCATGCGGCCTTGGCAGCCCGCGCGCTAAGAAAACACTCTACCAATTTGTCATCTTCTCTTCGACACGACACACAATGATCTGGGAGACGATTAAAGCGCACGCAGCGGGCAGTAGGACCAAGTAACACGGCGCCGCAAAGCCAGGTCGACGAAAATGTCGAAGCAGTCCCCTTCCGCTGTCTTGGGCTAGGGGATTGCCCTCCATAGAACCTATCCGCCCAAATCAGGAGTCTTGCTTGCTTCGCGGATGCGGTGTGTTTTACGAAATGTCTATCAAACGTGTCGATCGCGGTCACCGTCATGAATGTTTGCGGTGCTTCTCCTGACGCGGATCCGAATTGGGAAGACACTGCGCGTTCTGGCCACAGGATTGCGACTCTGAGGTACGACTGGAACTCTCCTTGCGTTCGGAGGAACCTACAATGGTCTCTCCACTGGCATCGGGATCTTCACCACCAGACAAAGCCGAATCGGAATCACTGTCGTCCTCGTCAGAAACCGATGGAATATAGTCCGGATCAGAGCTGTCTGTATCCGAATCACAGCTGCCAAAGTTTGAACGTTCGTCATCGTCACCGACTAGAAGTTTTCAGTTCAATAATGACCAGCTACAAGCGTCGCTAACTCACCCATCGGCCGGACAGAATCCACAGGAGATGAGGGGCCTGCCAGTGGAATGACTTCTGACTCTTGGGAGAATGATGAGGCAAGTGATGCCCGCGGCGGGTCATCTTCGTGGTCGAGGATCTGCGTGGCCACGTTTTCCACAGAGATGCATTTCCCCATACGATTTGTATTGTCCGAGACATTTTGAGGGGACATGATTTCTGTGGCGTTAGAACACGATTGGGTTGCCGACGCCGCATGGTTCGAGAAGTCAAAGTGAGGGATGACACTATCGGGAAGGTGATCAAAAGTAAATGTCTCTGTCGCCTTTTGACCCTGGAGCAGCTGGGAAAAATAGGGTCGGGTTGTGATCGTAGGTGGTGGGTGACGTTGAGTCCCGACTACCGCGCATGATGGTGAAACTTCTCTGGGTGGTATGGGTTGCGATGACTCCAATGAGGCCTCTCCCTGATGGCTAGCGGCAAGAGGTGTTGATGTGAATTCAGGCACAGGTGAAGCATTTGGGGAAGATCGATCTGATGCGAAAGCCTGGGACTGCGTAGCCTCGGAGAACTGGCTCAAACCAAACTGACCCTGTGGAGGCTTGAACGGGGAAAACGCAGGTGGTGACAATTCTTGGGCTGAGCCGCGTCGTTCCTGAACTAGTGGCGCATGCAGTGGTCCGGGCATCAGTTGCTGCGGACAGTCGAGGTCCATAGGCTCTGACAGCTGTTGCGATTGGGAACGCATCGTTTCCAAGGCAGGCGCGGGGCGGTCAAACCATCGCTCCGCAGCAATTGGCAGTGTTGGGACCGTAAGCTTGGGCTCGTCAACGGGGAGACGATGTTCCTGATAAGCGATTGCGCGAAAAGCGTGAGACTGCATGCACTGGACTTGAACATGCCGTTCCTCTCCAGAAATGGAGACGAAAGGTTGGGTGTGCGTCAGGATTGAGGATGTTGATAGCTGCGGCACATAGGGAAGATGGACATCCTCTGGGCATCCACTGAATTGGTTCTGCTCAACAACTTGGCACATTCCTGGATATTCGGCCCTCGTAGAAGGCGGGACTGATATACTCGAGATGTACGCGATTCGCCCAGGAGCCGTCATGAAATTGGGACTCAAAGTACTTAGTGGGGATATTTGAGTCGAAGGGGTAGAACGAGACAAGCGAGGGCAAATAAAACCAGAGGAGAGCGCAGAAAATGCTTGGGTCTCGGGGCTACACCGGGGACGTGGGGCGGGCTTATGATAAGGAGAATAGTGAAAGAGCATCCCTACCACCCGAGAGAGGTTCTTCGAGAAGGCGGATGACGTTCTATTAGGAAGTCAACGACAGTAGACAAGCGATCCGAGGGACACACCTGAACTTGGAGACACTGCTCTCTAATGGTGGCGACAACGAATGACGCGGAGGAGAGATAAAGGTCTTTCGAAAAACAGGAATGTCGAAAGACCTGAGATAAAGATAATATTACACGGGAAGGGTGCAATCACAACGATGGGCTTACTCTTGTACCTTACTTTGGATGACGGAGTCTGGACTGCGGTTGTGGTTAGAGTCCAACTTTTGCCTTTCTTCGAAGTGGACAGTGCGGAGTGATGAGGGTGCTTTCTGTACAGCAGGGCTTGTCTGTAACGCGGTGCCGCCACACATACCAATGTCACAGTCCGAACTAGGAGGCTGGATATCGGTATCGCGCCCTTTCTGCCCATGTGGAAACCCTGAACCTGCAGAACCAATAACATGAATGGACGATCGCCTTGATTATTCCGAGTAGATTTACTGTGATCATTTCCAGTAACGCCGTCGATGAAGTCTGCCACAAACTGTATCGAACGAAGTACATTCAGGATGGGAGGCCACGTATCCGGCCAAGAGCCCGTTGCTTGTGCAGGCAGAACGTATCGCATATAGAACCAGCTCTGGACAGTCTGAAGGAGAAAATCGCGGACAGGTCGGAAGAGCATCTTCTCGAGTATCGATGTGACAGGGACGGAAAGTAAGAAAATAAGGGCGCGAGTGCGCGCATTTAGTTCGAAGGGCTTAGTCTCGTCGGTGAACGGGGTAACATTGAAAGCGGATCGCATATAGATGTGGTTCGGGTGGCCATGAACTGGGTGATATATGACATCGGGTTCGGCAGGATGCGAGGGGATCCAGATCGACAGAATGATCATGCCATAAAGCGTGATGTAAGGAAGCAAACGGAGTGTCCAACTCAACGCTGTTATGAACAGTCCGAGGAGGGCAACACCCAACGGCGGGCAGGAAGCGCGGCATAGGACGGCAAGCATGCCGGCGACTGCGACCGGGGAAGATGAAAGAGACATGAAAAGAGGTGGTCATTTATATAAAAGCCCCGTGTCAAAGCAACAATGAATGTGGCGGACCAAGTAAATGGGATCGGAATTAGCCACACAGTGGTATGTTGCTGCTTGCCACAAAACAAGATGATTCAAGCTGTGGACATGATCGGAGTTGGAGTCATCTAGGACCTAAGCGCGCATGGAGGGACGTCGGTTGAAGGGATGACATCGAATGACGGGGAAGGAAGGAAACGTGCCAGTGGTCATCCAACAGAGGGGGTCACAACATAGTGCTGCCACCACGCGACGATGGTTCCATTGAGCACTCATCGAGCCGAGCGTGATGCTTTGGCATCCGGTTGTTCGGTGCGTATCCCCACACACTTCAAATACAATAAAACAGAAGACGGTTTGAAAAGAATGCCCGCGCCCAGATTGGGAAACAAGGTGGCACAAGCTTAGCTTGATCGTGTCGGTTATTGTGTGGCATTTCTGGTTTTCATTTCATGTGGAGACCGCGAGAGTGCCAATGGCACCGGGGTGTCCGGGCCGGGAGCGTTGAAGTCTTCAGGGGAGCTTCAAAACTGAACAAACGGAAACCACCACTGGCACACATTTGGGCACGATTTTACTCCCTACCAATTCCCATCCTCACTCACTCGGTCACCCCTCTCCAAGGCCTTCCAGTATAATCCCCCGCCTCACCATGCCCCCACTTCGTCACCCCTCAACCGCTCGCTCACTTGCGCCAGGACCCTACAAAGCCTCGATCATCGTCATCTCATCTGACGAAGATGAGGAACCGACACCACCGTTCGAGCGCGGCCATCGGAAGCATAGACGCTCGAGACCGGAAGGCGAAGTACTTGAAATAGTCGACGACACATCCGTCAAGCTCGAAGAACTGGAAACGGAAACCCTACGACGACGATGCGACGAGCTTGAGCAGGCATGTCATCTCCATTGCAGCATGAACTCCCAATAAACGTGCTTTTCCCCAAAACCCTCACGATAGGAGCGCGATGTGTTGCAGAAGGAAAACAGACACTTATCCGCGACTCTGAACCAGCTCAAGGCGAACACGAAACAGAACACTGTCAGTGCACCCTATCGTTCGGTTATTGTCCATTCTTACCACCTTCAATAGTTGGATATGTCAGCATTAGATGATGCTGTCTGCTGCGAAGTCTGCACACACACTATGTGGTCGCCGTACCTGTGCGTACCCCACGGCCATGTCGGTGATTGAAGGCTAATGTTACGTAGTCTCACCAATTGTGGCCATACTTTTTGCCAGGGCTGCCTCACCGATTGGTTCAATACAATACTCCTCCACCAGCGCCAGACTGGTGGTCGCGGTCCATCTCCTTACACGTGCCCCTCTTGCCGGCTCGCTGTGCGCACACCTCCCGTGCAGAACTATTCCCTCAAACGGATCGTTCGGCTCGCTGCGGAGTCACGTGGCGAGTCAAGTCCACGGAGACTACACGCGCCACCGCCTGCAGTGCAACCATTGCGTGGGCGCGGCGGGGTACGCCGAGATCACCATCCTGGTCCATTTGACGGCTTCTTTAGGAGGTAGACTCGCTCTTTCGTGTGTCCCGGCATGTATGCTGGGAGGCTTGCTTATTTATTCGGATTTGCATGACTTGAGTTCGGCTCCTCTTGCAGGCACCGGGATGTATGATGTGCATTGTTGAGCTGCTAGCACCCTTTCATGACCCATCCACACTATTGAGGATATCCCCTGTTTCTTGAAAAGCCTACTTGTAGTTGTATTAAATACGCACGCGCACGGACCGTCAATGTTGTCAACAGCACCAGCCATCTTCCTGAATGCAGCGACATTCTATACGCCCAAATGCGCCAGGAACAATACGGTCCCTGTCGATTAGTGGTCAAATCATGACGTTGTGGTTTTCATCACAAGCCCGTCAAGCCGCCGGCTCGAATCCGGCCAGGGACAAGTATATATCTTTCATTTTCTTTCTCACACATCTTTTTCACTCGCGCGACTTAAGCTTGATCTCGCGTTTCGCGTCATCGCATCCTGGTAAGAACTTTCCTGGGCGCGCATAAGTAAGACCACTGCATTTAGCTTCGAATTTTCCACGGGAGCATTTGACGGAAATTTGAACAGTACCGCTAAACTAGGACATGTTCCTAGTGATCGCTGGTGACGCGCCGTGTGAGACTACAGTATCAGACCCTCGTCTTGCAACGAAGCGACGGCAGAGCATCGAAGCGCTGAACCACCGGCGCGGGCATGTGCGCCGTTTCATTGCGCCTGCCACGATATCCTCGATACATAACTCAAGGGAGAGAATCCGGACCCTCCGTATATTCAAGTTGGCACGGCCCTACTTCTCGTTTAAAGCAGGGGGTACGCGACGCGAGTCCGCGGCTTTTCGCTGGAACTCACCTCACAGAGACAAAAGTAGATATGTGCAACCCGGTTTACTTTTCGTCACGAGCTTAGCAGAACTCGTATGGTACGTCCATTATTCAACTTCTGCAGGACATACAGGGACGAGAAAAGGCCAGATAACGGGGAATGCTGGGGCACCACTGCCGAGCCTGAGGGCGGAGTGACTCGAGGCCTCGATGGGCATCGCGCACTGAATATGGCGCTGAGTGACATCAAATGAGCCGTACCACCCACAGGCGAGATTTTTTACCCCCATCGGGACCGCCTATCTCAATTTCCACCCCCAAAATTTTGAATGCGCGCCTGAATTTTTCGCGTTACGAGTGTCTTACCACGATAGCCCCCCTCTCAGCCCCTCCGATCTTGGTCTTATCTCTATTGGCCGCTTACGCCGTCCGCGTCCAGGTTACTTTCGACCACCTCGGGTCTATTCTTCTCTCACCTATCATTCTCGCACCTATTTGCCCTCAAACCTCCCCGACACTGGACAGTTCGACACGAGCAATTACGGGACAGGTTTCGATGACACAGTTGCTTTCCAGAATTGCTACAGTGGGGTCCTTCGTCATTCTCCTGAGGCTGAATCCCGCATATATAGCAAACACAACGAGTGAACGATTTCCACGTTTGCCTCCAGAGACGGCCTAATTCCAACAGCACCATTGGGGCATCGGAGGCACGCGTGATCTTTCATTCTGTTCTATGTAGACCCGTGTCGCTCGACGAATTACAAGAAAAATTTCATAAGTATACGTATAATCACGTGTAGTTGTTTATGTGATCACTGTTCCTTTTAAATATCACGTGACATCGAACCCTAGGGTTTGGTGCTTACATAACCGTACCTGTAAAATTGTGCCTTTCGTCACCTCATCATGCAAGCAACTGAATCAATCGAGTCCTCAGACGACTCCACGTCCCAAGGGCCCAAATTTCACCCCTTATTCACTTTCGATGCCGACGTCGTTCTCCGTTCAGGCGATGGCGTGCTTTTCCGCGTACCCTCGACGACGCTCAAAATGACATCTGCTTGGTTCCGCACAATGTTCACTCTCCCGCAGGGCTCGCCACCCGCCTCCTCGCGATTACGGAACAACTACCGGCAAGACACCAACGCTGATGCATCCACCTCCGCCCTCACCTCCGACGTCGAAGTCATCGGCCTCGCCGAGGACGGGTGCACGCTCGAATCACTCCTGCGCATGATCTGCGGCCTGGAAATCCCAGCTCTAGACACGTGGGACGCCGTCGAGCCAGTGCTCTACGCCGCGGAGAAATACGAGATGCCGGGCCCGGCGTCAATCGTGCGTGCGCTGCTGCGCACGCCCGCGTTCGCCGACGAGCCGCTGCGGCTGTACGCCGCCGCGTGCCACTTTGGCTGGGCGGAGGACGTGCGCACGGCGTCGACGCGCTCGCTCTCCGTCGACCTGTACCACCCTTCGAGCCGCGCGGCGCTCCTCCGTTTGCGCACGGCGGACCTCCTCGCGCTTTTTGAGCTGCACCACGCGCGCCGCGAGCAGTTCCGCCAGCGCATCGCACAGCCGCCCTTCCTCACTGACGCACAGCTTGGCGACGCCGCCACGGCGCGCTGTTCTCGCTGTCGCGATGCCATTTCGCACGTCGAGTGGCGCGAGCTGCGCTGGAGGATGCTTGATGAACTCGAGCGATGCCCCTCTGGAGATAGCGTCGTGGCTGGCTTGGAGGAGTGGCCAGTAGCGCAAGCGTGCTGGGCCGTCAAGTGCAAGAAGATCAATTGTCAGAGCGCTGTATACGATAAAGCTTCCACGTCCAAGGCTATAAAGGATGTGTTGGATGCACTACCAAATACCATCGACGTGCCTATTTATGATACTACGTGAATTTATCACTGACCATGGGCTGTGGGTGCCTACCTAAGTATTCTGTAATCTAGTCTTCCATGTGTATTCTATACTGAACATGCCCTTGAATGATCGGGTAACTCGAAATATGAACTTCGTTTGTATCGTCCATAGATATTCCAACAATCGATGAGTTTCTTACCGACGAACTGCCGACTGGGTATTGACTAATATTGACTCCAAGTGTGAAAAAGCTGACGTGAAAATCTCGGATGCATGGGGACGCAGACCATACATTCGCTTACTGGCGAGGTATCACACCAGATCGCACAACTGCAAGTTCAGGCGACACCAGCTGTCGTCTAATCTCGATGTTAACACGCTGACCTTTGGAGTCTCTCAAAACGCGTTTCTCATTCACCCACAGCATTCCCACATACCATGGAACGAAGGAGGCAGACCGTGATCTTGAGGTTATTCGAAAAATGTGCATCAATAGATCAAACTTTAAGCAACACTTTACCCTTTCATTATAGGAGGAACACTATTATACTTGTGAGTAATTTGGTGGTAAGATGAACACTGACCTCTCTGTTGGTACAAAACGTTGAGACGTGGTTGCTAATGGGTATCAAACATATCATGAGTAGGGTGGCCTCTCCGAGTCCACAGCGTCCAAACGGCGTGATTAGCTTTCCATCTGATGCCAAACTCCTAGCTAGTCATAGAGAGGCGTCCATAAGTTACTAGCTGTTTGCCACGCTTGCGCCCTGATTGCGGATGCTTCCTCCGACATGGCACTGTGGAAAGTGGCAGGTACCGAGGGCTACTGCACCGCCAAACAAAACGAGCTGTGTGTTCACGATTTTGCGTTGCCTTTCGTATGTGGAGAAAGCAGACAGCTGCTGGATGAGATTAGTCAGCGTGTACCGCCTGTCATCGGATTGCTCACCATCAGGCTTTTCTGCTTTCCAACCTGGCATTTGCTGCCCCATCTCCTTACATTTTCCCAGATTTTAATAACGAGCCTGAGCTCAACGTGAGTCTTTCGCGCAATGTCTGAAAAAGCCATTAGGGCTGACTGGCCCAGTGTGGGTCAAGTGACAACCACCGTGCTCCCAGGCGATTTCCTCCTTGTAATACTTGATTTCAAATTTGTACGTTGTTCCAGAGCGTAGGTGGATGGAATAGCTAGTACGGATGTCTCGGTGTCGAAGGTGCCACTGCCAGTGGCTAGCTCATCTTACTATCGGTGTGGTCGGGGCTGTGCGTACCCAATGTTGCGAGTGGGAAATGACAGTATCCGGGTCAGTGCTGCGCTCAAGCACAGCCCAGTGACCGGTACGCAATCTCTTCCTCTGGGATATTTCCAGTTGGCTATTGAAGAGATTCGCACTGCAGTACTTTCTGATCCCAGTCCCGGTGCCAATAGCATCCTTGATTCCTGGAATTTAGGTATATCCACCCAAGAATGAATCGGAAACTTATCCCGCTTCATGTTGGGTGGATCTACCCCGCTTCTATGATCTATTCCCGGAAGTACGGAAACTGTTTTTGTCTGCAAGCGACCTTGGATATGCCGATTCCCCGTATCCCTGTACATTTCACCATAGGAGACGGGCGCTTTCTGTCCGCGTGGGTGTCAGTGGGTACTTAAACGACCTCTTCACTTCAATCACTGAATAGGACCGGCGTAACACTCTTCAATCAGCTCTTCCAGACCATTAGCGTAGGCACGCTCAGGACATCCAATCAAGCTGATGCCAGTGTTGTCCTATTTGCAGTTCTGGGTTTCCGAAGCGATTTCCCCGATGACCAGGATAGGTACCTATACGGGGCTCACGGTGGGAGTCCCATGCAGCTGCCCCTTTTGTCTTCTGCACAGGTCTGTGATTCGTTCCTACGTCTCCTCTCCGCTTTAGAGCCGCACGTCATCCAGGACCCATCATGGCATATTCACGATCACATTGACAGGTTGACTTGGTCACTTGGAGAACACTAAATGCTTTTACACTCGTTTGCCAACTGTGAAGATTACTATATTAGAAACATGCTTTACATGTTGACATGATCATTGTGCGTGCCCTGCAAGAACTCGCCACCGATTTCGTTATCGCGACCTGTCCGGCCTGTGGACGCCGTTACCCCGTTCATCGCCGTACCACAGCCCTAACAACTGAAACAGCCCAGCCTAGAAGGAGGAAAAATGGATCGGTGGGAGATCAATCGATCAATCATGAATATTGATGAGTACTCTGTCGGAACTGGACGGATCGGCCATCTCGGAGCGCCCGACACCTCGTCGATTACAAGTCAAGCCTATTGTGAATCTATTGCTCCCCTCGAACCGCCACCACGCCCTCGCCTCGTCGACAGCACCATCGCCATTCTATGAACGGTTTCACACCTCCGCCCCACTGACCTCTCCGCTCCCCTCGACTTTGTCTTTTGTACCCATTACAGCTAAGAAATTACAGTAAAACTTCTCTAGAATTTCACAATTTCGGGCTGCCTCAAAGCGTTCGTAGGTGCGGAAGGAATCACACGGGTCTTTCCCTTCAGACCGTAGCACACGCCACGAGAAAGTGACGGGCTTCCGTCTCCGGGAGCTGGCCAAGACGATTGCCCCTTCACCACTGGGTAAAACTTGAATTTTGTTTTTGTTACGCGTCCCTCACAAGTCAAAAGCCTGAGGTCAATCGCAATCGCGCAAATGCCCACTGTGCCGTCTTGTTCAGGTTAGCCAAGGAATGTGCGGCAGCCGGATCCAGATCTAGAGATCGCAGGGCATCATCATGGAGGATGGTCGCACGGCCCATTTAACGGGTGCAGCACAGCACGCAAACATGAGCGATTCCTGCTGCAACTATAATGATTATGTTGAGACAAAAAACGCAAACGCAAACGTACACGTACAAGGTCGATCGACGTTCCTACACCTCGCGCTCGGCCGCTAGCACCAAAAATCCAGACGGTAGCATCGGCGCGAGCCTCTGCATGTTCAATTCTTAAACCCGCTTGCCGCTCCACGCGGCACTTGTGTCGTCGGCATTAGCGGAGTTTTGAGCGTATCCTCAGATCTCCCGACATTTGATTCGAGGATTCAAAGTCTTTGTCAATACAGCAGTAACAGGAGGGGAAGATAAGTATAAATAAAATACAGGATGGAAAGATTCAGTGCGTCGAGAACGGGGCTTCCTTAGGTGCGTAAATGATAAGAAATGTGGTCTTTCGGTCGAAAACTCGGAGAAAGGACACCCGAAAACTAGCTACAAAGTCATTAACCAACGCCTGTATCACAGACTTTGGGGGCTGGCATGTAAATTTGGGTACGAGAAAGAGTTTTGCTGAGGTAAGAAACTTGAATGGGATACAGCAGAACGAAATAAGATGGAACTGACTGGTATCCCCCTAGTTGGGGAAAGAAGCATGACCGGTGCGAGGATAAGAGAGAGAGATGCGCTGGTCCATGGTTGAGTTGGGGGAGGCATCTGCGATATTTTGTGTTACACCAATGGCTGAATGGGACGAATCAGCGCGATGGACGGCGGGAAGCGGGAAGGTGGGTGAGGTCGTGATGTCGCGGTTGGCCACGCCTGCTATGTTGTCAACTACCCCATGTGCATCTGAAGTCAAGTTAGAGCGATGGTCTGCGACCTCGCACGAAGGATATGAGGCCGGTTGCTTCAGAACATCGACATGGGACGTGCCAGTGGACGCATCCGTTGGGGTAGCGTCGGTAGGATGTAAAGCGACGTAGAGGCGCCAGAGTTCGGCGAGGATCTCGATAAAAGGCTTGTTATCGCCCTTGTTCGTCTCTGCCCGTCGAACAATCTCGTTCCACAATCCACAAAACTCGTGCTGCAGTTCAGGAAGAGCACTCGAGATGTCAAATCTGGAAACCGACGGAAGAATGCGCAACGACGTCCGAGCCAGGTCCAGGTCCCTTTGACAAGGGACTGAAAGAGATGGCGAGCGATGTGGATCAAGTTGGCGAGGGACACGCTATCGTCGCCATGTGCGAGATAAGACCTAAGGACGCCCTCCGATACGCCTAACTGGCCCACGACGAGTGCAAACCAACGATCATCGTGTTCTTGAACGTTCGAAATGACACCAGAAATCATGCTCCTCGCAAGCGGCGCAAGCTTGCCACCGCAAAACGCCCTCAGGGACTCTCCCAATTCGACGGATCGCAGGACACCGCCCATGTGCTGCGGAGAAAGGTCGCGAAAGATCCGTGGAGCCGCGAAAACGCCGAGGTCGGTCGCTTCGAGAACCCTCAAGCAGACGACGAGCCGTCGTTCCTTGACGGCCGAGGGCTGCTGGTTGGACGACAACGTGCGGTTCCAGAACTCGTCCAGCGTGTCCGCCAGCCTCTCGCGCCCGAGTATGTCCAGGCTCCGTTGGACATCGTCGACCGCGTCCGAGTCGCAGAATCCAGGGAGGCCTTCAAAAAACTGCTCCAGGTCGTGGTCTTCGCTCAGCGCGTCGAGCGTCCGCTTCAACACCTCGCCGTCGATCTCCGACGTTTGCTGTCGGGCCTTGTCTTCGGCAAACTTCATCATGCCCCATGACATCCAATGGCGATGGCGTTCCTTTAGGTCGTGCAGGTGCTCCCGCGTCGCGTTGCTCGCGCGATTTCTGAACGACGAGCCCGCCCAGAGAACTCGGGAGGTGCCGCGGAATACGCCAGCATAGATGACGGCGGCGGGGTTAGAAAGCGGCGTGTAGAACGGGCTGTCGGGTCGGAAAATGGGCATGATCGTGATGTAGCCGTACGCTCCGACGAAGAGCGTGATCCAACAGCACGAGATGGCAAAGACGGTGTTGTTGAGGTCCGACACGAAGAGGATGAAGCCCGCGAAGAAGAAGAGGAGCGAGACGTGGACCAACACGGGGAGCGCCTCGACGAAAAGAGTAAAGTTCTGCGTCTCAATCCCGTTGGCGAAAAACGCGCGCATACGAGCTTGCTCCGGTAAGCTGTATCGCGGCGGGGTGACCTTCGCGTGTCGACGTGCCCACTGCTGTAGCGATATCGCCAACAGAGCGCAGGTGATACTGATGAGCAAGCTCAGGAGCCAGAGCGAGTTGACCAAGACGGCAAATTTCGGTCCGACGGTGTAACCCGAATAATAATAGGGAAAGTAAAACGAACTGTTGGAGAGCATTGACAGTATGGATGCGACGTCATTAGAGAGTAGGTCGGTGGCCGAAGGCGTGTTGTCGGGTGGTTTCAGATCTGGCATCGACGGTACGACCAACGCAGCAACGGCAGCGGAGAACAAGCCACACTAATTTCCCAAAGTTGGCATGCGATGGTAGCATGGCGATAACCAACAGAAGGGCTCACAAAGATGAGGATCTGATCCGTATCCGCTTTCAAACGTTCGGCCCTCTTCTGGTCTTGTTCCTCTGCAATCCTCAGATACATTGCAAAGAGAGGACCCGAGCTGTCAGAAAAACGAGACTGCCATATTTGATATTGTGCGGACGGGGGGGGATAGTGATGACCTGAGACAGGTATGAGGAACTGGCGAGAGTATAAGGTCATGGGAAGGTAGCACACCTATATTAAACTGCTCCTCAGGTCTATTCCTAACGTTAATGGTTTGATAAGGGGACTGAAGTTGAGACATGGATGGGCGTCGTGGGATGGATGAAGGAAAACAGTATCAGAGTGGTTTGTTATAAGAGGGCGGTAACCGTATTATAAATGCGTTGCGGGGGCGGGCGTCTGTCGGTGACTTGAACACCATGCTACTGTAATTTGCCATTAATTTGCCATCAGAGGCAGTTACTGGACTTGTACAGCAGCAACGCCTTTCTGATGATCGGACAGTGGAACGCACGGGCAATACAAAATTGGGCGTTTAAATACGTGAAAAGGCGCCACGGGCGCTTGATCGCGACCAGGAATGCAATAGGACGCATGTTTCTAGCAATCGTAGATACACGCCGCAAGGATAGGAGAAGTGGATGGGATGGCGATTGTCAATCGTGGCTAAGGCCATCAATAGCCAACGCCGCCGGCATTGCATTCATCATACGATACCCCATCCGGTAAGTTCGTTACCCGTCATCGCTGTCACTGGCGAATTCTATCGCGGTCACCCTGCGCGCCGCCTTGTTTGGGTTGGCAAGGGATGCGCCAGGTCGCCGCGGCATGGCAGCGACAGCCGTACCTACGTCCAAGTCATGTGTAAGTTCCTCGCGACCATGAGTGCGATGAAACGCACGTGAACGAAGTCGATCAACGCTCCCACCCAGTCCGGGCGGCTCGCGCTCAGCCGCGAGCGCAACCGCAGCGGCAGCGTCGGCACGTGCTTTGGTAAGCTCAGCCTTGAGCTCCCGGATTTCCGCCAGCTCGGCCTGTGTCTGTGCCTGCGATGATGGTGGTGGTGGCTTTCGCCCGCCTAGAGATCTGTCCCGCGATCTCCGAGTGTGGCTCTGGGATGTACCCGATAAGTGAGCATCGTTGTCGAGACCTTCGCGAAGAGAGCCGGTGTTCCGACTAGCGTGCGAAAGTTGTGACATTGGAGAGATGGCACGCGACGGAGGGGGCGAGTTGTTAGGGGACTGGTCACGCCTGCGTTTCAAAGGTGGGTGTGAGGCACCATGCGATGAGATATCATTGTCGGCATGCGGGATATCTCCATGGAGAATGCGGCAGCCGTGAGCTTGAGCGTCCTCTGCAACCTAGGCGGCGCCGAGGCGAGATAAAGAATGTGAGTCATAGTACTATTGAGAATTGAAATAGAACGATAGACGAACCCTTGTGAAGTATTCAAACACAAAGCGCGCCGCATTTTCCCTATCGAGCTCGCTGAGAGCAAGGCGTAAAGGCTTCTTCATGTTGGTCCCAAGGACAAGCTAGTAAAAATTTGATAATGAGAGGGGGGGGAAAGTCAATAACCAACATCCGGGAAGCAGAGACTAGGAAAAGCAAAGAAATAAGTACGAGCGGCTCCGATACGTACCTTCATGTTCCGGAAGTCATCCCCCTCGTTTGAAACGGCGATTTCGCGCTGAATGATTGTACGGGAAACGCGCTGAGCAAAAGCAGCGACACGCGCCGACGATATGTCACCACTCTAAGAGCAGCACTCCATCACATCAGATGAAGAGAAGGGGGAAGGGGGAGAGGCGGTGATGCGTACCGCTAGATCTTTCACATCAGCTACGCGCCATGCACCGCTCCACCATCGTCCATCGGGACGCCCAACGTGCACGACCCACGCATCAGGTTTTAGACTCGTAAGCAGGATATATGCGCGCTCCAGTTCTTTCTCGCGCCTGGACGTAGATGGAGACCCGGTTGTTGGGGATGCAGGCGGGACGAGCTGCACTAGGGCGTGAAGCGGTGCGAGGGGCGCGAGGGGTGCGGAGGTAGCCATGAGAGAAAAGAGTATTGACAAGAAAAAGAAAGGAGAAATGACACAAAGGAGTAGGCGAGTCCAAAGAGGTCAGTCCACAACCATTTGCGGCGTATGTTCGGCTCGGAAGCAAATTAATGCGGTGGACGGCCCGAGTGATTCGCTGATGTGCTCGATGATAGCGAAGCGACGACCTGGCGGAGTTCATCTCGCTCATCCGAGTTGGACGTGCGTGGGAGCGCCGTTGACAGATGCCCCTGCCCTGAGACAAGAACAGAAAACCAATGCCGTACAAACCATCAAAGTCGTTCGTCACCACAGATCCTGCCAGAGACATCAGAGGAGAGGAGAGCGGTGGTCCAGTTAAGCGCTCAAGTAGGCCGACTCGGCCTGTACGTAAAAGACTCAATCATAAGACACGATATCAACCCGCTCTTTATCTTCAACCCCTCTGGATGGCCTTCGCAATCCGATCCCGAAACTCTTCCTCCGTCTCGCCCAAACGCCGCTTGACATCCTCACCCTTCTCTGTCGCCTTTCTCTTCGCCTCTTCGAATCGCGAGTTCCAAGCTTCCTGTGTCTCATCCGCGTGGCGTTTCAGGTCGTTGACTGCAGCCTGACTTTCCGACTTTCCCCAGCTCAACCACCTCCACCAAGTGCTCTTCGCCGCATCAGCCTTTTGCCCTAGAAATACGAGACAAGTCAGCGCGCCTGGCCTGACCATGCGTATCTCTTCCCAAGATGACTCACCGACTGTGGACTGAGCCCCAGTTGCGCGGTGGGAAGCTTGGTCCTTGCCGTCCTCAAAACGCTGCTTCCCACGCTCGACGGCTTGGCCAACTTGATCCCTTGCAGCCTGTACCTTCGACTGAGCTTCCGCCTTCACGTCCTGATACTTTGCGTCGCCACTCTGGAGAGCCCCCTGTGCGCGCTCCTTGACAGAGCTCGTCGCGTCTTGGACCGTCCGCTCGCGACCTCCCTCGGTCCTCGCCGTTGACTTTTGACGCTCCAACTCTTGTCGCTCCTTATTGATATGCCCATTCTCCGCAGTCGTGTAGTAGTACCAGATGGCCGCCACGGCAGCTAACCCACCGCCAATGTAGAGCACGTTTTTATTTTGGCCCTCTTTGGTGTACACACTGCCAGCCTGATTGGTCGTCGGGCGCGTGGGCTCGGTTGTGGGGCCCGAACCAACTGTGGAAAGCGTGCGGGCGTGGGCGTGGGATCGCTGGGTCGCTTGAGTAACTATGCGAACGGCGGGAGACCTGAGGGTGATGCGGTACATGGTGAGGTGATAGACGTGGGACACTTGTTTCCTGTAAAACTTGCCATATTAATATTATTGCCCCTCCATATGACGTCGTCATGACCTTGACGTCACTCGACTAGCACGTGTGATCCGCAGTCACGTGAACGAGCTTGACCTGACCGCGACTTTGCGTCTTACCGAGCTTGTCAAGCGTCTTCGAATACTTGGACCCTTCGGAGCCGCTAAACATTCCTAGACTTGATCAAGACGGGTCTCCTCTTTGAGAACACGAAGCACCAGCGGCGGTTACAGCAGGAGGTCTCCAAGGGATCCGCCATCATAGTGCCCCCTCCAACTCTTCCATTTTCTGGATCCCGCGCCCGTGGCCGAGTCGGCACACGAGCATTACAGTTGGCCTGGCGCGCCCACTGGCTATCGACTGGCACAAACAAGAACACCACCCTGTGCCTCTTGTCAAGATATCTAGGTACGAATGATATCAATACATTCCGCGCTGCCTCCTTGCGATCAACCAACTTCTTCCTTCTGTCGCATAACCCTCCACATGTCGCGGCGTATCGGTCATTTAGTAGGCGTGACAGATCAGGGTAAGTTTTTTGTCAAGAACGTTATTGAGTATGTTTGAGTGCTAGATAGTGTATGAGAAATTCTATGGCAATTTGATCAAGAATTGAGTGATATTGAGTGAGGAAATCGAGGTGAATTGAATGGGGGGCCCCGTTCGAGTGGGCAGGCCGGGCAGGAGCCGAGGCTATGTTCCAGGCCACCGCCACAACCACAAGTGACCATGATGTGCCTTGCTGCTCGCCATCCTATGCTTTGACTTCCCTCTTTACACCTCTTCCTAACGTACGAGTCAATTTAACGTCTGGGCGACGCGGGGGATCAAATGGCCACGAACTCGAACGATGATACCCAAGCTATAGGGCCAGGACCTAGCCAATCGACAACGACGACGACAGCGCCTCCGCCCACTGGCACAAATGCCGAGTACATCCTGGTGGAGCCCAAAATAGTACCGGCTACCTTTCCCGCTGCTGCTGAGCCTCCGCCCACTGGCACAAATGCCGAGCACATCCTGGTGGGGCTCCAAATAGTACCGGCTACCTTTCCCGCTGCTGCTGAGCCTCCCCCCGGAAATACCAATGCAGGCCCGGATGATCCAGACTCGGACCAGAATGATAATGTGGACGCTCCGCCTCCGCTCGGGTTCAGGCTCACCGGGTACAAGCTACTCAATATCGTCGTGCTATTCACCATTGGAGTGGCTAAGTTTATCTTATCGCTCCAAGGCCATTCCATCTCCCCGACGGGATTGGAGTGGGCTGGGGGATGTTTGTTGGCAACTTTGTGAGTGCTCTGTCTTCCTCAAGCTGCTGGCCCTGTGCCACGCGCTGAACATGACCCACGCAACGCAAGGTTGTATTGGATTGGCTTGTACGAGGCAGCAGAGCCGCCTAGGTGGAAATGGTTTCTCCACGTAGATTGGGCACCTGGGATCGGTTTTACCTCGAAGCGTTTTCTCGCCGGTGGTGAGTACTGTATCCAACGCTCTTGTGCCGCACCACATCGTTTGTACCTAATTGGTGTTTAGTTATTTGGCCATTTATTTCCGCTTTGTATTGCCTCCCGTTGGGGGCTTGCACTCTATTTTCCGTTCATATTATGCTTCATGGTGTCACAATCCTCCAGTCCATCGCCCTTTTTGTGTGTTGCCTTCTACTGTGTGGGGCATTGCTTGGGATCAGTATACGGATACTGGCTCGTTGCTTTCGAGTCTGCCGCTACCACAAACTGGTTTGGGTACCTGTCAGACGATTCTTTCATGTATATGGATCCTGGTCAGGAACCCCCCTTGTTATCCCGCGGGTGGCCAATATCGTAAGCCTATCTCTTCATTTCCTTCACCCGATTGATTTACTATTGGTCTAATGAATGAAGGATTGATGGGCAATGTTGGCTTTCGTCTTGGTCTTCTATCAGGAGGTTGCCTATGTCTTTGCCTATGTTCTTGGAGTTTGGCGTCACTTACTATATAGTATCGTACTAAGGCCTTTGGTTGGATTGATAGGCAATTTTGGTTTTGTCTTAGCCTTCTATCAGGAAGTGGTCTATTTTTTTTTGGCTATGGAATTGGAGTTTGGTGTCACTTGTTACTTACTTTGCATCGCGCCAAGGCCCTCGGTTGGAGCGTCGTTCAATATGAGCTATCAATTATCTCGTGGGATATAGTAGTACGTTTTAAATCGTGAATATTTTTTTATTGCTGCTTTACTGTTACACTCTTGCTTCGTTCATTTGTAATTTGTTCACGATTCGTTCTCCCAGTGTAGAATACTGCACTATGTTAATCAACTTTGTGGCGGCCTCATGGCAGCTGAGAAAAATAACCTTTTGCTTCTATGGGGTATACGCCTATGGTAAATCCCACTCCCAGGATTTGAGGCTGTGTGACGAGGGAGTTCTTTTTTTGGGAATTTATATTCCGCAACACGTGCAACAGAGGAACAGAGGCGGTCACGTATTTACAACGTATTATGCTTAGGCGTGTATGGTAAAAGCGATGGATCAGATTGTTTGCCGGTCATGGGTAGAGATAGACTGTAGACTGTGTAGTGTGGGGTGGTCGTGAAGAATGGCTCGGCCTCTTTCAGGCCTCTGTGTGGGTGTTTTGCCCGTGACGAGGTAGTTCGTAGTGCTTCCAGCCCACCGTATTCAGAGAATAGTATCTGATCCCTTTAAAGCAGGTATCGTACGTTGGAACTAAGGCCAATCTCATACCACGGAGAGACGGACAGTGATACCATCATTGCTACTCAGTACTCAGGATCTGTCACAGTTCGTGAACGAGGAAACATAGAGCACAGGCACGACGTTGAGCGATCCTGGCCGCAGTGCATGGTTATTGGCCTCGTATTACTGTATTAACCTTAGACATTCATTTCATTTCATTCTGTAAGCGCGAAGCTTCGTGTCGACGCGCAGTGAATTCGTTCGGCAGAGTCGAGTTCCGAGGGGGTTGAGAGAAGGTTGTCGAAGTCGAGATGAGATGGGTTGATACACAGATCAAAAGATCCGTGTTGTTGTCTAAGGTGCAAGAGTCGTCCGAGCCAGGGCCGAGAGCGAGACGCGAGCAGAAGAGGGAAGGAGAGAGGGAGGAAAAGGGGGACGACGCGAACGCGAGTCGGCACGGCGGCGCGGTAAGGCGTTCGAAGTCGAAGGTCGAAAGGCGGCAGAGGCGGAAATGCAGGCAAAAAGGAGCCGACGAGGTCGCACGAGAAGAGAAGAGAAAAAAGGGGTGAATTATCGCGTACTGAGTCGCTTGCCCTCTACGGGCGTTTTGGAGTGCTTTAATACATCTTCGCGCATCTCACAAACGATCTAAGAGAATCTAAGAACATACCGTACTGTTTTGTGGTGACATGCGGGTAGTAAGTATTCATGGTACTAACTGTATGGGTATAGACGATGACGAGGCGAGAGCGTCGGCCGACGTGGGCGCGCAGTGAGGTCACCGTTGGTTGCTGGTGGCGTCGTACGGGCGTTGTATGGTACTGTAAGGTAGAGAGAGCTAACGCAAGAGAGAGAGAAACGGGCGCACAAAAGGGGAAACGTCAAGAATGGGGGCACGAGCGGGACTGCCCAACAAGGACAGCCGTCAGGAATTTTGGGGCATAGCGAGGTTCGGCGAGGTGTTGAGTGACGTCGGCCGAGTAGGAAGTCCGATAGGGCTTCAAGCGATGAATGGGATTTAGGCTCATAGTCAATTTTGGGGGAGTGAGGATGATGATGAGGGCGAGAGTGACGTCGGCCGAGAGGGAGGTTTTTTTCCTTGCGTTACGTAGAACTCCAGCTGGAATGCACTCGTAAACGAGGAACATTCTTAATAGATTCATTTCGACACATTCCGTCTGAGCTTGGGTGCGATCCCTTTGTAGGACAGGAGGTACCCCCATGGAAGGTCTTAGACTTGGAAGCGGCTGCTAGTACCAGTGCGATTGATCACTGAGGACATTGAGGCCACTGCGATCATGCAGCGGGAGGACACGGTTGGGCGTTGACATTTCTGGGCCGTATGTCACCAGGCAAAGCATCAGACACGAAACATGCCATAAAGATCAGAAGATCGGATTACCGCAAGTCGCTAAAAGCCCCCAGCCCTAGCATATCCGTCCTGCATCAAGCTTTAAGCGGCGGCATGGCAATCCGAACGGCGACCTCTTTCCGTTCTGTAGTTCCTCAATCAGGGTGGTCCTTGTGCCAGCCATGGCTTGCGGTGTTGCGCCCATGTCACCAGAAAAAAATTAGCGGTTGTTTTAGACGCTGGTGGACATGAGGACGCGCATAGAGAACGGCATGAAAGTGAAATGAGGGATCGAGTGACAACATACGCGCTCATTGATGATTGTGCCTCTCTCTCCCCTCTGGCACTGCCCAGGTTCCCGCTCTGCTCCCACAACACGCCCTCTTCAAGTTATCGATCTGGTGAAACGCGTCGACTAATTTCTTGCCGTCCATCGATATTTGATCCGGCTTGCCTGTGGTGGGAGCGCGCATGCTTGTGTGGAAGGAAGACACAAGACCCCGCGCGTGACCTTCAACTATACACGTTCACACCGGCGTTTGGTAGTACAGTACTCCTTGCCTCTCTGGCGCGGCGGGTGTCCTTTGTGGAAATGGAAAGGAAGTTAAAGGCCAATTTTCGGCTTTTCGGTGCGCAGTTGGAAGTCCTCATCATGGCCCTTGTTCACGTTGCGGCAGCGTGACAAAGCTCAGCCATCCTAAATCCGAGCGCGCGTGTATAAGAAACGTCCGTTATCGAAATCGATTGATTGTCCTTAAAATTCGCCTCGCCTTTCTCTCCCCCCAAGTTCGGCCCTTGTCGTCCGCAGTGGCAATGATTCGTGGTAGCTGGCAAAAGCGTGCCCACAGATGGAGATATATCATGGTGCGTAATCCGGACACTCGTTCAGGGCTCAGGGTCATCGTCAGATCGAGATAGCGTCCAATATATATATCAGCGAGGCGACAGCAAGTAAACCAGAACATTACATCAAGAACAAGAACAAAGAACAAGAGCGGAACAAGAACAGAAGCACATACAGTACAAGAATCGTCCATGGCGCGCTGCTGTGAGGTCTCTCGTCGCAGCAGGGCCAGCAAAGTGAAAATGGTGAGAGAAAAGAATATAAAAACCTCTACTACTTAGACGCTTGCAGGCGACTCTGCTGCATGCTCACCCTCTTCGATGACTTGGGGTACATAATCTTAACGATCTCCGCAAACGGCGTCCCCAGCCGTTCCCCGGTCCTCAAGCAGTGCGCCTCGTGCTCCGCAAAGTCCCTGTGGGCCTTCTCTGTCACCCTCCGCTTCTCCTTGGCCATCTCCGGGCTGACCTCAAGGCACTCCCTAGGTCTATCTTTGTTGTGCCGTTTGAGGGAGTCGCCGCGGGCAAAGAAATCCCCGCACCCGTCGCAGAAGTTGATTTTATGCGGGTGCGTCTCTGATTTGTTGGCGTGCCGCGTGAAAGCTTCCCACTTGGTGAAGTCGCTGGCGGGGCACAGCCGGCATTTGATCACATGGACGGTCCCACGTGCCCAGTCTTCTGGCGTCGTCACGAGCATCGCCTTGCTCCGCTCGTCAAGTCGTTTGGGGATCCGGAAGGAAGGGCTCTCCACTGCTACTGCCACGGCCGGGTCCGGCTCCGGCTGCCTGTCGTTCGCGCTGGTCGCAACCCCTTGCTCCTGCACCATACCAATGTGGTGCCACGCTGCTACCTCCACACTCCCCTCAACCCGATGCAGTTGTTCCTGCGCGATGGTACTCATCGACCCCTGCTGGACACTTGGCCCCTTCGGAAGTGGATGGTAAACTCCCCGCGCATTCTGGGAGGCGAGCCTCTCCGCTCCGCCTCCTACTGCCTTAGATTTACCATTTAATTGTCGAAGGGTCCTGGCGGCAGGCTTGTCACGGGTCCTTTTGGTGTACCCTTCTGCCTCCAAGACCCCCCTTGTTGTTTCCATAGCCTTCCCCTTCTTGCGTGGATGCAGGCCTTGGCCCATATTCGCCTCTCGGCCCCCATCGTCGGGGGTGTCGTCCTCTTCACGACCGCGTTTTCTGTTGACAGGCTGTGGTAACGGGAGCACGTCAGAACTGGACGTCATCGCCGCACCCACAGACATGGGCAAGTAGAGCCCTGTCGGCCCACTCCATGATGTAAACCTGCAATGCCCAGCGTTAGCGAGGGTTATCCTGCCTCGCCGATAGGACGCGGATCAAAGAGAGCACGTACGATGTTCCCACATTATTTCCAGTGAAGACAAAGGGACCCGCATCGTACTCCGATGCGATTGGCCCCGTTAAATCCTCGTATATGTTCGGGTACACCAGCGGGCCGGTAAACTGAGCTGGTTCGAGAGGCAAGATCTGTCAATGGGTCAAGGTGAGCAGAACTCTCGCACTGGTGCGATTCGCACTCACGGTGGGATCCACCATCGGCGGTTGGATGGACCGAGGATCAAGCCCGGTCCAGTAATCGTCGCTCGCCGGCGACGTGACGGAATCCATGTCCGTCAGTGCTTTGGGCTGCGTAAAGACAAAGACCATCACAGGAGGAAATACGACCTACCCGGCGTGGAAATCGGGAAAGGAGAAAGATGATCCTGTAACAGGGTAAGTGTAAGTCAATGCCATCACTTGACAATCAGGCGGGACACTCACGGTATTCAGGTATTCAAAGCCTCCTGAATAGCTGAATGGGTCAGGGAAAGGGTTGGGAGCCGTGGGAGAAGTCGCATCTGGAGTGGTAAGAGTATCGTTGGGCAGGTCTCCGAAGCTAATAGAGCCCCACGCGGCGTCCTGCAACAGTGATGCGTGAGTGGCCTTTCACACTCCAGAGATGGTGCTATTCACCGAATCGAACCCAAGCGTGGGTTGTGTATAGTCCAAGGTTTCGGACCATGCCCTTGTCTGATCGTCTTGTGGTGCGGGCCAGTAGGTGATGTCGTTGGCGATAGCAGGGTTCATGGTGCGTTCGTTGGCTGTGAGGATGTTACTGGTAGTGGAACGTGGGTTGAGACGAGATTACTTGTGGCGAGCAATGCGGACGAGCTTTTAACGGGGGACGGGCGCTCCTACAGCTGCTCGTTTGCGGGTGGCATCCACAGTTACAGGCCAAATTCATCAGGCACAGGCATCCATGAGCATTGACCATGCTGTTCTCGGACCGGCTAGCTGTGGACTGCCTCATGTACTCAATGGTACAAAGAAAGATATTATTAAACATGTCGAGGTTTACCAGAGATGTTCAGCAGGTGTCCAATTCCCGTAAAGAATGTGAAAGGAATCATCGCGACCTATTGTGCAGACTGAAGGATCTGCCAAGGGATCAAAGAAAACTGATATTTCCATACTCAGTCACAATGCCGTCGCGTCGCGGATACGGAACAAAAGGTCCAAGCGTGTCCGTGGTCCGTGGAGTGTGTCGGACTGCCATATGGCCATCTGTGTCCGTCTCGAGCTCCGCTCGGTGCCCCGGTTGACACAGCTTGTTCTGAACAACGAAATTAACGAATAAAGTAGTCCAAGTGATCGATCTCTTGGGAGATCACTGAACTGAACATGCCATGGTGAACGTGATGTTTATGGCCTAAGCATGTAGGAGACGTCGTGGTTGTGCCTCATGGTCTTATTATGAAGCAAGCCTTAGAATTGGAGGGCCCGTCGCGGTCAAAGAATTTGCACATCGCGTGAGATGGACGTCCAACGTCAACGTGGGGGCGATGCGTTGCCGCCCGGGAACCAACACGGAGCGCCCGCCGCACCCCTCAGCTTTTCCCCTCCCCCTGTTTCTTTTGATTCTCTCACAAGGCGCGTTTGAACATCACTACTTTTTCAATTCACGGACATCACCCTCCCTCGGCTATCCTTCATCGTCTCTTCTTCACCAGTTCTTTGCCTCTATCCAGTCTACAATCCCGGACAGTCAATTGTGGGTGTATGTATGGATACTCATCAATGTCTCCCTTGCAATAAACAGTTCATTCTCGAAGCCTTTGCGTGCAACAAGTTGTCTCAGCAGCACCAAGCGGAAGCCATTCGAATCTCATCTCGACTCTCTGTCTTGTCCCATGTCCTCACGGTCCCCCCATTTCCTCCAAGTTCCCACCGTCTCTCTCTCACCTTCCCCCCGCTCACATCGTCACCATCCTTCAGGCATCATTCATGGCCTCTTCATCTCGCTTCCATCCTTATCTCCTACACACCCTCAGATCAGTCGCACAGTGCTTGCGCCCACAGGGCCAGGGACTACATGACGTGGTGAATTGAGAAGGGCTGATGCTTCACGAGACTAATGTCAAATGTTGGGTAAGGTCGTAGCTCGGTTTTGAATGCCCTAGGACGAGCAATGATCCTCATAGGAAACATCACGCTTCTGAGAATTATTCAAAGCTCAGCTCAGTTCACGTCGAATTCCCAACAACCGCCCTCGCGCTGCAGCCTAATACGTTACGGTTCACCTACGTTCTATGGCTGTCTCTTTCTGAGACCTGATTCATTCGAGTCCCTGAGTTCGTCAGCTACAGTCATCGGGATCTGTCGAAGCTGCCGTTACTGGCGGAAAACAAATCACAAATAGGGTGACATCACACCCAATTTCATCATCATTCCCGTCGTCGTGTAGAGGATTCAAGTGTTGGCTATTATCGTTAGCACAAGATTATTCTCGCCATCCCGCTCCCCACTACTCCAGGTCATCCATGTTTCCTTTCGTTCGCCTTCCCCTCAGCGCTCCTATCGCCTTACATTCCTTACGGTGGTCAGCAGTGGACGCATCAGGATTGGTCTTGTTCGCGACAACGGATGTATCCCAGACTCAGGAACACACCGCCCGTGCTGGGGCCATCGGCATCCGGTGCAACGCCTTAGATCAGGTACAGCTGGATGGACGCCCAGCAACCTGTTCGTCTACTAGATACTGGTGTTCCTACCCCATCCCTGTCTTGGGCCACCCCAAGTACTATTCATGTGTATGATTTACTGTACTAATGGGTGCCCTTATTACCCATACCTCGCTTTCCTGAATGTCTAACTTGCCAGGTCACTTTGTTTGAGCGCAAGGGAGGGTTCGTGATGTGTAATACCGTCGGCCTGGCAAGGTGGGCTTTGTATTGGTGTGGCAGGGCCGTGTTGTAGGAGGGCAGCGCGTGCGGAGAGTGACAATATTAATGTGGGTTGCTGAGCGGCATACTACTCAGTCGCAACTCCCATTCAGAGCGTGAAACTCGTATCCTCTCATGAGATGGGGACGCGTGGTTGTAGCTGTCGTCATGGAAATATGTCTTGCCCTTTCCCGGGTCAAGGTCGTCGTGATGGCACCCCACAGAGAACGCCTTTTCCTTCAGGTGTGGAGCTCATCGAAGTCCCCGTAGGTCGTTCACATAAAGGCTGCCTAGTAGGCTTGACGACACAGCACTCAACAGCCTGCGACCGGAGGTGGCATGACGTAAATTGAAAATCATCAGTTTCTGGGTCTACACTGTGTCACGCGTGTACTGTGGTCGGCACTACGATGTGCCAGGGGAACGTGGTGTTGTCGTGGCCGTCACGGGCGCGGCATTGATGTTAGCACTCAGGTCATCCCTTTGAGGACATACCGCTCTCAGGCGGCAAGGCTGCAAGGTTGCGGTGATGGATGGAGTGATGGAGTGGAAGAGCGTGTGTGATGCATGCCTTACCGCATCTCTTCTGCCTGCTGGCGCGGCTCGGCTAAGAGCGTGCGATGCTTGTTGATTGAACGTGAGGCTACACGGCGAACGTGAAGCCCTTGAGTTCGCAGCGGACGCACGGGTTGCCCGGTTGTAGGGTAGTATAGCACAATAGGCAAGATGTGCTCAATCGAAATGTGGGAAGCCAAAGCCGTGACTCCGAGAGGCCAAATTCGACGCACGTGTGTACTGCGCAAGCTCAAAATTTCCAACGATGGTGATTGATATGCACGTCAAGATAGGAGGAGTTAGTTGTTATCCTGTCGTCGTCGGGGAGGAACTCGCGAGTCGGCCCGGGAAACGCCATCATGCGCCTCTCATATTCGACTACAACATCGGTCGACTCGGCAGTTCATTTTCACGAAATAATTTGGTGACTAGATGCTAAACAAGTCTACGAGGAACTAACCTCGACTCCTAGTGGCTAGTATGTCAACTTACATATTCCTTCGGGCCTCTTCATCCCTTACGTCAAAGTACAAGATCCTTCTGTCGACACTCTCGGTTGAATATAAAAATAGTTCCACACGTGGACTTGTGGAAAGGATATGTATGCGTGTTTGCGACACTGCGGTGATCGATGGTGTTTGACGTTTGACCAGATATTGCCGCAGTTCACGGTGCGCGCTTCTCTTCATCTCGTACACTCACTAACGAAGCTGCTACGTGGAACGAGCTAGCCTTCCATGCTTTAAAGCATTTCACATCTGACTCTAATCAATCAGTCGACTTGGATTGATCCTATATCTACGTACCTCGCCGTTATCGCCTAGTTATGATCGTGAATTGTTCACTTTCCGTTCGTTGGGGCAGAACTTGAATCACAGTTCATTAGCGAGATGCTCGCTCAGATTGACTCGGAACGACACGACGAGGAGTTCAGGCCTATTCTCTTGATCGGCCTCCCTCGCGAAGGGGAGACTAATCGTCTTTGCGGTGTCTAGGTAGTGTACCAACTCCCACTCGCCTTGCATTCGTTGTGCATCCTATATCTCTCACCCTCTTGGTTTCGGCTTTGTCAAGGATCATTGACAGCGATGAATGATCCTGCTAGTAGCGGAACAGAGTACTAGCGCCATATATCTCCTTGGCCTCTGAATCGGCCCAAAACGGTTGAGCCTCCGCGGTCGTACCACAGCTCTTTGCTGCGTGCTTGGCAGAATTGATGGTAAAGTTCTGCTGTACTGATCTGGCGAGTTTTTCTCCGCAGATCGCTACTTCGGATTTGTCGTCCAATGCTAATGTATCCCTGTATATCGGTCGCTCAACACGCCGTTAGGTTACCCTCCGAGTACTTTCCTATATGGAGTGCTCCAACCTATTCGGCATTATCAGCAACCTGTTAGCACCCGGTATGCAAGCTATCACTTACAGGGTACCTGTTAGCATTAACGTATTCTCATAGGACTTGTTAGCACATCAAGGGCCTGCTAGCTCCCGGTATTCAAGTTATCGTTGGCGGGGCCAATTAGTACCCGATACTAATATTCAGGTCACTGACCTGGGAAGCTATATTAGCACTCGGTCTTGTCAAGCGGCATGGTAGCGTGACTCAGTATTGGTGCAAAGCCTGGACATGTGCCCTCTGATACAGCAGACAATTCGCTTCTCTTAGTGTTACAACGGAACCCATACCATACGTCCTTGCAACGCTCAACGTCACAGATTAGTACTTGATACAATCTTCTACAATTCCATCGTCAACTTGGAAGCATGTCGACAAGCCAGTAGTTCCATATCAATACCTTGTCTCGTGTATTTGACAGCGTCATTTACCTGCAGGGACGGTCACGGCGGGCCGTCTCAGCCCTCCAAACCTGTCGTCCCATCCCACCAAGCCCATGAACTGAAAGTCAAACCTCACAAGGAGAGATATTCGAATCTGCCAGTGGGCTGTTGGATGCCGCGACAGCTTCAACCTTACATCATGATGGGCTAGAAAAGAAATCGGAATTGGTGGAAGCTGTAGCAACTGCAACTTTACACGGGCTGTCTGGACAGAAGTCGGAATCTGAGCAGTTGGATACTGCGGCAATTGTAGCGCGGACTGACTGGAGAATCCAGGCTGATGGATTTCGCAACTGCAACGTTACACGGACTGCGTTGGCAGATATCTAAATCCAGGCCGTCTGATGCGGCAACTAGTTCAGCCCAAGACGAACAAAACACTATGGCGGGTCTACGAAACCGGTGAGTAGTGAGACTACCATCGGTACAAATATTCAATGTAGGTTTCTTTTTCTCTGTGGTTTCTCTTTGTTTCGACTAATCCTCCCCTGTGCAGGTCATACCATGTCATTCTGCGCACGGGTGGGCGGCAGTGCATAACCAAATCCTGGTGTGGGGTGATCGACGTCGCCGCGGAGCATGGACTTGCAATATTTCGTCCAAGCAGAGGACGTAATAATGAAACTGGGAGGTTTAATTGGAAGATTTAATCATTTTAAAAGGAGATGAAGTGAAGACGTGCTTGTCTGGGTATTCCACTCGTACCTCAACCAGACAGGATTTGTTAGCCACTGTTTAATCGGACAGTCATGTGTAGACACACAACCTAAGTAGTGGCCCATTTTTGATTGTAGGAAAATGTACTTATTAACGAGAGCTCACTGGCACAAAATCTGTCTAGAAGCCAATCGGCTATTCCGGACCGACTTCTTTGACGCTCGGGATTACCTCACTGGCAGTCCTCTCATCTGTTCCGTCTTGCGTGGTTCCCCGAACGGAAGGCGGCTCCAAAATGAGAGAAAGGGAAACCAATGGTGATCGGTATGGTTAGCCAAACGGTTGTGCTGCTACGCCCATTACCTGAAGATGTGTTCGCACAAGGGACTGCTTGCAAGAACTTGAACATGTGGTCGTCGTGATCCAGACTCGGGAACCTTTCCCCTGCCACTGACAGTGAGCTACGATTAACTATATCGCAGTCTATATTGAGTAATACAAAAAATTCCTCCCAGTGTCAAAAGTCCAACGCGCGGCGACGTCCACATAGTGAACATGGATCCCGACTGTGAAGTGGGCGCACATGTCAGCGTACAACGGGACCATTACCATTACTACGGCAGTACCGTCAATTGGCGTCGTGGCGGTCCTGTCATGGGCCCCCTGACCGCAAGTGCAGCTTCGCATTAGTTGTCCTACACGACCCACGTTCCCCCCAATCGCAACCGTGACTCCGGGCTATTTTGATCACGACAACTCCGCCATACGTCGGATTACTTTTCGTAATCTGCCCTGTATCCTAGAATTTGCGGGGGGCCCCGCAGCCTTCAAGCACTTTGCCGCTGTGACGATTTGGCCCTATAAAAAGGGTCTACCAGCTTCGGCTCACCACCGTCATCTTACCCTCTTCACGAAGAACATTTCCTTATTTCCTGTCACAAGAAGGAGTATCTGTCGAGGAACCCTACCTGCCCTTTGTCTCTGTCATGGATCCAACTATCTTTTACCCCACAGCAAGCAGCCGTGAGGTATAAGATGATGGATTCGTTTGACCTGGTATGAAAGCAAACTGATTAGAAAGGAGTATTTTTAACCAGTTTGCCTCCCAACGCCATGTGGTGGAGAATGAAGATACCCCGGTGGATTCCATTTTGACCCTGCGTCCATACCCTAGGACGGGCGCTGTCCCGCAGAGAACAATGGTTTATTGAAGACTAAAGTACCCGACCTCGTAGATCGTCTTGCCCTGCGACTTCTGGGTTCGTGCAACGTGACAGAACAAGCCTCAGACGAGGACGTCGACGCCTTGGCGTATCCCGCTTCGTATACCTCTTCGGAGTCGTCGTTCCCCGATGGCGACATTGACGATGATGACCACGGTGACTAAGATCGTCCTTCTTTCTCTTCGTCGGCAGTGGGAGCGCCGAGTCCTGATCGTTCGCCTCGCCGCAAGCTTCGCCGTTGCGCCCCCTCACCATACTCCCGCACTGGAGGAAAACGCAAGGAATCGTGGGCGGACGCGGACACCGGCGCGGGAAGCAGGGTTCCTGCCTTCCGGCTCGCCGGTGCATCCGAGTTGCCCCACTGCTGAGCGTTCATTGAGTCCTACGCTCTGGTCGCCATCGGTGAACTTCCCCTTCCCGAGTATTCGTTTGGTTTGATCTCTCAGCCTGAGCCGAGGTCATTCTCGTCCGGAAAACAGGACGTAAATTAAAAAAGACAAACCCCGGACAGGTTACCAGCCTGGTTGTCATCATCGACAAGAGCTGGATCATGTCCTGGTACGATTAACTCTGCTTCCTCTCCTCGTCAGTGTATCATGATTTTGTTAAACATGTAGGCCACTTCTCCCTGTAAAGGGTGGGGGTTGACGAGCCGCACAGCATCGGAACCTGCAAGACGTTAGGTGACTGATCGAATTTATACCATTCGTACTCACCTTGCATCTGTTGAAGTGGCAGAACAAGTCCTGGTTAAGGTTTTGAATGACATTACAATATAGGTTCGTAGCAGAACGAGGCCTAAAAAACATGGGACGGACCGTGACTCGGAATCGACGGATAACATAGGGATGAAGTCAAAACTTTTGTGTTAGATGACACCCACTTGGGCATCTGGGTATAATCTCGGTCAGGACCAGATATCGAATTTCGGCCAATCGTCGCTTCATAGTTATTGAGAGGTTGCTCATGCTCCGTTTCGACAGTACGCGAACCGTCACGGCTCAATAGGACTACATTGACGGCGTTATGTCCGTGCTGAACAGCGGCGTATCCCTATTCCACCATGGGTACACATGTCCAGGTATGTGGTACCAGACTTCTCACCCTCACGGCAATATGTTCGGTCAGGACAAGAGAAATACAGGATCAGTAACGGCAACGTTAAGCAGGAGTTCAATACCGTGCGGTAGGTGGTCCAAGCAAGCCATGACACGCCTGCTTGAGGTTTGAAAGTGAATCCATGTGGGTTCAATTGGCGGAGGATCGGTCCTCCAACGGAGGTCTCGCACCGAGTTTGCTTCCAGTTGTGACTAGGTGTGGTGTGTTCGCGAGATTGAAATACCTATCCTTGGTCCCGTTTCGATATTGCCTTTTCGTGAGCTCTCTGGCCGGCTTACGGGATGCCACATTTGGCTTAGATCGCCTCATGTCCACCCAGGCCTTCGAAAGATACTACAATATATCCGTCCAAGGAAACTCCGCAAGGGATAGCAGCAAGTCGATAACAAGCTCAGCCCTGATGGGACTCTCGGCGCTTTCGTACCCTTTGCAAGCGTCTAGTGTGGGCGTTCCTGTTCTGATGCAGAACGAAAGGGCCCAAGCGGTAAAAGTCATCAAGGTGATTTGTCGCACTTCCGGGAGCAAAACCGACGCATTGGAGCTGTAAGATGAACTCCAGAGCGCGCAAGTAAGTTGCGATGAGACCTTCCCTTCCAATGATGGTAACTGTGTGATGGGTGTGGCTTGGGGCCCTCAGGGACAATTACGATCGTTCTCCATAAAGAAGAGAAGCGGCGTCGACGAGAGGGCTTTTTGGTCTCCGCGCATCAGTAATTGAACTGAAGCTCTCATTCCATCTGACTTTCCAGATGTGCGGTACAGAATTGATAGACCGGACTGATAGCTGCTCGAAAATTTTCACTACTGCCTAAGAATGACTATCGAATCGTTGTGCAATCGTTGTTCGGTTTGACTGTGAATGAAAGTCACAGGGACACTTCAGCGCCTAACGCTCAACTACACACGCAGACTGTGCTTCCCGGTTCACTCGTACCATTGCACCACTAATTTCACTACCTCTGGACAGACTTCAACCCCTTTGACGTTTGGGCTCGGTGCAATCACATACTCTGCTTTCAGGTCGCAGGAGACTGTCTGAACCTGGTGGAACACCCATGGCGCCTCGCCTAGATTGGCGTTGGGTTAGGGTTAGGGTTGGGCAGACGTTGCCCTCTCCGAAGCTTGAGGGCATCTTAATGGGAATACACCAAACTTATCTTCATCTTCTATCTAGGGCCACCGGAGACGTTCCAAGGGCGGAGACTGCAGGCCGACGATGCGAGGTCATAGCGAGGATCAGCATGGTCTTTCATTAATATGGCATCTCGCGTTTTCGGGTACCAACTGCCTTCGGCTCTGCAAATTCAACTACTTGTCTTCTGTCCGTTCTCCACGGCTTCAGCACAGCTTGGACCAACCTCAACTTCTATGGGAAGCCTCACGGTCGACGCGTGGAGCGCCCATTAAATTAACGCCCACCCTGATCCAGAGACGAACACGGTGGCGCAAGACCGCCGGAACTGGGACGTCCTCGAGAATGAAGGAGAACATAGAGACCTGGGGCTGTGGTTGAGGAGATAAACCAAGCCTGTGCAGCTCTCCAAAACAAACGGTATGTCCTGATTACGCCTGGCGTTTTGGACCAACACGACTTGATGAAGACTCGTCAGGAGGGAGGGGACGGCGGGATTATTACGTGTCCCGTAAAGCTCATGTAAGGAAGTGGGCTGAGGTATGATCGAACGGTGATTGCCATGCTACGCTAACTGAGCCGCTGCCCACCTCCCCCGTGAGACCCGGTTTCGGCATTTGCTGAGGGCGAGGCGCTTGTCCGTCTTTCGGCCACGATTTTTAGAATGGGGTCTTTTCTGTCTCTCATCGACATCAACTTACCTATGCTTTCCCCTATTACGAAGCTTGCGGATCTGTTATTGACCATCCATCAATTTCCAACAAATTGATCCGTTTGCCAATCCGGATTACGAGGAACCTGTGGCCCTCGAAGCATTTCCCCATCCGTGCATAAGGCGATATTGGGCTGCCTGAACTTGGCATGGTACCACAAGACTGCTGCAGGCGAGCCCTCAAGTGGCTATCAGATCGGTTGTTGTGGTACACCACTAATGCAGCACAGTCTATCACTCGACCATCCAGGATTGATACGGCAATTGCGAGCCATCAGCGCTATGCAGTCGCAAGCGACATTCGCCTAGTGCTCGTCTCCTTGGCTAACGACTTCAGTTCATAACTCTTGGTTGTGAATCTGGGATGCCTTTCTCGTGAGAACCAATGCCAACCCCGTAAGCCCACAGGGCTAATTTCAAGGTCGTTGCTCTCTACCGGTTGTCGTCCATTCTCATGTCCGCTAGCGATATGAACATATACGATCGGAGAAATGCGGCAGCTGGAATAAGACAGTTCCAGAACACACGAGACACATCACCGACTACGAGCACGGAATTGAAATCAATGACCGTCTTATACCCAATCCTGCGAATCAACCAACGCCGGCATTTGGCACCTCGGCGACAACAGCGTCAAGGTTGACAATCCACTTTCCCTATCAACGGGTGTACATGAAACCATCGTTTTAGGAGGTCCTGAGACTATTCTGCATCATGTTTCTACATTCAAATTCTTGAGTTACCGGTCTCTGAGCGGATGACTCCATTGGCATACAGTGCGGCGCCGCTCTTTATTACAGCACTATGTTTGGGATCCCCTATCTCTTCCCCCACTCCAGCACATCCGTACAAATCACGCCATGCGTACTATCGCCCCCCAGCCGGCCCACCCAGTATCCCAACTAAGTAACCACACCCTCGCCTATTGACGGGCCACTGTATTGTATGCGATTTACCAACCAGCACCTTCAGGGTCCTGAGGTATTTGAAATGAAACGCCAATTCTATCGTGATCGTGACCGCCAGGAAACAGTCCGACTCGAGTGCAGTTATACGAAAAGGAATCCTCAAGGAATCCCTACCGCAACGAAAAAACACACCGGTGGCGAGGATTCTGCCTTCCCTTTCCTCCGACTTCCGTCGATAGGCGCCAGCGCCTAGTGCGATCATCTAGCACGTGACGAGCGCTCGCACAGGACACACACCGCAAATGGCGCCACGCGCCTAAACGGCCCCAGCTCCACGCAGCCGCGCAGACGACTGCGGCGTGTCTTGTAATAATAACTTTGTACGCGATACAGCACAGTCATCCAGCGGGTTCCCTACACCCGACGGAACAAAGTCACCCCAACGGCTCCTCGCTTCACTTCGCGCGCGCCGCCCTCGCTCCGGAGGGTGGGGGACGTGGGGGCTTCTTCCGCCGCCTCCGCGCCAAGCAGCTTAAACTCCCTCTGGCCCCCCCCCTCCCCGACGGAACACGACTTTGGATATTTCACCGACAAAATCTCGATAGACGACAGAGCAGGTGTCGTCACGAGGTAAAGAAGATGTCCTTTGGACATCATCCGAACGAACGAACGAACGCGCTCGCACGGCGAGCGTCCTCCACCGATTCAATATTGTGGCACCCGCGCGGTTCTACGTACGGGTATAAACACAACAAAAACAGCACCCGAGTGGTGATGATGATGATGATGATGCACGATCTTGATGGACTAGTAACTTATCATCGCATCGCGAATAACAGCGGTTCGGCGTGTAATAGAAAGGATCGTTATATTATCACCATGGAACAACCAAAGTTGTTTCAAATTTATACCACGCGGGATTCTTCCCCGATACTGTAATATTATATTCATCATTTGGGTACTGTATAGGTTGGGGCGTGACGGCGAAAGGCTGCCTTGTTGAGCTGCTTCTCGTACTATTGACGACGGTCTTCCCAGCCCGCCCGAGAAAACCCGATTCGAGATTCTCGTCAATTACCGCGTATGATAATGCGCAATTTGTATTACTAACCGCTCTAGAAATGAAGATTGTTTGAACAGCTCTAACATTAATGTTGTTGTGGGGATTATTCTTTATTTTCCTTTAATTTCGAAGAGGTGACGTAAGACAACTCTGGCACACCACGTGATTGGGGTAAAAAAAAAATGGCAGGTTTCCGGATATCAACACACTTCGTACATACACTGTTTGTGCACAACAGAACAATCAAAGGACTAATAATAAAAAGGACGGGATGTACGAGAGCGATAAGGGCACGCGAGTGAACAGAAAATTTGGGTAAATATAACAGGCGGCGTGTTTGTATAGGTGAACAAGTGGCTGATTGTGATGACAATGTGACGACAGATAGGACGGGTGAAGAATCATACACTTGGATAGAATAAAAACAGAGACCGGTGCACAAGTGTGAAAACGCAGTTACAGAGGGGGAACAATATGCGATGATGTAACATGGCAACGAGTGATTGATGCGCGGAACAGAGCCGTACAGGTTGGAGCTCACGATCAAATGGTTAGATGCATAAGCGAAGAGACAGAGAAAGCAAAGCGAAGGTCTGTCAACAGTCAAGACTTGCCCTTGAGCGACTGCACAAGGGAACGGATCCCGAACCTATGTCCGTGTCCATGTCCATGACCGGGGGGCGTAGTAGAAAGCACCTTCACTTCCGGGGAGAAGCCCATTTTTGCAAGCTTGTTCGCGCGTGAAACTGCCTGTGCGCGTTCGCTTCCACGCCGTGACACAACGTCTACGACTGGTGATGGTGGGAAGTCGCTAAAAACTGACGAGTCTTGCGGTGGTGCCGTAACAATACGACTTAGCGGTACGACACGCGCATAATCGGGATCGGGTGTGCGCGAGCGAGAAAGAGGCGGGGGTGATGTAGTCACTATTGGTGCGGATTTGATGCCGGGAGAAAGAACACCCAGTTCAGCGGAAGAGGACTGATCTAAGGATGGAGCGCGCGCGAGCCGCGGCGAATTAATGGGAGTGCGCACTACACGCGTCTCAGGGGATGAGCGGATCCTGTCACCCTCTGGCCGCGCCGGTGCGGCTGAGCGCGAGCGATGATGAACGACATGCATTTCAGGGTCGAGAGGGGGGACGAGGAATCCTGCGATCCTTGTCAGAACACGTCATCACAAGTGGAAATGGGGAGCCTTACCGTCATCACTGCTAAGCGCACTCTCAGGCCGGCGCGGGCGTCCTCTCCAGGAGTGACCGACCCGATATTCCAGGCTGAAAGTTCTGTCCGTCCCCGCAGAACCCCATCCAGACATAGGTTGTCGCGACGACAACCTATCAAACGACGCGCCTGCGCCAGCACTCGCACTAGCGCTGCGCGTCTTCACGCCTAGGGCCCGATTTTGTTCCCATGGTTCAGCATCGGCCGTGTCAAGAGCCGTACTTTCACTGGCGCGACGCTCGATGAGCAACCCTGATGTCGCGCCTTCTTCGGCCTCTTTGAATTGTCGCTCGAGTCGCAAACTCTCACCAAGTGCAGCGAGCCGAGCACTGAGGGGAATGTCATCACCGTCCCGGGCAGTTAGGACTTGACCCCGTGCATGGGCCACGAGAGCCTCTGCTTGCGCATGAGTCGACACATTTGAGGCGCTCAAACCGGTAAGCGGAGGAGGCCGATGTGCGTGAATATGAAGCTTTACGTCTTCACTGGGGGAAGGGAGGATAACAGGCAGCGCCGAAGGCGTGCGGAGGCTTGAGGTAGACGCAGTCGTTGCGGATAGGTTGGTGCTCAGCGAGTCACCGCGGCCGCGCCCATCACCCAGCCCAGGCAATTCGTCCTCGACAGGTGCATCAATACTGAAAGGAAGATCCATATCTTGTGTCGATGCGACGCCCGTCATCACGCCATACTCTTCCTCTTCCTCCTCGTCCTCGCTTTCTTCGCTGAGTCGCGCCTCGGGGCCCGGACTCGAGCCCAACGCTGGACGACGAGGACTCTTGCCCACAGAAGAGGCGTTTGGTTCGGAGGAATTTATACGGATAGATTGAGAGGAATTCAGAACCGGAATCGAGGCCGCGTTGACTCCAGAGCTTGATCCGGATGATACGTCATTTGAGCGGAGCACGCCAGAGCGTGCGGGAGGACTACCATCTTGTGCCGATCCATTAAGTTCAAAAGCAAGTGTCGAGGGTGAAGAAGAGAGGGGCGAGGTCGGTGACGAGGCAGTATTGCTAGTTCCAGGTGCCAAGTTTACGTCAGGGGTGGCGCCACCTGGTGTACTGTGTGTCGATAGCATTTCTGTACTTGGCTTTCTGAAAAGATTCAAAAGGGAATATTTAGAGCCGAGGCGTCGCGAGTGAGAGTGATGGGTGCGCTCAGCGCCGTTCCCTGCAGAACTCGGACGACGTGGACGTCCATGGGACCGACGGGCGGAAAGTGGGTCATCAGACTGCGGTAGGGAGGGGCGGCTGGAATATGCAGGAAAGGGGTCTAGAGGTGACCAAGATTCATCAGATATGGGGATGGCGCCATCTTGGGGGGAGGTTCCCGGACGGAAGAGGAGTAGGGTGTTTTCGATCGAACGCTTGACGCCGATGCGACGCATAACGTGGGAGGATAGACACTCGGGGCCCTCACATGCACACAAGGAGCCGTGACGCCCACGGCACTCTGAGACGGGCTCGGGGTCGTCCGAAGGTATGTTACCAAGGAGAGTCTCGCGCTCAAGAAGATCACGATCTTTGTTAACAACCCAGTCACGAATAGCGTCGGCACATGTAAGCCAACCGTTCTGGCGCGCAAGAGCTTCTGGGGTAATGCCGTGTTTATCCGAACGGTCTGGCCGTGCGCCACGGCGAAGAAGTGTAAGGGCGACTTGAGTGTGGCCATTGGCTGCTGCAAAGTGAAGAGGTGTCGAGCCTGTCGTTCCGATTATGGGGGCCGAGGAAGGACGCGACTTGTCAGAAAAACGAAGAGGTAATCTGAAGACGGCATATCCGGATCAGCGCTTAATTCCAATCACTATCTAGGGAGGGAACGGAAATGGCAGTGACAGACAAAAAACCGAGAAAGAAATGGACAAGACAGAGATGCCTGATGCCAAAGGTATGGGGCCACGAAGTGGTGGGAAGAAGAAAATTTAAAAATCCCAAATATACCTTGGAGCGTTCACGTCTGCACCATTGTCAATGAGCAATCTGACGATCATGTCGCTGCCACCGGAAGAGGCGGCATGAAGAGGGAGTACACCATCGATGACCGAATTGATGGGTTGACCATGAGAGAGAGCATATTTTGCGAGGCCTATGTTTCCGGTGACGGCAGCGGCATGGAGGCCGAGATGAGGGACTTTTCAGAGAAATGAGTTGAAAGGACGATATGATGAGACGGAGAATACGCACATTCGGTAGTGACGTTGTACTTTGCCTCTGCCTTGTGTGACCTGGAAGAGTGAGGCATGGGGAAGAGGGAGAGGGTCGGGGGAGGAGGAGGAGGAGGAGAGAGGAGGGATGTGGTGATGAAGAGGGCTTTGTTATTTCTGCCGGCTTATGCCGCCCCCGCCCGATCCTCCAACGCCCCCGTTCCTTTTTCGGTTTAATCGCCAATGCTTCCATTTTGCTTCCACTCGATTTATTAAAATTAATGCACTTATCTGGACATACCTGGGACATATCGGACACCTGAATAGAATCTTCCCTCGATCAACGCCGCCCCCTCCGAACACCAGCTCGACACAGCACTTCCTGGTCCGCGGTCGTTCCCATGTCCCACCTTTCCCACCGCTGCCCCGGCGTTACACCCACCGGCGTTTCCGGCCTTCCCTTCTCGGCCTGTGGGTCCACCTTTCACACCTACAGTCCATCACGCTTCCCAATCCACCCCATTCCTTGTCTCTACCCTTGATGGTGATCATGTTTTTTTGTCCCTCCCTACGGGCCCAACCACCATCAGAACAACCTGTCCCCGGCGCTGCGTGTCATCTGCCACGGAGATGGCTCGGCAGGCACAACCCAACATTTCGCGCCGTGGTCCACAAAGGGCAGTCTCCTTGGCTCACATGCCAGGACTCCATGATGACATCAGCAACGGACACCGCTTTTTTGCCTTTTCCTGCAAAATGTGCCCTGAATGTGCTACGCAACTTTCCAGTTCTATAAATAAAGCCGCAACACAGCGGTTGGCCCTCCTGATCAATCGTCGACGTGTTCGTCCTTGACGATGTGACTTGTGCTTGTCTCCACCGTGCCCACCTAAGGATCTTCGACCACATACAATCCCAGACGCCCAATATTTAACCGCATTCACTCCAGACGCTCGTCGTTGTTTTTTTTTCGGCGGTCCAAGGTCCACGGTAAAGTGTTTGGCGCGTGCATCTTCCCAACGGTTATCCTACCCCGCCATCTGGTCTGCGGGGAATACTTGTTCCGTGCGCAGCTCGATCTACTAATATCCGCTCCCAATGGTCAATTCGAATTTCGGCATCCAGCATTATACGTACGTATCCTAGCCCCATGGTTTTGAATGACACAACACGGATCACTCTCGCTCTTTTGCGACAGCGCCTCGTGTACCGCCCCAGGGTATCTGGTTATGTATTTGTTTTGCGCCCCCCCAGAGAACAAGAACAAGAAGCGGCTATCAAAAGGTACCTTGAACAAGTCCAGTGGCTCTCAGTCCTCTCTTGTTCTCGTTCCATCGATACCATCCCTTGCTTCTTTCGTATATTTCCATCACCACCGCCCAACTGACCTCGTTCGCCACTTTCCTTTCCACTGTAAGCCTCCTTCAGATGCGTCATTCAGTCTGATTTTCAAACTCGCGCTCTCTTCCCAAAGCTATGCTGTTCCCACTGTGACACATTCCCGAGTGGCCTACCATCACCTCACCATGGAAGTCGATTGTGCCCCAGTACTGTATCCAATTCGCACTCTGCTGATTCTCCCAGGCCAATAGTTGATCGAATCTTATTGTTCCATGGTAGCGCCCATTGTCGCCATTTGATCCCTCGGAAGAGTTCTATTGTCAAGTCAATAGACTGCCTCTTCTCAATATCAAGTCTGCTCAAGGTCTCCATCAATCTGTGTCGGTGTCTGTACAAGGACCTAGATATATAGCCATCAATTCTATCTCACGTGACTGTCAAGTACGGGTCTGCACGTGATCACCACTGGGACTTTCTTCTTTCGGCACAATCACGAACAGATGCATAGAACGGAATCGAAAAGTGTACTGTGAACCGTGCACTCGCTGACCCCCGGCTGGATGGGTCTGTCGGGGTTCGTTTCGCTTGCTAAAGTCCAGACCACGTGCTCGGAACCGAAAATGTCGGCAGAATCTACGCACGCGCACGCATTGAATAATAGGACACGGAACGGATCATGATCAGTGGCTGCACGGGTGCTGTACGGAGTGGGACGCGATAATCGGAAAATGGTTAGTCCCGCGTACCGCGCCGCGCGTCGTTGGCTGGCGACGAAGAACATGATGGACTGCCCCCGCTGACCGGTGTGGCCCCCGTCGCACGCAAACATCGCATTCAGTGGGCCGGCCGTCGAGATGAAAGACGGATCACGCTTACAGGCCCGTTCGTGGAGTTGATTCTGTAAATATCAAGGTGCGGTGTTTTGGTTTTTGGGAACGACTGGGTATCATGCGGCAGAACCACATTGTGATTACGTTGCTTTGCGCGGGCTAATCTGTGGGTAGGTATACAGTACTTACTACAGTAAGTTACTGTACCCCCAAGTCGTCGCCGCCGCTTATCGCTTATCCCGGACTAACTTAGTGGGGTATTGGACCGCACCGCGCCAAGCACCCCGCTAGTCGGGGTGCTAAGTCAGATGTCGCACCAGCGGCATTTCTGCCCCACTTGAATCTGATCTGGCACACCAATTGGCAGGTTGTGGACAATTAGGATAATAATAATAATGATAACCATAATCTTGTTCTTCTTTTAAATCATCACTGCAGGGACGCTCTTGTCTCTGATGTGCTGATGGAAGAAGAATCAGCCAGTCGAGCATCGACATCACAACGCCCGAACTGAATCGAAGAAGATAAGAGAAGGGTTCAGCGCTTCAGCTTCAGCCATGGTTGAGAGGGAGTCTGTGGTCATCGCTATCGCCGTCCGCTTCGAATTCGCGAAACGAAGCAGACCCCTGGACTTCGCTCCCCGATCTTGAATGAAGTCGGTTGTGCTGACTGGGGTAGCGGGATGACGACGGTGAGAGGTGCGCGCGAGAGAGATCTAGAGAGAGAGTAGGAGAGATGACATGATGCAGAAGCGACTGAACCATTCAATATTCAATGATTGATGCGGAACTAGCACTGTCACATGCAAGAGGCTCGGTCGAATGGAGACGTGCCAGTGTGGTTGCCCTTCTGATCTACCACTATTCCGACCGACTTCGGAGAAGAGTGACCTGATGATCCGCGGCCGGCGCGTTGACAATCCAGATTTAGTACTACTCATAGAAGTCCGTGGTGGACACCCATGGATACCAATTCACCCACATCAAAGTACGCCATCGCAGTAACGAACAAGCTAGGCATTCGCACTTTTAGTGGGGCTATAAGAGCATACAAAAGATGTTAGGCCGTTCTCGAATACAACACGCGCCGTTACCGAATTACTGCAGCTCGGCCTAAAGTACAGGTTATCTTGAACGAAAGGGAGGGGGAGATATTATCGTCGTGAATACTAGTAAAGGACCATCCGTCAACCGTCCGTCCGATCTGTTGCGATGCGTTGCGTGGCATTGCGGTGTAGTGTGACAGCCAAAGACAGATGGGTAACGAGAAAAGAGTGTTCGAAATGGTCGATCGATGGCAAAGAAGGGAGAAGAAGGCCGTACGATATATGCTCAGGACCTCTAGTCGGTCAGGAGCCCGAGCTAAAAATCAGTCTACGAGATCAAGGGTTCGTAGACTGTCGTTGACGATGCCGTCACGAATCGCACCAAGAACTTCTGCCGTGGCTTGCGTGTTCTGAGCGATGGATGCAGTCACAAAGAAAAAATCACGTCAGATGCATGCGCTCAAGCCCCAAAAAAAAGTTAAAGAATGGAAAATACACACGATAGCAGTGGTCATGAAGGAGTAGGTGCGGCGCGGCTCTGGAGAATGTTTGCGGGCAATGTCAAGGAAGTGCCGGCGGAGATCTGTACGGATATCGAAATGTTATACTTCGTGCAATCCGGTTCCACCCCAGAACGTATTAAAAAGGACTCGAGGAGACGCACATTTGGATGCTGTTGGCATGTCATTCTTACGGTCACCATACGTAGGGATGTACCGCTTTAACAAGATGCCACGTGCGAGCTTCCGCTCGAGGATGTCACATTTGTTGAGGAAGAGGATCAATTGCACCTACACGCCGTGGCATGGGACGGTCGTGACATTGACTCATCAGTTCTACCAAGACGGATTGCGAGGCGAAACCGAAGGCAGGTGAGGGGAAATTACCTTGGCAAGGAGTTTTGACTTGCAGACGGTGGTCCACAGCTTGATGCTGTCTTCTAATCGGTTGGTCCGCGCATCCCCTTCGACCTTCTCGTCGAATACCGATATAGGTGCCAGGAAGATGATTGCCTTGACATCCATAAAATATGGATGCCATGCACCTCGCTGGCCATGACCGTTATCGTTATCAGTGGCCAACGCCGCGGACATTCACATGACTGTGCTCACGTGCGTTCCTGATCCCCCAACGTCGTAAAAGATCCATTCCTGCCCAGCCTCTCGCCCTTGGAACGAAGGTCCAATATACCCATGTCCTCGAACGTACGGTACACACCTGACTCGAGGACGAAACGATATTCTTGCACACCCACCGTCCGTAACCGCGCACGAACCACATCCTCGTCCGTTGGCTCATAATCCCGATGTGCAATGCGATAGAGGTCCTCCAAGAAACTGCGCAAAAGAAAGGAAGGAGTTCCAGAGCGAAGACAAAAGCGGACACCCACAATCCGGACTGGTCCTCCAACCGCAGGTCGCGCGATTCCAGAGCTGCCCGGACGTTGTCGTCCCCCCACAGCGCTGCAATGTCGTCCCGGGACTTTAGGATGACTTCCAGCGCCTCGTCTGCGAGCGATCGTCGACCTGGGGTGCGTGTCTTTTGCTTTGCCAATCCGAGCGCTGTGGCCCAGCCGCTCCGCGAGCGTATGCTGACCTCGGTGGGACGTCGAAAGACCCCTACGTCGGCGGCTGCGTGCACTTCCTCGCCCTCAGCGAGCCCTAAATGCCTCTCGAGGTCGTTTTGCACGCGGCGAAGCGGACTGAGGCGCATTCGGAGCAGGTTCATGCGGCTGGCGGTCTCCGAGGCATTCTCCAACGCGTCGAGGATCCTGTTTACGGAGCGGACAAGATTGAGGTGGATGACGGTGCGCCATGACATGCGCTCTTCCTCCCAGGCTTGTCGGGCGTAGGACATCTGGAAGACTGAATGGCGGAGGCAGATTGAGTACATCAACGGGGGAAGGGGGTAAGGTGTGGGAACCTTTCACCGTGGTTGTTTTTCCTGAATGCAGATACAGAACACGATCGCATTAGCGCGCCGAAAAAATAAACACGAGTAACGAGGGGCGCACCGCTCTCTGCCTGCCCCAGCATGAGTACCTTCACGGGAGCCTTTTTGCGCGATATTGCTTGCTTTTCCAACTTGATCTGTTCATCGATCAGGTCGCTTATCCGCCGTCCCTCGGCTTCCTTCGCTTCGCGTGCGGCGCGTTCTGCTTCAGTCTCTGTCGCTGGCGGAGCAATTGCACGGGACAATGGATCTATCAAATCGACGGAGCGACGAGTTAGGCTGACCATGGAGCGGTATCGCTAGGATTCCGTATGCTGGTGTAAGTTGTGGATGGGGGCTCAAGCAGTGGTGCATTGATGGTGTTTTATCGTTATTTATGTGACTAGGCGATGGATAGGCGAGATGGTGCGGGCGCTCGTTGCACCGGGTAACTCAATTGCATGGCGCACCCCGCGCCGCGGAATATAGCCTGTCTCACAAATGGAAAAGGACAAGCGCGTCCTTCCGTCCTTTGGCAGTAGCGGCCAAATCTGTTGGATCCATCACATAGAATTGCGATATCGCGCTTGCGCATCTGTCAAGCCGATATTATACAGGCATCCATCTGCCGCAACTCGTGCAGGTTTTCTCAACTGTTGGTGGTTGTATGCAGGATAAAGTGATCGGGTCTGGTCTGACATACAAAAGAGACAATTTTGGTTAGCGGAGTAACTGTGGACGGCCAGAGCCGGCAATTCCTGCAACGTTGCCACGAAAGGATAGTGGCAACCGGAGTACGGCACGATATCGATGTGAAAGAAGAAAGGCGAGCGAGCGATGGTCAGTTTAAATTTTTTTTTCCTGGGCTGTGTGCCTGCAATGCTGTGTTGGCGATCTCGAGCGCAGCCACGTCATGATCGTGTGTGCGCGGGAGTGGACAATTACATCCCCGTTGCCGTATACAAGTCTCAAGTCGCAGACGTGGAAGTCCACTAACGTGAGTTATACTGGATAGGAGAACGAGGCAAGTAAAGAAGCAACCACGACTGAGACAGGGCCGCACCGGCAACATCGACAAGGTTTGCCGGGCTGTGACTGGTGGATCTCAAGTGAGCCAAGCTACCAAGACACTCGGCCAGCGGCCGAACCCGATAGTACTAGTGAAAGTGAATGAAGAAATCAAGTAACGTTTGTAGTCATAACTGTACCTAATCTTTACAGCCATGGCCCATGGGTTCGTTCGTTGCAACTCTATTTGAAGAATCATGAACCCCACGGACGTGAATTCAAATGAGGCAACGGAACTTCGTGATTCCCTGGGCCAGGTCTGCTGCCGTCACCGGAAGACTCCAGATCTGATTTGTGTGCGAGAAGCGAGCCATAAATTTGGGTGAACGAGCCGGTTGTTGTACCGAGGACTGCGAGCTTCTTTGAGCTTCGGCCACGAGTGCCCTTTGCTCCGATTCCCCTCTCACACTCTCACATGCTCTCATCCGGCCATGTGCGTTACAATAACACCAATGATTCATATATGGGGGACAGATTTGAAGAAACGGTCATCAGGACGAGCGAACGGATCAATGGCGAAGTTGCCAATGGCCCGGGACAGAGCTGCACAGCGCAGGAAACACATCAGGTCATCATGATACATCAGGACTCAGGCTTAAGGTTTCCGATGACCGTCACTTCTCCCCAAGCTCGAGGAAGGGGTGACCCGCCACATCTATGGGGCGACTGGCACACGACTGCTGCACAGTGTTACAGCGGCGCTGCGGCATAAGTGTGTAGTATCAGCGGTGTATCAAGTAAGAAATATGTGGCACTCATCAACCTCACATTCTATGGCTGTGGCGCTGTACGGCCCAGCCCAAACTTCGGTTTCCCTGCTTCCTGTCACCCTGTTCCTTTGTGCGCGTTAAACCCGGCAGATAGTATCGTGTGCCTTCTTCAATAAAAGCGGCTACTTGACTTAGGCGCACAATTTGGCAAAGTGGTTTGGGGTATATTGAGTGCTATTTAGTGGGTAATGCTCAAGACACAGAGGAATGGACAAGCACGCGGGCAAGTGAGGCGAGCCAAAATCGCAGGATTACCGATGCAGTGGGGACCCTTAGGACGCAAGAAGCAAGTGTAAATGAATTAGTTTCCTATATTTTACGTGAGTTCCCCTGCATTTGAACGACGAGATGAGAGGGCTAAACGTGTATCACGACGTATTTGGCCATTGATGTGTGTATGGAAGCAGACTTATATTTTGATATTATATTGAATCTGATGATGGAACCATTGGGACGTGATGGAATATAACTCTACCTTTGCCAGAAAAATACAGACAAGACGCCTTTTAATAGGTTCTATTTTTTTACATGAGAGGGGCTCATAACTCGGTTGTGGAACATGTCGCCGTCAGAGAAACGGGACCAGAGGACGTCTCTGTCTCGCTAAAGCGGCGTTGGACGGAGCGCCGAGAAAGGCCGCCAAACTTTAAGGGAATCGCCGCTTCTCCGCGAGTTCACCTTGCGTTCTTATCGATCTGAGCCCAAAAATGACGCACCGACAGCCTCCGTCGACTAACGTCGCGCACGAGCAAGTACAAGGGTCCCCGCAGACCCGCGTTATCCTCGTAGGCATCGGGTACGCTACCAGTCTACCCACGCGGATACATACGCACAACTCCACAACTCGCACCCGATTCATGATCTGATACAAAGGTTTACTTTCATCGCAGCGGCGCAACGTGCTCCGGCAAGACTACACTTGCGAAACATCTGCACGGCATTCTCCCGGACAGCTTTATCATCCACCAAGATGTAACGTACCCCCAAAATCATCTCACCTCCACAAACCAGCTCTGGCTAACCTCGGACGCGCCCACTTACAGGACTTTGCCCCCGTACGCGCTCGTACCCACCATATCCGTGCGATCATTGTGCCGCCACTGACGATCCCTTTCTTTCTTACTTGTTTTGCTGTTCTGTTGCACGCTGGCCGCTGGTGCAGCCCGAAGCTACTTTGCCAATTCACCCCACGCTCGGACAGGACTGGGATAGCGCCCCGACAGCGATTGATTGGCCGCGCTTGCGCGCCTTCCTTCACACCGTCAAGCGCATTGCGCGCATCCCGGATGATCACGCGTCGCACGACCACCTGAACGAGCAGCGGCCCGTCCCGCTCGCTGACTCGGTGGCCGGGCGGTGCAAGGCGGAGATCACGGCGGTTCAGAAGGAGGTCGAGGCGGGAACGGGCGCGCGCGTCGTTTGGGGCCTCGTGGATGGCTTCTTGTTGTACTGGGATCAGGTATACACGGCGCATTGACTTCTTTCTTCGAGACAAGGCTGACGCCGGGCTCTTCGTTTTGATTCACAGGAGATAGTTGAAACCCTTGATGCCAGGGTATTTCTTCGTGTGCCATACGATGTTCTCAAGCAGCGAAGATCGGAGCGTTCTGGTTATGTTACTGCCGGTAGGTCGTCCGTTCTATGATGGCCCCCGCACCGAGTCCCAAACCCTCATGTTATTCTCAAACCCTGCGCATTTACGGTGACCCTTGAGAACAAATGAATGTAGAGGGAGCGTTCTGGAAGGATCCGCCTGGCTACTTCGAGGAGCTCGTCTACCCAGCATACGTCGACGCGCACCGCGCCATATTTACGGTACGCAATTGCTCTCATTCTGGTATGCGCGCTCATGAAGTGCCCAGGACGGCGATGTTGATAAGGGGTCACTGTTACACCCGGGCCTTGTGCTTATTGAACCCCTGCAGATGAGCATGGATGATATTGTCGTGCGCTGTTGCGAAGAGCTCGTGTTGGTGCTTTGCAAACCCCTGACGGGATAGGAGACGTCCCACTCGTTTAGCCGGAGATCTGAACTCGTACGAATGGAATTAAATTAGACAAAGATGTCGAAGCTCGCCCTATCATCTGTCTCGGATAGGTGAGGTCGTTCCAAGGGCCGCTGCTCGGGTTACCGCGGGCGCAGTCACGTAAAAAACCCGATCCCGAGGAGCATTGGGAAGTTCCTCCGCCAAGAAGCACGGGCGCAGGTTCGTAGTCAAGGGGACCACGTTGTTTCCTGTTACGATGGAAGCCATGCCCGCGCTGCATGTCCTCGGATTCACGTTCCCTGAACGACATACCGTGGTGAGGATATACGTGAAGACTTTGTCAAGGCCGCCTCTGATCGGAAGAGATGGGAATTGTTCCTTCTCTTTGAGCTCATGTGTTTCCCAACGTTATACAATACGGCATATGGTTCGAGTTCGAACAACACAAATCCGATCGGGCGACTGACGTCTCTGAACCCTCCGTCTGCTGGTGCAGCACTGTAGTATTCGCGATTTTCAGCCGTTCCTGGGGCACGTACTTAGCGCCAAGCCCAGTACCCCATTACAGAACAACCATTTTGGATCGACGCTTTTCCTATTTAGTTCCAGGCAGCGCGCCAGCACGGCCGCCGAGCATTGGGATATGACTTAGCTAACTTACTCTGCAGAACCAGAGACTAGCCGTAATGGTACAGTATGGATCGAGCGACTGGAACCTTTCCGTATTGGCAGCCTCCAAGTCTGAGGTGCACAATCTCGGCCTGGTGGTGTTCACGTGCTGCGTGTCATTCGACGTGAGTGGGATTACAGTATGTCTAGCGCACCACCCAGTCGTTGGTTGTGCCTGTCAACGCTTCACAAGGTTTGGGAGAGCGCTCGCACGTGAACATCCGTGTATGTGGTTGCCACATCTTCTCATGTCGACGACTCGTACTGCGACGAATCAGATGACGTGCTATGCAGTACAGTACACCCGGCAGCCGTGACGTTTTTGTCGTACAGGTTCGAAATACTCTTCTTAAATACACCCTAGATACAATATTCTCAGGTGGAAAATGCACCAGCTTCGTATTTGTAAAGTTCGCCTACTGTCGAGTGTGTGTCGTACTGCATTTGTACCGGCGTAGCCGTGTTGGGATTTTCGGAATTGTCTTTCCGGAGTCTCCTCAGCCCTGAATCTGTCATGCTTTAATTGGTATTATCGTGGGATTCTTGCATATGGCGCGTGTCAACGTTTTCATGGGTCATATGTACTCGCGGCCTCCGTGCAAGTGAAATTTCCCACCATTGGGCGTGGTCTGATGAGTGGCGTGTGGGTGTGAGGAACAGAACAAGGAATTATTGAGGACAGCCATAATCCAGGTGGAGGCACAATAATAAATTTTGTTTATGGCATGTATATGTTATCGATCATAAAAAATTTGATCCCGGTAAAATGGAACGAATTTCGGCATTAATAGGGAGCGACTAAACACCCTCCCCTGCGAGAAAACGCTTGGACGAATTGGGCTTTTTTAATGAGACCTCAATGAAGACAAATGCTCAAGGTCAAGGATACGTGGCCCAACTGAAGTCCAAATGGCCCCCTCCGATTGCCTCTCTCATGACTGCAATCATAGCGCGTACCCACCGACTGCCTTTCATGCGCACCATGGGGAACCTGCGTTCCAATATACGCGCTGAACTAGACCGTCGCCGCGCACACCGGTCCATCTCACTGGCTTGGATGTTGGTTAGGCGAGCAGCGGGTGCCAGTGGCCCGGGGCTCTCCTTGTTCTGTTCTGGAAAGTTGCGCGGTGGCGTGAGAGTGCAGCATGTGCACGTTCAGCATATTGCCCGTGCTCCGTGCTCCTCCTTCTGTTTCTGTTTTAACTCGAACTTGCTTTCGGGTTCCCGTGGCTGACTTCCTTTGTCTCGAAGTATATGTAGTCACCCCTACAAAGAAATTTTCAAGGTTCGAGCGGCGATTGATCTACCTTGTTCGTTCATTCTCTGACAGGACGTGGCGATGTGGTAAGGCTCAGCTGGCAATCGAATATCCCTGGTGTTATTCAGTGTATAGCAAATCTTGTCTTGGATTACGTGACGCCGCTAACAGGACCATGTCTAACCTCTTCCGGTCCATCGACGAGTGTGCGTCCTGTTGAAATTGGATTCGGGTGGGTCAACAGCAGATCCAACCTGTTGCGATCGCAAGTGAAAATCAATGGAACGAATCGACTAGTAATGTGGATTGCTTTGCAGGTTGACACAATTTGCAACGTATCAACGTCGATACGTTGCAAATTATGACTCAAAATGGGTCGTCTCGTCATGCCCTTCACGCGGGTCTTGCTCTGCTACGAATCTGATCATCGGACCCGTCTGGATCACGGTTGCTTCGCTACAGGTCTCACATCCCCCGGCATGGGAAAGCACTATAGGATTTCCGAAGATTGCTGATCATACAGGATCTTTGGGATATATTCAATCACCTAGCACTATCTCTCGTGGGTATCGCAGGTATTAGTCGTCACGTAAATTCTGTTATCGAATCGTTTTACATTTACTGTCTCGTCTCCAACAACGTCATGAAGATCTAGGGTGCCCTCGGGCGTACAACGACATCCCAATCCCGGGCCAACGTTCATTTCTTCTCCGTGTCTCTCGTCGCGGTCGACTTGATTTATAACCCCAGTTGACATTTCTTGATCTTCGTGGCCGTGTGCATTAGCAAGATGCCATCTCACGACTGGCTTGACGGGTATGACTGCGAGTTTTTCCAGTCCTTCCAGGCTGCATTATATGAAGTTATGCCTCCTTATTGGCTATGCGGCTCGCCGTCTTCATGTGGACTCGTAGGTCGTGGTTGACAATATCCTCCGGGCGATTGAACGACCGACTTTGCTACCTCCAACTTTCCTCCTCCGATAATTGATACTACCTCACGGGATAAAACCAAGGTACCTATCCCTTCGCCACGACATTTGATGCTGCCAACCTTCCTGATGCCCTCGTCAATCATTTCGGGCGTGCCAATTACGACGCAGGTGCTCCTCATACTCTTGCTTTGGGCCAAGACAATGAAGAAGGGCCTGAGGTGGATCAGTGAGCTGACCTTTTTGTATGTGCTGTCTGGCAAATAATGTTTCGGGGAAGCTGGTCAGCAGGACAGATAATAAAGGTGCGCTTCGACGTTTGGACACACTCACCAGAGAAGGAATGCATCAATGACTCGAGAGTGAAATTTGAATGTGACATGCAGTTCGATGGCAACATGACGATGATAAAGGAATCATCAATTAATCATTTGCGATATTGACAATAACATGCGGAGGCGACCGATTATTGATATTGTAGACAATGTCCTTTACCCTCGGCCTCTAGGCGGAAACATGCACACAGAAAAATCTGTACTTAAAAGGTATGGAATTGAAACTATTAACCGAATCCTTCCATTAATAATAATATCGCATGCTACATTCAGCATCATGGAACTGCAATTCAGTTTAGCCCGTTCAAGGCCTCACTTTCGAAGAATAGAAAAAAACGGCACCGTATTGTGGATCCGCGGTAGTTATGCCCTCCCTCTTGCCTATTAGACTCTTCTGCTTCTCAGCGGGCTCGGGGAATAGCGCACTCTGATACGCAGTCCTTCAGCGGTTCTGGTGAGAGCAATTAATTCCATCAGTAGCTTTCATTATCATTAGGGCCAATGACGTTCATGCGAGGGCTCTGGTCGGCCTTGTTCGCGTACTACTCGATGCAGCCAAGCGCGACTTCCGCGGTCTGTTGTCTTCAATTTCTATGCAGCTCGGCGGCGACCCTGTTCTCTATTACTCACACGCCGCCTGGCTTATTACCGTAACATTGCATCGTCAGACATCCGAGGCAAGATACCGAGACCTCTCTTTACTCTTCGACGTCGCGTCTCCCTTCACGACGAAGGCGGGATAATAATGGATACGTCCTCTCCTTCGTTCCAGAAGAGACACCAATTTGGAAATGAAGGAAGGAGGATCGCAAGTGCGTCATCATGGCGCTCTCGGATCGAGTTGACGGCATGTGAGGCATCTCAGTAAACAGCCCCTAGTCATTATTGGACGTGATCTCGGACAGATTTCGACCGATTTTTTGCTAGGCATTCCCTGCGTGGGTCTCGTCTTACGGGATTCGCAACTTGAAGGTTCTGTATGAACTGCCGACCACTCCACAAGGCATTTACGGGCATGTGTTCTTAAGAAGTCCCGAAGAAGCGGTCATGTACCCGTCGCCTCCAAGTCATCTTCGTACTTAGTTGTGGCTGAGCGACTCATCCCTGTCAAACAACTCGCGGAGATACGTATGATAGTGGTTGGCCCAACCGCCTAATGACGTGGAGCATCGTGGCCGTCATAGTCATGAAAGGGTTATTCTCTCTATGTTATTTTAGTCGTCATCATCCGAGTCGGTGACGAGACTTTTCTCGCGAGAACGTACCCCACATTACAGCTGGACATGGTCCATATCATACAGTGGACAAGTGCAGCGCGACATGGACTCTGGTGGCGTATGCTGCGCAGCAGTGGATCATCACGCTCGCGTTCGGAGCGTATTTTCGCAAGTTCAAGCGTCCAGGTTCAATGGAACGGCCATTCGACCCAAGCGCACCATATCATCTAACATGGCCCCAGACACGCGACGCGGATTAAGGTTGAGTTCGATGATCCGTTAACACGCAAAGCACACCTCGCGGCGTAGGGTATGGCCTTGCATGAGCCTTGCACGATGTGCCGCACAATGTTGGCCGACTGGGCTGGCAAAGCACCTTATCTTCATGCACGCAGATGTCAATATCAAGGGTAGATATCAAACTACTCACTCGCATGCGATGTTAACGTGTGCGCTACTTGACCGTAGGGTCGACATGACTCTGAGAGAGAGAGAGAGAGAGAGAGAGAGAGAGAGATGGGAGAGTTTCTTCAGTGACGACGACCCATGATTGTTGAGGTTTCGGTGTATGCGGTTGCTTCTGGAGCGCAGTACAAGCAGAGACGTGCGGTGTCCTTAGCGCCTCTGTCACTCCCACATCGGACCATGGACAAGTTGAGGGGTGATACAGCTACCTCCGTAGAACAACGGGAGTGTTAATGTTAGCCATCACATTGGGCATCAGTAGAGGCATATACGGAGGTCCGATCTAACGAACACGGAACTGACGTCCATCGTCAGTCAAAGTACTTCCCTGCGTTGGACGTGGCGACATGGACATCTCGAGGCGGTGCTCCAGAACTCATACTATCCTTGCCATGTTAAAAGATATGGTGCGCTTGGGTCGAACAGCCGTTCCATTGAACCTGGAAGCTTGAACTTGTGAAAATACGCTCCCGAACGCGGGCGTGATTGATCCACTGCTGCGGAGCAAAGGCCACCAGAGTCCATGTCGCGCTGCACTTGTCCATTGTATGATATGGACCATGTCCAGCTGTAATGTAGGGTACGTTCTCGCGAGAAAATCTCGTCTCCGATGATGACAACTGAAGTGAACACACAGAGAATAGCCCTTTCATGACCATGATGACCACGACGCTCCACGTCATTAGGCGGTCTGGGCCAACCACTATCATACGTATCTCCGCGAGTTGTTTGACAGGGATGAGTCACTTAGCCACAACTAAGTACGACGATAACTTGGGATCTCGCCAAAGGGCTATGGGGGGTAATTGATTCAGCATGTATGACGTCTCATTAAGACGCTTGCCATTCTATGTGACAAGGATGCGTAGAATACTCACAGTATGAGATGTGACTACTAAGACGGTTGCGCGCTGCCAATGCAAAGTGGGTGCTGTCAACGACGAAAAAGTTGTGATTAACCTGGATGAAATAGGAATCTGTAGTCTCATCCCAACATCACTCTTACTTATGTCCAACAACCGCACGAATGTACCGCCAGACGATCTTTTTAATTTGGAAAGGATAATAATATGATATTTGTCTCGAAGGATGCAGGCGTTATGGGCGACCACTCGCTGGATCAAGTCGATGAGACAGTCTTTACACTCTGGACTCATACCTGAGATTTTTGCAGCGAGTCTACTCAACTTTAGGCGTCTTAATGAGGCCGTGGCTGTGAGCTACATAGGTCTATGAAGAAGAATTGACGAGAAGCAGTGCCAATGGGTTTTTCTCGCCAGAGATAGACTAGACTGCGATGACTCGGACGGCCGACAGAACGCAGGTAAGAATAGCTTGACCTTGGGTTTGGGTTTGAGTAGAAGGATCCTCGGGAGTATTCGAGAAGACTGTGCCGTGCAGAGGCTGAAAGAGTTGGCAGAGAAAACTCAAGTGCGGGCCTCTGCCTCTGCAAATGAGAACGGCGATGCGGCCAGGCACCGCGGGTGTGGGTACTTCACCGACGTCTCACGATCGAGAAAGAAGGCGTCCCACCACTTTAGTCCGGAATCAGAGCTTAGAACGAATGGAGTTAAACCAGACAAAAAAGCCGGAGGCCATTTTGTAACGACACTTTCTGTCCGCTGCTTGATTTGCCGTTGGTAACGTCGCCTAACTTTGCCAGTGCAGTGGGAAGATTCCCGGTAACGGAGGCACAACGGGGGATTCGTATTCAGGGGGGACCGTCATGGTTTCCTTCAACAGTAAGTTACAATGAAAGCTAAGACGGCGCAGCATCGCCTGGAAGCCACGCCACCTGGTGGCATGGGAATGTGATAAGACTTTGTCGAAGCCGTCTTCAATTAACCGTCTCCAATTAAGGAGCTCGCCGTTTTGAGTTGATGCGCCTCCCGCCCATATGCGGTTCGAGTTTGAACGAACACGCACGAACCCGACTGGCGCTCTGGACCAACTGTCCGTCTATTGGTTAGGATGCCGGTATTTGCGTTTTCGGCCGTTCCTGAGGCACGAAGCCAGTACAAATGCTGGTGATGCTATCGATAAAGAATCATTTTGGATCAGTTTGACTTTTCCTGTTTTGATTTCTTTAGCTTAGTTAGCATGCGCTCACGCCGCACAACTTATTCGCGGATTGGGTGATACAGTCCCAGAGACTAGCCGCAATGATGTGGAGTGACCTGGGGGCTGTGTCTGCATGTCAGCTGCGCCCAAGCCCACAACTCGGGACCGTACACATCCATCTACGAGGGAGGTCTCATTTCGGATCGCGCGCCATTGTCTATTTGTTTTCGCCACCAATACGGTACCACGTTCGGGCAAGTGCGTTCATGTGCTAGTGAGGTGCCTATTGATGGAGGAGAAGTGTGTCCGTCTTGTCATTTCAATTCACGCGATGAAAATCCGACCGATGACGTGCTGTGCCCTTCGGAACTGTCCTTCTTCCCCTCGCGTTGTCTTGGCCAACGTGACAGGTGTTAGGTTGTATCACTTATGATCGGTGATCATCAGTACAATACACTCGGAAATGTATTTTCTGCTATGGGGATCAGTCCGATGAGCGGCATGTGGTACGTAGACAGACCGAACATCACTCAGAACGGACAGTCGATTGCAAATACCACGTTATGGATGGATTTGTCAGTGATGCGTGATGGTATCTGTCGGTGGCGGTGATGAGGCTCCGGTCGTTGGGCTCATCAATTGTCAAACAAAGTCAAACACGACGCGTAGACATCGCGAGTCATGACCGTCGCCCTCCAGACGTCTTCTCCACCTCACCCGACCTCGACACAGTCACAGCGTGTACCCGCCGACTGCCTCTCTTGCCGCGTCATTGGAACGGGCGCGCTCGGCGCAACGGGGCTGTACGCACTGAACCAAGCCCGTGCGCATCAGCCAGGCTCGCTGGTCGGAAAACGGATCATGGGGGGCGTCGGGGTGCTATTCTTACTCGGAAGCGTTGCGCGATGGCGTGCATGATGCAAGGTGTGCGTCACGATATGCTTCGTCTTCCGTAACGCTTGTTCTTTTTTCCTTTTTTCTTTTGTGACTCGATTCCATTTTTGTGGTTCCATTGGCTGACTTCCATTGTCTAGAAACCTAGTCACCCCAAGAAAAAATCTCACGATTCGAACGGCGAATCGTACCATAGTTATAATGCATGATGTAGCAAGGTAGCGAGGCTCAGTAGACACTCGAACTTCTCACGAAAGAGCGTCTCCCCCTCGTGTCACTCGTACGTATCGCAGAACGAGGCGATGACGCAGTCCCGGCGTCATTCTGTTCGGTCTGGCCACCTCTTGATAATCACCGGCCAACTCTTGTCCTCGGATTAAGCGACACCACCTAGTACTGGACGCATGTACACCCCGCATTAATTCCCTCGCAACCCGCCGCCAAGCGGGCCTTCTTTTGTAATTCGAATCCGAAGGTCAGCCAACGGCAAATCTAACTTGCGAAACAGTCCAAAGCCAGTGTCTGATCAATCTGTTTCATCGATTTGCACTTGCTCTGTAACGTGACTCAAAATGGAACGTGCTCGATCACGGGTACCGTTTTGCTCAATCGCAATGCTGGCAGATGAGCTGGCGTTAATCTTTCCATTTCAGAATCTGATGCTCGGGCTTTGAACCTACCGTGATCAGGACCATTGCGCCTCGTATGTCCTGCGGTGGACAAAGCCCTGTATGAGGCCGAAGAATGGTACAGGCACGAGGGATCATTAGGAACCACCCACCCTGGTATATTCCCGATGGCCAGCAGATAGGCGCCAGTCCCGGGACAATATCTTCGCGTCGCGTAAATTGCGCGATTCATGGTCACCCGAGACACATTGGTAACCTGTATCATACCTATAACGATCATACAGCTCACGAGGCCGGCAATGCGACCTTGATATGTGTGATATCTCGGAAGCGCCAAGGTCGAATCGAACCTGCTCGGTCTCGCCGCCTCCTGGCGCTGTCCACGGCGAGAATACCTCCGTCAGCCACGCGGTGAGTAGTAATTTCTGCGGACGTGAGACCATGATGGCCTTTACGCGCTCGACGTCTTTCACAACCGATACCGGGGATTGGGCCGTCCAGCAGTTGACCGACAACTGAGTTTTCCCGGTACAAAGTTCTCCCCGTGTGCGCGCTCCGCTCCGCGTACGATTTGTCGAGCCTGTATGCCACCCTGCCGAGCAACGTGACGGTTCAGCGCGGCCTAACCTACCTATACGGCATCGGTGCCCCCGCAACCGAACTCGTTGATCAGTTCGACAACTACTTTTCCGCGATCGTTCCACCGTGTCCATGTATTTGAGAACTCCCTCGTAATCACGATGGTTTGCCACCCTTACTACACTTAAATTAGAAAGGAGCCATTACGCACGCCTGATCCTTGGAATGCATTTGATTCATATTATAGATAACCCACTGTGGTTTTCAATTTTACTGAGACGTGGATGTCACGAAAGGAAGAATATAGGTGGGAAATTGATCAAGTGGTGTGATACCAAGTAGGGAGATTCCACATCCCAAGGGCGGGTCTGCTGTGTTATTAAATTATTGCGGTTGTTCAACTTGATCCTCGTCGTGCGTAGGATTTTCGAAAGAGCATCAATACCCAGCACAGTTAACATAAGATACGTTGTATTATTTACAGTAGCTCTCATACTGCGACACACTAACATGTATATCAATCAAGTCATTATCTGCGTATACTATAATAAATCCCGAAGCACGCAATTAAAATGAAAAAGCCCGCATCAGAGTAATTCGGCAACACGCAAATGGTCGCGGAAGATACTGTCGCGGACATTTGCAATAACCATACGCACAACACGTCTGTCCGGGCCCTGCAGCCGCTCGTTAGTCTTCGACCACAGAATCAAGTGTACAGCACGTACGGCCGTAGTTGTTGAATGGATATAGACGATGCGCGGCCACGAGCCTACGGAATTTTTACGGAAGACGCTCTTAAACTGCGCGGTAAAGTCTGTGCAATCGATAGTGAACATCCAATCACCTCAGACGCTGGTCCAAATCAACGTACATTCTGTTGCGGAGGTCAGATCATTTGGGCGATCGCCATACGAGGTAATGTATCGTTTCAGACGGACACCTTGTTCAGTTTGATTCGAAGATCGTCACATCCACTCAGGATGAGAATCAGGTGCATCTGTACACAACCACCTCACGACCGTCAGCACACCGGGATTACGAGATGAGATGGAGGAAGGACTTTTGAGATGAGTCTTGATCCGCAGATCACAGTCCAAAGCCTGTAAGTGTCCCCCAAACGGTTGATACGCGGGTCATCCTCGAGGAACTGGTCAAATGTCGATAGTGATGCAAGAAAAACAAGGGCATTCGCCTCCATGAGGTATGGAATCCACGAGACTCTCTGTGGCTCATGAGAATAAACGCAGTCAGACGTAATGGCACACACACCTGCCCTCGGTCCTTGGATAGTTTACATCGTAAAAGACCCATTGGCTCCTGGGCCCTGCGTCTGGGTCTGAACAGGGTCAACTACGCATGTAATCGAATGCGTTCGACGAGAAAGTGACACGCACCGGCGTCCAGCAAGTAGTTGCACTCTTGCACTCCAGACACAGTCCTTGAGCGTACGCGGGAGACATCGTCATCAGATGGCTCGTAGTCTTGCTCCATAATGCGATGATGTTATCCAAGAAACTGCAGAGGAAATGAGGACAACCGAAGATATCAATCGATGGCATAAAGGGGCACGTACAACCTGGAGTGTTCGTTGAGGAGTATTCGTGCGTCCAGTACCGCACGAACACTATCGTCTCCCCACAGGACAGTGATGTCATCACGGGACGAGATGACCACCTTCATCGCCTTTTCTAGTTGTACTTGTTGTACGAGCTGGGGTATGGCAGTCGCGCGCATCTCTTCTCCCTCGGTCAGACCGAGATGTTTTTCGAGGTCACGTTGAGCCCGATGCAGAGGACTTAGGCGCTTTCTGAGCTTGTCTACATGAGGAGCTCTGTGAGCCTTGCCCAGCGCATCGAGAATCTTGTTCACGGAGCGAACCAAGTTAAGACGAACGACGGCGCGCCAAATAGGTTCTCTCCTCGCCAAGCTTGCTGAGCATACAATTCTCGAAATTCTAGCAAAATGTATTTGAGCACACACTGGGAATCCACCAAGGAAGATGGGATTCCGCACGAACCTTGTAAAAAGGCAGACTTCTCTGCAAGCGCCCATGGATGATGTCAGTGATGGTGAAAAAACATTATTCGCTGGGTGTAAGCGACGCACCGCTTCCCTCCCGTCCCAGCAGAATCACCTTAGTAACCGATCTCTCCCTCAATTGCGATCTTCTCCTTCCTCATTTCCTCGTCAATCCGGTCGCTAATGAGACGCGCAGCTTTCTCCTCCACCTCGCGAACAGCACGCTGGGAGGGCGTCTCGTTCGCAGGTGGGCCCCATGCCCAAAGTAGCGGGTCTGGATCCACTGGTACCTCTTGCTGGCGTTGCTGTCGTACCACCATGATAGATTTAAGGCCGCGTTGGGATAAAGGTGGTGAGGAGACCAGCCCAGTAGGTGAACGGGAGGGGCCAGAAAGGGGAGCCGGGGCTCCGACGCAAAATTTACAAGCGCCAACTTGAAGCGGAATAGTTGGGCGCCCAGCTAGCAGGCGCCTTGGAACAACACCAGAGACATCTTGGGAACTGTGACGAGTCAAAGCCCCGGGTTGAAAGTAGTGCAAAGACTGTACATGCCAAGAATGGTGTATGTGGACTTGCTGATGCGATAGCAGCGCTGATGGTACGGCCCAATTGCCAGGAGGAAACAAATTGAAAGTCCAGGCGCGAGTGGCAGAAGCGGAAGAGCACGCTCGTTTCTAGGTATAAGTAACAAATACTACACTGACAGGATTTATTAATCATACCACATACAAGCCACTTCTACCCCATTTACCGAACCGAGGACATGTTATGTTACGTTTAGGGATACTTTTTTTAAATCCTTTTATTGTCTGCTTACGGGCGTACCATCCTCTCTGTACGTCGCGTACCTTGAGCTAGCTACTTGGCTCACATAAGGTCAATGGGGAGAGATGGGCGTACCTGCGGGGCCCATGTAGGACTTCCAGTACGTGTGTACTAAATGAGTGTTTAGGGATACTGTCCGTCATGGTTAGGGATGAACCGCAAAAGTAACAATTGCCAGCCGGATCACAACGGCCCGGAATTCATGGCGTCTGGTGAGGCGGAAAACTGGCTTATGATACATAACGATAACCTATAAATAACCAAAGGCAACTTTTTTAAATAAGTATTTAAGGGAAACAAAGGGGGAATTTAAAAAAATAATGTGCTTATGTCCCAGCCAGATTATGTTAAAAGCACAATATTTAAAAAATTTCCTCCAAAGTTTTTTTCAAGAAAATTAGCCTTCTATTATTCAACAAGTTGCAGTTTTGCCAGCATCATAAACTAGTTTTCTGGGGAGTGGAGCGGTGAGGGATTGTTCCCCCCAATTGAAAGGCAAACATCAGCTTTCTTTTCTCACTCAACGAGCTTTCCATTGTGCACCATCCCGTATAGACTTACATGGATGAACGCTGGATGGCAGGCCACTCGGACATCATCGAGGGAGCGGATCAGTCCAAGTCAGCAGCAAGGAGGCAAACTTCAAACAAGCGAGATCTTCCCAAATACCTACGTCGCTCACCAATCGTAGACCCCTCAGCTGTATAACATTGATGAAATTGGCAAGCGGGACTGAAGTTGTCGTTCTCATCGATTTCGTACCAACACCCAGCACAGTTTTACAAAATTACAGTAACATTATTATATATTATCTACAGTAAGTTATCTCTCATACTGTGCGCTGACATGCATATTATCCAAGGCTTATAATGTAATAAATCCCAAGAAAGAAACCAAAATGAAGCTTGCTATCAGAGTAATTCGGCCTTGCGCAAATGGTCGCACATGATACTCTGGCGGACAGTTGTAATAACTGCACCCACAACATGTCTGTCCGGGCCCTGCAGCTGCTTATTAGTCTTTGACCACAGAATCAAGTGTACAGCACGTACGGCCGAAGGTGTCGAATGGACATAGACATCGCGCGGCTCCGAGCTCACGGGATTTTTACGAGAGATCGACAGAAAACACCCACGAAGGTCTGTGCGATGAGTGAACTTCCAATCGCCTCAGACGCTGGTCCGAGTCAACGTACATTTCACTACGGAGGTCAGATTGTTTGGGCGATCGCCATACGAGGTAATGTATCGTTTCAGACGAATACCTCGTTCAAGCTTGATTCGAAGATCGTCACATCCACTCAGGACAAGAATAAGTTGAATCTGTACACGATCACCCCACGACCGTCAGCACACCCGGGATTACGAGATGAGATGGAGGAAGAACTTTTGAGATGAGTCTTGATTTGCAGATCAAAGTCCAGAACATGTAAGCGTCCTCCAAACGGTTGATATTCCGGTCATCCTCGAAGAACTGGTCAAATGTCGATAGTGATACATGAAAAACAAGGGCATTCGCCTCCATGAGGTATGGAATCCACGAGACTCTCTGTGGCTCATGAGAATAAACGCAGTCGGTCGTAACGGGACACACACCTGGGTCCTTGAATAGCCTACATCGTAAAAAACCCATTGGCTCCCGGGCCCTGGGTCTGGCCCTGAGCAGGGTCAACTACGATATGTAATCGGACGCGTTCGACGAGAAAGTGACACGCACCGGTGTCAAGCAAGTAGTGGTACTCTTGCACTCCAGGCACAGTCCTTGAGCCTACGCGAGAGACATCGCCATCAGATGGCTCGTAGTCTTTCCCCATAATGCGATGGATGTTGTCCAAGAAACTGCAGAGGGAATGAGGACAACCGAAGACACCCAATCAATGGTATAAAGGGACACGTACAACCTGGAGTGTTCATCGAGAAGTGTTCCGTGCGTTTCCAGTACCGCACGAACACTATCGTCTCCCCACAGGACAGTGATGTCATCACAGGACGAGATGACCACCTTCATCGCCTTTTCTAGTTGTTGTCCTTGTTGTACGAGTTGGGGTATGGCAGCTGCGCGCATCTCTTCTCCCTCGGTCAGACGAGATATTTTTCGAGGTCACGTTGCGCACGACGCAGAGGACTCAGGCGCTTTCTGAGCTTGTCTACATGAGGAGTTCTGTGAGCCTTGCCCAGCGCATCGAGAATCTTGTTCACGGAGCGAGCCAAGTTGAGACGAACAACGGCGCGCCAAACTAGGTTCTCTCCTCGCCAAGCTTTCTGAGCATACAACTCTCGAAACTCTGGAAAATACACTTGAGCACTGGGAAACCACCAAGGAAGATAGGATTCCGCACGAACCTTGTAAAAAAGCAGACTTCTCTGAAAGCGCCCATGGACGATGTGTCAGTGATGGTGAAAATCATGATCCGCTGGGGTGTGGGGGACGCACCACTGCCCTCCTGTCCCAGCAGAATCACCTTGACCGGTCTCTCCTTCAAGTTGTGGTGCTTCTCCTTCCTCATTTCCTCGTCAATCCGCTCGCTGGTGAGACGCGCATCTTTCTCCCCCGCCTTGCGTACAGCACGCTGGGAGGGCGTCTCGTCCGGAGGTGGGCCCCATGCCCAAAGTAGCGGGTCTGGATCCACCGATGCCTCTTGCCGGCGTTGCTGTCGTACTACCATAGTAGATTCAAGGCCACGTTGGGGTAAAGATGGTGAGGAAACCAGCCCAGCAGGTGAACGAGGGATCAGAAAGGGGAGCCCTGGCAGAGCTCCGCAAACTTTATCTTTTTATCAGCGCTAAGCGGAATAGTTGGGCGCCCAATTAGCAGGCGCTTTGGAACGAACACTAAGAGACATCTCGAAAACCGTGACGTGTATGCAGACTTGCTAATGCATTAGCAGCGCTGATGCGGCGGCGGCGTGCATATGATGTATCGTGCAGGCAGGATTTCATCCCACCGCTTGAATCAAGTGCAGCGCGGCCAGCAGTGAGATGGCTGTTGGGTTTTCAATACAAATCCCATGCGTCAGGAACATAACATATTTCATTGATCCAGTTGATGAAGGTCGAAATTGAAACCCCTGGAGGCCTCCATGTCGCAAGAAGCCTGAATTTAGATGATTAAAGAAGCTTGACAGAATTTATTAATCATACCAACACTCCTACACCGTTTTCCAAACTGAAGACATGTATGTTATGTTGAAGGATCCCGTTGGTCATGGTTGCGACGCAATACGAGATGGACGATGAACTGAACTGGCAGAAGCGGCAATTGCCATGAGCACGACGGTCCGGAATAGCGACCACACCGTCACTGCCGCTTATGTTCCATGCAGTTTGGGCTCGGTGTATCGCGCCATCCTGCATAGACTAACATGGATGGACTATGGACGGCAGGTCACCCGGACACCAAGCGGGCGGACTAGGAGACCGAGTCAACAGTAGTCGTGAAAACTTCAAGCTCAAACACGCGATCACTCCCAAATACCTACAGCCATGAACCGCTCATCCGTGAAGAGGACAACAATACAACATTTTGAAGTAGATAGAAAAAAGATTGGCGCAACTCAGAGCGAGACCAGCAAGTAGTATGATGCAACTACAAACTACACATGTCCCGCTGAACCAGTACCTCAGGCTCGAACGACTCGAGAAAGTAGACAGCACCCGCAGTCCCAGCTTGCGGCACCTCAGAGGAAATAGTAACGCATTTCCTCCTTGCCTGCCCAAGCTGGGCGCACGTACTACAAGCAAACAAGAAGATGAAGCAACTCATGGGTGCGCCTGTCCACTGGTCCTCATCCCTCTCTTCCTTGCTTCCTACCTTGTTCATGGCGCAGATGGGACGTCGATCTACTTGACCTGCGACATTGGTGGCGCGATCGAGCGCTACGAGCAGCACAAGTTTGACGAGATGCTGTGTGTCATCTCATCGCAGCAGGACCTACACACGGCGCAGTTCATCAAGATGCTACATCTTGATGGAGTTTCCTGGGGCGTCGAGTATAGAGGTATAGAGCACGCGAAAAGGACTGTGGTCTTCCTTGTACAGATTATCCGTGAGGCTGCAAGTGTGATGCATGAACAGATGAAGAAGGATGAGGAGAAGTACGCTGCTGTGGAGGACCCAGAGCAGACGAGTGTCGAGGTTGGCCTCACAGGGATCAAAATCCAGGACATGGCCGCGAACCGGTGCGCAATATTCTCTCTCCTCCGCAGGTCTCTGACTCTGACTAGAATAAAGGACTACGACTTCAACTGGGCCGGATGACGTCGTTCGAGGGCGACACAGACACAGGGCCATACTTACAATACGCACACGTGCGGCTGTCCTCGCTTACGTGGAAGAACCCAGAATTGCTGCCGCTGCCGGCACCAGAGCAGATCGCGGCGGAGACGCTGGCGGAGCAGCCAGCGGCGCGGGAGATCACGTTTTTTCTAGGCACGTACCCGGACGTGGTGCGGACGGCGCTGCGGACGCACGAGCCGAGCGGGGTGGTCACGTTCGCGTTCCGGCTCGTGCACGCGATCTCGAGCGCGTGGGAGATGGTGGTGGTCAAGGGCGAGACGGACGTCGAGCGGGCGAGGGCACGGATGTGGCTTTATTTGTGTGCGCGGGACGTGCTCGGGGCTGCGATGCGGCCGCTGGAGCGGATGTGAGGGCGGGAATTTATGACTCGCTCTTTTGTACCTTGTACGATCCGGATAGAGCGAACAGAAGGTTTTTGATAGACAACGGTATTCAGGTGAGACTACCGTCAGATGCATACGAGATTGGCCCGTGCGCATGCGGTAACGGTGGCCATGAGCGCCGAACAGTCAAATCCAGTTACATCTCTATATTTTTCTCCCTTCATGCCACTAGAATGCTTCAACGTATATCGAGATCAACTCTCGTCCTTATATCATGGCGTTGCGCTGTGGGAGCCAAATCCTATCGAGGGTGCATACGACCAGGTCTCAATTGGCGATGTTGGTTATGTGCATGAAGGCTTTTTCTATCGCATGTTTAATGTCACACTTCCACCGGACGATCCCTCGAACAACAGGCTTGGTAAACCAGATGATTACACGCCTCTGGACTGTGGTCCGTTCCTCAATATTCGCAAAGCAACTATTACCAATGGAGATCATTACTCCCGTTATGTGTCAATCGAGTCAAGAGGTAATAATGTCACGGCTACAAACCCTAACGATCCTAACGACCCTAACGACCCTAACGAGTAAGTCATAATTCCACGCCAGACAGCTGCAATAGACTTAGATCCTCCCAGTTTAGTGGGTAACAAATATGAGTGTCGGGGTCAAGGTGCACTTTTGTCTCTCCCTCACGATGGTCAGCGCAACGATGTCATCCGGGATAGGGCGTACGAGGAATACATACAAGAAAATGTGGCACAATGGTTCGCCTGGTCACAGAAGAACCAACTACGCGTTGAGCGGATGGAAGACCTCATTCTCGTTTCTGGGTGTACTTTGGTCACATCATGGGCTGCCGCTGCGTTCGTCGACCCCTCTGTGGAGACGGAGATCTCCCTTGCTGTCCAATCGGTTAATAACGGTGGGGCGCGTTTCACCTGGAGCGAGGTTCATGGAATGGTGGCATATCACAACAGTCATTCTAGCCCAGTCCGTTCAAGTTGCCCTGGCTATGGTGATTCATCTTGTGCTGATCTTTCCGTTGTCGACTACAGGACGCACCTATGAATCAATGCATCTTCATCAGGGGCTTCCGAGCAAAGCAGGTCTTCCTCTTCTGGACCAGACCCATGCGGGCAGAAGCAGAACCCCTCCCTGATGACCCTGACAACACCCCGGAGGATGAGATACAAGTGACCCGAATTTCATCTGCTCCGAATGTGCGTAATATCCGTAAAATGATGAAGAGACACGCATGACACCTTGATCCCAGTATCGCGACCCGCTCATTGGGGTTTTAGACTATATCGCAGAGGTTCGTTTGCTTGACCATTCGCTTCGACTCTCCCAATGTTCTCCAAAAAGAATTGTCCGCAGGATTGTGCTGAGGGTACCATCGCTATTGCCCATGATAACGACCTTCGGCTCATTGAAACCATGGTACGTATCAAGTCAATGTCGAACTTACACCCCAAGTTAAACAGTAACGCATGCACCCAGGGAAATGTGACCGCAAGTGCAGTAGAAACCTTTTTACGTGAACATCAGATCCCCGTGTTCATTAAGAATGGCGGTATATGCCTTGTAATACTACAATGAATATGAGAAGGGCTGAATTCTAGCTTCTGTAGCTGCAACGTTACACGAGGGTGAGCCTCCGGTGCCCGATGATACGAAGGCAGTGTTCTACATGACAGTGGAATCGGGGGTGCGATATCTTTTATTCAAGCGAGAAACATTCATGAAGTACTAATGACCTCAACCCAAGGGAGAGCCAGTTACACTTGCTGTACACCCTGCGTTGAGCGAGTATCTTCTTAAACTAAATATCACTGGGCCAGTTGACCACGACTACGATCTTCCACCTGAAGAAATAATCTCTCTCGCTGTGCATCCACCAATGATATCTCTAATTTTGGAGAACCATCAAGTCTATCCAGAACGTATTCACGTCCGGGCTTCTTCAGGCGTGGGTGTCACGGTTGAAGACGTACTGAGGACGATACATGAGGAGCTGAGAATGCCATTGCCCAAGACAAGACAGCAAGACGTAGCCTCATGTAGGGTTGAGCACTTGGGTGGTAGGGACAGGCTCCAGGTTTTACCCAAACACCCAGTTGAAGACACAGCACCCCGTGGGCCCATATTATCCTCTGCAGAGTCTTTGTAAGTTGACAGGCCTTCTGTGATCAGTTTTTCGTTTCAGAGCATTTCGTTCTGACTTTCTTCAGGGATGAACCAACCGCCGCACAGGTATCAGCACTTCCTCGGACAATAAAAGGATTAAAACAAAAAAAAAGTCAGCACTTCCTCAGCCTGTCGCGGAGGCCCCACGACAGCCTGACGCTGAGGACGCTTCGAGCTCGTCGACCCTATCGTGCAGTCCCGAATCGTCGACGGTTACGATGTTCAGCGCGTCGTTGATGCAACAAGATCGAGATGGATATGCCTCCTCTCTCGAAAAGGGCACGTCTTGGAAGGCATCATCGGGGTCCCGAAGCCGGTTAACGAAGAGTAAACCTTCCCAAGTCCCAACCACCACGAGTGCGTTCTGGACCCGGCAGGCGTGTAAGCCAAGCGCTCACCTACTTCATAGACCCCGATGTGCCACCAGTAACGTTGCACTGGAAGCTTCTACCCTTCGACGCCCGACGCTCGAGGGGAAAGCTGGAATTCGACTTTGCGCGCGAAGTAGACGAGATTGTTGTCGCGGAAACCCGAGGGAGTTCACGTCCTCTGACCGTTTTAGAACGGAACAAGCCTGCGGCAAATCCTGTCATTACGGAGATGGACATTTTCTGCCCCGAGTTGCCAGATTGGCCTGTGCACGTCGCGCGTCAATCGGGTATTCGCTGCGTCGACGTCTTCGAGGCCATCTACGATACCTACGACGTGGAACTGACGACCACGGAGCGTACGATCCACCAATCTCGCATCCGAAATATCGAGAGGCGCCGTCCGGGGGGCGCTAGAAAGGGCGTGCGCCGCCGCGACCTTCTCGATGGAAAAACGATGTTCCTTGGGCTCGACTGGAGAACATCTGACTCGCGCTATCCGGATGGATGTTGGTGCCTCAAAGTCGGTACTCCTGTGGGACCCAGGCTGAGGCCGAGAGACCACCGAGAACTTGAAGCGGGATCCCGCTATGGGATACCTGACATGACCACCCCCCCCAATCACCCTACTACTACTAAACCTCTAGTCGGCACCCCAAAACCTGTTGGAAATCGCGGACTCAGAGGAGTACTTCGGTGAGTCGCCGCCCACCCTTCTGCTCATAACTTCACTAAAACCGACCTATATCAGCACCACACCCTCATAAGCATACTATGTAGTTAAAACACGTGACCACCTCTGTACCATAGTAGTACGCGTTTGCGGTATATAAATTCGGATTCAAAAAAAAAAAAAAAAGTCGGCACTCCGTCGCTGTAGCACAATCGGCGCCTTACGATCAGCCCTCTCACCACTCAGTGACCCTTTTTATTTTATTTTATTTTTGGAATCGATTACTGTGCGCCTCGCGTACAGAACCCCATGTAGCACTTCTGTTTTGGTTTACATGACTGACGTGTATATTACTTTAAAATGCCCTGACAGATTGGCGTTCTCCCCTTGATCCTATGACCATGTGTCTGACATAACTGCGGCGAGAGCGGCGAGCACGGGTGTGACGTGGGGATCGTCGGGATGCGGGTGGGAACGCCGCCATTTAATTGGCAGTGCCAGTGAGTAACAGTAGATGTATTTCAATTGCTATATCAAACTATCTATCATACATCAAGCAAATCAAACGCAAAACTAGCCTCATCTGCTTCTCAGGAAATCATGCAATAGCGCCAACGAAGAAGTTGTTCTTCGACCTCCACTCTACGCACCGAGCATTATGCATCAGGCCTCATGCTTCTGCAGGACGTCCACACGCTTCTCGTACAGATCTTGTGCAGGCGCGGCGCCCTCGCGCGCCATCTCGATCGACACTCCCTCCGCCTTGGCAAACACGCGTAAGAAATTTTCGCTGGCGAGCCCGCTCAGTTCGTCCGCATTCCATCCGCGCGAGTACATTTCCGCTATCTGTACAATAGATAGAAACCCCGAGTCAGCATCAGTAGCATTAGGTGGTGCGATAAATGGATGGTAATGAAGAGGAGACGCACGAGCGCGGGGAAGGTCGAGACGTCCTCGAGTCCTTTTATGGTGCTGTCTATGCCGTCAAAGTCACTTCCCAGGCCAACGCTGTGCAGCAACCGCGATGCGACGAATCAGCTTGAGACATGACAGAGCGAGGAGTAAACGGAGAGAGACGCACTGCTCGCGGCCTGTTATACTCGCGACGTGGTCGATGTGGTCCGCGACGGCTTTGAGATCTGCTTTGTCCTTGTCCATGCTCACGTATTCAGGCACAAAGTTGACCTGCATTCGAGCGACAGTAAGTTACGCCGATTCCCATGCCTCGGTCGGCTCTCATCGTGGAACAAGGACGGAGTGGACCCGTACCATTACTACCGCGTCGCGCTGCCCTTCGCCGGTGCCGATATACCGAAGCACCTCGTCCGGCACGTTCCGCGAGACATTGCACACCGCACGAGCTCCAGAGTGGCTCCACATCACGGGCGCACGGGAAATTTTGAGAGCGGCGAGCGCCGTATCGTCCGATGTGTGGGAGAGGTCGACGAGGACTCCGAGACGATTGAGTTCGTAGATGAGCGTTTCGCCGAACGGACTGACGCCGCGGTTTTCGGGCCTCGGTGAGGTAGTGGATGAGAAAGGGGGACAGAAGGGAGCCGTACCTCAGCCCATGGTGGAGCGGTTTGAGTGCCTCCAATATTCCGCACGAATCCGCGAACACGTTGTGGCAGAAATGCGTGAGTGTGAGGTAGCGCACGCCGAGGGCGGCAAACTGGCGCAGCGCGCCGAGAGAATTGCCAAGGTGGTGTGCTCTGCGTTCCGGGTGAGAATAAAGAGACGGTCGGAGAACGAACGGGACGACCCTTCGAGTCCAAAAAGTGCGGCGATCTTACCACGCTGTACCGCTTTAGTAACGTCACGTGGATTCAGCGCGATCTGGAACGTCTGGGATAGTATATCAGGACAACGGAACATACGTTTGCAGAAGAGAGATGGAACGCACGTCCGAGTGCTTGTGGATTAGCTGGTGAGAGATGTCTACCTGCTCCAGCGCGTCGCTGCAGACATGTCGTTTAGTTTGGGTGTGTGTCTAGAAAAGTGAGCGCCTACCGTACGCTCGAAGTTGCCTTGAGGAAGTCCTCGCCTGGATCTTCACCACCGCTCTCTGGACATGGCACATATATTGACCTGCAAGCCCAGAGGGTGAGAGACGATCGAAGAGTGAGGGCTCGGACGAAGAAGCGGAAGTTAACGCACCAGAAGAACCCGCCAACGTGCCCAGCGCGCAGACGAGGAATGTCGACTTCACCTGGCATGGGCTTATCCAGGTCGATCGCACTTGCGTTGTTGTTATACTCCAGGCGGGCAAGCCACGCAAGGTCGATATGACCATCCTGTCGTTAATCGGAAGCAAAATCCCGGCCATGGATGGACAAGATAGAGCAAATAATGAAGAAAGTGTAAGAGGAGAAAGTGCCACTCAACCAAGAGGCAGGAACAACAGGAAGGGATGCAGAACGTACGATGACGGGAGTCCTGCTCAAGATTACGTCTGCAGCCTCGCGCGGATCGTCCGGGAGCCAACGGAGCCAACCACCGCTGATCCACAAGGAGGGTTGTTTCGTAAAGAGGACGGCCCCGAGTGCGATGAGAGCGATGAGAACGGGCGCCGCGTAGGCAAAGATGCGCGGGCGGCGGTTACTAGCCTGAGCATGGGCCGGGTTGTTTGGGTGTAAAAGGGCGGTGGCTTGGTCGGGTGGTTGAGCGGACGTTGCGCTGTTCATAGCTGGTGGTCGTAGTCAGAAAAGGGACTTACTAGGAGCGCCTCCGCGCCTACCCCTCATGGCCTCATGGAAGACTGTGCATCGCATCGATTCCCATGGGCCCGAAGGTCCGGAACTCAATTAGTGCACGCAAGTCACTAACAAGGACGAGGGCGATGATTCTTCAATATCAACAGAGACGAATTGTTTGGGGGTCCATCCGCTGCGAGTGCTCTCTGAGAAGACTCGGGACCGTTGTGAAAGGCCCGCGCACGACGTACGATGCTCTGCTTGTCGTGATCCGAGCCGGGGTTAGCCGAGGGTGCGGGGGTGTTATCACATGTTACCGGAAAAGGGTACTTAACTCCCTCTTCCTTCGCCTTTTCATTTTCCTATCCTCATGGCACAGGTCATCGTAGTCGGTGGTGGTCTCGCAGGCCTCTCTGCCGCGCATACCCTTCTCGAGCGTGGCGCTAATGTCCTCCTCCTCGACAAGCAGGGGTGCGCCTTTCCTTGTCACTTTCCCCCCACTAGCTAATTTTTTGCGTTCCCACTATGAGGTTCATGGGTGGTAACTCTACCAAAGCTACGTCAGGCATCAACGGTGCTGGAACCCAGACTCAGCAAGATCATGGCATCGCAGACTCGGCCAAGATTTTCTTCGACGATACCAAACATTCAGTGCGTATCCTCAGGACTTTTACTTCTGAATTGGTCCTCAAATCGCTCTCCCTATCGCAACGTAGGCTCGGGATCTCGCGCGTGATGACCTCATCCGTGTTCTCACTGGTCGCTCAGGAGATGCCGTAAACTGGCTTCAAAGCAAGTTTGGCCTCGATCTCTCCAAGGTCTCTCGCCTTGGTGGACATTCTCAACCTCGAACTCATCGTGGTGATGCACAATTCCCTGGCATGGTCATCACTTACGCTCAACTCGAGCGTCTCGAGGACCTCGCCCAATCCATTCCTGACCGCGTCAAGATCCTTAAAAAGGCGCGTGTGACGAAAGTCCTCAAAGACGAGTCGGGTACCATCACCGGTGTCGAGTACGTTCAAGGTGGCAAGACTGCCACCGCACTTGGTCCCGTCATTCTTGCCACCGGTGGCTACGCGGCCGATTTCACTAGCGACTCATTGTTGAAGAAATACCGTCCCGAGCTCTGGGACCTACCAACAACCAACGGAGAACACTCCACCGGTGACGGTCACAAGCTCGCAATATTTGCTGGTGCAAGTGCGGTCGACATGGAGAAGGTGCAAGTGCACCCAACTGGTCTCGTTGACCCCAAGGAGCCTGATGCCAAGGTCAAGTTCCTTGCTGCTGAGGCACTTCGAGGTGTTGGTGGTCTCCTACTCGACAACGAAGGCCAGCGCTTCGTCGACGAACTCCAACATCGTGACTTTGTAACTGGAAAGATCTGGGAGAATGGCAAGTACCCGATTCGGCTCGTCCTTAATGGCAAGGCGAGCAAAGAAATCGAGTGGCACTGCAAGCATTATGTGGGTCGCGGGCTCATGAAGAAATTCGACTCTGGCGAGGCACTTGCCAAGGAATTTGGCCTCTCCCCTTTGGTACTTAAGAAGACCTTCGACGACTATAACTTGGCGGCGAAGACCAAGAAGGACAGGTTTGCGAAGAAGGTGTGGCACTCATTTCACCCTCGAACCTGCACTTTGCTCATATCCTCAAAAAGTTCTTTTCAGACGACAACTGGACGCTTAACGATATATTCCATGTTGCCATCATGACTCCTGTGTTACATTACACTATGGGTGGTCTCGAGATTGACCCAGAAGCGCGCGTGCTCGCGCCTGGCGGTGCGCCGCTCTCGGGATTATTCGCTGCGGGTGAAGTCGCTGGTGGTGTTCATGGTGCTAATCGGCTCGGCGGGTCTTCATTACTCGGCTGCGTCGTGTTTGGGCGCGTTGCCGGAGATGCCGCCGCGGCATACTTGTTACAAAACTACGGTAGCGTGAGCGGAAGGGCCGCAGGACGTATAGCTGGCGTTTCGGCGCACCTTGGTTCCCCGCACCCTGAAACGAAGAAGGCGAAGGAGGAAGTGGCAACTAGCTCGGGTGCTGCGTCGTCATCGACACCAACCTCTGGAGGGAAGTCATACACGGTTGACGAGGTTGCAACGCACAACAAAAAGGAAGACATTTGGGTCATTATTGACGGACAGGTGCTCGACGTGACCAAGTTTATGCCAGACCATCCTGGTGGCGAGAAAGCCATTTTACTGTATGCTGGCCGTGATGCGACAGAGGAGTTCAATATGTTACATGACCCCAAGGTCATTCCACGGTATGCACCAGATGCTGTGATTGGGCGGGTACGGAAGTAGGCGCGTCAATAAGTAACTAGTACCAGGGCAGGGGTAATTGTAGTGCAGTTGTAGGTCGACCCTAATTTCTATATTGGCATTCAAGTTTGCTATCAGGAGACCAATACGGTGATATATAGGATGAACTGCTTTCCGAGGATTGTCCCCAGAAGTTGCAAACATCCTTTATTTTTTTCAGTCTGATCTGTCGCGACGAGTTCCCGTCGCAGTGCCGTACCTTGCCGACAGTCTGTAGGCACACCTCTAGGCTGTGGTTCATTCGCTCTCTTGTCCCTTCGAACCTCGGATCCCGTGAATACCGAACTGATTGAGGACCCCGCCGCGGCGGCTGAGGAAGTAATGATAGGGTGCATTGCATTTCCATCACTCTCAAGTTTTGTTCTCTTTGGTATGAGGAATTGAGTGCGATGCTCCGCGAAGAAGCTCGACTCGGGATCGCGGTTCTGGCTGCGTCGACCGGGTCGTCATCTCTGATGGTTTCCACGACGTAAAGTCGGTCGATGCAATGTTGGCTCCGCTTATTCCTCATTATCAAGGATGGGATACGATATGGAAAGTTGCATGCTAATATGCAAATGATACTGTGCTTTTGTAAGTCTGGACAGTTTAAGGGCATTGTAAACTTGGTTCCAAAGTTGTCCTTTGCTTTGAGGTCACTTCAATTGCCAACAATTGGCTCACGCAGACGCTGGAGTATAGAGAGGGTCGCGGTTAGCTGGATGGCGGTGTAAGAGTTCTTTCTTTCGTGTCGTAGTGTTCGATTTGATACCGTTTTTTATTGCTCCGCGGAAGAAGGGTCTTCTTGGAAAATGTTAATTATGGTGGCTTGATAGGTCTGGCGGCGTGATCCCGTGAATCCCGATCCGGGGGAAATCGCTGAGCCCTCCGCGGTGTACGAGCACACACACACAACAGGGGTCGAAGCCCGTCGGCTGTTGTCTTTCATTCTTTTTTTTTCGTCAAGAACCGAAAGAAGTTGGTTATAAGGTACCGTTCTGTAGTGCTCATCTGCCCCCACGTCGGTAACAACTGGCCCGGAAGAAGAACGAAGAAGGTGAAGGTGGTTTGGAGCCGCCGCCGCTGCCGCCCACATTAATATTGACGCCGGTTTCTCTCAACAGCCGACTGCGTGTGACCGGTCCCCGAGGTGCACGGTTGGCATCCCGCGGGTTCGGCAAGCGGTCGGCATGACGGAAGTGCAGGCGTACGGGAACAAAAGGGAGGGGTCACGAGTCCTGCAAGTGGATGCGTGGCAGCTTTACACGGGTCGAGGTGATGATTCCAGAGAGTCGGACAGTGTCCCATTCATGGATCATGTCTTTCCAACGTTGTTGCTTGTATATAAATACATTCTATCTAGGCTGCGGTCGGCGCTGTGCCTTGTGATGACGAGGGAAGAACAGTGGCAGGAACTTGAACTTTGTAGGGTGACTGCGCTGCTCCGAGTCCGAGACTCACGGTGCCGAGCAACACGAGACGGTTCATTTTGGAACCAAGTGTGGTGGAGAGAGCACTTCTTGAGTGTTCGGTTTGTTTTGCGGTGTGCGGAGCCTGAGGAGGTGTGTGATCGGTGCGTTATCACCCTTGGAATCCGCGGCGACATCATCGGCGGTGAGTGAGATAGGTATGTCATGGCACTCACTTGAACCGGACATACGGAGCCCCTAAAAATACGCGTCACACTTTTGTCGTCCAGGGGTCAGGAATACACCGTGCTTCAGCCTTCAAGTTGTAGTAAAGGGATGTTTATTTTCCTTCATTTGACGAGTGAGGAGTAGCTAGCTGATTATCTAAGCGTCCATGCGTCCATGAGCTTCAAGGACATTATCGTCGTCTCTGCGAAGACGTCCAGGACGACTAGCGTAACTGAACAGTGCAGGCTGTGCAGGTGTAGTCACGAGAAGACTTGGAATGGAAGCGCCACACGTGATGAAGACATCAAAACCTTGAGCGAAAACCTTCAGCATGAAGAGTACTGAGGCGCCAGCTCTGCTCGGTGCGAAACCTTGATTAGCGCTATCATAGCCTGAGGACAACTTCAGTTGAACTGAGTACTAATGACAAAGTACAGCCTGAGCCAATACGGAACTTCAAGTGGCAGCGAAACGACAAGCTGATAGTGACTCTGTCCATAGCCAATCACGGTGCATCGTGATAGACTGTCAACCGCGACGGTGTGGACTCGGAAGCTCACCGTTGTCCTAGTGCCTTTTCGCGTACGTGTCTCAGGCTGTTTCTCCGCTACCCCTGCCGCGGCGAATTCTTATCCCTGCCATCAACGATTTACCGCTGCTATTCAGAAACTTCCCCATGTTGCTTCGATTAGTCGCGGTGGCCAATAATTTTGCAGTACTGCGAATCTAGTGCGATGGGTAATCTCCAATGTTCCCTCATCTGGTCGCATCATGTCATCGCACGTAGTTCAAATGAATGGCCGCTCAAACTCTTTTCTGTTCTTTTGGTCTCTCTTTGCCTTCCCTTTTCTCGCTCGACACAGTGCTTGCGGAGATCTCCTGCTGGGCCATGTTGGTCGCCATTTCACCATCTGCGATACATAAGGTCGTGCATGATTTGCACCTCGCGGTGGACGCGCGGTACCTGAGTGGTAGGTGTACATCTTTGCTAGTAGTTCTACTTCAAGTTAAAGAGGAACGCTGATCTTGACTTTGATCGCCCCGCAACAGCCGCCGGGCTTGTCGCGATGCTATACGATCACGCCTTGACCTTCGGCGATGAGGTTCGGCTGATTTGGGCGGCCCCTTCGTCAGTTGTGAAGTGGATGTTCTTGACAAATCGATACTTGACGGGGGTGTGCCTGGTGGCAGTTGCCAATGGTGCGTGTGAAGCTGCCGACGTCTCCATGCTCAATTTCCGTCTTAGAAATGTTGGGGCTTAACGGCCGTCCGTATAGCGATGAAGTGAGTCAACGTGCGGTTTACACAGATTGTCGCGATGCTGACACCGTGCAGGCGTGGGGGGTTTCGTGGTTTCATCCCTCTACCCTAACTGACGAGGACGAAGCTGTCAGATATTGATCGCAACCGTGAGCGTTTATGGCATCTTCTCGACACTCACAATTACCTTGCTCGCCTTTTTGCGAGTGTTCGTACTGTGGGATAAATCGCCTGTGTGTATACGAACAGATTCTCAAGTTGTTGAGTGTTAGCTTACCACTCGATTTATTAATCAGCAGATCGGACTTTGGCTTAGTGTCGCCATGATGTTCAGCGGCTTTGTCACTGTCATTTGCATAGTCATATCAGTATTTCTTGTTCAATGTAAGGTCTTCCTCCTCAAACGCATTTAAAATGTACCGTCATGCCATTTCTCTCAGCATTCGTCAAGTATGATGCACTTTCCCGAATGTGCATTTTCACAAAAACAGGCCCCTCCATCATTGGGGTTTGGATAGCACCGGTGGGTAGCCTTTGATTGCTGATTTAATTTCCCTACATTCTTAAACGACCTTCAGTTGTTCTTTGAAATCTTGGTGATTTTCCTGGTATCGTATAACGCCCTTTCACGTCCACGGGGACCTGAACGGCCTTTGGTGCGGGTTCTGTACCGCGACGGCTTAATGTTCTTTGTTGTGAGTGGAAGACATCAATATCCTAGCTGGTACACAGGCTCATCAAGGCTCACTAGGCCATTGCGTTTCTTCGCGCGACGAATCTTGTATTCTCGTTCATCACTGCGCCTGGGCTTATCGCCTTCCCTCTATTGTACGTGCTGACTTCTGAACCTCCTAACATCTGAAGGGGCTGAGCACGGAGCTTTGAACAGTTTTATCTGGGCAATGTCCACGGTGGCCATCAATCGTATGATAATACACGCACGCTCATCTGAGGATGAGTGCGACTCCGGGTCGGACCCCGACGAGGAAAATTTACGTGAAGCCACCGTGTCAATTTCTCGGGAGTCTGCGGGGTCTGCTCATGATTCCTACCCAATGGAGCCGTCATCCGACATTGAGTTACGTCCAAGTCCTTACCAGACCACTGGCAGGTGAATTTGTATGTTATTGAGCCCGTCAAGGCAGCCTTGAGCCCTTGAAAAAAAACTTCACATTTTCATACTCTTTTACTTGTCCTTCTCCGTCGGCATGGGCAGGGCACGGGGTCACCATCTCGACGCATCGTTAATTTTCGCTGGCGACACATTGATGCATCAGTCCTAGTGGTTGGCTCAGTCGCTCTGATCTCAATTCGTCATGTATAGAACCTAACTAGCATATTTAAAAAGGAATACATACATATGTCTAATTATTTCATCGGCGTAACTACTGTATTGTGCACTGAATTTGCACTGATGGTCTGGGTGGGAGAGTGAGTTTCGGCACCGAGGAGGCGGCCTTTTCCTCTCAACGGAAATGCCGGGCCGTTCTTCGCCAACTGTCCCCAAGTCCAGTCTCTTCGAGGGAGTGACACGATACGTAGAATCGTTTTCGACATCAAGTAATTTTGACCGGTTCCGCCAAAGGCCCACGTCAGTCCGGGTTTCGGATGCGCGACGCGTCGTATCGGCCACTGTTGCGGCCTACAGTACTTGCTGTGTCAAACTGTCGCCGCCGCAACAGCCCCTGTACCTTGATCACCCATTCCTCCGTGATTAGTTAGTTCCATTTACTTCTTTCATCGTTGCGTCTTGATTCTCCATCATAAGCCAACACAACTTTCTCCGTGTCGATGGTACGGATGAACAGTGTACGGGCTGCAGATTTATGCGGGATATTTGTCACATATCGCTTAGGTTACCTCCAAATTCCAGGATTCACCCCCCCGTGTGAGCTCCCTTCAGCAGCACAGCGTTTAATGTTCTACATCAACTGCGACTGCGGTGGCAGGCAGGAAGGTCCGCCTGCGCCAGGGCGTCGAGTGTTGGCTCGCAATGTCAGCCACGATTCCTAGAAAGGCAAACTTTATCGTTTTCGTGTCATCTGTCTGATCGATCGCTGCTTATCGTCATGCCTCCCATCAAAAGATGGCATTTCATGTGGAGGTGCTCTAGGCGTTCGAGCGCGCCGGTCTCGCTTGTAATTGCAATATTTAATTGTATGTTCCCACAGTAACACATGGGGGCCTTTCGGGTATCATTAGGCTTAATATGTACCCAGATTTGTACTTCCGCGCTCATTGTGGCCTTCTTCCGCACCATCACCATTCGTTCTCCCAGGGCCGGTTCCCCATTTTTCGACCACTTTGCCGTCAGCGCCAGCGCTGCCGTTTGTATTCTCTACAGGACTTATTGTATCACGCTAGCAGCTGTGCTGCTGTGACGACTACCATGGCCATAGCCGGGTATAGTTTCGCTCCGTCGAACAACTATACCACGTCCTTGCCTTTGGCCGATGGCACACTCTTTACTATTATTAATACATACTCAGAGTCGCAGTCAAAGGCAGTCATTGTACGTGGATATCCCCTTCTTGATGGTACATCCCTTTCTCATGCCGGACAGGCACTTGTCGTTGTATCCTGTGTTTCCTTAGTCGCTACCATCGGACTGTTATGTGCGATCGCTGTACGTTGAAGTTGATTGCCTTCTGGCCCGGTAGCTATATTCCCTTGATCCTGATGTTTTTTGAAGATATCTGCGTTCAATACACGCACAGTCAAAGACCCAAACATGTTCGTACGGTCACATCTCGCTTTCTATTTTGTCTCGCTACTCCTCAGTGACATACTACAATGTGAGTTTCTGTCTGTACACACTCCCTCATTTAGATCCGCCCCTTGTCTTGAACGAAACCGCTAAAATTCCGTAATCTTTTCATAGCAATTGGCTCAATCATGAACTCGGCGTGGGTGCGCGAAAAGGCCGTAGTTTACGGCTCGCTGTGTACAGCACAAGGTAAGGAGTTGGAAGCATGTTCGTGTTGAGTTCACTGACACACACCTACTAAGGTATCATCAAGCACACTGCGGATGTCGGCATTGCAGTCTGGTAAGTCTCCTGTGATGTGTCGGGAAGCACGATTGCTTGACAGCTTTGTCCTAGGTCTTTGGTACGACCTATGAGTTGGCCTCGATACAACTGACGTTGTGCTCACCGCGCTGCAGGTCATTGCGACTCGCACATTTTACGTCCTCGTCCTCCGCTTCGATGACAAGCATTATATGACGTGGCTCGTATTGGTCGCCCAGTGGTCTTTCGTTGGTGCGCTTGTTATTGCTGGGCCAGCAACAGCCAGGACCGATAAACACGGCCCGTTCTGTGAGCAGCCTTGATTGAAACTCGCTTGTCCCCCGATTATATTGACAAATCTTTAGATGGCATTTCTGGAGAGTGGTGTTGGATAGCTCCGAACTATGTGACCCAGCGTATTGTGTGCGTAGTTTAAGTCTTAAAGCTTCTGATATCAATGACTCATGATGTCCTCACAGCTTAGATTACATGGTCGTAAGTTTTCAGACAAGCCCTGCCTAGTTTTACCTGAAGTTTCTACAGATATTCATGTCTGCGCTACTTGCGTCTATCCTCTACTCGTTCGTGTTTTTGAGACTGCGCGGGATCGTCCGCGCTCGGGCTCCTTCGACATCCATCGCATCGGCGAAGGAGGAGCTCCACGAGAAGTATGAACACAGATTAGCACGCCAGATGCTATTGTATCCCGTATGTATTCAGTCCACAGTCCGCCCAAGCCGTTTAACGCGAGTCTCGCAGATTGCATACACGATCATGATTATTCCCATTACATGCTGTCGGTTCCTCGCGTGGTCAGGCCACAACGTTCCCTTCGCCGCCACTGTTTTCAGGTGCGATCTACTGTATTCCCGTGACCTAGTAACTAATTCTCTATTCTCAGTGACTTTGTTTACCTTCTAAGTGGTTCGTCGAACGATCTAGCATGATTTGAATCTCTAAATCCTCTAACTATCCGACTTTAGGTCTCGTCCATGTGATCCTCTTTGCTTGCACACGCCGTATTCTGCCTCCGTGTTCAATCTTACCAAAGTTCCTAATCTCCAGGCCAAAGGTTCTTCTTACGTCTACAGCAGTGGCCAGTAACGACTTTGATAGTTACTACGAGCGTTCGGTGTCCAATTACTCGATGTCTACCGATGACGAGAAGAACCTGAAGAAGGGCCATCCAAATGGTCGTGCACCCGCCCCTCCCCCTGGTATCATCGAAACAGACAACCCATTCTGGGATCCCGTGCTTCCTCCCATCGACGAGGCGATCGTCAAGCGCGTGCACAGCCCCGACTCTGAATACAGCTCCGCACCCCCATCGCCCCACCACAAGCCCCGTCCGTTGACACCTGTAGCTGCGGATTACGTCGACCGGTCAGTCCTACCCGAACCGTCCAGCCCGCAGGACCCTTTGCCCTGGCCCGCGCAGGACGAAGCGCGTCTAGCACAGGGCCCGGTTATGCCAGTGCCGACGCCGCTCAAGCACCGAGAACACGAGGAGATAGAGGTGCCTACGAGCCCAGACAGCGTGCTCCAATACTACCATAGTAGTCACTAAGCGTCTGTCATTATCCGTAGTAAAATACTGACTTTTGACTCTTACTTTCCTGCATGTACGTTTAGTCTGTACTATGAACAGTATATGCAGTAATGATTGGGCTTTGTAGCGGGAAGTAGGAGGCGCTGATGATGACTAGATGCGTTGACTAATCTGAGCGAGGACGACTGCAGAACGTGCATCGGGGGGCGCCAACCCAGTAAGCGCTTCGACACACCAAGCGCTCGCTTTCGCAACCACGTCCTCGGGTCCTGCTGTCTCCTCGGGATCCGAGGGGATATCGAACGTCACATGATCAGCACAACCGGATTATTTGTGACTTGCTGATGCAGTGATGAGAGTCGCCTGCTGGGCCAATCCCGACCCTGAGCCATGTAGGCAAAGCAACGCTGCGCTGAGGGCGCACGAGGAGTTGAGACGCAACTGCGGAGCGCGTCTCTCTCTCTCTCTGTCTGCATCTGCATATCTCTGGCTCGATACGTCCCTACCCGACGCTCCCGTGGACCCAGCCTCAGCGTTCGTACTTCCTGCATATCAATTGAAACCGATCAGATGGGCACGGCACAGCACGGGCACTGGCACTCCGCTCCGAGTCGGGCTCAGGCCAGTTAGTGGCACAGACCGGAATTGAAACTTGCGACGTTTTACAGACGTGCCATACAGAGCTGCCAGTGGACCCCGCCCTCAGGGCCGTCAAACTACAATTTGCCGTCGTCGTTTCATTCTGGCGGCCCTCTCAAGGCACAATGGCGAAAAAAAAAGGCAAAGTCTTTTTTTACTGCGCCACTCCATGTGGGACGTCCTCAGGGCCAAACGTAAAACATCAAACATGACACGACGCCAACTGCTTACTCTATTCGACCATTACCACATCACTGTATACTGTTCGATATAATATTGTAGGGCCCGAATGCACTCTCTCGAAATTACCTCGCGGCTGTCACACTAGGGCGACATCTGCGGCGCCCGTCGAGGGACGGCAACCGTATGCCGTCTATGTCAGGGTAGAGGATCCACATGATAGGGATTGATCATCGTTTTCCGTACGCCAATGAGCGAGGGCAAGCACATAGAGTACTACGTAGGGGATCATACTATCAAACGGGCACTTCAGCCCTAGCTTCTGATGACGAATTGTAACGCCGGCGTGGTAAGGCATTATCCCCCCTTCCGTCTTCCAGGACGACTCGAAGCGTGACGACGAGTCCGGACAGCCGTGGGTCATTGATGAGTTTTGTTTTTCCCCAGGCCATAATTAGCGAGGTGTATCTACGGGACGTCACACTGCCATGGTTTCTCCCGGAGAAACTCCAGCCCCCTTTTCTGCTGCGAAAGTCTGATAGCGACGCAGATTGTGGAGCGTTAGCGAAGCCTAGCGCGAGAGCGGAGGGCGTGGTATCAGATCTCGAAGGTCCGAAACACTGGTGTGTCGCATCTATATTCCAGACGTGGATCGGGCCGCTTCCAGCAGCCCAGCCCCTTCGTCGTCCCTTGATCGATCAACGCGCGTGACTGGGATCTTGGATGAGTAGGACTGAGACTCTCAATGAGGGAACTAACGATGCCCGAGAGAGAAGTGTTTTGTGGTGTGGTGCAAGGGCACAAATCAGGACGATGATAGCTTCGACGCAGTTCATGTGACGGACGGACGTTCGTCTTTGCAGCAGCCAGAGTTGCGGTTCTAGGCGATTAAAGAAGATATTCCGATGAACCTTATCATTTCTGGCCAAGTAGACCGCTAGCTAACCTTGGATGTTCGAAACCCGACATCTCGCCAGACGCGCGCCTCGTTGCCTTCTCCTATCAAAAATGGGAAACCCCTCAAGGCAAATCTATCTACCCGACTCCATCATTTGGTGTCTCGGGCGCGTCGCGTGGTACCACATAGCACCGGTGCTTGGATCCGTACTGAATTGTCAGAATGTCGCTGAAAGTTTCCGCGACGACCCTGGTACCATATCTCAGGTTTGCTGACCATCTACAAGTATTGAAATGTCCTCCAAAAGGCTAGATTGTGCAATTAGCGATCAAACGCTTCTTTGACGGCAGCTAGAGTCTCGGTCTCGGTGCGTTGTATCTTCGTAAGGCAGACTACCAGCCCAAGGGTAAGCTCGTATTGAAGGTGGGGTGCAGGACACGGAGTTCTCACCAGACACGTCAGCTCACGATCCACAAGCGCCGGATTGCGTTAGCAACATCTGCGATACGTCGGACGAAATCACAGATTCCAATCGATGTATCTGGTTCATGCACGAGCGTAAGCGTTGCGTTACGAAGTTGAGGATCACTGAAAGCGCTCTCAGCATCACATCGAGGCTGCTCAAGTAAGCCTTGGCCGATGTACGCGAAAGAATTCTTCCTTAAATAGAACACCGTGGTCAGAGCGCTCCCTCGGCGCATGAAGAAATCTAGGCACTGGCGATCTTCACGCGGAAGGAACAGCCGCGGGATGGGAGGGAATTTGGGGGTTAAATCGCTCGTTCACGGGCCGAAACCGATATCAGAATTCTGCGAGACAAGCTTGTATTCCATACGTCCACATTACGCAAAGTTATTCCTAAGACCTGCGCGGCAGGGGTTAGCACAGATATCAATGGCCATAAATTTCCGGCACCTCTGATGACTAAGAACGGCGAGGGAAGGTACTAGTCCTCGACAATCGGCTGTCTCTTTTTCCTGTGTTCTTCAATGCGCTTCCTCATCGCCGTTCGGGCACCTTCTGCTGCTGCATCTAACCGCCCAGCTTTGGCCAGCGCTAGGGCCAATGAGTGGATCATTCCAACGTAATTGTGCCGGCGCAGGCTGTTTTCGAACTGGGGGTGATCATAGTAAGTGAAGATGGCAAAAAATTGAGGAGAAAACACACAGCCCAGCGTTCACGTTTTGCGTGTTCGTCAGCAAGGCGTTGTGCAAGTTCGGCTTCTCGGTTGCCATGCCCGGACGTCTGTGCCTCAGCAAGCTCGGTCTGCAGAGTCGGCAAAGGGTCATCATGTAATGCGAGCAGACTAAATTCCAGCTGAATACCCAGTCAATTCAATAGGTACAAGCATTAATGAATATTACGAACTGATCCCGCCGGGTAGGTGGCAATACGTGCTTCAATAGCCCCTCTGAGAGCCAGTTAGAGTCCACAGGGTCACCGCAAGAATAGGGGTTCATATACCGTGCTCGCGCGACCCAGCCCTCACCGTCCTCTTCGTAAGGACCATGGGTGATCGGCGACTGCTTGAGCCCGTCGAGTTCGTACACGGAGCCAAGTACGGGAAGATACACGATAAAATGATATGCATCTTCGGTCGTCCTGGGCAGATCTAGGCCATCAAGAGAGATGGCGGATGGTGGCGAAAGCGCGTTATGCGCCGCACGCAACCAATCTGCACTGGTAACGGCAAGCCCGCGCGTCTGCGGGTCCATACCTGTCGTGAAGGACAACAGTTCCCGCAATTCAGGCCCTGAAGTCAAGTCGGGGATGTTCCCGAGTGCATTGAGTACGGCGAGTGTCGCGCATGCGTTTTGGACGACCTGATTGGCGAAAAATCCGGGGAAAGCGACGTCGTATGCACCGCCAGTCGCTTCCGGCTCGCCCGCGCCAGGGAGCCATTTGAACAGGAAGATGAGTGCCCGGACGGGTTGTAATGGCTCGAGCGAGACTGGATCGAGGGCATAGAGGTCATCGACGATGAGCGGTACGCCAAGGGACTTGAGAAGTTCGCTGCGGCGCAGTCAACACAGGTCGATCAACGGGTGCTGACAGAGTGAAACACGCAAGACGATGCGACGACGCACGTAAAGACGCCAGGATCTGATTCGGTCAGCTGCCAACCACTAGAGTCATCCTCGTCTGACATTCTCGGGTAGTTGAATACGTTTGATTGTTATGGAGGGGGGAGGTTGCAGTCGGCTGCTGTCGCTGGCGCCGCGACGCGTCTCCTCAACCTTGGCCCACGTGGACTTTTTCTTTTTCATTATTGCGCCGCCGAGCGCCTCGAAGGACACGGAATCCGACTCAGTCCCTTCTCTGCATCGTGATATCATCTCCCCGGACGTCGTTCGTAACAATGCGCGTGATTGCGAAGATTTCTTTTTCTCTGTGGAGCGCCATATGTACAGCCATGACACAACTCGGATTCGACGGCCTTCAGTTCGAGTCATAGATCACGCCTCATGATTTTAGTTGTAATCAAATATCATCGACCCTGCACGCCAGCATATTGACATTTGAAAGCTTACGAACTACCCCAGCACAACGATGCATCAATTACCTATGACGGGCACGCAAACGTCCTTCGGCAACTCTCTCCCTCGATGAACCTAGTGCCGCATAGACGCCCATCAATGTTCCATCATTCATGATCGATTTTAGTCAAGGCGCAGATGTTGAACATGATGGCCCTCGTTTTTCTCCCCCCCCTGTTGCGCTCGGAGACTTTGGATGCAGGTGATATTCAGCCGATGAACCGAGCGAGTACGGACCACGCTTCAACAAGTTGGCATCCTCGGATATGTACGGCGAGAGACGTCTGTTTCCATATTTTGTCTCTACGGGGTCACCGGTCACCTCTTTCTATAATCGATAGCTGTACGCTTTCCTGGCTACCAGCCTCTCGTTATGGATCGACTCGGAGTGCGCCATGGCTGTGTTTCGAGGGTACGAATGCCAATATTTTGGGACCTCGTTATCGTTAGTCCAAAGTAAGACGACTTACCATATTAGGGGGCGGATCATAGAATTCAACGGCGAGTCGGCGAGTTTTGAGAGGAGAGAAGAAAAAGAGTTTTCAGACTGTGCTATCTATAGCGACTTGGTCGGGGCGCGACAACACGCCAACTGCCCGGGCCGGGCCCGGCCGCTCAAGGTCCGAAGTGCAGAGGGGCGCGCCCGCACTGCCCTGTACTCGCATGCCAGTGAATGAGCGTGTCTATGACCCCCCTTAAGGGCCAGCGAAACGCATATGACCCTCGAAGACACACAAGGAGAAGGTGATGCCCTATCCGAGGGCCTGCGGGATGTGCATTTTGCAACTATAGAAGAGAAAAAGCGTCTGTGGATACGCGACGCGCTCATCAACACACTCTTTATCGCGTCATGGTGCGTCGGAAGCGTCCTAAACAGTCCACCTGTGACCCCAATGCTATCCCATACTATAGGTTCGTTCTTGCTCTACTGCTGTCCTTGTACAACAAATGGATGTTTGCGCCCGAACACTTTGGATTCCCGCTCCCGCTCTTCGTCACGATGCTACACATGTTCATTCAGACCGCATTGGCGTCCGTTCTGCGCTTTGGCTGGCCACGCAGGTTCCGTCCGGAGCATGACCCATCAAAAGAAGTCTACGTGTGAGCACCTGTTTCTTCCTTTCCATTTTCCCCATTTCCGACTCTTGGTGCGCGTCTGGTGGACTGTTCACCAACACTGGTCTCGAGCTTTACGACATGCCATCGCAAGAGATCTGTATTCTAACGCTCACGTCTTTCATACCATCAGAAAGAGGGCCATCCCGGCGGCCGTCAGCACCGGCCTCGATATTGGCCTATCAAACCTATCTCTCAAAACGATCACCCTTTCTTTCTACAGTAAGCATTACGCTACGCACATACTCCAGCAATTTCTCACCGATAGCGCTGACCCCCCCCCCCCCCCCAACCCCATTGACAGCTATGTGCAAGTCCTCCTCACTTGTATTCGTCTTGGGGTTTGCTTTCCTCTTCCGCCTAGAGACTTTCTCCCTTCGACTTATCGGCGTCATCCTCCTCATCTCTGCTGGCGTGCTTCTGATGGTGGCGACGGAGACACATTTTGTCCTTGGTGGTTTCATTCTCGTTTTCTCGGCCAGCGCACTCGCGGGGCTACGCTGGTCCCTCACGCAATTGCTCATGCGCGACAGGCGCTCCGGACTGAACCACCCTGTCGCGACCATCTTCTGGCTGGCCCCTGTCATGGGTCTTACCATGGCTGTCGTCAGCATCTTCCTTGAGAGCTGGGGGGAACTGCTCGGCTCACGCTTCCTGGACGGCCCAAGCGCTACCTTAAGGACAGTCGGGCTTCTCATTTTTCCGGGAGTCCTCGCATTTTGTATGGTCCTCACCGAATACTAGTGCGTGCCTCTGTGCTACTTACTCGGTGTCGGTCGGTGTCATAGTGATTATTGTTATTTGTTATTATGCATTTCAGCATAATCCACCGAGTGGGTGCCGTGCCAATGTCAATTGCCGGAATCGCAAAGGAAGTTGCAACTATCAGCGTATCGGCCTTACTATTTGGCGACGAACTTACTCCCCTGAACATCACCGGTGTTGCGGTAACTGTCTGTGGTAGGTCCACATTGGCACTTCGTTGAGCCAATACCGTCGTTGCGCGGCTCCGTGTGTCTCCCCGTTATTCTGAAACTGCTTCACTTCTTTAGGTATTGGCCTATTCACGCACCACAAATATCGCAAGAGGCTGGAGTCAGATATACCCCTCGACCCTCATGGACAGCCGCTCGACCCAGAGGATGATGTGGGGGTGGGGTCAGGGAGCGTAGCGCTGCGCGATGGTTACGGTATAACCTCGGCTGGACACGTTGATGGTGGCAGAATGGCGGTACGTCCACAGTGTCGTTCTGCGCGTCCGCTATGGATGGACATCTGACGCGTAACAACGCAGCTCGAACCACTTTTGCCGACGAGTGAAGGCCTGCAAGATGGGGATCACGTAAATTTTGATTCGGATGTAGATAATAGCGATGGTGATAGTGACACCGTCTCACAGGACCGCTAGTGCGACGACTTGGTGTGCTGACACTATTATTACCATATAATTTGGTAGTCTGCTGGCCTGTAACTCCGAAGCGTGAGGCTTCCAAGATCTGCATCCGCCGCAACGGTGATCGAATCTATACCCATAGACCATAAGCTCCCCCCACGGAGCTCGCGAAGGATTTCCTGGGGCGTAGCGGGACGATGAACCGAATGTTATCGGGCCCCTGCAGTGAGGCGATGCTTGGAAGCCCACGAACGAGCGCCACCTACCGGGCACGATGACATTGCATGCGAACATCGCCACCTCGTACAGGATGATTCTGTGTCATAGATCCCAACTGGGCTATGCACCCCATACCCCATCGCTAGGCTCGCGCGAGCACATGATACTGATACCGTGCGTTGCGCTGCACGATTCGTATTTGCCACACGTCGACAGGTTCACTTGTGTGGCCATGTAGGCATGTGTTTCGCGCCGTAAATGATGAAGTAAATGGCGACACGATCTGATGTGTGATGTTCCATCCCGCTCCGACTCGTCTCCCGGAGCCAAGGAAGGGGCACTCTCGTACGAGGATACCACAATGCAGGATCGCCCGGATAAGCCCGTCGGAGGGTTGAAGTTGCTAGTGACGCCTGCGAATCGTTGCCCTTGCCGGGTGGTCCCAATGCAGTGTCTACTGAATAATCGGATACGTAGTATGTTTGACTGGCCACGCCCATTTCCATCGTTGATGCCCACTCGACGCCGGACAGGGCGGGCGCCGATCACGGTGAGCGCTGCGCCAACACGCTGCGCCAGAACACAGTATAGTGCGTAGACCTGGTACGGAAATGGGTGTTGTCGTGGTACAAGAAGGTATCAAACGAACGTGAAACGCCGGCGTGGGTCGGCGGGTGACCCACGCCGTTGGGTCTAGTCATTATTGTATATATATATTTAAAATATTATTCTCTCTCATGGACGTGTGGTCCGTTCTTTTGAGAGAAGCAGAACATTCCATCTTTTAAAAAAAAATGGGCCCTCGCAGCCCATTCGGAAATTCCAAAGAAGGGTGGGCAGGACTGCAACGAGGGGATTGGTTAGCCGCCCGGTTGACCGATTTTGTCAGAGTAGCGCGCAGGGCGCTTGATGAGCACACGGGGCCGATTGGGAGAGAGGGAAAAGAGAGATACCCGCGGACAAGAGAGACAAGGCACGGGAGAGTGAGAAAATCACGGGGCGGGAGGCCATGCTACCGGGGACGAGGACGAGATGTGGATCGGGGTGGGGGCGCTTACACTAATATTTTTCCTGACATCTGAGCAATGACTCATCATTCGAGCCAGCTCAAGGGTCGAGTCGACCGATGAGTTCGGATCTTCGCTTAAGGCACCTGGTCGCGGGTCGAACCAGTCGACACTCGGTTTGAAATTCACTCTCAGGTCTCCTTCCGGCCGGCAATCTTCTGGGTGGACACAGCTCATCGTCCTTCTTGCCAGTATATGAAGAGACGCTTAAATACGCTCACCGCCATGCGTCTTCCCAATACTCGTCCGCTCATCCTTGCGTCCCATCCGTCTATTTTTCCTTTGATCCCACAATATCCATGGACAGTCTGCGTTTCGTTCTCGAAGCACCGCAGCTCTCGCAGACACATAAGAAGCGTCCCCGGCTGGTGACCTCGTGTGATAATTGGTGCGTACCTCTCTCACGTCATGGAACCCTCCACTGATCCTCCCCAATCCAATTCTTCTCAATACAGTCGTCTGAAGAAAATTAAATGTGTCCAGATAAAGTCCCAGCCCCGCTGTGAGGCCTGCGAGACTGGCAACACGCCCTGTCAGTTCCGTGACCGGGAGAGGTACTTTGCCGAGAGAACTCGCATAGTCACCGGGGCAAGCGCCAGCTCTAGTACAGGGCATAGTCGGCGGTCATCCTCATCCCAGAGCATCGAGCCTTCTACCGTCCCCATGACTGCCGCGAGGGGCGACTCTGTTGACGCCTCGGGCTGGTACTCGGGCGCGCAGACACCATCCGATAATGGCCATCCATCACGTTACGCCTCCAGCTCGCCATCATACAGCCTCTCGCCCTCTCCGCAATCAAATCCTGATCAGTGGTTCTCATCTCCGCTTATTGAGCCTGCAAGGCCCCATTACGAGAGGTTAGTTGGTTGTCTCCGTCCCCCTCCGTGTTCTATATCATGATCCGGGACGCCTGACTCTCATTCCTTAGGCAACCTTCATATACGTCATCCCTGCCTCAGCTTGGCAACGGCGCCTCCCGAGGCGATTATTCGTCGCATTACGCTGTCCAGGACGCGTCAGGTGCACAGCGTGACCGCGCAGGCGCGAGCCAAGCACTCCCGTTATTTGATTCTCGTCATGGCACCATGCCCCACCCGACGACGCTCATGCACCTTATTCAGGTGTTCTTTGAGTGCTTCTCGCGGAATTTCCCCTTCCTGCAGTACGAAGACGTTTCACGTCGTGTGTTCAATGGCACTTTGTCGCCCTTGCTGGCAAACAGCATAGCCTCCCTTGCCGCAAGGTATTCCCAGTCTTCTGACGTCCTTGCGCGTGGTGCCACGGCCGTATCGAACGCCTACGCGGATGCCGCAAAGGTTTGTGTTCTGCCTGTCCCCTTTGGACGTTTCCCCTTTGTCTGACCCATGGCCACTCGCAGCGCCTCCTACATGATAGTTCTCATGTTCCTTACATTGAGATTCTTCACGCTGTCATCGTCCTCGCATGGTCTGAATATAAAGCAGGGCGCGTGGCCGGCCCCACCGAGTACAGTCAGGTCCGTCTGCCTGCCGTGGCCTCCACCGAACTTATGAGCGTTGCGCTGACGCTGACGATGGGGGGGAATGCAGATGGCCACCAAGCTTGCAATGAGCCTGGGCCTGGGAAACGACGTCGTTGGCCAGACTTCGAGCGAGCGCGAGCGCACACTGCTCCGTTCTACCTGGACTTCGGTCGTACAACTCCAGCAAATCGCTGCATCTCGTGCTTGAGAACTTAATATTACTTGATGGTCAACTGGGTTTGCACCGACCTACTTGGCTTGTACACCTCCAATCTCCGCGTATGCCTACCGATGCCCGAGACGGCGTACCGGAACACAGTATTCCTCCTACACTAACTATCCGACCTTCTCCCATTGCCCTGCTATCGCATTATCTCCGCATCGCTATTTCTCTCTTCATCTACCTCCGGCCGCTGCCCGATGTATTGTATCTCTGCTCTATTTTAGATCTGACCACTTATAGCACAATAGATGCACACATGCTTGTCCTTGGTACGAGCAACGTGGGTTCGTATCGAAGACGCCCCAGAATTAGGGCGTTCTTTTACCGGTGGATGCGCGGGTCGGTACTTCGTGAATCCCGCCCAATTGCGACGTTTTTGTGTAAATGTTGCCGCGGATTCAGATGATCGAACGGCGGAAGGGCCCAGCCTTTGAAGTGGTCACGCCAGCGCGCTAACTTCCATTCCATTTTCATCCTTGTTGTGCAGGTGGCGCATTCGCCACTGGCCCAGATTCGTATCTGGTTTGCAATTTCTAATTTGGCCTGACGGCAGGGCTGCGGGGACGGACCCTGACAACAGCGTATTTGCGTCCACTCGCGGGACGAAGCGGTTCGCAATGATGGCGAGCTACCGCGGGGCTGCAACTGGGTGTTTTGGTTATTGTTCCTGCGTCAGCAGCATCTATTTTCGGCGGGCACCGCCAGTGGCTGCATAAGACTTAGGAATCATCAATGTCATATTTTGTCATCTGACAATCTCGGCTGTGTCGACGGAACGTTTGAGGGGGGGGGGGGAGCGCGCGCTCGGCGTCGGCCATCAAGCAAACAAGCAATTGTGAGTCACCATGTCGACGGCACAAACGGACGGGCGGATGAAGACGTCGCACATGGCACGACTACATACAAAAATGAATTTCCCCCCCTACCCATACATGATGGCGCCGCCGCGGGCCACTACGGGTCGCGCCCAAGTCCAATGCAAATGTTCACCCAACCATCGGCTCCTGACATACAAGCTCCCAACCACGCCAACTCTGCTTCTTGTGGTGTGATCACTCCTTGTAATAGCGCGTATGCGAGCGTCGGACCAGCACCAGGACCCGGGGCGGGGAAGAGGAGCGGCAAATGCAAAGAGAGTAGATCCGCGAGGGTATTGGGTGTACCTGTATGAGGATGGGACAGTCGTCAGCAGGTGGAAGCAAGATCCGCGGAGCGCGGGCCTGGTGGTGGCGCGAAGGGCTTGACTAGACTTGGGTGGCTGCCACAAGGTGGCGCTGCCCGTATCGAAGTCGGTACCCACCATCTTCGAGAACGGGCGGTGCAAGATCCTGAAGCACGGGCCCTTCGGGTAGATAAAGTCTGATTGGTACGCTGCGCACGTTGTACGCGCCGTCCCTGTCCGGAGCGCCCTGCGGGTCCGCGGATGGGGGACGGGTGTGCATCGACGATTGCGCAGCAGGTGGAGAACTCGGTCGCGCCGGTAAGGTTGTCGGGGTGACCTTGGATGCCACGCGCCAGTAGTCATCAAAGTTATCTACAGGTGTGGGGGGAGGGGGGGGGGGCAACCCCAGCTCAGCGGACGGTTACTCGGCATTGGGTCAAAGGTACTAGGGTGACGGAAAATGAACGAACGTTCTTTGATGCCTTCCCACATCCCGTCCTGCTCTGCTTTTCGGAGTCCGGTCATGCGCTTCGTGTTTCCCCAGCGGAGAAAATCAGCTTCTTTTAATTGACCCATAAACGCTTGTTTGCACGCCTCGGCACTTGGCGCCAAGAGCAGTTTGTCCGTCGGTGGAGAAGCCAAATGCAGGATCAGGCGCAAAGGCACGGCCTGCGCGCGGGCAGACGCGGAGGCCCCTGGACGCGACGTAGACAGTGTGGTGTGGTTGTCGTAAATAAGCCCTACGGGCCAGTGCCTGCAGCAGTAATTGTCAAACAAACGGGGGCTCGCGACTGCCGGGAAACGTACCATTTCAGTAAATGACCTTCTTCACTTTCGAACCACCATTCTTCTTCTTTCATCGACCGCGCGGCCTCGTCATCAAATACGACGTCCTGGAGAAAACGCTTGATCTCCGGCGTCAGGAGAGGGAGATACGACACACGCGGTGCTTGGATGAAATAGCATTCGAGTCCTCGATTGCTGTTGGCAGGGAGCTCCTTTGAGTCGACGCGTATCTCCAGTGGAACCGTTCCCTCCCAGACCAGCCTGCGGAATAGCGTGGTGGACGCTGGCGAGGAGGTGAACGTCGATGGAGAGTGGCGTATGCCTCCTCCGAAAGTCGACATCGTGGACGATAACAGCCGGGAGCGCTTATGCACGCGCGCGGCGGCTTTACCGGGTCACTTCGGTCGCCGCGGCCTTCTTCTGAGGTGGTCCACCCAACAACGACGCCGTCGAGAGTTCGAATTTTGCTTGGAAACACTCCTCGTATTGTATTTTTTTTTGACACGTTTATGTCAAGTCAAAAGAATCGATCGCGAACATATCGATCACTCGCGTCGCAGTTGGTTGCAAAGGCCACCTGTAGGTTCGTTCGTTGCCTGCTCTCGAACCGCAGTCATACCTGTACTTGCGCTTCTCATCAGAGCCAACACATGGTCCGCACCGCGCATCCAAATCTCGGGCTTTCTTTGTGCCCGAGTTGCCCGCGCTTGTTCCTCGGCATTCAACGAAATCAGACATGGGCCCTTTGCAATTTCGGCAATTATTCCCTTTTGCGAGGTCATCACAGTAATTAATGTCCCTCTCCCAAGTATTGTTCATGGGCGACATTTCAATAATAAATCAAGTCCTTTTACGGGGGCCATCAGCGCCCCTTCAGGTTCTCGCTCCTCCTCGTATCTTGTGTTTGGCGCCAGGGCACCATCGGCGCTCCACAATGCGATTTTTTTCTGTCACGGGTTCATGTCATGCAACTGCCCTATCTCAGACCTATCTCAGCGTCCTCTCCTCAGCGGAGGCAAGCGCCCCAAGACCCATGACATCCCCTCGACCCTGTATGCCAACGCCATCTTTTTCTAAGCCATCAGATATATGTATGATCGTTGCCGCACCAACCATGCTCTCCTGACCGCGCGCTGTTGGCTTCTTTCTCTTTGTTACTGGAATTAATGACTGCGACCACGGGGTATTACATCAGACCCTATTTTTTTTTTTTCGTGTCTGCCCAAACCTTTCATTTCTGACCCATACGCATTTTATGTCATGATGGCAAGTCTCACACCTTGGTCAATTCTGTCATGGACTCTCCAGCCTCCGCTAAATGTTCGTCGACGGGTAATGCTGTCTGCAGGGATGCCAGTCATTCATTTTCCTGGGAAGACACCTCTTCCGCTTCCTTTTCGACCTAAGCGCAATAGGTGAGTAAAGTATCACCACCACTGCTCTCCTTATGTCGAGGGCTACACTATGTCGTCCCGCATGGCAATTGGTATGTTACTAGACCACAATGGACTCCATGAACCCACAGACCAAAAACAAACGGCGGAGCTTGCGCTCAATTCAATCGCGTCTCTCCAGTATTCCTCTAGTATGTGTTATTGCTTGTTGAGAAAGTTTGTTTCAGAAGTTGACAAGTCTCCCCCAAAATCTTCAGAGCGTCTCTACAGGTGCTCCTTTTTCATTCGACATGTGCATTACCCGACAGCTAGCGTCTTCCATTACACCTGCCCGTGGGGAAATTAGTAGGTTCCGAGGATCGGTTTAGTTCGCACCCTGCATGTGCCACTTGTCAAAGTAAAAGGTTTGTTGTATGCAAATTTCCGAGCATCATGTTTTCAGATAAGGTTCCCCCTTGCTACAGGGGAAACGCGCCTGAGCTCAGATGCCGTCAACACGGCGTGAGTTGTGCGCGCTGACCGAGCTGAAGTGGATGGATAAGGACCTCTCCTTGCGCGGGCGATACATCCGTCGGGCATGTATTGGCGTTGCCCTTCCCTATCCCTTCCTTATTATGTTGGTTCGGCACATGGTATTTATACGTCAGCGCGGCGCTCCCGTCACCGCTGGCAGGAGTTCCTCGCGGCTACCCATTGTTGCGACTGCAGTTGCGGGAGATGGGCAGTATGTTTTGATGCGCAAAGGACGACGCTGTAATCACACGAAATCATCGGGCTACACCCGACTTCCGGTCTCAAAGGTCGTGTGGATTCGCTTAGGGCGGCGGCCGGTGGCGCGGCATTCACCCCACCCTGCGATACCAAAAATCGATCGAGCGAAAGTCCCAGGATACGGAAATGGAAACATGAAATAGCCTCTACACGCAAGCGGTCGACGAGGTGCTCCCGGTGCTCCCGCTGATGCTTGTCGGTGCTCCAATAACCCCGCACTCACTAACCGATAAACGAGACAAAGTCAAGGCCATTTGCTCTATCTCAGTATGTCTGGACGGGCACGTACGGGCGTACAAGTTTCACAGCGCTTCCAGGTGTGATGGGACATAAAAAACATACTACCAGTTTGGCAAGATGCATGGCTCATGGCGCACAGCATGTCGCCCATATCGGAGGTGGACTAAGCAGTCGGTGTGGAAGACCGGGGACAGCTGACGCCTGCATAGGGTTCATTCCGACTGGCCTCATAATCCCAACAGCACAGGCACCCTCAACTCAGCTACGGACGAGTAGCTTCGAACTGCCGGCCGAAAACGTGGAAGCGAGCGCAATAGGCTCCCCCAACTGGTACCGCCACTGTACGTACAGCAAGGTGGGAATTAAACAGAATCTCTGGCCAACGCTGGCAGTTAATTGCTTCTTGTAGCGTATAGGACTGTGACTCAGGCAGATACAAGTCAAGGAACCAATCTAATCCATGGCAGTAGGGGTTTGTTCTGAAGTTTAACATCGTGGAAGTGATGTGGAGGAGGCATGTTACCACAGACATCATAACGACATGTGAGAATGCGCTTCAACAAGCGATAGGGGGAGTTGATCTGTGTCATATCATGGTCGCTTTCCCGTATGAAGGTCGCGGTCAAGACGGAGCACGGGCTCTCCATTTAAGGACATTCTGCCCAAAAAGGAGTCGAGAATGAGATACGCCGCCGTGCGAATGTTCGTTCAGGGTCTACTGGAACGTCACATCCAGGAAACCGCGGAAACGGAGGTTGCCCAAAGCATGTGTTGGCAATTGTGAGTAAATGAAGAACCTACACCCCCCATAACATACTGACACTAGGATGAAACGATCACGAAAGGTTCTGAAGATCGACTCCTTTTTTTTCTGGCAGTCACATCGTACAGAAAATTAAACCTGTTTGGTCGTCTTCTGAGCTTTTTCACTGACTCGGGTCTGAGTATCGTTCATTCCAGTCGTTCAGACCTCCCTCCGCCTCTCTGTGCCTATTTCCTATTTTTCACGAGTTATTTCTCATACAGTGTGCAGTGGAGTGCCTCGTGGAACTTTTTTTTGATGACCAAATAGGATCTGACATTTCAACGCCCGGTGCTCTCCGTTTGCTATTTTCAAAACGTAGGTTCGTACACGTTTAGCAAACCCCTTGCGGCCATCGCATTTCACGCATTTCTCACAGATGATCGTCATTAATATCACTAAGCAAACATTGTGCATTTTGCACAAGTCATATCGCGCCGTCCCATTCTTCCGACCCTTTCGCTCACCAATCGTCTGATCACGCATTCTAGATGCCAGGACCTCGACTTCCGTGTCTTACCATTGACACAGCCCAGAACGTCCAGTGACGCCTGTCGATGACGCAAGTCCACGATCGTGGGAACAACAACAGTCACCTCTACTTCCATAGGTGTTGGCTCAGTTGAAGAGTCCCACGGGCACCTCCCAGAATGCGGTTCATAACTCGGATCACTCTGACAACGATTGACGCTCGCGATGCCACCCTCGGCGCTTCACCTATGTGTAGACATGCACGTTCTTACCGTCAATAACTTACGCTCCGAGGTTCAGCGGCGCGCGCTTGCTGTTTACCCTCGGAGTAACCAAGTTCACGGCTCGAGATTTTCCCCCGCTTCGTCCATCGTTTATGTTCTTGTCCCTGCCAGTGCTGACGAAATAATCCCTTCCTGCGCAGCGCGGCCACCCGTTACGCGTATCGTAACGGAATTCTCTTCATACACCGCAGGTGATGTCCTTTCCCAACTCTCAATCGATCCGGTACAGTGTTGCGTCCAGAAAGCCGAGGATGTACATGTACGCGTACGCACAGGCGATGAAATCTCTCTTGGCTTTCTGGCGCCGAATATCACCCGTACCTGCGGCTTCCCAGAAGATTGATCCTTCTGATAGTCCCAGACTGGGGGAGCACGGCAAGTCACCGTACTCCTATCTATCGCACCAACTGAATGGGGTTGACCTCGCGTGTTCTGCGGGTCGTCCTCCCTTATTCATCCCTGTTTAATCGTTATGTGAAGAACCTGCGTTGGCATGCTCACAATTGTATCCAAAAGTCCGTGATCGCACCAAAACACCGCAGTTGCGGGGTCACCATTGAGGAGACTGCTTTCCGCCATCAATTGCCTTGGCATCCTCCGTCTCTCATGTTCAACTCCTTGTGATCGAAGTCTTTCATCAATCCACTCGCGTGGACATGCTTGGACTAGAATTGACTTTGTTCTGTTGTGTTTCTGGTCCCCGCGTCGTGGTCCATTGATAGTCATAGAACTCAATGTCATCGACAGATGGGGTAAAGTACGCGACCACAATCCCTCTCCAACTCACCTCGTCAGGAAAGACACCCTCAAGTTCGCACGCGCAACTGAGACTCGATCCGAGAGCCGACATGGGTACTTCTGCGCCTATCACCCAATCTCTTCCCGCGACTCGGATAGTACTCAGTAGGTTTGATATTGACTGCCACGCTGACAATAGAAGCGATATTCAGCGTTTAACAATGGTGGTGCTCTTATAAGTGCCGATCCCCCCTAAATCAGGACCTACGACTACGGCGACGATGGTCAGAAATTCCGGAAATTCGATCCGCTATCCTTCTATGTTCTTACTTCCGTCCTACGCGTCTGGATCATTGGCTCGGCCAGCGTGACTAAGCAATGCACGAGGGTCGGCCTGCAGGCCAGGCACACTTTTCATGGGCGCAGGACTGAACAATACCACTTACCCTTGGAAGTTCCGGTGGAAAAAGGCGTTTTGGTCGTCGGTTGATTGCCGCTGAAGTTCGTAATCGTTGCTTACTTTCCCGTTTTCTTGCCCAAGTTCGAGGATCCCATGTCGAGTTGAAGCAGAACACTCGCTCGGGCTTTCAGGCACCGGAGATGCAGGAATCTCCAAGGCATACGGTCTTCCGCCACCTGCCGTGGGCTGGGCCGTCTGTTGTATCTGGCTAACCGTGTGAATCGCAGTGTGACGAAATGGACGCCCACCATATTCCTGTTGCATAACGCCGCAGCCAAGTAGAAGCGCACACACCGATACCATGACGTTGAGTAATCAAAAAACAACGCCGACCAGCGCTCGTTCAGCGGAAAGCTATTCATCGTAACGATCACGATGCTTACTGTGCAGCAGCTTAGGTGTTAAGGTGGGATAAGTCAGCATTGCGACAGAGCCAGAGGAATGATAAAACCCGACAACACAATGATTCTTAACAGGAGCTGGGGTTGTTTTCTGGTGGCCGAGGAATCCCGATTGGTAAAGTCACAGCCTTGATGACCGGACTGCCGGCCCCAGGGTAGGCCGCAACGTTTTGCACCTCATCGCTTTGGTAGAGCCCGCGAATCTCGGTGTAAGCCGTTATTTATGGCATACATGCACTCTCCAGGCCTTGCTTCTAATCTATCCCCATGAAATTTGTCTTTCTGTGACATCCCTCACGCCCAGCGCTAATACAGCACCGCCTCACTTGTGGCCGTCTGCCAGTGTTTCTGGAATTGATGAGCCGAGCTATGCCGCAGGGCCTCCCTTTATTATGCCGAATGTTGGTGCAAGGCAACTTCTGTGCGCCCAAGGATAGCTGCTCTAGTGGGGTTGGAGCGCGACCCACACTCCGTCCCGCGAGAGTCACCGTCAGGTTCGAACGCGGTTCGATTCGCCAACACCAAAAGAAGGGTAGACGCCTTGTGTCCGGAGATGGGTTGAGGCCAGACCTACTGTGCGTTCAACAAACGTGAAAAGGTATCTCGGAGGGCTGTCATATGATTAATATTCCTGGCAGGTCGACACATGTCCCTAGAAATTACCATGCCCTCGTGTGTGTAGTTGAGTGGCTCGCTCATGGGTACAGAAAGTTCGCATATTTACCCACTAGTAGTAGGCGTTCCATGGCATGTCGATGCACATGCCTCCGCAACGATTGTTGTCGACGTGTCGAAATGCCTTGAAACGGTCATGAGCCTTCAAAGCTTCAATTCCCAAAGCGGTTTGCCTGGCCGTCGATGATCCACTTCCATTGTGTAGCGTTAGGATAGGTTGCTCATTGGAGTGATGGACCCGCGCACGTTATACTGCCTTTGGAGCACTCGAGTCGACGTCATCCCGTTCATCTTTGGCCCGAGTTGTCACAGTTCTTCGGACGTTGACGGTACAATGTTATCATTGTGTGCGACGGCAGTGCAGGAAGTCAATCTATTTCATAACGCACCCATTCATAAAGTGTGTATGAGCCCACCCGCGATTTTATTTCACGACTTCCAGGCTACCAGGGCCCTCCCCAGGCGTCTTCAAAGGCAGTAGTGTATGCGTGCTGATGAATTGGTTGCAAGTTGCCCAGCACCTTGCCACGGACGAAGGGAAACATTGAATTCAGTCTCAGTTCGTTCACCGATAGTCTGGGAAACGATATGGACCATATGCCAGTCCCACCGGCGCGTTCACGTGTTGGATCAGATTGACAATTTGTGAATGCTGAGCATTCGATGGGTACAGTAGGACTACAGCGACGTTCGGGATTCCCGGGCCGAAATTCAACTTGCCAAAAAGGGAAAGGTACGGCTGAAGGTCAGCTGAGTTCTCGTCCGCCTCACCGGAATTGTTGTTCATAACTTTGTCTGGCGACTTGCTGCATTCTGTGGTGGTTCAAAATGCTATTCGGTGCTTCCAGGGCCCTGTATGGCGCGCGGAGCTGCCACGGTTGGCGTTTCCTCAGCTGTAAGTATATATCTAATTTCTCTGCGAATGGATTGTGACGTTCCTTGACCCGCGTCAGATACTAGCACTCGAGCTGAGCCTAGGCACCTTCTCTCGCTCGGTTTTGCGTTTGATATCGTACGTACACTTTCGGAGCTTCTTGCCCGCACCGTTTGATACAGCCCAGGATGGTGTCCTTCTGCATGGAACGAACGTGCTTCCTGAAGCAAAACGGGCGCTCTCGGTCTTAGAAGGCGATAACCCACTCAACAGGTAACTTCGATCCTAATTATCAAAAGATGAGACCTGATCGCTCGCGAAGAAAGATACCGTACATTCTGGTTCGTTCCTTGCGCCATCGTCGTGATCATTTCTCCGCATTCCATTTCTAGATGACCAATGGCGGTGGCGCCGGCGAAGAAGATCGGTCGAAGCGTCTGACAGAAATGCTCGGGTTTGAGGTACGTCCGGTGATATTGTAGTTTCCATACTCATGCTGGTCCAAGATCACTACTTCTAATTTTATGCAATCACACACCATTATCAAGTCTTCAGCACATAAATATGCCAAAAAACCAGTGCTCGTTCTTGGAGGGAAACCCGGTGTTCTACGGAGAGTAGCAGAAAGGTGCGAAAGATAACATTTTGATACCACCCCATCCAGACGATGATGTAAGTTACGGACTCCAGCAAGTGTGCACCACTTTAGACGTTAAGGCTTGGAACCCCCAGTAAGCGTCACTTTCTTTTCCCGTTTGCTTATCTCATGCGTCTTCAAGTGTCTGGCCATTGCATGACCTCACCCCCGAGGAGAGGGCATCCACCAAGGTTCGTCTAGTTATACAGTATATCAATCATACGCACGCTAACCGGGCTGTAGGCGATTGATTTCTCCACAACACCGATATCTGCAATTTTCATTTTCCACGATCCTCGCAACTGGGCGCTCGATGTTCAAATCATGATAGATGTCATACAATCACGGGGATTCATTAATCGCCGTCGTCCTGTGGAAGGCGCCTCACCGGTGGAGCTCATCTTCTGCAATCCGGACCTTCTGTGGCAATCCGAGTTCCCTCGCCCCCGCCTCGGACAGGGTGCGTTTCGTGAGGCATTCCAAGCAGTATTCAAGGTGTGCTGCTTTTTTCCCCCTCAGAAGTCCGCGGAGTTGATGCCATCAAGGCTGTCACGGGTGCGCCCTATCCGCACGTGCAGTACGGCAAGCCAACAAAACCCACGTACGAGTTTGCGGAAAAGATGTTGCGTGACCAAATGAGGCTTCATGGAGCATCTGTTGAACCTGATACCCAAGGGAGGTTGTCAGTACCAGTTCCCCCCCTTTTCTCCTAGGCCTGCGCTGAACGTCCTTCGTGCCAGCTATATGATCGGAGGTAAGCCCACACGTACTTTTTTAATGCATTTGTACCTACAGTGGTGCATAGACAACCCAGAGTCAGGTATGTAACGTCTTGTCTTGTTTAAGCTTCCGTGTTGATCCGGCCACCTACCTCATGCCATCTCCTTATCCCCTTCCACAGACATCGCCGGCGCAAATGCGGCAGGTTGGTCATCAGTGCTCGTGCACACTGGTGTATATGACCTTGCAGATGGACCACCCGCTCACAGCCCAACGCACGAGGCCGAAAATGTGGAGGCCGCTGTACGATGGGCGATCGATCGCGAGGTCAAGCGACCGTCATGATGTTACAGCCCCTAGGCGTTTGTTTACGGCCTTGACTATAGATGGCATGTTTTGCTCAACCACCGAGCCACTCCGATTAGGCAATTTTCACCACGCGAGAAACATGAGCCTCGTGGCGTCTGTTGTGGAGTGTGGCTTTCAACTCCACAAAGCCACAATCGCCAACGCTTTGTCCGCGCGGCTGTCATGCAGTACTCATGTAGCACAACTATTGCCACACAGCTCATGAATGTCTCAAAAACGGTGTCCACACCACTGTATAAAATCAAACCTAGTTTTGTCCCTTTGTCGACACTACCGCTCCCAGGGACCGATCCAACGAGCTAACGACAACGATCTTATACCCTCAACTACTCAGAATACCCATTTTGTCTGTACACATAGATCAATTACTAGTATACCTACACTGTTTGGCTTTCTGGATGTTTCCTCTTCCAATGCTCAAGACGATACCGGAGGATCTGGAGAACATGGAGTACGTACGGCTCCTACTTGCTGATCTCACTCTGACACGGTGCAGCTCTCGCTATACACTTCCGTATCACTTAGCCTTTATGAAGGTGCGCCCCCACGGCCTTTGCATAATATTCACCATCCTAATCGTTACCAAAGAATACTATCTTACGAGCTCTGAATAATATTCATGCCCACGCAAGTGAACTCCAACATGATGACCCACGTTTGGTCCCATTCTTGGAATACATCGTGGGATTCTGCGATGTTGTAGTGTTACACATTCATAGTAAGACCACAGTTCTATGACTACGATTCTCAGTGTCTCTAAAACAAGTCTCTTGCGCAAAGCGGATGAGTGCCTATTTCGCAATCCAGTCGTCACAGGTGTCGCGTTGGGGAAGGTTCTGGGAGAGGGTTGCACCCAAAACATGGAGAAGGTATTGAAGGGAGTGACAAGGTTGAAGAATCTTGCCAAGAAATATGTCAAAGTGGGTGTCCCGTGCATATCCGACCTATCTTCATCCCTGTTGACGCCAAGCAGCACCCTGGAGATTACAACGGCCAGAAGATCATTGCACGTCTTTATGACTTCAGCGAAGAATTTTCTGCACGTTCCTGGGCGCAGGTGGGTAATGACCTATTCGAATGTTATTGGTAAACACAGCGAAAACTGACCAATGAGACAGATACATTCTATTGATGTGACACATCTCATGTCTGTATGCTCGGAGACAGAGATGCGCCACAGGCTTCAGCGTGAGCCAAATTCTTGCATAGTTACGAATATTACTGATTGGAAGCAGAGCTCGTTGCCTCGTTTTTGGGTCAATCAAACGTTGCATTCCTTATACCGTAAGTGCCAAGACACATCGTTTATTTCATGACCGGGACCAAGCAAACGGGGAATTGCAGGTTCATCTATTCGCATCACGACAGGGAAACGTCGGAACACTGGCCGACGATGAATCGCGAGGTTCGCCTGACCATCCCATGCTTGGCCAAGGAGCATTCTAGGTAAGAGGCTGTCAAATCCGCGCAACGCGTCACGGTGTTCGACTGAGATCCGCAGATTTTGGGAGCTGGCCCCATTCGATGTATTCACGGGGACACAACGTTGGTCCGGGAGATCGCCGGAAACACCGTCCCTACGTCTGAACGTGCACCCCAGTTTCTAGAGAACCCTATGTATAATGACGCCAGTGGTTGTCTTGTATTCGCGTAAACTCTTGTAATACGTACGCGGGCGTTCTCTGTGCAGTTCTGTTGTAATGAGGCCAAGGTTAATAAGACACTGCGTCATTGGCACTGAAAAAAGCAGATACAGTTCACCTGAATTTGCGTACCGTCATTCACGGGGCGTCAGCCGGAAAGGTTGTGCCGAGACGTAGAACTGGGCGTGGGCATGGAAGGTCCACTCCTTATCACTTTCCGCAGAAAGTGTTCTACCGCCGCATCACTCCACGGGTCATCAGCCCCAAATTACCACACGAGCAGATACGCGCCCACAGACGACCAATGGGGATACAGATCTCGCTTATCGTTTGCTTGTTGTGTCTATCAGTTGTCAGAATTGCTGCGGGCCTGCGGCGAATGCGGGTCCGTCAATCAAAAACCCCGGACGATCCAACGCCGCAGTTATAAATTTGTTTTACGAGATCCGAGGTCTGGAACAATTTGAAATGTCGACAACCCTGACAAGCCACTTCTGAGTCCTGGCATGTTATGTAGTAGGTAGTTGCCGCCGACTCGGATGCACGCAGTTGCATGGCCTAGTTGTCAGCGCTGATGGCTTTGGGCCTTAGAGACAATTGAAATACTTCAAGCTCTTCGGATCACTCAAACCGCTTGATACGTCTTCAGTTGTTCTTCCAAACTTTGTAGTTGCATGCACTCAGGCTGGGATTATCTCCAGGCACAGTCACGGTATCGTGGCGTGCAAATCCCCAAAATTGCTACATTGCATTTTGGATGCAAATCTTGCTCTGTACTTGAAGCTTGAAGTGTCGTACAATTTTCACAGACGATCTACCCTAATGCTTCAAGTTTCCGACTGTCGCGGGGACCACGTTCAAAGTTTGTGTGTTAATGCAAGCCCCCGAAACGTAGTACATTTCGGGGGCTGGCTTGGCCAATTTGACTGATGATGCCTTTTCTGGTGAGGGCCCGCACACACGCATTGCATGCACTGTACAGCCTCGTAGGCGCGTACGGATTTATGCAACTTCCTGCCGATGAACGTTTCACCTTAGTCAACGGCGTCGTGGTGTAAGTTCTGTACACGTTGCACACAGCAACGCAAAGTCTGATGTGCGCGATGGGTCCGGTCGTCTTCTTCAAGGAGGGTTATTACAAGTCTCCCTCGACTTGGTTAGACTGGGAATATCCTGTTCCTCGAGTTTGACAGTGCGCCCCAAACTGATTACGGTTCTTGGTTGTCAGGTCTTCTCTTGCCTTGATGACAGATTGGCCCCCGTAGCTTGGTAGGCCACTCCGCTGGCAATTCCGAATACCACGCGGGAAAATGCGACTTATGATTGCCTAGCAATTATCGAGAAACGTATACTGTCCCTGCACCCTGAGCGAAACAGCCCCCTCAACGGAACAGTCACGCTATGTCACAGAGCCATTTAAAACCCCGCTATGCCTTGGGCTCGGCATTAACCGAGGGCTCGCAGAAGATCCTGACTGAGCCTGGGAGCTCCGACATGATTTCTAAGCGGCAAGCGTGACAAACAGTGTTTTTTTTATTTCACGACACAACGCATCTTTCATCGAGAAATTTTATGGACATGTAGAGAGAGGGTACTATATGTGTACGAAGTTCGATGGCAGTTGAATGAAAATTGAGCGAGTAATTCGTGGTGTTCCGTTGAGGGGGCTGTTTCGCTCAGGGTGCAGGGACAGTACTTGGGCAATAACAACCTAAGGCGTCTTGCCACTAACGGCCACTTGCGCTTCCCTGTGCTTCTGCCTGGAGACAGCGCATTACCCTGCTGTCACCTTCCCCATCATAACACCCTGTTCTGAGTCACTCAAATTTCCCTTTCCCTATTCAAAGGCGCTGCGCTGCATCATACCAGAGTCCATCCAAAGTGCGGCGACCTCGACATACTCATCGATGCATCTTGAGACGTGTCCTACTAGTCGGCGCATTCGAACTATTCCGCACCATAAGCTAGCAGGCGTGACTTGATGTCTGTGTTCGATTTCTGTCATGGCGGAGAGTGGTGGGACACAATGGCCTCACGTCCGTCCACGTCCCTCATTGCGATACTCCGTCACCTCAACGTCGTAGAATCATAGATCTATCTTTATGAAGGTTGGCCCTGGACGTATAGGAATATGATCTTTCAGTCATACTAGTATGAGAGCTGAAACCGTCAGATTGACCGATATTGCTTTACAAAATTATAGCGCAACTGGGCGGAATGGAGGGGGCTGTTTTGTAATTTTCACAAGTCATTCTGTCGATGGTTTTACCCAGACGGTCACACGGATGTTCAGTCGGCTCAGATGCTCTCCTTGCAGTACGACCCTTACCCATAGGCTGGCAGTAGCCACGCCAAAGTCTACATTGCATGGATCGATGTATATATATGACCGTAAATACAGGGCACGCCGTCATATAATCGCGACCTTAACAGGCGTTTGTGTCATGTGACTCGTCCACGCGACGACGGAGGCCGTCGTGTATGCACAATCGTCTTCTTTCTACTGTAGTTCTCCAGGATGCATTACACAAGAGTGGTCCTGAGAAGTCGCTCAGCAACATCATATTACAATGTTGCAGCCAGTAACTCAGGTCGCATGTTCGCGCGAAAATTTCCTCACAACAAGTCAACCGCAAAGTCACTCATGGTGCCCACACGAGGTTACTCCTCTGAAGTTCAGAACACTGAATCTTCTTCTGCTGACAAGTACGTCCCTTTTAGAATGATTTTAAATTGTTTCTAATGGGTTCTGCGTGAAGCTCGTCAATATTTTCCCCCAAAAAGTCTCCGTGGGATCATGTTTTTGAAGACATTGCGACGAAACACCCACTGATCCCTATGGCGCGCGAGAAGTCCTCTCGTGTTGGACTTAGCAATAGCTCGCTGGAGCCACGTCGACAAACGATGACAAATCAGGAGTTGAGGGCGTTCGACGAAATGTTCAACATGATTTTTGCTGTGGCAAACGAACGCAGACTAGCGGAGGACGGCGCAGCTGCTGCATTCGACATCGACACTCGGGGCCCGCTCATCGGCTTTCTAAAGAGCTTGCCCAAACACCACCGCGTACATCAAACCGGCGAAGACGCCGAACTTGACAAGCTCAAGGAGCAGCTCGCTTTATGTCCGTCCGACTACGCGATGCTCGAATGGGCGGAGCGGGAGGTTTTTGGTGCATCAGTACGCGCAGAGGAGGCTGCCCGTGCAGCACTTTCCGAAGGCAAGCCCCCACCAAGCCACCTTCAGCCACCTGTATATCCCCATCTCCTCGCTGCACTGATGAGCGCAGCGCGTGAGAGGTACGGCGATCCTCACCTCGCTCTTGCCCTCTTCCAACATGCACGAAACCTCTCTCCTCTCTCTTACATCTTTGGTTGTACCACGCCCGCCTATAACGAGTTACTCAAGACCCGTTGGGACTCTTTCCGCGACCTCCGTGGCGTTCATGCTGCCCTCGAGGAGATGCGTGCGAACGGCATCTCTCCTGACTCTCGTACGCGTGCTCTGGTGGACGATGTCCGCCGCGAGACTGGCACGCGTACGCTCTGGCTCGAGGAGAGCGAGACAGGGAGCGGTGACGTATGGAGGATGCTCGGTGAGATTGAGCGCCTCGTTTCCCGGCCGGCCTCCCAACGAACATCCACAAGCGATCATCGACCGCAAACACGACCGCCGCCGCCGCCGCCGCACGATGCATGGAAAAATCCAGAATTGGCCGCAGAGGATGATGCTGAATATCACTTTGGAGAATGGCCAGACGCAGGAAATCAACGACATGCCCGACGACGCGCATCACAGTCTTCTTAACGGTTATCCCCACGCTTGCCGCGCTTTCCCTGCTTCTTATCGTTATTATGACTGTCACTTGTTGATTGCACCATCTCAACTTTACACATTATCTTTTCGGATAGCGAATAGCAACAAACAATCGTAGCATTATGACAAGCCCCGCATTACTCAGACCCGGCCTTGCACGGCCTGATACGAAGCAAACGGTTGTGTTCCGTCCATGATCGCGAAGCTCAGACGACAACTCCTTCAAGTTTCCAAATATGCGATGACTAACTACGGCGGCAACATGCGACCTCAATGGACGGGTTGACTTAAGCTTCATTTAAGGTGCCACGTGGGTGGTACTAACCTTGAGCTTGCCGGACAGGTTTAGGCCGTCCACCCATTCCCAATTATGATTTGGGCTAGTGCTGATGGCCAAAATGTCTAGCATCGACAACCAGGTGCGAGGTACCTGAGATCCTGACTTGGGTGCTCCTTCTCTGGTCTGCGGCACCCATCAGGAATGCTGTGCGGCTCAGAAGCGTTTCATGAGTTTGAATAGCACCGGCTAATGCGCTGTCCGAAAACCTGTTATCAATCACGCTCAACCGAACTTCCTGTATGGTAGGAATGCGCGTTCCTGTGCCACTGGCAGCTGCGAGACGTCGGGCAGGGCGCTTCGCCACTCGCCGCTTTGAGGCAAGCCCGATTCATACATTTCAACTTACGCCCTCGCGAACGGAATTGTGAAGCCAATGATGAATTGGAGTGACAAGGCTGGAAAATGCAGAGCCATCGCGAGACGCATGATGCCCGCACATGAGCGCACCAGTCGCATCGGTTCGTCCCCCCAAATTGAATTCCCATGGAATGGAAAGTTGTTGGCCATCATCATCGACGGGCGATCGAAGAGACGGTTCTGTTTCCTGGCCCAGAACAGTGAATCTTCCCTCCCCCGCGTTATTCACTGTGGCGATCAACTGAGGGTGATCGTAAAACCTGCGAGGCTGGCGCTACGCCGGCTGATGAACCCTCATCGGTGGACCCTCTGGCACTTATTGAGGGATATACATCGATCACGAATGTCGGTCCGGGATGTTCAGGGAAGCCCACGCGTGATGGTACGTGAATGATAGGGTCCTCCGCGAACTCCCTTTGGCCATGTCGGACCAAAGTCTTATGGATGAAAAAAAGAAAAAGAAAGAAGTATTGAGACGAAGTGAGCGTCTTGATTGTATTCCACGTTCTGGCGCGCCGCAGTCTCTAGTGCGGAGCTGATCGGGGATGTGGGGAGGGAATGCCGATGCGGGACCAGGGCGCGCATTCTCTTTTTTTTTTCACCATGCCGTTCTAAGCGATTAGTAGCAGTCACTAGGAACCACCCCATACAAGGGCGTTAAACTTAAGCCAGGCGCGCGCGCATTTATGGCATTTGGGCCGGTGGTCCACGCTCGGCTACAGTCGCTTTTTCGGAGTACCTGTGGATGTTGTGGATGTTGTTTTTCTCAGATGCTGTTGACATTAGGAACGGGGGTCATGATCGACTTTCAATAGGCCGATGTCATAATATATTGGACAAAGTGTGGTTCACTTGAGGTGGTAGCGAGTGACGGGTTCACGGCATAGGACACTCCGTTTTCCAGTAATATGGCACACTCACTGGTAGAATCTATATCAATTACGGCTTCCCTCACTCAGGTCGATCCACAAACGTAAGTAATGAGCCTCAGTGGTCGAATGACTGGAATACCTCGTGATTCGCTACGTGATGCAGGGACGTAAAGTATTTCATTTCCGTCCGGAACGTATCCCAGGGTTGACGGTGACGGCGCAAGTAAAGGTCTGATTAGGTAGAGTTTGAGTATTGGCTGTGTCTTCTTGAGTTGTCACATTGACACCGAAGCTGATACCGGGTGGATCTAACGATAAACGATAAACTAAGCCTCTCTACCGTTCAATTTCAGTCGACACCCAAGGTCTGCCACTGGCCAAAGCGCGCAAGATAGCGTTCGGTCTTCCTCGCGTCCAGACTGGGAGATCGGCCCTGTGTTCAATAATGCCATCACTCCGAGGGTATTTTATCTAGAATTCTATATTTGGCAATCGCTAATGGGGTGTACGCAGAGGCAAGAACTCTCTTGACCGGCACAGCACAGGTTCCAGTTCCCAGTAATCTCAGTGCCGCCATGCATGTGGCCTTGACCTACCTTTCTTGGTCGCAGTCACCTAGACCCGATGGGATGAGCACAAGTGCGAATAGCTCAGGGTCTAATCATCGACGCGATAAACCGGGTCACATTTCTAGGTGTGAAGATAAGTCTATTTGGGGCAGATTTGTGTAAGGAGATTGAAGCGGGTCTCTGTCCAGCCGCTTAAGTCGTGGAGGTCGTGCGTGCATGGACATTCCACCCTCAAGTCCTGCCAGATGGAGTTGAGCAACACCTGGGACAGATTATCGCGCGAAACGCGTGAACCTAGCACAAGAAACCTCGTCGCGTTCCTGCTGCACCACGCTGTTCTGCACCTACTCATGGGTTGTCCCCATTCGCCGAAATGGACGCTTGCGGCGAGTCGAGAAGAAAGGAGGCAGCACCGCAGGACAGATCTGTGAGAATGCTGCAGACAAATAGGCTCTGGCATGCGCTGTACTCTATAACCCCCTGCGTCTAGATGAGACTGAACGATCCCGACCTGCCAGACTCAGTAGACTGAACCGAACACGCATGCGTAGCAGAGATAGCCCTCTGCCTTCTCATGGCATGTCAGAGGTCCTACCGGGAAGAATCGGCCGACCTTGTCTGCGCCATCGTGACGTGTGCCAGTGGTGTTGTTGATCGGAACTACTACAGTGTCGGTCTGGAATACCGGAACATTGCGTCTGTCAGGACGGGACGCTTCAAAAGCACGACCTGATGCGAGAACAGCCGCGAGTAAAATTTGCTTTTTCAGCCGGATCAAGGAATTCGACGGGTGACTCTTATTCATCTTAGAAGCCACCATCAACACAGAAGGCGCTTAGAAAATGAATCCTGTAGCACGACGAACAAAAACTGGTAGATTAACGCATCAGCAGGCTACTGATTCAAAAAAGACACTCCCCGTGGGGCTTTTAATCATCTAGTCTCCGCGGGTCGTCCGCAACGTCCAGTCCGAGTCATTCCAACCTGTAATCCGCGGATGAACATGCTTGAACAGAGCAACAATTCCTGCCTCTATCTTGGCCAAGGTCATCGTCTGTAAAGATCGGCATACCACCATCACAACCTAGGCAATTACGTCTTCTGCCCTTGACATCGATCCGGAGGGCTGTGGTGACATTCCGAAGATTCTTCTTACATGTCTCTGATTGAGTGGAAGCAGTGCGAAGTACTTGTCATTGGAGGCAAGGACAGAGCGCAAAGATTGTCAGACAAAATGCGCGGGCAGCTTCTCATGTCATCATGTATTGGGAATTGGAGAACCACAGAACCTAAGTCATAGTGGGCTAACGGTTAGGTACACTTTTTGGGTGTAGCTTGCTGTTTCTATAAACCCCTCACCAAGCAAACCATGAAGTAGCGATAGCCATTCAGGACATTGGACGTCCTTCAAAGCAACAACACGACATTCCCTTAAAGGGCTCCGATTTCAAATGGGCATCCCACCTCAGATTATATGTGATTGACCATCATTATCTGATTCAAAGGTTTGTTCAGGGGTGATTGCCGATGCGACATCGTAACAGAGATAAATTACCCACCGAAGATATCCCATCTCGCTTCTCGAGTGAGTGACAAGGGCCCATCATCCGGATGCGGCAACTAGATAATGAGAACTAGCTACGGTGTATGTTCCGGCGTTCATCCCGCTTGAATTTGAATAGTCTCTATGGGTTTTGACTATGCCCTGGACAAACTCTTCGACCAGAATTCGTTGTTTCCGGCTCCATGCTCGCTGTTCGTGCTTGCATCATGAAGGACCAACTCGAGGGCGAGCGGATGAGGCGCATGAAACGCGAAATACCATCACGGGTCAGTTCAAGGTAGCGGTGTGTGATTGCCATTTCCAAGTTCAAACTCAACAATGGACGCGGTTCACCAAATCGCACAAATCTGCACGACCTCAACATGGAGGTACCCGTACTGCGAGGGCAGATGTACCAAGTCGTACAGGGCAGAACTTAAACGGGCGAAAGCTGCGGTGGGGGCTTGACTGAGATCTGTTGGCATCAAAGAATGACTAGAGATGGTGACAAGAAGATCCGAAGGGGGCGAGAAGACTTATCAACGGCTCATCTGGCGGAGGAAGAGTGGTGGACGGCAGAGCAACGTGATGGGAAGTTGATTAGAGTTGTTAGCGTGGTATCCCCATCCATCGTGACGATGATGAGAAAGATATATCAATGTAGCCTCCTCTTGGTTACGTTCACAGAATGACCCCTCGCTGTATCCTTCTCGGTTTTGGCCAGGGATGGGACGAGTTGACCATCGTCGGATGGGTGAGAGATTTAATTTCCACGGGCGGATGAAAGCCGTCGCTCTCGCACGCGCCCAACTTTGCACTCAGCGTTCGCGGCGACCGCTTCCCCGTCTTTTTTCTCTCATTCTTTATCGTCTCCCCATTCTCCCAATCATCCCTATATGCCCCTAAGGCATTGCTACCGACGGCGCCACCTCCCCGCACGAATCCCGTTTTTTGTTCTTTCTTTACACTCGTTTTAGAATAATGGCAACGTCCCCGCCTTTGTCAAGTCCCTCTCTTTCATCCAACGCTCATTTCTCCTCACAACATGCGAATGGGCACCCATCCGCCAAGCCCCGCGTCTCAGATGTCTCGTCTACTTCTCGACTGGATAAAAGCCATCCCGCCAGTGTCCCAACCACCCCAGAAGTCCAGATAAACGGCAAGCCAAGACAACCTCGACCTTCTACCTCATCTGCATCTGCATCTACCACCCATACGCTTGATGACGCGGCATGGGGCTCCCATTTTTGGGTCACCCTCGTTGATCCGCAGGTGAGCGTAACCCTGAATGTTTTGATCGAATTTTATAGGTCTGATCGAGATGCACATTCAACAGACCCAGGTGTCCTTCTTTGCGTGCCCAGCGACGGGTCAAGTTTCATGGGACCCTCCAATAGGGAATTTCGTGTACGTATTTATATGTGCATTTTTTGTGCGCCTGCCCATGAGAAACTACTGTAGATTACCTCCCAGCGAGAACGGTGAGTGGTGGGAGATCAGTGACGAGTCCCGAGGTGGTATTCCGTATTATTACCACACAAAGACGGGAGAGACTGTATGGGAGAAACCTGACGGGTTTGTCATACCGTTAGCAGTCCTCCAGGTATGTACTCTTTTGCCATCAGTTTACTCAAGTTTTTTTTTTCAAATTGCTGCTCACTAGAACACCGCGTTGGGTCGCCGTCTCTCAAAGTCATTTTCTTCTACCACAGACCAGAGCCCGTCTACGCGTGCAACTGCACAAGAACAACGTCCCGTGGCTCAACGTTCACGTTCACATGCGAGGGAAGCTCGAGGTTCTGTTCAGTCCCCTGGCCGGCTACAGACCTCTGCAAGCGTTTCTGCCGCCACCACCAAGAAAAGTCTAAATGGCCCCCCCGTGCGACGCAACCTTGCTACTGATTCCCATTATACGACGCAAACACGCCTGGCACCCGCGCTTCCGCCCATTCCCGGCTCAGAGGCGAGCGCCCCGCCGACGCCCACACCCTCTCACCGCTCCTTCGTCCCTTCTCGTTCACCACCCCAGTCGTTGACCGCTGCTGTCGAGCGTCTCTCGCGGACGCCGACGCAGTCCCCCGGCAACGCGAGTGGCGTGAGTAAAAAGTCATCTGAGAGTGGTTACGCGAGCGCGCCAGAGTCCACCCATGTGAAGCCGAAGGTGAGGGAACAAGCGCCGAATAAGAATGCCGGCCCCCAAGCGCCTGTACGCCCCGCGCCAACCACGCCAACGAAGGGACCAACCGTCGCAGGGAAGGAGATTGGTAGGCCCGTGTTAAATATAGGTGCGTACTGCTCAACTGGTCATGGTAACGTTCGTGCTGAGCAATTGGGTTCGAACGTGCCCGTAGATGCAACACTCAAGCTCAGCCCTGTCAAGGCTCGGGCTGCGCGCACGCCTATTCTCATCGATGCTCCAGCCCTGTCTGCTTCTGCCCGGTCTGTCAAGACCCTGAGTACTGGGTATGTCGCGTATGACTGCATGGTTCCCTTTTCTTGCTTCTGAGCCTCTACTCCTGAAGCGCGCATCCCATCCTGCCACAGGATCTCGCGTCCGACATACAGCAATTTGTTGAGTCCGATTTTGCCCAACAGTACTTCGCAACCCACCGCACAGGTTTCATCTTCAAGCGCACAGTTCCCGTTGGGCAGATGATGGCCTGGCAACGTGGCCCACTCTCCGCTCCCTTACTTAATCTTACGCGGGCCCTGCATAAAGATGCGGTACGCACGTTCCGCGCCGTTCAACGGCTTATGGGGGATAGCGAGAAAGGCGCAACAACAGGCGCCAATACACCTAGACTCGAAGAAGCACGTTGGTTGCTTGGGGAAGGGCTCACGTATGGCGAGCTCCGCGATGAAATCTACTGCCAGGTCATGAAACAAATCACAAGCAATCCAAACGCGTATGTCCTTCGTCTACTGAGACTTATCGACGGTAACGTACCTACTTACCTTGCCTTGCAGGGAGAGTACATTCCGAGGATGGCAACTGTTGTGTGTTTTGCTAGTAACCTTCCCGCCCTCGAAGAATTTCGAGCCATATTTCCACGCCTTTCTCTCGCAGCGCAAGGGAGTTGCTGAGGGCCGTGTCGATGTTCTTGCCAAGCACTGTCTCAAACGTCTTGCGGCGATAGCGAAGAAGGGTCCTAGGGGCAAGCCACCAACGCTCGCAGAAATCGAGACAGCATCGGTATGCGTTCGCCGTCGTCACGCATATGTCCGTTGGAAGCTGAGATCTCCACAGGATGCAGCATTTCACCCGTCAACGTTTGGCGAGCCACTTGACGCGGTGTTCCGCTTACAAGAACGCACGTATCCAAAGCAGAAGGTGCCAATCGTGCTACCGTTCCTTGCTGATGGTGTCCTCGCCCTCGGTGGGACAAAGGCTGAGGGCATATTTCGCGTGCCGGGTGACTCAGATGCTGTCGCGGCACTCAAGATGCGACTCGATCGTGGCTCGTACACGCTTGAGGGTATCGATGACCCGCATGTCCCCGCGTCACTGTTCAAGCTCTGGTTGCGTGAACTGGTCGACCCGCTCGTGCCATCGGAGATGTACAACGACTGCATCGCATTTGCAAATGATGCAGAAGCATGCTGCGCCGCAGTCGAGCGGTTGCCCACCGCCAACCGTCGCGTTGTGCTGTTCGTCATCAGCTTCTTGCAACTGTTCCTGGATGAGCGTGTGCTAGCCGCTACCAAGATGACAAGCGCGAACCTCGCCTTGGTCATGACGCCGAACTTACTACGATGCGGGTCCAATTCGATGGCCGTCGTATTCAACAACGCACAGTAAGTGATCGATCGGTTGTTGCTCACCCGGGACATCTCAGCATATCTCGATGCAGGTACGAGCAGACGTTTGTGCACAACCTCCTGTTGCATCTCAAATGCGACGAGATCGACCCTCAGTATGTTCCCACCCATGGGCACGGTGCTGTCCCTTCCGCTGCTCCGCTCCGTACCTCCAGATCACGCAACCGCCGTGCGCACCAATGATCATGACGGCGCAGTTGCGCGTTCCCATTTTTGCCTCTGTCTCTCTACTTGCTGTTGTTCTGAGTCTTCTTTTGTTGTCGCGCTATTCTTTGATTCCCTGTACTATGGATACCATCTGATTGTCGAAACTATGGATCACCAGGGATTTTACATTCGTAGCCCGATTTATTCGTTGCATCTTCTTTTCCTCCACGTTATACCTCAGTGGTCTGATCAGGCCTTTATCAGTATTCTTAATATTCTGCCTGTACTTTCATAGCCTCGCTTCAACACTCGCGTGAGCTCTTTTATCGTCGGGTCGAGCCTGTCTTTGAACCTTCTGGGATAAGGCCAGTCTTGAGTATTGTTCTGAATAACTGATCATTAGAAGTCGAAATTTCATCCAGATCCAGATCTAGAGTGTAGGACATTCATTGTTTGTCGGTTTGTGGAAGGTATAGCAGAGGCATTGTAGATAAATGTTGCTTTCAATGGGTCAGATCAGTGGAAGGCGTATGCGGCTTGACGTGAGAGGGAAAATACACTGATGAGGGTGCAGTTGAGTCAACTACTTCAACCGCTCGCGGTCTGTAGCTCTGGCGCTGGCTTTGTCTCTCATGAGGCTCCGCAATCATGGCCCATCCTCTACAGAATAGACCTGGTGAAGATGAAAGTCATTTTCAACTTCACCGGGTCCGTTCGCCTTGGCTTGGCTTCGCGGATATTCTTTGATCTAGATGCCTCCTCGTGTCTTTTTTTCGAGTGTGTCCTTTCTCCTTGCGGCAGACACCAGATACGGTATTGCCCACTGGGGCATTGACTTCTCTGCTTACCCTGGAACTTGAAACTTGAACGGATATCATCACCTCCGAGTCCGTCGTCGCATGCTGATGCGCCCAAAAGCCCTCCCCCTTCCACTAAACTACAACTGCGGCACTGCCGTTGTCAAATCTTGCCGGTGGGTGCCGTCATCATATCATAGTGCCGATGTGCTTCCTTGCCGTTGTCGGTGTCATCTGAATCCACCAGCTCCCATCGCCAAGTCTTGGTAGACTTCCTTTTTCTCGTGCTGCCCAGAATTTGTTTGTGATCCATTGAGATACGAGAGCGCTACGATAGTATCGCGTGAAGGAAAGGCCGTTGTGCGGTCTAACGGGTCGCCCGTTGTCAGGGGCAACGTGAAAATTCAAAACCAGTGAATATCATCGCGAGATGGGGGCGAAAAGGACCTTCTTCTTCTCGTGACACACCTGTGACTGCCAATGAGCAAGGGAGAGTGAGAGATCTGTGGCTGTCTATGGATTTTTGAAAGCGGGCCTCGTTCTCGATTTATTTACCTTTACCTTGTTTGAGAGTTGAATCGCAGGTCTGCACCTACCCAACTGCACATGGCTAATCGAGCCCTATATCCCACAAGCTTCTTTCCTGGCGTCTGCATGGAGTCTCATCTTCGCTCAAAGTTGTTCCATCTTGTTTCATTGATGGTGGCTGCAGCCCTCTAATTCCGGCCTCATCGCACATTGCACCTGATTCGGACCCTCTGTGCATGAATCGGGACGTCTCGCATCTCGAAATACTGTGATGTAGTGGGACGTTTATTATCCTCAAGCTCGGGAACGTCGATTACTTTTTCGCCCACGGCAGCGTCCCAGAGAAAAGCTTCCTGCCATCCTCGGGGCACCATTCGAACAGCTGGCGCAGTTCGGGTGCGCCAACATGATAGCCGTGACTTCGCATGTGGAAGTTTCGCCCCGCGCGTTTTTGGACGAGCGGTGCGTGGCAGCCATACAGGTCCTTAGAGTACGGCGTATACGCGTTGGCCAACTGACGAGAATTTTTTCCGAAGAGGTGAGGGATTGAGAAACGGCATCCAAGAGAAAAGGGCAGACGGAGGAGGAGGAGCGTACCTCGCCCGACGCTGCCTCGTACTCGGCAGTCTCGTTCCCGAGCGGGACACCCTCGTACTTGAATCGGAGCTTGGGCCAACGCAGCGCGTGTCGGTGCAGGCGCTCGAAGCGGTGTCGCTTGAAGCTGTGGCCGACGACGGTGATGCGCGTTGGATACGCGCCTGTGATCTCACGGAAGCGCGCGATGGAGAAGAGCAGGTTTTGGAACGAGTCGAGCGCAGCGTCTTCGGTCGTCACTCGCGCGAACATGTCTGTGGGCGGGAGGAGACCGGTCGCGCGCGCGAAGCGCAGGTATGATTCGCCCTCCGACGTCGCGCTGTACGGAGAAGTGTGGCCCCTGATCGGAGGGACGAGCGAGCGAGGAGGCGTGGGTGAGCATCAATGTGAGCAGCATCATGTGAGTTTTTGGCACGTGGGTGGGCCCCTGAAGGGGAGGGACGCACCCACTGAAGACGAGCAGTGCTCGAGGGTCCTCGGTGGCGATTTCGGAGCTGTGTGTGAGAGAGAGGATAGGGAACGCAAGATGTGTGTAGGGCTTGAACCACACGACTCACCCGCGGGATATGTGTGCGCGGAAAATGGACGGACGCCCGCGTCCTTTCTGGTACTGAGCGAGAAGCCACGAATCTTCGACCTCCGCGTCCTCCGAGAGCGCCCCAATCCAAATCGCATGGCCCGGTACGATGACGAGGTGGTCGAGGCCCTCGACGGTAGGTGGTCGCGTCGGCAAAGTTTCCACGATGCTGCGAGGCAGCGGAACATTCCGCGTTTGAGAATAGAGACGGAAATTGAGCAAGAGGGAGAAGGAGGTTAGGGCGATGATGAGGAGAGCGCTCAAGTTGGTGAGGCGTGCGGGTGCACGAAGGAGTTTGGGAAGGGAACGCGGCGGGCACGGGTGACGGAGGAACCCGCGTCGAGCTAATGTGACTGGAGCGGGCAGCATTGGGCTAACGCAAGGCGACGGTGCGACGCCCTCGACCCTTCGCTGTCTCCGTCCGATTAATTCCTTCCGCGTGCTCAGGCGCCCGCCCCACGCGCTCATATATGCACCTCATATGGCCTTTGTGGTCTCATCCCAGGCTGGTGACCATCATTGCTGTGAGGCACTGTATGCCATCTGAACTTTGTGCACCATCCCTCGTACGTCGCTTGACAGTTTGCTGCATGTGCTAGGAAGAACATGGCTTACTCCTTGGTAGCCTCCAAGGCACTCGTACCTATGCTCTACTCACCTACCTCACTGGCAGGCCCGGATTTGTGCCAGAAGGGATAACACCGAAAGTGAACGAGCAATCCATTCTCCGCGTTATCCTTCCGCTCTGTTAGGCACTACTCAGGTGGCAGGTTGGGAATGGCCTCTCGCAGTAACACTCTCATGGCTGTTTGAAAACAGAGGGAGAAGCTGCTTCTGCAAGTTCGATTCTCGCGACCATATGTCTCGACGAGTTGTTGTCTCATAACTTCATGTCGCTCTCGCCGTGCGCGGTTCCGTGTCTATGCGCTCGTGTTCCGGCCACATGAAGGCGGAAGTTCTTTCAGTGCCTGTCCTTCTGCGATTCTAAAACTTCCTGCCAGTTGACAAACGTAGCAACATGGTGCTACTGCACCTGTGGATAGGAAGTGAAGTGGGCCCGTTTCATGAGATAATGAAATTCGTCCACCCCCCCATATATATAATATATAAACCCTCTTCTCTGCACCTGCAAGCTTGCGTGCCCACATTCATTATCATAGTATGAAGGTTGCTCTCCCTTCCACGCTAGCCGCCACTCTCATGGCGCCCATCAGCGTTGCAGCACGGAGCGATCTTGGACATGAAACTATCGGGTAGGGGTTGCTCGTGAGAGAGCCCTCTACTTGCTGATTACATCGCCTCAGCTATGTCGTGATGCGGGTATGTCATATCCCGGCTATCCCATTCTATTCGCTGCGGATCAACTTTCAGCTACTCACTTGGACCTGCAGCTACTGCGCGTTCCGAGGATGCATTTGTGCTGTTTAGCAGCTCATTAGTGCGAACTAGTGGGCAGACCAAGTGCGTTACCAAAGGGGTTTCGGGTTTACTAGACCCTTCCATTTCATCGATGCGAATGGTGAGCCTCTTTGTGTTTGCGCATGCGGTACACCCACCAGCTTAAATATGAGATAACCCTCCCAGTTCCTGCTCAGTTGATCTGGCCCGTGACTGCGGCTCCGGGGGCTGCGCTGGTAGGTCGCACTTATTTTGTCTCAGGGGCAGGGGCTTCAAGTCCGCGTTCTGCGATAGTCAGCGCAATACAAAATTACACGTCCAGGGTCCAGGATCAGTGAGTAAACCGGTTTGCGAAGGCACGGCAGGTCCCGCATCCTCTGACGTATCACTCTAGATGCGACGCAGGCCCAGCAGGCTTTGCTCTTCATCAGCAAATGGCAGATGTTTCCTCGCGTACCAACTCCCAATTGGTGTCAACTGCGCCCACAGCACATTTTATTGGTGACATTGGCCAGCCATTGCACGACGAGGTTCGTCTCTGGTGCATCCATCTATCTCACCACCGTTAAGATGCGACCATCGCGTGCTCAGGCACTAGAGTTAGGGGAGAACCGGATTGCGGCTAGGTGCGATGGTACCTCCACGAACCTTCATGCAACCTGGGTGAGCGCTCCGCGCGTTTGTAGACTTCGTAGACCATTTGGTTGACGTCAGTGCTGGTTCCTAGACACAGGTATGATCAAAAAAGAACATCAATGCGCTCTACGGTGGCAGCCCACAGACCTATGCTTCGGAGCTCGTCAGGCGGATCTCGGTAACGCTCACTTGCGCCCTCCCTTTCTACTGACATGTCCTGAGACGACCGCTGGTGCCTGATAAAACAGTCTGGCGGATACGCGTCGCTCGCGGCCGGATGGGTCAACGATATCTCCCAGGCTGCACTATCTGGGACTGATGTCCCTCTGACCTGGGCACAAGAAGTGAATGCCTATGATTGCGTGAGTAGTCCACGTCCTCTCGACCGTGGGTCGTTTGGACACTTTGGCCACCATGTTGACATCTGACCGCGCATGTGCTGTAGACCGTCGTATTCAACTTCTCGCAGGGCCAAGACCTGTGCGATACGTCATACCTTTGACGATGCCATTCCATTGGTACGACACCTATCATCATCGACCTTTATTGTATATCGCTCAAAGCACGCGTAATAGATTGAATTGCAGCTCGCAAAGCAGGGATACCGACTTGCCCAGTGGCTCAATACTATTCGGATAAGGAGAAGGGCCATGTATTTCTGTATCTTGGCGTATGTGCAGTTGGCAAATGTCGAAATTATTGTTGATGTGGAGATGTTTTTTTGAGGTGTTTGAGCACCGAGACCTGCTACTAAAACTACAGATGCCAGACAACAAGGTCGTTTCCATGTGTTTACGAGTTCGTAAAGTTTGGCTTTCTCTTTTCTGCAAAGGCCGCCATGCCTGTTCGCGAGCGTCAAGAAGGAAGAAGATTGCAGGCTCAGACCAAAATAATCCACGCACCCTCTTTTTGATCCGCCGTCGCGAACGTCATGTGGAATAACCGACGCTCAGTTTTAAGCCCCTCGGACAAGCTCTGCTCAAACGCTACAACCAACACACACATTACGAGGAGCAGGAGAAAACCCATGAAAAAAAAAAAAAACCCAAAACCAAAACCAAAACGCACCAACGTTGACGGCCTCCTTCTGCGCCTGCACCGCGATCTGGCTCTTCCCCGCAATCTCCCTAGCGAGCGCGACGGCCTCACGCACGACCTCGCCCTCTCCCTCTCCCACGACGCGGCTCGCCATGCCCCACTCGACCGCCTCCCTCGCGCCCCACGTGCGTCCAGTGAGCGTGAGCTCCATCGCGCGCGACTTGCCCACCGCCCGCGCGAGCCGCTGCGACCCGCCCCCGCCCGTGATCGTGCCGATGTTCACTTCCGGCTGCCCGAATTGCGCGTTCGGCGCTGCCAGCATTATGTCCGCCATCAGCGCCAGTTCGCAGCCGCCTCCGAGCTGCAAAGTGCAAAGAAAAGAACAAAAACAGAAGGTCAGCGCGGCGCGGAAGATCGATGCGGTGCCGGTGGAATGGAAGGAAATGATAGGAGACCGCCCCGCCCCCTAGGGGCAGAGGGCGGAGGGGATATATATATATAAGACCGTTACTTACCGCGTAGCCGCTAACGGCGGCGATGATCGGCTTGCGAATGGTGGCGACTGCCTGCCACTCTTCCAAGAACCTGTTCTGGTACGCGTCCGCAACTGGAAGGTTCAACACGCGCCCGCTCACTCGGCACAACCATCTATGTTGTATTGTACTCACAGGACTTGTCCTTCATCTCCTTTATGTCAGCGCCAGCTGCCCCACGCCACGCACAGCATTCCAATCAAAAATCAGTCAGCCGTCAGCATGGTCGCAAATGCAAAATAAGCCGAGCGGAGAGTCGGCGAAGCGCTCGCGCGCACACGCACCAGCGAACGCCTTCTCCGAGCCGGTGATGACGACAGCGCCGATCTCCTTGTCGGCGTCGATCAGGCGCAGGGCCGCCTTCAGTTCGCTGAACAGCGCGATGTTGAGCGCATTGAGCGCTTTTGGGCGGTTGAGCGTCACGAGTGCCACGCCAGGCTCCGGGCGCGATGTGAGTATGTTCTCATACTTTGTGTTGAACGCGGACATGAACCGGGTAGATGTAAATGTAAACTTGTATGGTGGAGAGAAAACGGCACGGGCAGCAAATTGACGGTGACATAAAAGGGACATGGTAGATAGATGACAAAGAGCACATATTACCAACGCGGACACGGACAACAAACTAGTAATTATCCCTGGCCCCTGGTAGAGGTCCATGTAGCAACGTGTCCTAGGTACACATCTTACACTACCCAGAATGAGACGGGAGGAGACAACTACTACTGTACTTCTGTTCAGTTCCAGAAACTTGATGGTCCAGAGAACGAAAGGCAGACGGTAGAACGATTGAAAAAAAAACACAGCAAACGGCCCGAGATAGATCTGTATGTATCACTGAAAGTCACCGAAAAGTCTGAAAATCAAAAGCAGCGGTGGCTCATAGAAGCCGGCGCCAACCGGCATCCTTGGCTTTCTTGACGAGCCTTTTCACCTCTTGCGAACGAGCACGCGTCGTGACCAGTAGGGTATCGGGCATATCGACAATGACGAGATCATCCACACCCAAGCACGCGACAAGCCGGCCGGAACCAGGAACGACGATGCCGCCAGCCACTTGCTCAGTAAGAACTGTTGGGGTTGAGTGAGCTCCACTCGCGGGAACTGCTAAAACAAAAATAGGACACACCCAGTCCGTTATCGCCAAGAATACGGGGTTGATTTGCTTCAGCAGGCAAGAGTTCGGCAAGTGACGAGAAATCCCCAACGTCATCCCAACCTGTGGCGCCGCCATCACCAATTAGTCTGCGAAAACGATCACATGTACATACGTACCAAACGTTGCTGGCACGACGGCAACACGACCCTCTAACGCTGCGGGTTCGGCCACAGCGTTGTCAATAGCGATCTTTTCGAGACTAGGCCACACCTCCTCTAGCATCTTGGTGCGCCGAGCCTCATCATCCCAGACGTCAGCCACTTTTGTCAGAGCCTCCTCGAGATCGGGTTTATACTCCTTGAGTAGTTCCATCAAGAACGTGGCCTTCGTGACAAACATACCCCCATTCCAGCGGTAAGAGCCAGTGGCGATGTACGCGGCAGCCGTACGTGCGTCAGGCTTTTCCTTAAAGCTTGACACGAGGCGCGCGTTCGGCGCCTCGGGGATGCCGAGTCTTTCGCCTAGTCGCACATAACCAAAACCGGTCGAGGGATGAGATGGAGCGATGCCAATGGTGACGAGGTATCCGTTCTGCGCAGTTTGAACAGCTTCGGATATGGCGCTGAGGAATGCGTCATCGCCCGAGATCATATGGTCAGCTGCAAATGAGCCAATGACGGCATCGGGGTCGCGCCTTGCGAGGATCGCTGCCGCGAGTCCGATTGCGGCCATCGAATCCTTCGGGCCGGGTTCGCAGAAGATGTTGAACGGTGATAAATCAGGGAGCTGTTCTTGGATGCTCCTAACGTGAGCGGGGCCAGCGACGACCGTGAGACGATCTGCGCCGCAGAGCGGGAGGAGACGGTCCCAGGTTGCTTGGATCAGGCTACGGCCTTGGAGGGTCACGTCGAGGAGGAACTTGGGATGCCCCTCCCGCGAAAGGGGCCATAGGCGCGTGCCGGCTCCGCCAGCAGGAATGACAACATAGAAACCAGGAATTTCACGAATAGACCCAGAAGGATGAGAGGTCACGCCGTTGTCGCCTAGGGGAGACGCTACGTGTATAGTCGTTGGAAAGGCAAGAGAGGGGATTGAGTTGGCGTTGAGGAAAGGAGACTTTGCACGAAGCTGAGGAGAGCTAGGAGCAGGGGTATTGAAACCAGGAGTTGTCAGATGGGGGCTACGCATTTGCTGCCCGCCAGTTAGCTATTCTTTGTTGCGTAGAGATACCGGCAAGGAGGACACATACAGCAGCAAGGACACCTTCCTTAACGTGACGCTCGAGACTCTGATTAGCCTGACGCAGCTCAGAACACTCCTGACGAAGCTCAGAGATCTCCTCTCGCTGTTAAAAAAGAACAGTAAGAAGGGATGGACACGCTCGGTGACGCGCTGCACTGACAGATTTGAGGACCACGTCCATGATCTTGTTAAACATAGTCTCGACATTAGAGACCCCGAGCTGGGAAGGCAACGGATACGGTTCGGAACGAGGGAAAGACATGACTGAGAAAAGAGGGACGAGAAGGGGGGAGAAAAAGGGAGAATGATACTTATTATAAGTTAGCGCGAGGAAAGCTCAACGTGTCTCGGCATCGCTTGTGCTCGGTGCACGTGCTCCCGCTGACTCATCCTCTCCATCTGCCCTGTGTCTGTCATAAGCTTAACCGAGCCCCTCAATATCCCCATTGTGTACGATTCACCTAATCATCCACTATCATTGAAACTTTGAAGGCTTGTGTGGAGCTAGCTGCCCATTCGGGCGTAGTACGGCGAGTGGTCACTTGTATGTGATCCAACCAAGTTCTCGTACCGCGCTGGTTTGTCTCCTGCTTGTATAAGAACTGTCGGGCCTGTATCGCGTTGCGACATCATCTTACGATGCGGCGTCGTCTTGGCGGACCAGATGAAACAAAGTAGCTCTTCAGTTATCAAAAATTGGTGTTCGGGTCCCACTTTCGTATGATGAGATGGGTATTAGAATTCCTCTATTTCGTCTGACAATCAGAGCAAGGACCGAGTCTCCGACGTTTGCCAAGCTCTGGCGCAGTAAATAGTCCCGGTGATCGAGGTGTGTGGTTCCACGCTGGTGTCGAGGACCTCCGTTATATCACCGAACTATAATTTACAGTTCAATGTGATAGCCAAGAGCTCGTCACCTATAATATTAAGGTCAGGAACTCATGCGTAGCGCGAGGGGGGTTCTATCCACGCTCGTTCGGTATCTGCGCACATAGAACTAGAGAATGGAGTTTCCGTCGCGGTGTGCATGAGACAAACGAGGAAAGATCCATGGCCGTGAGGTTACTTCTCATCAATCTCATCTGATCTCGTAGCATAGACACATTATGTAACAAGAGTGTCACTGCTTTAATTATGTACTCCTGTTGCTATGGGAAGTGATCAGTCATCTGCTCGGTGATGGTTACACAATTGAATGATGATGGGAAGTTGCCTTTGTTCAATGTTGTTTGCTGAGATGAGTGCAAAAAAGGCGCTACCAGGGTTCGAACCTGGGTTAACGGAAGACTACGTGAAGTTCAGAATCCGTTGTGATAGCCACTACACTATAGCGCCAGACCAGACAAAGTCGAGAATACATCCTATCAGTCGTAACTTCATCCCCCATTGTTAGTGCCCTTTTTTCTTTTTTTCTGTGCCGTCGATTTTATGGCTCAGTTGATGAGAGGTGCTCTGTGAAGAGAACCAGAAGTTCCAGAATCTTAAACGGGCCGCGTTGAGCCGTGACCGCACAGCCTGTCCACTTACGCTAACTAGTACGAGGGTCCACTAGCAGGTACTGACAACAACTATTGCAATGACGACCAACCCGTCGCATATCCTCATCGCGCGCAACTCCCGTGGCCAGTCGAATGCCTCTGCCTCACTCAGCTCACCCACAGAGACACATGCTGCGGCGGCAGGAATCTTCCGCTCGTCGGCGGCCGGTTCGCCTCCGTGGTTCATCGAGGGCATAGATTCGGAGGACTCAGTTTCTGAGGTCAGCCTCAGCGACTCGCAGGAGTCGATCGACGTCGACGAGGCGTTCACCAAATGCTCCAAGTTCCCGGGAACGGTCAAAATCGTCGTCGAAAGCACGACGTTCTGGTGCGTCCAGCTCGCTACCCTCTCGCTCGTCACGTCAATCACTTATGCCAGTCGGGTCGGGTCGGGTCGGTCGGCTGGATCCATTTTTTAGGGCACACAAGGAGGTCCTTTGGTTCGCTTCTCCATTCTTCCAGGCCGCCCTGAGCGGGAACTGGGCCGAGACCGGCCGCCCAGTCTCCATGTCCTCGGTCATAACTATCTCTCAACCTCCCTCAGTCCCTGGTGACAAGATACATCCTGATGCGCCCACAGCAATGACGTTCGCACCCGTGGACCCGGATCTTGATCCCAACGAGCTGGACATCGACATTTCAGAGTCGAGTGAAACCGAAACAGTCGAGTCTCTCACCTCAACCGTCGTCGTGTCTGGAGAAGAGGAAAAGCAGGCCAATAAGCCCGGGACCGAGTCGGGTGCACGCTCTGAAGCCGAGGTCCTGAAGAAAGCTCACGAGGCTGCGCGAATCGAAAGCCTGGAAAAGCTGCAGGGGCGTGCAGTTCGGAATGCTGGCGCCGGCGCGGCGGAGTCGCCTAAGGATCAAGGAAAAGGGAAAGGAAAAGGCGTCGTCAAGCTTTCCTGGAAGCGGGGGAACGCACAGGCATCCGCTAGGTGCCACCCATCGACAAACAATCCAGATGCTGTCATAGTTCTCAAAGAAGAGAAGGTGCAGTTTGTTGATACGTGTCTGCAAACCCCATCTCATTCGCATCCTAGGCAAGCACATTCCACGATTTTCTGCGGTTCGTTTACCCTGGGTACGCCTTCTTAACAAGCGGAAGGGACGCGCCATATTGACCTATGGTGCAGCATGGAATGCACGATCACATGGAACAATGTGGAGGGGCTGATGAACATCGGAAACAAGCTCTGCGTTCCGTCTCTGCAACGGATATGTCTCAACTTTCTTCTTACGCACGCGGCGGGTCGGCCGATCAAGGCGATGCGCATTGCCGAGCTTTTCGAGGAGGAAGAGCTGTATCGTGAGGCCTCTCGCTTCGTGCTCGACAATCCAGGCGGGTGGCCGGAGCAGGAGCTCAATACGCTCAGCAGCGAGACACTACTCAAGCTCGAAAAGCGGTAAAATACCCCTTCCTCTCGCCCTCCTCTCCATGCCTCCAGAGAGGGGCCATCCACATCGTGATCGCTGATATTACTGTCGAACAATGACACAGACGCACGTGGTTTCTCGAACGAGTACTCAAGCTGGGCCTCGTCCAGATCGCGAAAGAGTATGAATGCGTACGTCCGCCTCTCTCCCGACTGACTTAAACTGCGATCCGCGGAAAACCCATTGCATTGCCCGAAAATGGGATGAAAACGGAAACTTACGTTGTTGTGCTCAGTGTCCGTCATGCCCGGACCCGACGACCTGCGCGCGGCTGCTCGACGAAAAGTGGCGGCAGGCCTACCAGGCAGTTTTCCGCTTCGGCCCCTGTCAGCCCTCGATGGTCTTCCGGTACCTCCGCACGTTCGAGGGCATTAGCCCGCCCCTCGCGCTCTCGCACCTCACGTGCCAAACGACGGCCAAGGCCTTCATAGCCACACGTACGCGGCAGCCGTTAACAATCACCTCGTACCCTCGTTAACGGAAATTAAACGTTGAACCCCTCCCTCCTCTCCAGTGTTCGATCGCATGTTCTCGCTCGGCGTGCGTGGAAGCGGAACGGACACCGCCCCGCTTGGCGCGCGCGTCGCGGCGGTCGCGGGCGTGGCGAGCGCAACGCTCCCGCGGCGTCATTTCTTGTATTGCTCGCTTAGGCCGGAGAACCCCGTTCCGCCGCGCGGGCAGCGGCATAACCGTCGCGAGACGGCGTCGTAGAGCCTCGCTGTTGGTTTGGAAGTGGGGCCGTTCTCCCGTTGCGTCCATTCATCTGCCCGTCCTCCGTTTTCGCTGATCCAAATCTATATTGTTTTCGGGTGAGACTGTACTGCCAGAGGGGGGAGGGTGTTCGGTGATGGTGGTAGAGCTGTGCCGCTGCATGAGCGTATTTTGGAGGCAAAAATTAAAAATTCTAGTCTCCGATCCTCCCGGCCCTTTTTAGTCTTTTGACAGCGATGCAGTTACATGTCATAGCTGCGGAATGCAATGAAAAATAACATGCTATTCCCTGTCCCGGACTGATGATTGTCAAACAAAATTTCTTTGTCCCTGGGAAGTGTAGACGAATTGAACCGAGTGATGAGTGATGCTGACGGGAATTGATTACCCAGTGGGAATGTCAGGCGCACATTTGTCTCTGTTGCTGACCATAATCGAATACAAGGAGTCGCATGCTGCCACCGCAAATTAAAACATCATACAATACGTCCTCGCCTATTGAATATGAAGGTGCGATCGTTTACACATTCTCATTTAGACATGAACGTGGCCTGTGTCGTGTATTGTGGTTATGCCCAGAGTAAGTTAGAGCCCAACGGACGAGTTGGAGACGTGGAGGCCAGCATGTCGGACAGCTGTGTCGTGAGTTGTGATTTGGATCAATCACGTCAGATGGCAAAGTCGCAGAGATCCGAGATCCGGTACTGGCAGAGAGAGAGAGATAATGAAAATCGGACACAAGACAAGGGAAATTCGTCGCTGTGTCCACCCTTATTCGATGATTTTATGGGTACGATATCCGTAATGGGAACAACAAGATCGCGGATCCAGGATTCCAGGCTGCTGTACGTGTGATGGCTCGGAGAAATTGAGTTCAGGTAACCCTGAACATAGTCCTGCGCCGCCCAAAATCAATCTTGAGAAGACCCGAGGAAGCAGACGACTACGTACTTACACGGCGATAGCGAGCACATACTAGGCACCGCCGCACTTCTGTCCTTGGTTGGTCAGCAAGATCGTGGTTAAAATTTATCCACACGGCATTATAATTACGTAGTCCTACTGTGCCAGTCCTTTGCCAGTCGCGGCACCACCCACTCTATAACCCACTGTGGGATCAAACGTCGTGATCGTGAAAAAAAAAAAAAGCTCCCGTCGGCGCTGCTTGGCTTGGGCCAACGCCCGGTCGAAAATACGGGTCCGGAGCGGGCAGTGGCCAAATGATCCGACCGCGTACATCGGAAGAATCTCACTTACCGCTGACAATTGGCATTAAGTGAGGTATCATCGCACTCTGCCATTCCTGGGCATGCTCTTTCTTCCACAGCCCAGTCTAGCTGTTCGAGGTCAAGATGAGAGTGGAGCGCGAGATGGATGGGTCTTATCGTCATCCTCCGTGACATTTTGCAAAATACTTTCTTTTCTCTTCTTTTGACGCCCGATCGAATGCGTGACAGAGAAGCCACAGAAACGTCTATCTATCTGAGAGGTTTGATAGTTCCCAGGGTGGGTGATGAGGGTGAAAAATGAAACGCGCAGATGGGGATGATATGATAATTATCACTGACGTACCCGCTATGGGTGACGGGGGTTTCACGTCGCGCGACACGGCGCAAAAGCCCTGAAAGCGCAAGCACAGCCGGCGAAAGCGGGATCGTCGACTCCGACTCCTAGGGACGCCATCGGCTTCTCCTTCGTTTTCGTAGGATGGTGTGGGACTGCGGAGAAGGAAGGGCGGCTTCATCGGACGGAAGTCCCGGTTCAAGTTGTTCTTCCGTTCGTTCGTTCGCCCTCTGCTTCTGCGTCGTAGATTCGCATGGTGGATAGAATCGGATGATGACACCTCATTCCATAATGCTTCGTGCCCCCTCTCACCACCCGAGCTTCACCGAACACCAAATTTCAAGGGGAGCGCAAGCTCCACGAACGTACGACACTTCATGTGAACACGGTGCATGACGCATGAGGCCTGAGGCCTGAGGTTTCGAGATGCCGAAAAGTGATGCCGGCCACTTCTTTTGTGCCACTTCTCTCCGATGCCGGCGATGATCGCGGGCGTAAGGCGATACGCAGAACTCTGAAGCAGGCAGACAAAACAAAGCGCAGTCAACTTGAAGGGCCAAAAGTGCAAAAAGCTCCGAGGGTGGAGGGTGGTCACAGTGTGCCGGCTGCTGCCGTCATCGACGATCGTGCAAGAGGCTCCCAGTTCGTTATGGTCTTTGAGAGCTCTGTTTCCGACAGCCAGCCCACTGGGATGAGAAACGCGATGCACGTCGGAGAAAGTGGGAGATACCCAGCGCCATTGGTTGTGTATTGCGTCGCTGGGTAGGAACGTCCAATTCTGCGAGCCCTCAGCCCTGCGTATAATCCCATCCTAGTGTGGTGCCATCACTAGACGCCGGCTCCTTCTCCAGCTGTATCAGTGCTGACACATTGCACAAGACACATCACTCACCCATCATCGCATCGCCTCATGTCGACGTCCGAAAAAACTGAGGTTTCCTTACTTGTTTCGCAAGACGGACATGGTAGTCACAGCCCCCTTCCGTCAGCTCCCATGGACTTGACCCACATTGAAACTGAGATGAAATAGATAAACTCTGTACTATTATTAGACTTGTCCGATCAGACGCTGACAGTAGGCAAAAAGAGTCATCGCATTGCTGTTTTTCTTCGTAACCAGTTCGTGAATAGTGATAAAAGATGTGAAAGGCGGGAAATATAAGAAAGAGCAGAAAAAAAAAACTGTACGCGAGGTAGAAGAACCCTCCCCATCACAGGGTGGGAAAAAAGCAAGGACAGAGTTCACATACAACCGAAAAGCTCTAAACCCGAAGGGGTTGATGAAGGGTAGGAGAGAGCTGCCGCAGCAACGAGGAGGGATACACGGTTGGTGGGGGTAAAAGCAACATAAGAAACAGGAATGAATGGTACACAGCTCCCCTACGCGGGAGAGAAAGAAATGAATGCCTTTCGGGAAAAGGAGGGTGGGAGTATACAAGTGATGACGTGCACGGGAAGAGGTGTAATCCGACGACAGCGTGGTCAACCAATAGCAGTCAAGAGAATGGGGAGCGGGGAGAGGAAAGCAGGAAGAAGTGGTAAATGAAGAGAGACAAGTGCTTGAGGTTTGGTGCCACTGGCAGGAGTGAATGAAAAAGCTTGGTCGAGAGAAAGTGTGCAATTGCGGCGCAAAGAAGTGAGAAACGAAGCTGATACGAATGTGACTGACTTGATTGCGGGGTATAAAGAATTGATTGTATGTACCAATTAACCGGAAACGACCAAGAGAAATGAACAAAGCGAGGGTACCGCGGTCCGCATAGATGACACAGTCTACAGACCACCATCTAGTACTCCTCGTACATCGTCAGAGGAGCTCAAGTCCGCAAGAAAAGGACACAAGTCAGTGAGCTCCGTGTCATGAGGGTCGTTGAACCAGGAAGAGACTGGGACAGCATTGTTTGGGTGGAAAATGTATGATGCTGGCGAGTTATCCAGGATGATCGTGTCAGCGATTGGACGACCTAATTGCGATAGGTCCTGCAAATCGTCATTGTATGGCATATGCGACATGTAGCACAGCGCAGCGATTTACCTTGACATAATTCCCCTTGTGATTATAACAGCTTTCTCGGAACAATCTATGTGAGACGACGTGGTGAACATCCAACTTGTCCAGGACTGGATCCGCATACTAGGCATTCCGGTGAGACATGCATTATGATAACAATGTGAACGGGCAAACCTTGCTCAAACTCGCTGTGAACACGACGATCTCAAAGATCTCGCCCATTCTTTTCAGGAAATTGTCCACGCCTGGGCGCTTGATTACGTAGACATTGTGCCAGTGATACTCGATTTCGACAGGTACAACATAATCGGCTTGTTGAATCGACTGAAGAGGAAAGTTTGACAACGATATCAATCAGAGTCTGAAATAGGACGCACCTTGAAGCTACTATGCACCAAAGTCTCGTCGAGATCGAGAACAAGGCATTTGCGTCCCACATGTTGAGGGGCAATTGGGGGCAAAAGCGGTCGTGCAATACCATCCTGCGGGACATGTGAGATCCAGTGGACCTGATGGACAGTGGTTTTGTGGTACTTACGGGGCCAATGGGGATACCTGCACCCCCATTCAGGATCAGCCTATCCTCATCATCCTCAGCTTCATCGATGCCCGGAACATCCTCAACCTCCTCTTCCTCAGTGAAACTCGTCCCGTCACTTTCATCTCCCGACGACTCGTGGGCTTGCAATGCACGGAGCTGCGCTACCTCCTCGGCTGTCGAACCAGGAGGAACAACAGCGCTAGAGGTGACACCGCCTGTCTCTGACTCCGGAATGACCCTCGTTGGTGTAGGAGGGACAATAATCTCCAAATCTTTATCTGAAGTAGGCGTCGCAGGGGGCACTACATGTAATGGCCTAGGACCCGGTTCAGCTACGAGGCCAGAAGAGGAAGGTACGGCTTCATGGTTCGGATGGGGTTGATCCGAGACAGAATCGTTGGTGACAGGTGTTTCTTGAACTGGGCGCGACGACGAGTCCTTCTCGGTATCCCGAGTGGGTGGCTTCTCGCGTAGGGCAGCAGCAGAAGAATTAGAATCGGAGACTGGCACATCGGCAGCCTCGTTTAGAAGGCGCGACGGGCCCACACAAGGCACGAGGAAACGGAACAGGCGGGAAATGAAAGACACGCGGGGCGAAGAAGGGGGTTTTTGGACCTTGCGTTTGGCCGCGGATTTGGGGGAGGGAGGTTGTTCTACCGCGGTAGATGAGTGGGCGCCTTCAGAGGCTGTCTGCGCGCCTTTCCGTGAAACACGAGTTTGATGAGTGCCCGTGAGAGTCGTCGAAAGGGAACCTTTATCTTTTTCCTTCTCCCGGTCGGGATCATCGGTGGGCTCAGAAGCAGCAGGAGCAGGGGGTATTGAGCTATCCGGTAGTGACCCTACGGTGGTTGATGTCGTCGCCAGCTGAGCTGAGGCCTGGTCAGCTGGGACTTGCGACGGTGGGGTAGCAGACTCTGGCTGGGAGCTCGCACTGGGATTTGAGGTGGCATCGTCAGGTTTGGCGAGACCATTCGGGCTGGTGCTTGGAGGGGATGATGTGGAAGGGGTCGTGGTAACGGGGAGGGTGGGAACTAAGGACGTGGTAGTGGGATTGTCGGATTGAGGTGATGGGGACTGGTTGGCTGAATTGGAATTGATCTGTGGGGGTGGGGTTGACTGAATTTCGTTAATTTTGGGCCGGGTTTTGGAAGAAGATCGGGCAAAAAGGGACCGCTTTGAACTCGATGAGGATTGTTGTGACGCTGGGTCGGAGATGTCCTGGGACTGGGTGGCCATAGGAGAGACGGCGTAGAGAGGAAAAGGGAATACGGAAGGGGAGAGAGAACAAAAAAGAGGCAGATGAGCCGCACTCGAGACTAGCCCAGGCAGAGACAACGACGAGGACGAGTGTCCGACAACCCCGTGTGAGCGAGCAACGGCCACGTGCACGTTACGTACGGTTTTCACACACTTTATTTATTTATTTTATTACTTTATCAAGGCGTCAATCATTCTCCCACCCAAGGTCAGCCATCTTCCGTAAGCCGCTGACATCCCTGAGCGCGCCGAATGACTCGGCCGAACCGGTCATTCGGGTCCCTCCCAACGCGTGTGACATTCTGTGATCATGATGTTAGTCAGCCGACGTGACCGGGATAGGGATTGTACATAAGCAGCCACCTGCAAAAACGATTCAGCATCCCAAAGGACCTCGGCGGATCCAACGCAGTTTTTAGACAGTACGTTCCTATTAGCTCGCAAACGGACATAGTGTGCGCAAAATGCAACGCAACGAGGACGGCAGACAGCGTGAGTACCGGCCAATCCCGACGGGCCACTCTTACTAATACGCACCCTCCGTTGGCTCACCAAATTTCCTTCCATCGACATGATGTTAGCTCAATCGTCTTTCCATGCGCAGTCATCTGCCAACACTCCAAATGCTCAACCTCCGCAAAACGCGTCCCCTTCGGATCAATCGACGTCTCAGCAACAACACCAGCAACATCAACAAGCGCAACAGCCACAACAGCAACAGCCACAATCTCAACAAGGTACAATACAAACCATGCGCATCCGCCAGGACCCTCCCTCCGTGACCCCATCCCAAACCCGGTCGCGAAAACGCAAGTCTCCTCCGGGCACTGACGCCCTTCAATCTGTTCCTCCCCCTCCGCCTCCAGCTACCATGCAACATACCTTACCGCCTGCGCACACCCTAGTCCCTCCGCCACACTTGCCGGGCATTGCCTATCAATATCCTCCTGGAGATTATTCCACCGGCCTCCCGCCACATCCGCTTGCGCCCCCTCCCCCGACTGACCCTAGTCAAGAACAGCGTCCTCAAACTCAGCCTTCTAATGGTATGACTGCGAGTTCAACAGCAGGAACAACCCGCACACTTAGTCAGAGCAAACGTGCCGAGCAGAATCGCAAGGCGCAGCGCGCGTTCCGTGAACGTAGAGATCAGTGAGTTGTATTGTTCTACTCTCATTCCTTTTTTTTCTCGCGTGTCTGACATGAGTGGCTTCAACCCCATAGACATGTCAAGGCACTAGAGTCGCGCTCTCAGCTACTTGACGCGGCTCTGGCGTCAGCCGATGAGGCGAACCGACGATGGGAAGAGTGTCGTGCACTTGTTGACCAGCTACGAATCGAGAATGCGGCTTTACGAGCAGCACTCAGTCAAGTCCCGCCGCCTGGCAGCAATGACGAGAATAGATCTGCCGCGGCACGAGTCGCCGAGGGGACAAAGAGCGCCGAGGAGCCGAAGGAGTAAAGGGGGCAAGTCACCGTCCGGAGGAGTGGGGTCGGGCGGCGGGAGGTGGGAGGCGGCGGAGGGCCCAGGCAGGCGATCTGCTTCCGGCCGATGTGTATGACGCATGCCATGCATGCGTGCAAACATGCATACCATTCCGTTTCGTTTCGTTCACGTTCACGTTCGTTAACTTGGGCCCCGGCTAGTGGCAGGGATTGGATTAGTGTCCGTTGCCTTCCCGACAAGCAGATATGTCATCGAGTTAGCTTTCCTGTTTATGCGCAGGTAGTGATGCGCCCTTGTAGCTTGAGTCTTGTGTCTCTGTCTCTTTTCTTTTCTTCTTTCTTCCTCTTCGTCGTTGACTTTGGCAGCAATTCATGATTTGTGTTTCATCACAGTTCGGACCCGGGAACCTCGGAAGAAGGGTCTGCTTAGGCCTCTCCGCAGTGGCAGTTGGGCAAACGCCGACCGAATAGTTTTAGCTGACAACGTGTTCACGCCAGCCGTCTCTCCGACCCAAATCAGGAGCTCGGTGCCGATTTGCTAATTTCATTAGTCATCAATGACACATCATCGTCTACTCCCATTCCCTCCGCACACGGAAACCATCCGGAAGGAATGTCTTCTCCAGCTGCACAGCCGCATCAACCGAGAAAAGGTAGCCCGAGTGTGCTCTCACGCCTCTGCCACTATACTAACGTTTCCAACACACAGCTGTCAATAGCGGCCGCTCTACCGCCAAGATACTCGTGAGGGCGTACCTCGTCGCGTACAATGTCCTCTCCGCAGCGGGCTGGTCGCTCGTGCTCTACCGCACGCTCACGCACCTTTCCACGCCCCGCACGTCCGCGACCCTCCTCGCGCGCCTCAAAGCGAGCGCGCCCCTGCTCTGGGTGCCCTCCTTCCTCCCCACGCGTCTCGTGCCGTTGTACCTGCGCGCGTGCACCACCTACGACGCAGTGGGCGAGACGACCGCGCGCGTGCAGAGCGTCGCAGTGCTCGAGATCCTCCATGTCCTCTTTGGACTCGTGCGCAGCCCGCTTCCGACGACTGCTGTCCAGGTCGCCAGTCGGCTCTTTTCCGTCTGGGGCATTGCCGCGCGTTTCCCCTCTGTGCGTCTCCCAACTAGAATTCGAAAAAAAAAATGCCGACATAACCGTTCGTCTTACCGTTGTATTTTCTTTGGTTGTCCCGTTGCGTGGGGTGTTTGAAGGCCCAACGTAGCCCGTTTTACGCCAGCATGGTGCTCTCGTGGGCCCTGACGGAGGTCATCCGCTACACGTTCTACGCCGCCTCGCTAGTCGGCTGGGAACCCGCGCCGCTTCTCTGGGTGCGCTACTCGACCTTCTTCGTGCTCTACCCGACCGGCGCGGGCTCCGAGGCACTCGTCAACCTCGCCACGCTTCCCTTCTCCGTCGCGAGCGGGGCCGGGGGATCCTGGTTCTCAGCCCTGCCGCTCGCGCACTGGGATACATATGCGCTTCTGCGCGGTGTGCTTTTCGTCGGGTGGTGGCCAGGTGAGCGACTATCTATCATGTCCCCTGATATTTGCCTTTTTGGGGCTCTTTTCGTGTCTTGCCTTCTCCCGATGCTCACGGGGACGTACCATCCCAGGTTTGTATCCGATGTATGCGCATATGATCAAGCAGCGCCGCAAAGTATTTGGAGGACAGAAACTGGGCGCAAGGCCCAAGACGCTTTAGCTCGCCCTCCGTAACAAATTTAAGCTCGCATGGGGATCACGTTCGCCGCTGGATATCAATCATTCCCGTTCCCATTCAATATGTTGGAAATCGCATGCGCAGTCACGACTTAAGATTTGATAGATACGAAAACGTAGGAAAAAAAAATTCGTAGAGATAATGGGCGCTAGAGCTAAATTCCCCGCATTCACTTATTGTTCACGTCTGGCCAGAAGCCTACTCGTACCCCGTTCCCATAGTCAAATGTGGAGTACCCTGAATTTTTGGGCCGCGCTGAATTAGTAAATATACTGCTGAGATTAGTCACGCCGCCCCGGCACTCACAAGATTTGAGGAACTCATCACCAATGATAGCAAGGTTCGGTGGCAGGCCGTTACCTATAGAGAGGACCCCTCCAACACAGTCCTTGGAGCTCGCGCTCACACGGCCTAGATAAAAATCACTGAGGTTGATCGCGAAGCGATGTCCCTCAAACGAGAGGTAGATGTGCTCAACCGAGTAACACGGTACGGTCCAAAAACCTGAAAACAGGTTTAAACAACGCTCTTGTGAGTGGCTGTCCATCATTCGCTACGGTACGTGGGGCGACTGACCAGGCCCGTACTGGCTCGCCGGTCTGGAGCCGGGTATGAGGCCATAGAATGTTGACGCCAACGCGTCCGGCACGTAGATCAACGACGTGCCTGTATCTATTGCCTGCGAAATCAAGATGACAACAACTAAGCCGAGCTCGACTTGGGCACGTGCAAAAATTGGAAAGCAATATTTGATGCGGCGTCTGGACGTACCGCTGTCAGCTTAGCGGGGGCTTTGACGTTATTTACCCCAAGACCATCCATGTTGACGGTCCAGTATGTCTGGAGACGCAACAGATAAGACACTTAGATGGGAGACCTGCCACCCGCAAATGTCGAAAGAAGTGTGAGGGTGTATTGCGTACTTTCGATACCACCGGCAGCCACGTGACGGGACCCACTATCAAGGTGGAGTTTACACAACCAAGGCACACCTGTCGGAACTAACCGCTCGCAAACTTCTCCTTTTAGACAACTGGCCACAATAAATCAACGCACGGAAGAGCCCCTCCCCGCGTGGCGTGAGAGGTGCACAGAGAAGAAAGGTGCTGGGATTTTTTGCTCCTTGATTAGGTTTTCGAAGAACGTCGGCCGACCGGACTGCGCGATTGTCCCAAACGCCATGCCAATGAGACCGTCATTTGGCTGTTTAGCAAACTCATCCGACTCGTTGTTCACAGCCCCCAATGGTTGACCCAGCACGGTCAGACCGGCAATCGATACGGTATCCATCACGACTTTGCCTGAGACTTTGCCTGTCCCCTTTAGTTGTTAAAGTCGGCCCCAAAGAAGGAAAAAAAAAGAAAGATGGGAATGGAACCAGAGTTAGAAACCAGGTACGAGGATACTACACATGCGGATTAAAACGGACTCACGTAGGTGATGGAAATAGCTTGGGTAGTTGGGCGATATGTTGAACTATGAGAGGCTTCAAAATGGCGACCACGGCAGTTACTGGTACTACAACTCGCGGGCACCCAAAGGTCTGCTGAGCCGGTGTCAACATCGACGGAGAATCTTTGCGCGGGTGTTCCGATATCAACGGGACCGTGGTAGAGCACGTCGAGGGCACCAGAGATCTCGTCCTGTAATGGCCACTGCTCGGTCCCAGAGATAGTTTTCTCAAAAGCAAACACGGAAAAAGTGAAATTGGCGGGCCGGGATGACTGCGTCTCGACCTGTGCATCTGCGCATTTCGGATAATCACGGGCACCAGACCCGACGGAGCACGCTTCTTGTCCCTGTCCGCCCTGAGTGTCCGCATTTGGCAGCCGCACGGTAGACTCGGGGTCGCGGTAGTTGGGATAATTAAGAGCTACTAGCTTGAAGATGTCATCTGGGTTGAGGCCGATCTTGGACAAATATTTCCCTGCCATTTCATATTTGACGGGTATTGAGCGCATTTCCTTCTCCTGCAGTGGTGATCAGTGAATCCATAGATAACGCAATGGATTAGAAAGGTAACAACCGCATGGCTCGAGTCGAATATCCCCAAAGACTTAGGGGCATCCACCGAAGGTCCTAATAGCGGCGATCTTTTTCGATGAGTTGACAGAGACAATTGTGTGGGCATCCGTACCCAATGCCCAAGTTACGCGCGGGTGAGCCAGTGGCGAACGGAATTAACATAAAGGCGAGGATGGACTTGCGACGTATCATCACCGACAAGAGTAGATAGCACGGCGAGGAGCAAAGGGCATTTTTTCACTTTCTAAGTTCGATGTTGCAGTTTGGGCGAGCTGTTCACCCGGGACGCTTTTCAAACTAGACGGCAAGGCTGAATTAGATTGCAGGTTCAATTGAGAATTGAAGACACGAGGCAGAGCAGTGAAGCCATTGTAAAATTTGAGTAGTTGCGAGGACGAGAAATAACTTGAACCCGTGCCAGAACTTTCTGGTGAAGGGTAACTGACAGATACAAGAGGCGACTGTTCCCCCGGCCCGTGGTTTCCCGATTTCCGCTTCTTCAAACACTGGGACACCGAGGCGCAACGTTCTACGATTAGTTCCAACATAAACTGACGAGTGTCGAGGAGAAAATGCTGTGCGGGAGTACCTCTTGTGACGTGAAAAGTGTATACAGAAGTGTTGCATTTTTGCACAGTGAGCTTCGTTCAAAAAGATACTACTGAATCGTGACAAATTCCATGCCGATGAAATTGTCATCTAGTCGCCTCCCAAACCATATCCGACGGGTTCCATGCAGAAAAAAATGCTTGATGGCGATGGTCTGGACAACGATACACAATATTGCGAGAATTGATCCTTTGGTTCAAAATTTTCAGCTCGCCTACGAAAAAAAAAAAATTTCAAATAAGGAAGAATAGAGAGAGGAAACATCAATTCCCAGAATCGTCAGTACACACAGTACTACAGTAGCATCAAGTTGAACCGGCGTACGTAGGTTACGAGAAGCCTTTTGCGAAGGATCAGGACACGCGTGGCCGGAAAGCTCAAGGACTTGGAAGTGCACCCGAAGCTCCGCCGAGGCAGTATCGACATTGACTGTGAGTACTTCCGAGTTTTAGGGTGTTCAGAATCAGCACCGCGACGTTAGATCCGAGGCAGAGAACATTGGAAGAAGATCGGACTTTGAAGTTTGAACAGCATTGTTGGCTGCCCTGCCATGATGAACTTGAATGCGTAGTCCATCCTTGTCTGTCTGACTTCCACGCCACTGCCAGGACGACTCAAAAGACGTTCGCTTCTCATCACCGTGATTGAACACATTGTCAGACTGCAAGGCTCAGCGGCCAGTGGACCAGTCCAGCGCGCTAACACAGGCAAAAGTGCACAGTTGGGCGAGATGTCACGAAAAGCGAGTGTCAAGGCACAGCCAAATCGGCGCACAATGATCAACGCGGACAAAGTGCCGGCAGTGGTCTCATATGATCAAAATCTATCGACTTGGAGGGATTGTAGTAAAAACGCGGCTTAATCTTTCATGGTGAAGACTGAGGAGATACAAAGGTGAGTGTCGTACATATGTGCTAGAGTCCGTAACTAAGGAGAGATGAAGGAGAAATTGCACAATCGGGTATATTTGTTCAATTGCCCAGCACATGCTCGACCAAGCGATAATCTCGCTCTTGGGTCACAAGACTATGTGTACATCGTGCTTATTAGTGTCACTGCTAACGCACTCCAGCAAGAGCATGTCCCCGCGGATCATAGAAAAAGGTATGACCGGGATGTTCTGCACATGCACATGGAGTGAGTGCTCAGCGAGAAAAACCAAGTCGGTGTTAAAACCCCGTTTGACCATGTGGAATCCAGTACTAGGCCACCGCTTAATTCCCTAACCCAAGCACTTGTCTTCTGTTCATTCCAAAAATGCGGAATAATCCCAGTCAGATTTACCTGATTAAATCTGGCCTGCAGTATTTAATAACCAGCCGTCTTGGGTCCATCTTCCAGCCAAACCGTACGCGTCTCTCCCTCCTGCAGTCCGTGATACGGCTGGCACTGTGTCACTCGCTCTATTATCGTCTCTCCTTTACATCCCGTTCGCTCTCACGAACTATCCGCCCTTTGTCCTTCTCGACACTCCCTATCTCAACTATGCATACCAGTTATGCGTTCCTCACCTCTCTCTTGCTCTCTCACGCACTGTGTGCTAGCGCATCGTACTCCCTCGAGGACCAGTGGGCTGGTAGCGACTTCTTAGCGGGGGGCTGGATTTTTGAGACTGCAGACGACCTGACCCACGGCCGCGTTAACTACCTAAGCCAAACCGATGCTGTCAACAATCAATTGGCATATGGTAACGTGTTCTTTGCAACCCTCTCCCTCCGAGTCGTTTTAACCGATGTCGATTCTTCAGCGGACAACGGCCAATTCTTTATGCACGCGGACGATGTGTCCGTGGTCGATCCCGCCGCCCGTGGGCGTTCCAGCATCCGCATCCATTCGCAGAAGGCGTATGATGACTCTATCATCGTCCTCGACCTAGAGCACATGCCTGCGGGCTGTGCCACCTGGCCCTCATTTTGGACCCTGAGCAGCACGGGCCCGTGGCCTAACGGCGGGGAAATTGATATCATCGAAGGCATGCGCCTCGTCTCTTCTCGTCTCCCATCCGAGTCACTCACGCGAGAATCTCCGAACGCAGGTGTCAACCAGAACACGATAAACCAGGCCACTTTGCATACTACCCCAAACTGCGTGATGCCTGCGGATTCCTTGCGCCAGTCGCAGACTGGGTGAGTCTCATCTTCTCGTGTACACGCTCGGGCCCTAAATCTCTGTTTTAAATTAAAATGGCACAGGACCACCCTCCTCACCAACTGCGACGCTACTCTCAGTGGTAACCAAGGGTGTGGTGTGAGTTTCAGTAACAGTGGCCCCTCCTACGGCACGGCATTCAACAGCAATGGCGGTGGATACTACGCCATGTCAAAATCGCAAGCCACCGGCATTCAGGTGTGGTTCTGGCAGCGAGGCAGCCCGTCCATCCCACCCGAGATAATCCAGGGTCCACCTCAGGGACAGCCGTTTCCAAGCAGCGATTGGGGACCCCCGGTAGCGGATTTCCCAATGCTCGCAGGTTCTTGCGACTACGAGTCGCATTTTAACGCTCAACAGATCACATTCGACCTGACGTTCTGCGTAAGCGCCTTCTTTACTTCCCCTCTACTTTTGACGCGACTGAGATGCCTCATTTCGTACAGGGTGATTGGGCTGGCTCTGTTTGGCCCCAGTCTAGCTGTGCCTCCCTCGCGGATTCCTGCGTGGACTGTAAGCACTCTGCATGCTACCTGAACTGACCAACTCACCCTTCGTCAGTTGTCAATAATTCCCCCTCCTCTTTTACGGAGGCCTATTGGGCAATCAATAGCTTGAAGGTATACACCCCACAGTGACTGGTTAAAATTCTGCATATTTCGCGCTGCTTGTAGCCCATATCCTCTGTCCCCGCCCCTGACTCTTTGGAAGTCCAGACCCCACTCTGCTTGCCGCATGTTTCGTTCTGTGTTGTTGACATGCTTGTGTGACTTCATGACTTCTTACAAAAAACACTGGTACTGGGCTTAAATTACAAAACAATATATTTTATTTTGATTACTAAGTTGGCAAGAGGGGCTACTGTAGTATGTAAGAGGGGCTAGTATGCCACCACGACTCGCACTACCACTACCACGACCACCTCACCTCAACGATATGGATGAGATAAAACCTGGTGCTGTGTCGAAGGCGACCGCAACTATTTTGACGTCTCTATCTCCCCCTCCCAAACTATTTCTCATCTGAAGAAGCGGATTTATGACGAGAAGGCCCAGTACTTCGCCCGGCTTCGAGTGGACGCTTCGGATCTAACTCTCACGAAGGTGCGCTATATCATGATCTCTATGTGAACATCAATGTAACGAATGGCCTACTGGCATTTTACATCCGCAGGCTGATGTAGCGTTCGATGATGTGGAGGACATCATATCTGCTGGCCAATATCGGCCCCCTTCTGATCATCAACCGCTGGACCCCATGGATATTTCCGATGTATGGCCTGGGCAACCCCCCGATGAACATCTCCACATTTGTGTTAGACTACCCGGTGGAGTGGGCAACCCGACTCTTGTTTACAACAGGGGTGCGTGCTTCATACGTCTCCTTGCGCCAGCTCAGATCATCTGACGAACACGCTGCATGAAGGTGAACTTGAACAGATTGTTCACGTCGACCACTTGCAATTATACAAGGATATTTTTATGAAAGTGAATAAGTGGGGAACGTTCGAATACTCCGATATCGAAAAGAACAAGATAGAGAGCGCAGACAATACGATGATCATCCCAAACTTCGTTACAACTTTTGAGCAGAAGTTAGTGAGAAAGCCATGTCTACACCGTGATGTGCGCTGTTTCCTCGATTTGTCCGTCTGTTGTTTGATTTTGACGGGTCAGTGTGGGTGTATGATGTATGGAGTGGATCAAATAACATAGGCATTTCTGGACCATATTTTGAGCTTGTCGAGGACTCGATCACCGAAGACGAATCTCTCGAGGAAACGCGCTATGCAGAGCCATTGGAGATGTTGCATATATCTCACATCGCGTCTTTCAATTTGGAAAAGGCTTGGAAACTGGATGGGTATCCCTTAAAGGGAGATGCGATGGACGTCATCTTCTTTGACCCGATCGTAGAGAACAGAACGGCCACCGTTCTGCAGTAAGTGCCCACTTGCTTTCCCCTTCAATTGCGATTTAGCATGGTCTCTGCAGAAACGAAAGTTGGCCCATCTCCATTGTCGTCAAATGCGAAGGTGTCAAACAAAATGAAGTATCAAATCAAGAGCTCCGCAAGTATTGTCCTCGTAGTGACTTTCTCATCTCGAACTCCTCTCTTCCTCGACTACTTGTGGAGGCTAATTCCACATCAGAGACTTCATGGCCTGCGGATCTTATCCGGATGCTTACGACGGGGGCCTTTATCGTTCGTTTCGCGAACAACTTTGTGAGCCCGTTCTGCCAGGAGAAGAGTTTCGTCCTCTGCGCTATCTTTATTTGGGACAACGGCGACGCGACTCGCTATACATTATATCAGCAGCAGGTCCAGAACGATGAAGTGGTATGTCTTGCTTTGTAATGTAACAAACGACTCGCAGGCTCAGCCGTCGTAGGTTTATTACAACAGCCAAGACCTAGTTTCGTAGAATGAGCCGGTTGGCCGTGTCGAGTTTTCACGCCATTTGTACAACCTTCTTGGCGAAGAATTAGACCAAGACCAAGACCGAGACGCGAAGCACGCAATTGCCGAGCTTCATCGTAGGATCGCGGATCGCGGATTGAAGTCAATGTACATCGAGGACCCCAGGAACCCCAATGAGGCGACCGGTAATACCTGCAGGAAGTGTGCTTGTACAGGTAACGGTGACCGCACAGACGGAGAGAACGGAGATGGCCGCGCACAGCTCAGAGCCCATGGATTTGAGGTAAAACCGGAAGTCTTCGTGGATGCCTCCGGTGGTGTATGGGAGCCACTATCTAAGGTCCCAGCAACCGGCAATTCTTTTCTATTTATTCGCTATGCTAACGCTCGACCCCAGACGCCGGATCATATACTCACTGTGTATCGACCCATGGACTCGAATAAGCAATTCATCGCGAAGGAAATTCGGGAAGAATCGAACGAACTCGAGATCCTCAGACTTCTTGATACCATCTCACTGAAGTCCGATCATGTTATCACTTTGATCGATTCGTTCCACGGGTGGGCCATTCTACCCAAAATGGCCACCATCCAGTATTACGTTGAATTCGCCTTCGCCCCTAACAAATTGAAAAGCAAGGTTCCCCAAGTCTGCCTTGGCGTCATCAAGGGTCTTGCGTATCTTCACCAGCACCGTATCGCTCACAGGGATATTAAGCCGGACAACCTTGCTATCGACCGGAACTTCTGCGTGAAAATCATCGACTGTGATCTCGCAATGCGAGTAGAGGGCTCGGATGAGGAGGTCGATGACCAGTGCGGCCATGAAAATTGGATGGCGCCCGAAGTTAAGAAGAAGTTGAGGCACAGTCCGATCAAGGCAGACAGATGGGCCTGCGGGCGGATTATTCTGTTTCTACTTGACGTGTTCGGCCACAAAGACGAATCCCTGAGGGCATTTGCAAGGAACGTCGTGGCGCATAATCCCAGGCAGCGGCCATCGTTGCTTTTATGGCATAATTATTTGGCTCCACGGTTCTCGAACGTAAGATGTGTACGGAATTCCGACGCGAGAAAGGCCACGCGCCCTCGACAGGACCCAGTGGAAGTCAACGGAGAAGACACGAACCCCTCGAATGTGAAGAAGCGGAGACTTGAGACTTGATGGGTCGGGCCAGTACGATACATGAGTGGGTTCCGAGAACATCATGACGGGTGACTGCGATGCATCGATGTTTCTTGGTAATTACTTTTGACGATAGAGGTGTATGTATAGGTAACGTGTTTGAAGACGCAGAAGACAAATGTTTTTTCGACCTGGTACTCAGCTTCTCTTGCCAGGTTGCAACTACCTAGACAACAACTAAGTGTTGAGCCCTCTTGGCGCCTAGCTTCCTGGAGTTGCCTGTATTTACTTATACACACTCTTCTTCGAAATCTCTCGAGCATTGCACCGCTCAATGGGGCAGTTATCGTCCCTACTCGAAGCATGATGATGAAACAGAGAAGGTTGTTGAGGTGATGCACGCCTAGTAGATATACAGTACAGTGATCTCGTCAGTCTGATCGTGCGATACATGTCATACATCACTGTGGGCATCGAACCATTGGAAGAAGACCAGACTTTGGACAGCATTGTCGACTGGCATGATGATATTATGATAAGTGTGCAGTCCATCCTTGTCTATCTGGCTTCAATGCCACAACCCGGACGACTTCCGATCACCGTGGTTGAATGAACTGTCCAACACGGGCAAAGGTGCGAAGATTAACGGCGAGTCGGAGTTGAAACCTCGGTTGGTTGGGCCATGTGCCCCCCGCTTGCTCTGTCTTCATTGAATGCCAAAATGCGGAATGGTCCCAGTCAGTTAAACTTACTTTTCCGATTCAATCCATTAATAACCAGCCGTCTTGGTCCAGATCTTCCAGCCAAACCGTACGCGTCTCTCCCTCCTGCAGCGCGTTATACGGCTGGCACTGTGTCATTCGCTCTATTCCTGTCTCTCCTTTACGTCCTGTTCGCTCTCACAAACTACACTCCCTTAATCCCTCTCGGCACGCCCTATCTCAACTATGCGTACTGGTTATGCGTTTCTCGCCGCTCTTTCGCTCTCTCACGCACTGTGCGCTAGCGCATGGTTCTACCTCGAGGACGAGTGGATCGGTGACGCCTTCTTCAACGGGGACTGGATTTGGGAAACCGAGGACGACCCGACCCACGGCCGCGTCAACTACGTGAGCCAAACCGATGCTGTCAACGATAACTTGTCCTATGGTGACGTGTTCCCCGCGGCCCTCTCTCGGTGTCGTTTTTACCCATGTCGATTCTTCAGTGGAAAACGGTCAATTCATCATGCGCGCGGACGATGTGTCCATGGTCGATCCCACCGCCCCACGTGGGCGTTCCAGCGTCCGCATCCATTCGCAGAAGGCATACAATGACTCTATCATCGTCCTCGACATAGAGCACATGCCTGCGGGCTGTGCCACCTGGCCCGCATTTTGGACTCTGAGCAGCACGGGCCCGTGGCCTAACGGCGGGGAGATTGACATCATCGAAGGCACGTTCCTCGGTTCTTTCTCGTCTCCCTTCCGAGTCACTCACGCGAACACCTCCGAACGCAGGTGTCAACCAGAACACGGTTAACCAAGCCACTTTGCATACTACCTCAAATTGCATGATGCCCCCTGATTACTTACGCCAGCCGCAGTCTGGGTGAGTCTCGTCTTTTCGTGTACACGCTCGGGCCCTCAGTCCTCTGTTTTAAATTAAAATGGCCACAGGACCACCGTCAGCACCAACTGTGACGTTGCTGCCAATGGTAACGAAGGGTGTGGCGTAAGTTTCAGTAACAATGATACCTCTGGACTCGATCAAATCGGTCCCTCCTATGGCACGCCATTCAACCAAAACGGTGGCGGATACTACGCCATGTCGAAATCGCAAGTCACCGGCATTCAGGTGTGGTTCTGGCCGCGATACAGCCTCTCCGTCCCACCCGAGATCTGTCAGGGTGCACCAAAGGAACAGGCGGTCTTTCCAACTGCCGCTTGGGGTGAGCCGGTAGCGAATTTCCCAATGTTCCCAAATTATTGCGACTACGGCTCGCATTTTAACGCTCAACGGATAGTATTCGACCTGACGTTCTGCGTATGCGTCTTCTTTACTTCCACTCTACTTTGGGCGCGACTGAGATGCCTCATTTCGTACAGGGTGATTGGGCTGGCGCTGTTTGGCCACAGACTAGCTGTGCCTCCCTCGCGGACACCTGCGTGGACTGTAAGCACAGACACACTCTGCATACTACATGAACTGATCGACTCACCCTTCGTCAGTTGTGAACGATTTCCCGTCCTCTTTCAGCGAGGCCTATTGGACAATCAATAGCTTGAGGGTATACGCTCCCCAGTCCCCTTGGTGACTGGTTATTCTTCCATATTTCGCGCTGCTTGTAGCCCCTGCGTTCCATTCTTTACACTTTTTCGACATCATTCTTTCACGCCTACTGTAAAATGGACCGTCCTGTTTTAACTTTCTGAAATGAAAGGCTATACCCTGTGAAGTTGGAGAGGGCCACTGTAATCAAATTTACTTGTAAACAACCCTTTATATAACGGCGAGCAATCCCCTGGCTCCTCCGCTGTTTGAGCAAGGCCGTACCGCATTATATGGCGATCTTCTCGAGGCCTGAGGTCGGATCGCCAGTCGGATGAAGCTTATCATGCTCAGTGCTCACCCAACTAGCTGTACACACGTACGAGTACGGCAGTATCGTACGGGTGCTCGGCCATTCACTTTTCTTATACGGTTTAGTTTAGCGCTTGTGAGTGGAGCTTTGCAAGCGCTGAGAAATACCATGGTATTGATGCCGCGTTCAAGTTGCGTGTGCTCATTCCCGTTCCGTTTACAATAAGTAAGCCGTGAATGGTGCGATGCGACGGCACCGGCGAAGCGACATGGCTCACTTTTTTTGGAGCTCGGGGTTCCCGTCTCTCCGAGCCGAGTCACCCGTTCCAAGCCGGTCAACTTCTGTAACAGAACTTGTCGGTCAGTCACAAGTTCTGTTACAGAAGTCTTTCTCTGCTTCAGTTGTCCGCTCGCGTCGGCTGCTCATACAAAAAAAGTCGAGGGCCGACCGGGAGCGGTGGTGGTGGTGCGCCAAGACGCTCAGGCCCGGCCTGCCTGCCTGAGTGAATGATGGTGGACAGCAACTCCACACTTTCCATTCTACACGCGAACAAGGCACCCCCAGCCGTCATGATTTCGTTGTGACTCGGCAATGAATCGGTACCTGATGTTGGTGGTGCTCCTGATCGCGACGCATCGCGCCCCGTGTCAGACGTGGCATCCGGGACGGCAGGGGTTTCAACAGTTAGTCAGATCTCTAACTGGCCCATGTCAAAAAATACCAGCGTTAAGATACTGAATCACAGTTGCGACGTTACATATTCACTAACTAGCAGACAAACGAGAGGAAGGAATAGCTCAAGTACGTAGTAGCCAAAGACCTGCGTCAAAACGAGAAAGTACAAAGCAAGGAAATGGGAGGGAGGTATCGCTAGTTTGAGAGCTCGTATGCAAGAAAAGGTCGTAAAGGAAAAACCAAAAACCAAATTCGCATCCAAGAACAGGTTCGTAAATTCTCTCACAGACCCATAGATGAAGAAATAGATGGGGCGGTAGATCCGTGCCGTTGACGTTCCCATAATTTGGCCTTCGAGCGAACTTCGATGTTCTCAAATGGTGCCGACTGAGATATGTGAATGCAATCGCGTGTGCCCAGAACGAGAACCTCGAAAAAGAATGCTGCTGCAGCACGCCGAGTCGCCTGCGGCCCCCGCAACCATTAGCGTACGTCCAGAACATGACTGTGAACGTAAGAACGCGTACCTTTGTCGCCATGTGGTTGAAACTCATAACTTTCTCCCCGCCCTCCACTGGTTCCAATTCCTTTCGGATGACGCCGAGGGCGCGGACAGTGTTCTTACTGTAGCCCTTCCCATCTGTGCTCGTGGCCGCGCCATCCGACTCTGATACTTGGCTGGAACCCTTCATGTCAAACGCCGCTATGGGACATTCAAGGTCGGCGTAAGTTTCTTCGCCTTCTTCGAGTGCAGGAGTGCTCGTCCTGGAGATGCGAGTGAGCTCCGATGGTGCCGCTGACTTCTCACGGATGAGTTCCACTGGCGGCAGATCCTCCCTGCCGATGTCCATCTGGAAGTCCTCCATTCCAAGCCCGGTGTTGTCAAACTCGAATCTTGGGCCGATGCTCTCACGCCCTCGCGCCTCGCTCCCGACACCCTGACTTGGCGCGACACTTGCACGGCGCGCCTGTCCAGGTTCGCCTTCATCCTCGGGTGGAACGCTACCCTCGGCCTCTGGTTCAATCCGCGCACGTTTGCTTGGGGGCTTTTCTGGTGATGCACCTCGACGCTTGCTAGAAGGAACGTACGTTGCAACCGGACGCATGAACATCTCTTGCAATTCCGGCGCAATGCCTGGAGGACCGGCGAAGAAAAATGTGCCATTTGGCGTAACCTTTGTCGGTAGGAAGTGTGCGATGGGATCCTCGCGAATTTCGAGAAGGCGCATAACGACTGAAGAGCGTGGAAGGTATTGATGATCGGTAAGAATGGAGGAGATGTCCATGGCATTGAGCGGTCCTAGACCACCACGGCCACGACCATCTAGCTCCGTGAGATCATCAAAGATTTGCTTCTTTTTGCGTTTGCGTTTCTCCTCCACTACTGGTTCTTCGGTTTGTTCTGGCTGCTGCTGTTCTCCAACAACCACCACCGGTCCTGCCATCTCGACATCTGCGGGTGGAGTTACGGGCAATTCACTCAACTCGCTCAACACCGAAGCTGTGAGATAGTGTGAGAAGGGACACCGAATGCATCACTTTACGCCACGCACAGGCTCTAGAAGGTGACCGAGTTTGCTCTGGGGTCCTGCCTCCCTCGCTTATAGGTCGATCGCCGAAATCAAGGTCAAGATCAATGTTCAGACCCTGTTCTGGGCCAAAACCAAAGTCCATGTCACCGCCAAAGGGATGTTCCGACGGGGCTCGGCTGTGATGAGATAACAAGTCCAGTTCGTCACCGGTTTGCTTGAGGAGATGCGAGTCGAGTGACTCGCGCGGGGCTCGTAGTGGCGCTGCATCACGACCCACTTCGACACTCATATCGTCGGCCTCGCTGCGTTCGCGCGGAGTCACAGGTTCATCCCCAAATGTCAATCCAAGGTCGACCTCGTAGTCTTGTGATCCAATACCATCCGACGGGCCCAGATCGAAGCCGTATCCGCTATCGTCGACACCGAATTGAAGATCGTCGGCTGTCGTGAGTGTGATATCGGCTTGACGAGCTATATGATGCCCCTGAGGCTGAATTTCTCGATCCTCAAAGTCGATATCCCTGGGGACCATAAAGAAGACATGTCACGGACAACTAACAGACAGCTCACCAATTGATGTCCGGGAGCAGAATATCGAGATCGAGATTACTGGTGGGGAGAGTAATAGCATTGCGGTTGACAGCGAGCTGATCTTCTGTCAAGTCCACGACACCCGGTCGAAACGCCTATTGAGGGGCGGTTGGTGAGTGTGATCTCGGTTATCGGCTTAGCACACACCATCTTGATCTTTAAGAGTGCTTCGTTGCAGTCATCGAGCAAGTATTTGGCTTTTCGACTATAGATGCGCACGACACCGAGAAGTAGCTGACCACTCAGCCGGAGAGCCATGACCTCAATCTCCTGGCCCATGATAGCGTCTGTCCACGAGCCTCGTTGAGCGATCACAATTGGGATTCAAGAGTGTACAATCACCCACCAACTGACTGCTCTATGTCGGTTTGGAGAGTCTGGGCTTTGGAGAGCTTTCGTTCCATGTGCGCGGCGAGCCATACTTTGGCGAGCGGGCCGCGACGGGATAAGATAGCTTCTGAATAGAACTGGGGTAGTATAAGTGAGAGTGATGTGCAGTAATTATGGCAAGGCAACGTACCATAATTAAAGAAAAGTGGGACGCGTCAAGCGCGTGGAAGTGGAAAGGGGAAGAAAGTGAACTTTGGCCAAATGCGCAACAGGTCTCTCACGGTCACGTGCTCTCCACTTTCCCTTTTTGTCTCCCGTTTTCCTTCGCTTGTCCCAATGCTCATCACAAGGTCGCGCGTGGCCAGACAAGTAGCAGGCGTTCCCTACTCAAATGGTATTCCCTCGCTGTGAATCCTGTCCATCCTTGTATAACCACGTATCGTCCAGATTCCCTCTCTCAGCGCCTCCAACGACATCCCCCTCCCCAGGATCGTTCAAAACGCCGCAACGGCCCTTCTCTCGCGAGAACAGAACTAGACAGGGTATTCAGAGCTAAGAATAAGCCATGGCCCCTTAACCCACACTCTAGACCATCGCCTGGGATCACGGCTTTTAATCTGAGGCTCGGACAGTCCGTGGATATGGGTCATCCTCTCAAGCTTGTAGAGACCCTGAAGGAGATGAAGGAGTGCGCGATACGACCAGATATCCTGACATACAACTCGGCGATGGAGCTCTTCGGGAAGCATGCCATGGAAGACGAGGCTTGGGCTCTAATGGACGACATGAAAGCAGCAGGCATTATGCCAGACACGGAAACCTACAAGTTTCTTTTGCAGGTGCATTTGATGAGTAATACACATTTGAACAGTCCGCTGATGTTTTTTATGCAGTCTATTCGTTTCGCACGTCACGATGCTACTTGGTTGGCACTCGAAATGATGCAAGTTGCTGGCATAGAACATACCGAGAGCACATATGCGCTACTTATTCAAAGGTATCTAGACGACTCAAACTTGGAAATGGCGTTCAAATTCCTGGTTGAAATGGAGCGTCGTGGATTATCTCCCACGCTTAAAACTGCAGAGGGTGTGATCACCCTAGCTGCTCAGAGAAGGATGCCGCGCCTCGCGCTGGAACTGGCCGAAAATTTTGAAGCGTCTTCTGTGCGTAGATTGAGCACGCACGTCTGGGTGTCCTGTCTGCTGTCTGCTTCTGAATCTCTTTACGTGGGTATCATCGCAAATTGTCTACGAACCGTGGGACTTACCACTTATACGGCCACTTAGAAAGAAGGCGTCCTCCACCTATGGCCTAAAGTTACGAATGAACTCAAGGTTCTACCAGATGAGGGTTGCGCCATTGAGGTTCTTCATACTGCCGGCCGACATGGACTTCCTGAACTGGCCATGGACGTGCTCCGTGTTCTGAAGACGATTGGTGTTGACCTACGGGAATATCATTTTGCCCCTATCGTTGAATCCCTTTCCCGCACGAACGTCATTAAGGAAGCGCTGGCAACGCTCAACTTCATACGACAAAACAATATCGAGCCAAACCTCAACATCGTACGCCCTATCTTTGAGGCGATTCGAGTCAGTACGGATGCCATAGATGGCGCACTGGACGCGCTTCAAGCCCTTCATTCCGAGGGCGAGACAGTCGATTCGTCAGCCGTCAACGTCGTCATCCAGGCGTCCGTTGCTCTGGGAGATCTGCAACGCGCATTTGGAACATATCAAATGTGTACCGAGTTAAACGTCAAGCCGACTCTTGATACATACCACCTCCTCCTTTCGGGCTGCATTGCTGGGCAGCATCGGGAGTTGGGCGATCGACTCATCGTTGAGATGAAGGAGGCGAACATCAAGCCCAATGCAAGGACGTACGAGAGGCTGATTGTTCTGTGCCTCACGGGGAAGACATACGAGGACGCCTTTTTCTACCTGGAGGAGATGAAGGCGGAAAGCCTTTACCCACCACTGTCGGTGTATGAGGCGATCATCCAACGGTGTGTGCTGGAGAAGGACGAGCGGTATGCCGTAGCTGTGCAAGAGCTGGAGGAGTTTGGATACACGGTATCTCCGGCATTGAGGAGAGTCATATCCGGTGAAGGGAAGGCAAAGGAGTGGAAGAAGCGAGGGTCATGATGATCACGTGATGAGCTCTCGCGACGCGTCTATTTGTCTTTGTTTACTCTCGCGCTAGTTCATAACTTTGACCATCAAGTCAAGATGCACGAGGGCCAAAAGGACAGGTATGCGATACTCCAACGGAAACTTGAACATCTGGAGAAGATTCATGCTGATGGAAAGAATCAAGTGTGATATTTTTTTTTTTTTTTCGTGTCTTTATGGTCACCTAACCCTTGGACGTAGCACCACGCCGACCTTGACAGCGCCACAAAGGAGCTCTCGGCCGTGCGGAGGAGTAACGCAGACCAATTGACGCGAATAGACAAGTTGAAGAAGCAAGTAGACACACAGGATACGAAAATCCAGGATTTGAAGAGGTCCGCACTTTCCGACCAGGCTGAAATCAGGGATCTACGAGCAAAACTACGCGCCGCAGAGGCCGAGCGTGCTGGGATCCAGACAAAATACAACGAGGCGGTCAGAGTGAAGCAAACTGCGGACACAGCTAATGCCGCTCGCCGGGGTGAGCTGAAAGAGCGGGATCAACGGATCGTCGATCTTGAAAAAGCTATTGCGCTAGAGAAGAAGCGTGGGGAAGGTCTCGAATCACAACTACGTGATGCAATCAACGCAAGAGCAAAGGAGGAAAGGACGCGATCAGGCGAAACCGCCAAGGCTCGAACACAGCTCGAACAGGCCGAAGCAGAGACCGCCAAAGCCAGAGCGGAACTGGACGCGGACCGGAGATGCCGCGAAGCGCAGAGAGAAGAACTCGTAGCCCAGGTGGAAGCCCTGCGCGACATGCTCCTCCAGGCTGCTACGCACTACGGTAAACTGGTCTCGGAGACGGTGTCCAAGGCCGCGCACGACGAACTGCGGAGCGAGCACAACTCGCTACAATTTCACGCGTTCCGGCTTGAACGCAAATTGGCCAACACCGAGGTGCAGGTGGCGGAGCTGGCAAGTCTCATACGACAGAATCAGGACATGAACGGTCTCTTGGAGGATGAGCTGCGCGCCGTCGAGGAAGACAAGAACTGGTACAGGGCCGCACTGGAAGACATGCGGATAGATCTCCGGAGCGGCCGCGCCGACACCGCCCATGCCCTGCTCGTCGATACCGTGGCCAGTGCCCAGAAAGAGCACATGCTCTCCGAGCTCGAGATCCAGGAAACGCTTTCTTCTAGCGAGCGACGGTCTGCTGAAATTTACTGTAAACTGAATAGCGAGCTCGTTTCATCCTGTACGACAATGCGCGCTGGCCTGGATAGGGAACTGCTTGCATCACAGACGCTGGCGGTTGAGTTGCAAACCACGAAGGCTATCCAGGATGCCACTACTGCGGATCTGCATGCAGCGAGGGCTGATGTGGAGTCGACACGGAAGCAACTCGAGGAGGCGTCTAGCTCGCTGAGCGCTGTCAAGACGAGAGAGGCGGTGATCTCGCAAGAGATCAAAGAGGTCAAGTCCCAAAACAAGGAGCAGACAACGGCGCACAAGCAAGCACTCCAGAATGAGAGGGAGGCGGCCAGCAGGCTTGCAACAAGCTTACGACAGAGCAGGGTGGCGGAGGAAGAGCTCCGGGCAGAGATAAACCAGTGAGCTATTTTCAGATGGTACTCAATCGTGTCGATCTGAGCTGACATGCGTGCAATGATACCAGGTTGACGGTTGACCTCACGGACGCTGAGCGGTATCGAGAAGCGTATCACAAACTCCTTGACGAAGTCGGGGTTCTGGCAGCAAAGAACCAGCTTGCGGAGAGCGAAACGAACAGGCTGAGTCAGTTCAACGCCGAAATATTGGGGCACAACAATCCCGCACAGCGCATCGTGTATCTCGACCGGGTGCGCCGCGAGTTGGCCGAGACGAAGCAAGTGCGTACCTTGTTCAAATCATGTGGCCTCTATCTCCGCCCCACGTGCACATAATTCGCATCTACTGACTCACGCTCACCCTATGGCTGTGTTCGTTCTTCAGATGTTGATCGTGACAACGCGAGAGCGCGACGCCGCAGGCGCACAGATCGAAAGCCTCCGTCGCGAGCTGAGCCTGTATCTCTCCGTGCCAGCCGAGGGCAAACCACAAGCACGGACGACGATGACGCGCGTCAGGCGCATGCCCCTCATCATCACGCAGAACGAAAACGTGAACCCGGTCGCCGCGCCGACATCGGCGAGGAACACTGGTAAGGACTTTGAGAGGTATTTACCGCCGCTGGCGGAGGGCGCGAGTGGCGATATGACCTTGGACGAGATTATGTAGGGGCCTGTGAGGGGCCGGCGGATTTACGACTATTTCGCGTGCTATCATACACGTACGTTATGTTGACGATCACGTTTCATCTATCAATATTTTGTTATTTCGTCCGTATTTACAATTGCTCCAATCTCTATGTAAGGCGAGGGGAGGGGGGCAAGCGATAGAATCATGATGATATTTAACGAAATTGAAATGGCCTTCTCATCAAGAAATCTCTGAGGGCGGGGGATTACGGCTCCCGACAGTTAAAAGAAGGTTTAAGACCCGGTATTCATCTCCGTTAGTAGAGTTTTTGATAGATGTGTTGTAGAATGTGGTGTTAGCCCAAGTGGCGCGCGATTACAGAAACAGTACTATAAGAGACCTTGAAACAAGAAATCCAGGGGAATAGCGTATTACCAAGGTCGTGACATGAGATAACATGAGTCCTGAAATAATCCAATGGTCGAGTCAAATCTAACAAAGGAAAATGGGTTCTCGCATCGTCTGAAGATCGCGGCGAAGGGGAAAAGAAAGTACGAACAAATACATAAAACATACTATCATAAAATGTCCTATCCAGTGAATACACGCGCGACCAGGTAGCACGTACAACCCAGGAAGCGCTACACAAGGTCCCTCAGCATGACAACGACGCATCAAGGCAAACGGTAGGACTCACTATGATGCTGGTAAAGCCGACAAAACTCAATACAAACGTCATGTACGCTTTTGCGGCAGTGACTCCGCCTCCGGGTTTAAAGGTATCGACGGACTGTCCGCCGCCCAAAATCCCAGCGAGGAGCAAGCCCTGTCATAATAATGTCAGTAAAATGGTGTTTTGATTCAGGGGAGACTGCCGATGACGGACGTTTGACACGACCCATGCGAGTAGTACCTGGTACCATGTCGTGTCAACGGAGCACATAAAGGGAGATCAGGAAATACTCACGTTCGTTCGTACGCTGGCGTAGTAATCCTTCGCGGCCTGCTCTTTTTCCGCGGGCGAGACGCGGCTATCGTCTGGGCGAATGACAGGCGCCCGGTACTTCAAATTATTGGTAGCCTCATCATAGAGTGCGTTGGCATCAGCTTCTTCTGTGATCATTTCGACGTCCACGCGCGATTGTGCGTCTTGGATGACGGCGCCTAGATCCGACTCAACTTTATCTTCCCCTTTTGTACCCCATGAGATCTAATAAAATTGGTTAGCAAAGCAACAAAGAACAGGACCGATATGACTGAACGTACGTCATCTAAGTTGGCAAATGCATAGCTAACATAAAGTAGGACTTAGCATATCTCGATGGCAATGGTGACCAGCCACTTACATATTGAGGATATTGATATAAGTTGGAGATAACAACAGATAAGGTATGAAGCTGGTAAACATGTGCCATGGATCTAAAGCCAAGAAACTAGATACGGTGTAGACTGCACAAAGAAACGTTTAGATTCGATGACTTGTACTCGCAATATGAATAGTTGGCGCTCACCTCCGTAAGTAACTATTATGCTAAACCACATTATCGAGTACGCAGTCCCTCCTTGCATTGCTGCTTGAATTGCGCACTCTACCGCAGCAAAAAGGAGATAGACCATGAGGATCGCGAGGGTAATTGCAACTGTTTTATATTTCCATGTTGAACTAATTGCAATATCAGCGGGACAGCTGGCGTTATTCTGAGGTGGCTCACGATCGCGGTTTGTTACCCATGGAGAACAGGAAGCAGGCAATAACAATGGAAGCTAAGAGGTACTGAGGCACCAGTACACATGAGGTCGAGTACCGCTTGGAAATAATGTGAAGACGATACCTGCACAACTGAGTTGACGTATCGAATAGGGCGCATGTGGAAGTCCGGTGACTCGAGAGACGATGTCAATATCACGAAGAACAGATAAAAGTTTCCCTTCGTCGAGTCAGAAGAGTCCTCAGCATTGCCTCCTCTGGTTACTCAACAATGAACTCACGATAGAAAACCAAGATGCAATCAGGTTGATGGCATTGTAGAATGCTTGAATCGTAAGTACGACCTTGCGGCTGACACTGTGTCCCGAGGACAACATTTGTCCGATGTGCGCAAGGGCATAGGTTGCGGCGAAAAACGATCCGTTCAGCCACCGCCTTCGCTGATTGATGAACTCAGGGAGGCCCTCTGGCACGTCCGTTTCGCCAACCGCGCCCTTGACATAACGAAGAATCCTGAGTGCAATACGATCAGGTCGCAATAGAAGCGATGCAAACGTCAAGCCAGCGCATTTACCAGTTAGAGTTAGCCCTTGCGACCAGCTCGAAACACAATATTCGCTATGAGGGTCTCAGCATGTACTCTACATAACACAGCAGTGTGCCACATACATCCTCAGCGAGATCTGGGTTCAACAGTCAGTTTTTCAGTATCTCTCGAGACAACAGACCATCTGACGCACACATGTTCGACGTGAAGATGTCGGTGTCTCGGCCATGTAGAATTTCTCCCTTGAAGTACGAGGCTAACGGCCCTTGCCCAGTCTTGTCATTCAGCAACGCATGCCACCTGTATGCAGAGAAAGCACCGGGCTAAATTGAAGTCGATGCCCTCAGAAACGGGACTCTTGGAGAATGGTACTTGACCCACAAGAACGCTGATATAGCCGAATAGGCTTTCGGTGGGTTTGTCCAGAATGTTGCTGACTTTGTACTCAAAGTTTTGGGCCGCAACTGCAGGAAAACGTTATTTGCTTTCCAAGAGCAAAACCCGGACGTGTGATTACTTACCTAACGGGTTTAACAACGCAGACCAGTTCTTGCCCTTGTAAGCTGCGATTTCGCCGCATGCACCACCCACGTTCGAATTTAGATCAAAAGCCTTCCACAGGTGGTAGATACTCTTATGCGAAGGTTTAGTACCCACATCAAGGAGCACGCATACATTCGGCTATTCCCGTTTCTCAGTGCTTGTTCTGGGTTGACCGCTTTACAGGGCGACTCACCTGCAAAAGAGTACTAAAAGCGTTGAAAAACCACCTGTGGCTGTTAATCTTCTTCTGATTTCGTTCCTTCATACAGAAGACGATCTGCGTGGGCACAATACCCTTGTCGGGATACTTGAAATGCAGATTAGGGTCGATTGCAAAAGATGTCGTGTATTCGAATAGATGTGCGGTGACCGGCTTGTGATTAATGGCGTGAAGCATGTGCCCACCAGGTTGATATACGCCAAGGAGAGTCAGGCAATCGAGAACCCGTGGATGTACTTTCCGTCGGCCATCAGCAATAATACATACAACCACCTTGGACCTGGGTAAGTAGAGAAGCTGACGCGTAGCCTGATGCTCACCTTCTTCCACGCTTCAACTCCCCATGTATGCGAGTTTTTACGAGTGCACAAGTGGGCAATGTTGCGCATAACGCCATATAGCGTCCGGCAAAACAGAATTTCATCTTCCTGAGGACGGTTTCAGTCCCGCTACTCAAATTTACTAGCCGAGTTCAGTGACTCACGTTGTACATGGTTATACAGATGAACAGCTCAGTGCGCCGATTCATCTGGTTTTGGCGCAAGAAGTGACCGTTCCTCTCAAAGTCATCAGGGTCGCATGTGACTGCCGTGTACCTTGTCTTCATCACTTCGGGGTGGCCAACACGCGGCAACACGAGCTTCGGGGGTACGGGCAGGTCCAAAACGAGGTTTCCCTTCGTGAGCGGTACGCGCTTTGTTGCCTTGTTCCGTCGTGCGACACGTCCAATTGGGGCGGGCCCAAAGTGACGTGTCTCGACCGGCGTCCCTGGAACATCCGACAGAACGGACGGTGGATTGGAGAAAGTTACACGACGAGGATCGGCAAATACGTTGTAGGGCTTGCTTTTCTCCTCCTCCTCATCCAGAAATGCATCACCTTGGCTGCGTGCCTTAGCTAGAAATTCCTGGAACTTGCTCATTTCCTTTGGCTTCTCTTTTTTCTCGTCCTCTTCCTTGCCGCTATCTTTATCGTCTTCCAGGCTTTCCTCATCGTAATCTTCATCATGCATACCTTCTGTTTCACCGGTATATTGAGACGTAACTGTGTGGTAAGTGTCGGTGTTGTGAGACGACCCAGTATGGTGTTGGTTGGCAGTGTTGACAGCTTCGTAACTGTCATCTCCGACGGCCGGGGTGGGAGAACGAGAACGAGAGAACGCGTATGAGGGTAATGAGTTCCTTCCAGACGCATATGCTTCAGTATCGTGACGAAAGTGGTCAATGGGGGAGACTGGCTTCAGCGGGGAGCGGCGCTGGACGATGCGATTCATGGGAGGCGTAAGAGCCTGTGACTGAAACGGGTCATACGGATTGTGCTGCGGTTGCTGAGCTGGGTTGGGTTTTGACACCAGACCGACGGTAGGTTCAATGCTGTCGTCCTGCGAAGGGGCGGGCAACGGCAAGATGTGTCGCTGAGATGACGTGACGCTCCTAGCAGGAGAGGGGGCTCTTCTACTAGAGTCGGCCCTTCGGGCTGTAACAGCGGAGAGTTGTGAGGGTGGTCGTTGGGGAGGATGATAGGCTTCCTCCCTATGGGTGCGGTCACTGGCGCGATCGCTGCTGGAAGATGAGTCCAGAGAACGTCGCCGGAGTACTTTGCTCGGGTATGGAGCTACAGAGTGTTGCCGAGACACTGAGCCATCGGAGAAAGGATCGTCATATTCGGTGGCAAAGTCCCCGTTGTCCCATTCGAGAGGTTCGCCTGAGTCGATTGTGGGAAGAGATGGTGGCTGCCGAAACCACGAACGGGCACCAGATTGAAGTCGATTGGCCTGGCTGACCTTGGCAGGCGCGGCGTAATCCGTCGCCACTGTGTAAGAGGTAGCACTGGATGAACTTGACGGCGGGCGTTCATCTGGTGGTGTGTGTGCGCGCGCGACCAAAGGAGGAGCGGAATGGGGAATGGAGGACGCGGTGGAGGAGTAGCGGTTTTGAAGCCTGGTGACGGCTTCGGCGATGGAATCAAAAGTGGGGATGTCGCCGGCACGAGACGGGGAAGATGAAGAGGCTAAAGCATACTGGAGTGTCTTGGAACCACCCGATGGAGAATGCCCCGAAGATAGTACCTGAGGTTCCTCAATGTCGTAATCGTCATAATCGCCGTCCTCGTCATCCTGATAGTCGTCGTCGTCATCGCGGAGGGAAGGGGCAGACGACGCTCCTTGGACGTATCTGTACGACAGCACCTTTCTCGCGGCGCTCATGGATTGACTTCTCAGAACAGGAGGGATAAAGTGGTGTAAACAGCGTTTCCTTCAACGTAGTTTTCCTGAGGTTTGATTTGAACGCGACCAAGAGGGGTAGACCTCTGCGGCCAAAGTCACTGGCAGGTTGGACACGCTTAGAGGAGTCAATCACGTGACCGCGTGTAACTAGCAGAGTCAACTGGCACGCAATACAGTACGTGCCAGGCTCACGTTCCACGCACATGCAACAAACCTACGATCAAGTCATCATGATTGTTCAAGCCATAAAGTACAAGGCCTACAAAAAGAAAAGAAATCTGAAATCTCCAAAATCTCACTGCGATACGAGCTACCGTGACGTAGACCCCAAGCCAATAGACCTCCTTTTCCACAACCTCGTCGGTTTATTAATGAATCAGACAAACTTTTTAAATGCCTCGAAACAGGAAAGTATGACACGACGGTTGTCCAATGGCCTCATTCCCTCACTGTAACGACGAGTGGGGCGCGGAATGTCAGGAAGATGGGCATAAACAATGGTCTCTTCAGGAGGGTACAGCCCAAATTGAATAGCCTCTACAAGAGGGGTCGTGATCGGTATCTTGAAGAACGTGGGGGAAGTGCCCTTCATGATAATGCCAGGGAAAACTTTGTTAGGAAGGGGAGGCTGACCAAGGGTTTGTTTGCGAGTAAGGTTGTTTAAATAGAAGGCAGCGATGGCCTCGGCGATGAGCTGAGGTTCTGGATCTGAACCATCGAGATATCGCTTGTCTTCCTGGACGAGGAGTAGAATGTCTGAATCGTCTAGGATACAAACGTCTGTCTTGGCGTGCCGCAGTTCGCCACAGATAAAGAGGGGAATGTCCTTCCTCGTTCTTGCGACCCTCCCAATGCCCGTGTAATTAAGGGCGCGGAACAGGTTCACTGCAAAGTCGTCAACTGCGGATTCCTCCGTTGGGTTGCTCGCCATTGCAAGGTCCAACATGCGTAGGAAGGTATAGGTCTCGGCGCTACGAGCTTCATTCCGGTCCTGCGTCGAGAGAATTTGGTTATCAAGAGATGGCGCTGGAAGCTCGGGGTTTTCAAAAAACGTCGCAGCGTCCTGGTACACGACACTGATGTTGTAGCTTTTGAGATCATTTTGGGTCCAATCAGAGCCGGATTTGGCAGAACGAATGAGGTTTGCCATGCTGATGGTATCACTTGAATAGGGATGGGACAAGTTCGCCTTTAAAGGTAGGGATGCAAGTGGTAAGTGAAGTAGACTTGGTGACTAGCGCGGTTGTTGTTCACCGTTTCAAGAGCTGGATCTGGACCGACCTTGAGAGTCGACTTGAGATACTGACTGGGTGGAGGGTGGAGAACTGGCTTATGATACTAACATAACTATAACCTATTGTCTCACAAAAGACAACTTTTTTTTACGAGTATTTAGGGCAAACAAAGGGGGAATGTTTTAAAATAATGTGCTTATCAATGTTTTAAAATTTTCCTCTAACAGTTTTTTAAAGAAAATTTGCTTTCTGTCATTCAACAAGCTACAGTTTTGTCAGCATCATAAACTAGTTTCCCACCCAGTGCTAGAGAGTGCGCGAGTGTATTAGATATTTAGCACCAGACATAGCACCAGACAATGCTGCCATATTAAGAAACTGCCGAGGACACGGACTCGGAGCCGCATAAAAAATACGCATAAAAATACGCGGCCAGTGTCAAAAACCCCGAGTCTTCAAGCTTCAATCGTGTCATCGTCTCGTCATTTGTCGCAGTTGTTATGATTTGAGCACTAATGCCGAATTCACCCAACACGTATTTGGCCTCTGGTAGCTTCGTAGTCATGATGTGTATTATCCCACCAGCCCAGCAACTTGAATTGCATGGGGCGATGTACCGCGTGTCTATTAACATATCCAATTCAATCCTATAGTGCCTACTAGTCTCAACCACCCCTCGGCCCACCCCGCCCCACGCACCGGAGGAATAAATTCTTGTCACGTCTCCCGTCGATCCAGCCATGAGGGTTCAGATATCGACGCCCAAATCTTCACTTCAATTCGAAACGTTCCTGCATTCCTCCAGATCTGATGTGGTGATGCCAGTGGCAGTGACGACGGCCGCTGATGTCTTTCCGCCTCTCAAGAGAGCAACCTGTTGGATTGTGAGAACTTTAGAGCGGATCATCGTCGGTAGACCTGGACTCGGATGGCCCAAAAGCATCAGCACAGCGCTACTTTGCATGGTCGCCTTCCATGCTCGGAAAATGGATATCCAGTGGGTGGAGTGAAGTGCTCCATTAACGTTTTGGACCAGACCTAAACGAACATCGTGTCAGTCACAATCCTCATAAACAGTGTTGGCGGTTGGTCAACCCATCCAGGATGACGCTCTAATCAGCCGCCACGACGTTGGCCGATGTCCGCTGTCAATGACACGACATCGACCGTAAGTGATGTCCCAGGATTGAAGTTCAGGTACAATGATTGAAGGACGACTGATGCTCTGGGGGAATTCAAGGCTCGCTCAGATATAAACCTGAGCAAACGTGCTGGCAAGGCCCGGCCAACTGCAGGTAGGAGCTCAGCTTTTTCGGCAGCTGACTGAGCGGTGGCGTACGAGCATTGAGGGGAACCGGTAATTCTGGTTTGGTTGGGGTCGATGGAGGATTTATCTCATAGTCAAGGGACGGGGAATGTGTAGTAAATACTTTTGCAAGCTCGTTGATGGTGGATGAATACTCCTGGGGAATTCGTTTCCCTTCGTCGATACTACGTAATGTTTTCTCGTAAGTTCCGTGTAAACTCGTTGGCAAGCTGTTGAGAGCAGAATACCTTACCAGAACCCGTGGAACCTGTACGCGAGGCTTCAAAGTCCACTGCTTACATCCCATCCGATTTAATGAACATCCTTTGTCTTTGGGTTCGGGAGAGAAGAGAGAAACTAAAGGCTCCGAAACATTGAAAGTTGACCAGAACGCGGGCTCTATGTAGGCAACAGAAGTGTCCGGACACATATACTGAGGAAGCCCAGGACATGGCTCCTGAGGCGTTAAGTGACCAGTTCACAGCGAAGTCCTCAGGATGAACTGAGGCCCGCCCCACGTGTACCTCGTCAAGCTGGTCAAAGTCGTGAACTTTGCCGGGCACTAATTACTTTACCTACTGTTGATATGTAGTTTCATACGGTGCGCCCCAACAGAGAGGACAGAGGGTTTGCTCCCTCAACGTGAATCACGGCAGCGTGCCGCCAGTTGCACCCCCTGCACCACGACACAACCATCTCGAGCTCTCGAGCTCATCTGGCCCGCGCCTGGGCTCAGGCATCTCATCAATGCGAACATGCTCCTTGTTCTCCGTTGGCCGTCATCTTCCCCTCGGTTGTCGACCGTCTCTCGTTCGCTCTTCTAGTGTGGTGACCTCGACAGGCTCTCAAGTGTACCTCGACTCCCATTCACAGGCAACAGCGGCTCCCATCATTTACAAAGGACCATCGAAAACACCAACTTACACATCCTCTTTTGCTTCCTCAGCAGCACGACACCCGCTCAGGCTTCAGCACGCACACACCCTTACCGCTTTGCACACAACGCGTGAGCTCATCACGCGTATCCTCCCTCAGTCTTCGGAGATATCCTTCTGGAATGCGGTCCTTGGCCAAGTATCGCATGAAATCTCGCGCTCAAATCTTACATCGAATGGAGACAGTGTGACCATTGTGGGTGAGTCGTCAAAGGGAAGGAATGTCTCATCGCTCATACACCACTTGTAGTTTATGCCGTGGACGAATTCTCGGGAGGGGAATCACTTGTGAGCGCTTTGATCCAGGACCCCTTCTCTCCAGAGGCGGAAAGTGTACGGATTTCGAGACGTTGGGAGAGCCATGAACACGATTCCAGGCTAGAAATCGAGTGCGTGTTTTGTGTTTTCACCTGCCACTGGTCTTAAAGATTCAGCAGGTATTCCGTGTCTCCCGTCGAGGATATGAGAAGCACCCCGGAAGACACATCTCCTTCGTCATCGCACATTTTGCTCTCGTCCTCGTTTCTTGCATCTATGCCCTCTCCTACGCGGCTAATAGAACTCCGACCGACTCGTGAGCTATCTCAAGACAACTTACGGCTCTTCTATACGGCGCACATCCCCATAATACTCATAAACCCACTCACCGCACCCCTCACAACCCTTTCCTCACACATGTCCTCGAACAACCCCAAACCGGCAGTCCTGCCATATCCACTTCCACCTCACGCCCTCCTTTTAATCACCTCTCCATCGCCAATTTCAACATCGTCTAGTGTTCCACCCGCTGTGTTCGAACTCGGAGTCAGCCCAAACCGCGTATTCCTCGTCGACCCGGACCGGGCTTTATCGTCGATTCATTCATTGCGCACTAACCCTTCAGATGTACTGCACGTACAACGTTATTCAGACGACGCTTATGCTTCTGGACTGTCTGTACTAAAACGCCAACTACAATCCGTTCCCACCCCCGCGCAGAAAGGCGAGGCGCTGTTGACCACGTCCGTCCGTGTGCTCCGCAATAGATTAGACGAAGTTGAAGCAGAAACACGCGAAGCAGCTGCTCTCGCGCGCACACTACGAAGCGAGACCTCTCACGAGCGCGCCGACGCTCACCGCGCCGTATTCGGCCCCGCCCAAGAACAGCCAGGACCGGCATCGTCCGACCCCAGCAACACCAACAAGGTGCGCGCAGCGATGGCCCACGCCACCAACGACGACGTGCTGCCCGTACTAGACACCCTAACGTGGTGGCGCGTGCTCTGGGCGCCCGACGAAGTAAGCTGGCGCATGCGCCACGCCATACGCGACGCCTGGATCGGGAGCATCGCAAGCGGACTCCTCCCCGCGCTCGCGCCGCTGCCCAGCACGCAAGCCGCCCACGCCACCCACGCCCTCTCGCGCGCCGCCGCGCTCCCGCCGGCCCTGCGCTCGCACGTGCTCCTCAACGCGCTGAACCAGCTCACGCACGCCCCGTCCTTCGCCGTCGACCCGCGCGCGCTGCTCCGCCCGCTCGAGCACCGCCTTGCCCGGCTCGACGCGGGCCCGACGGCTGCGCTTGCGCGCGCGGCCCAGGTCCTGCTTTTGCGGGTTGCTGGGAGCGTTGGTGCTGGTGCTGCTACGGGCGCGATGCTGCTCTCGCACGGTGTGGGCGAGGCGGCTGGCGCGGGGCTATTCGTTGTGGCTGCGGGTATTCGTTGGGCGATCGGGAAGTGGGATAGGGTGCGGCAGATGTGGAGAGCTGATTGGGTACGGGTGAAGGAGGCGGCGGAGCGGGACGTCAAGGTATGGCTTGTCATGTCTTCTTCCAGAGGGTCACTGTTGATATTCCCTCGAATTTGTGTAGGCTGCACTCGATCAAGCGCTCGAAACACAAGTTCTAATCGTACCGACCCGAGCCGCGGAGGGCATTGAGGATATTGTCACAAGACGCGAAGACGATGCTGCCCAGCTGCGGGGAGAGGTTGATAAGCTTGACGCTGTTATTTCTGACTCGCAAAATCTAGAGCATAGAAGCCCTGACCATTCCTAGGTGGATCTGTTGGCCATCATAGCGCCTGTGCAAGGTCTAGAATATGATCTAATTACACAGGACTTGGCTATATACTGAGTGAGGAGTATGAGACGGTTGTCGGAATCTGTTTTGATGAACGTGCATGCCAATGTACAAAGCATCTAAGTATTCCCCAAGGGATGACGCGAAGGGGATAATTATAACGAATAAGGGTGCAAAGAAGAGCAAGTCATGAAGACTAGATAGCAGCCGATGACGACGTTTGCGGAGACATCGACTCGGGTACTGAGACGATACATGTCTGAGCGGCGTCATATATGAGACGCAAGAAAACACTCACAAGGAGGGAGTTGTGGTCGTGTGCCTTCTGAGAATACCCGACCAAGGAGGACCCCGACGCCCTCAAATACGCCGAGTAAAATCCCGCAAGCAACAGCAGATCCGAAAGCGGCTTTTGGACCGCCTGGGAAATGAAACGTCAGTGAAAGGCATTATACACAAAGAAAGCGCAAATTGAAAGCTCTTCCACAAAATTTCCATCCCGGACATGAACGTGACAGGCAGAGAAAACAAAGACTCACTGCGCGCTGCCAAGCAGCCACCTGTCATAAAGCCGGAAATAATGGCGTTCCATGCATCCTCCTTTTGTCGGTACCCTTTTACGGCGCAGTCGAACGTAGAGAACATGCCGCCCCAAACTCCAAAGTTACCGCCGGTGACGGGTGCGCGGGCTTTGATAGTCGAAATGGAACCTGCTAGACGCTCGCCCTACAATCGTATCCATGCAGGGTTGGGGTCATGTTCCCATCGGTGACTATGAGGAGGAGGTTTACATACCCTTGGTGAGTTCCGTGCGCCCTTTATGCCATGCCAGATACCACCACCGACGGCACCCATAGCAAAAGCGCCACCAAAGTCATTGAGGATCACCCACGGGCTTGCATGTGAGCAGAAATTAGAGTATTCGAGGAAACTTCGAAAGAGAAAGACGCACCAAGGGTCCCGGGTGTGATCTGCGTGTGCCATGGGAGAGAATAAGCAAGTTTTAAACAGGTAGAAAGGGAGAGTGAGTATGCGGGCGGAGTGACGCGGAAATCTGTTGCTTAGGGCCGGCCCATGCTCACGTGACTGAAACGGGATTCGTACCCCACGTGATGAGCGGTCAATTAAACGGAACGCGAGGACGGAGGTGGTTTATCTCAAACCACTATCAGCCCATGTCTGTTCGCCCATCCTCCGTTCATGCCAAGCGCGTCCCCACTTCTTCCGCTAGGCCGCGCAATCTTTCCCAGGTATACGTTCTAGTTCCACGCTCGCCATACTCTCCTGTCCCATCCGAAGCCATCGGAGCGCGAAAGACGGACGGCTCCTATACACCTGCTCCATTACGCGCCCATAACATGCCAATCACGGCCTCTCCATTATCCACCATCAAACGAAAGCGCTCAGAGGGAAACCTTGACGAAACAGAGCAGCGCGTTCCAGAAATCAAGCCGAAGAGACCAAAGACCTCCACCATGACGTCGAAGACCAAAGGTGCCACGCGGCCCACTCAGACGGTACCATCAAATGCGAACCCAGAATTTCCAAATGGCTTTTTCTATTGCCACCAATGCAATAAGAAACGCGATTCTTCAGGTGAACGAAGACCGGCCCTGATCATGCGCTCGGTCAACATTCTAAAACCCTTCCCTAGTCGGATTATATTGTACTCATAAGATCAAGTCTCCTCATTCCCAATCCCGTTGCAAGGCCAAGTATTGTAGGCAATGTCTTAAGAATCGCTACGGGCAGGACCTAGACGAGATCAAAGCCCGTGGAATCGACGTTCTATCTAAAGAGACTGCTGGCCATGACAAAACGCAGGGCTACATATTCAAGTATGTCAGACTGGTTGTAACTCGCCATCTTCTCACCGCTTGGCCTCGCCAGATGTCCGCGCTGCTTGGGTAACTGTAATTGTCGAGGATGTCGCAAAGCCGTGGGTCTTGAGCCCACCGGGTACGCTCCAATCCGCTTTGTGAATCCTTGTTGCTTACCTTTCTCTATTTCTAGCAACTTGACTTTAGTGGCAAAGAAAACCGGAGCAGACTCGGTTGCCGTCATGCTCAACAGTAACGTCAAGATGACCGGCATACTCCCTGGTAAGGGCAGGCAAATTCCCGATGCGCCCAAAGGACGCAAGACGCCCAAGCAACCCAAGGTCTTCCACACTGTGTCCAACACGACAGCTCCAAAGCCAAGGCGGCCTGTCATTCGCAAGCCAAAACCCCTCCCGAAGGTTCTTTGGACTCCCGTCCCCGTCCCACCATCATTCACGCTCGACCGAGCACTATCGCGCATTGCAATCCGAGAGTTTGTTTTGCGATTTGGAAAGCTACTAGACATGTCACGCACGCACCTTGAAGAGCTAGAGGAAATCGGCGGGCGACGGTCACATGACGTTGATGAAGATGATGATGACTTGGAGCAAGATATCGATGTCGAGATGGGCTGGGTGGGCGAAACATGCCTACGAGCAATCTTCGTCGGGCTTCTTGGCCAACTCTTGGACAATCAGCCCGAATCTGGTAGCAAACATGAGAAGAAGGCCATCCAGGACGCAATACAGGAGATAAAGGCATCCCGCGCCAACTTGAGCCGCATGTGGGTTATACTCGCGGCACTGCGCGCTGAGTTTGCGACTGTGGACAGCATGCTCATATTCCCCGACCCACTTCCTCCTCCTCAGCACACCAAGATACATACCACGCGCAGCGGTGCATTAAGCGGTGCAGGTATCAATGTCACGACCACAGCGCAACTCGTGCCCGTTGTCCTGCCCCTCATCGAGATGGTCCTGGACGCTCAAGCTGTGCGTGACGAGTTTGAGGAAGGTGCCAAGGAAGCAAAAGAACGCGCTAAGGAAGAGAGGGAGCAGGCAAAGGCTATCCGCGAGCGATGGGAAGAAGCAAAGAAGAATAAACCGGTACGGTCTCATTTCTGAACGATTCCGACAGCCAGGCTGAGATGCGACGTAGGACAAGGCGGCCCGAATGGAGTACAAGCGAAGTCTGAGCGCGCTTGAGCAGGCTCAACGCGTTGCATTGCACGCATATGCGCCGCGCTTCGCACCTCTGGGCACCGACCATGAGGGTCGCGTATACTTTGCGCTTACCCCCAGCATGGCAGAGCGCGAGGCAGCTGCTGCGCTCCTGGCTGGCGATACGATCAAAGGGGGCAAAGCCCAGGGCCGTGCGATCGTCAGCTCAGACGAACGGAGGGCAATGCGCCGCTGGGGGTGGTTCATCGCTGTCTGGGGGAAGAAGCCAGCTGATGGACTCCTACCCGACGATTATAATGACGATGACGATGACAATGACGACGACGACGTCGCGCGCTGGTGGGGAATCTGGCAGCCGGACGAGATCCGGAAGCTCGCAGACTGGATCGCGATCAAGAATGGGATCGTGGAAGGGAAGCGTGTCACCCCTAAAGACGAGGGCCGCGAGGAGCGAGTTGGACCTATCCCGGACGGTCAGAAGCACTCGGGTGCGAGCTCCAGGTCGAGCAATTCGCTCAAGACCAGCGGCAGTCGGGGATTGCCCTCTGGCGCGTGGTCGGGCAACTTGACGCCCTTGTCTGACGTTTCCGACGCCGAGGACGAGCTAGGGTCCGATTCGTCCCTGTCATCCGTTTCGGAGGGCGAATCGGACGAAGAGTCCAACGAAGGGGACGATGGCAAAGCGCGGATACACGTGGACGACGAGGCCCGACCCGTTCCGTCGCAGAACGAGCTAAAGAACCTCGTCAAGGGCCTGATAGAGTACGCAGAAGTGCTAGAGTGGCGAGTGTGGCGTATGGAAGAGGAACCAAGACGAGACAGTAAAGAGAACGGGGCAGTCAAAGACAAGGACAAGACCAAGGCAGTTGGAGGTCGCATCGGGGCAATTTCTCCTGCGAATTTTTACGGGCTCGCAGCGTGATGAGGTCCCTGGATAGAGAGGTTTCCTGGCGGATTAAATTATTATTGCTCATTACCCTTTGTTGTTAAAGCTAATCCACTCCCTGAAATGCACATACACGATAGCTTACGTGGAGGCACCACTAATATATAATTTGCTGTACAGAGGTCGTAATGCGAGGCATTGACATCGCATGGGCTCTTCTTTCTTATCTGTCGGACGCTGGTCTTGTAAGGAGGGTCACGAACTCGTCCTTGTTCACCTCGCGCACGACGCACTTCGATAGGGGTTGAGCGATCAGCGTGGCTAGGACGTGTTTGCACTGCGATAACGACTTTTCTGTCGCACGCAGTATGAAAAAATGATATTCGGGACGCAAACGCACCGTGATCTGAGAGTGCGATATCAGCACGGCGTAGGCGAACGCGGGGCATGTGCAATAGAATGGGATGGAGCAGGATTGATGGAGGCTCGGGAAGACGGTGTAAGATCCTGTGATGCCGAGGACGGAAAAGTGAGTTTGACCCCACGGCGAAACGTACTTGATCACTAGGAGACTGAGGTTGTTGTTTTCTCGGAAAAGGCAGTGAGGCGTTCTCCTTACCGCAGTCTCTATCTATGAGGTCCAGGGCTGCCAGCAAGAGCTGTTCGGAGAATAAGATGCCTAGTCTTTCCACGGCATCATCTGAGACTGTGTGTCGTGTCGTGTCATCATGGTGAGTGGGGTCGAGTCGTGTGAATGAAAGAAGAGAGGGTAAAGGACCCGTACGGTTTCCAGGCTCGATAGTCCCCAGTATCGTTCGAAGTACGTTGTAAATGTTCACGGATGGCATTTCACTCTCGCATCGAGTGAGAGGACAAAGGCACAATCACGAGATCACGATCATCGGATGTGACGGCGCGCAACATCCCTTTGGTCCCTCCCATGCTATATCTCGTTGTCTTTGCCCAGGCTCACGAAGACTTCCGTGTCCCGGAACTACGATCTATTGCGGAACTCCATGGCTTCCCACTTAACATCGCAGACGACTTTGACACGTCGCGACCCTTCGGCGTCCTCGCCCTGGAGCAGGAGGAACATGTACGCTCGCTCGCACGAAGATGCATACTGATCAAGTAGGTGGCCGCTCGAGGCGTCTCTTTTAGCTCAATCGATGTTGACAGTCCTGTGGTCCCGCACGGCAAGGTCTGTCTACGAGTTGTACGCCAGCGGGCGCTCGTACGACGAGCTGCACGAACAAAATAGGGACTCGCGGCACCTTTGGGAGAAATATATCCCGGACACGTCCTTCAAGTTCGTCGTGAACGGCTACAACCGCTCTATCTCCAAAGCGCGACAGCGTCAAATCATCGAGGATTTCTCGTACATGGGCTTCATGGGCAGGATCGATCTCCAAAACCCGGAGCTCACCATGGGCTGTTTCGAAGAGTGTGAGCCTCAGACCGGGTGTAGACGTTGCTGAGAATTAATGACCATGTCTGATTACAGACCGAGAGAGTCGCCTTTGGGAAGTATACTTTGGCAGGTTGGTGCGCAGAAGCTGCTCAAACCTTGTCTTGTTATCGTTCTGAACGCCGCCCAGGTGGAGCAAGGCAGCGCCCGTCCGCTGATGAGAAGGTTCGACGTCAAAAAGCGGCAATTCTTCGGAAACACGAGCATGGAAGCCGAGATCTCCCTTCTCATGGCAAACCAAACTCTGGCAAGTCTCTCACCATCTCCGTCTCCCCCTCACCTTGTCACGCGTTTTTCACACAGGCATCGCCAGGAAAGTTGATCTATGACCCTTTTATAGGCACGGGCAGCCTGGCCTACGTATGTGTGCTTCTCCTTACTCCGATTCATATTAATATCGACGACAGACAACCGCTCACTTTGGTGCCCTCGTCTTCGGCTCGGATATCGATGGCAGACAGATGCGCGGAAGAGGCTCACCACCGGGGATTGTGCGTGCCGCAGCTCAATACGGCGTGCAACATCGCATCTTGGACTTGTGCACCTTCGACATCACGCGAAATCCCTGGAGATGTGGCGGGCTCTTCGACGCCATCATCACCGATCCACCATGTCAGTTCCCGTCTCTGCAGACGTAAACTCCAGTCTGACTCTGATCCCTCCCACCCCTCCTAGACGGTGTCCGCGCAGGTGCAAAGCGTCTGGGCCGTAAAAAGGAGCGCGCGGCCGACTCACCTCTCCCACCCCACCCACGCCCGTGCGTATTGCGTACATGAGCACCCGTGCTCTACAACCAACTTGTCATCTCCTCCTCCCCTCTCTAGGGACGACCAGCCATATGTACCGCCCACCAAACCATACGAACTATCTGCCCTCGCCGCCGACCTCGTCCGCCTCGCCCGGTACCTCCTAAAACCCGGCGGGCGCCTCGTCTTCTTCCTGCCGACCGTGATAGACGAGTACAAGGAACTCGACCTCGACAGCGTGCTCTGCGACGGAATGCAGATCGTCGCAAACTCGCTGCAGGATTTCGGCGCGTGGGGACGGCGCGTACGTCCAACCCTCTCCGTCGTCCTCTCGCACGTCCTCCCCTCGCGCTCACAAACTTTTTCCTTTTATTATCGTCCTTTAGCTGATCACGATCCGCAAAACTACGTCCGAGTCGTACCCGCCACCGACGTTCGAATCGCAAACTGCGCCACAAGGTGGCGGCGAAAGTGAAGAAGCGGGGGAGGGCGACTCGGAGTCCGAGCCGCCGGTCCACGTTCACGTCCCCGCACATCGCGACTTTCGAGAGAAGTACTTCAAAGGTTTCAACAAGTCGCCGGGTGCCTGAACAGCGCCGCACCACACACACATATCTGTACCATCGGTCCTCTTCTGCATGATTTTTCTCGTCACTATTTTTCTGAATAGTAAGAAAGGCAAAAAAAGGACTACAACTGTAGCCAGATTCCCCCATACAGTCAACCCCCTCCAAACTCATCCTCCTTGGTCACACTTCAGGTTATGAGGTAGTTACGAGAAACTATAAGAGAGCCAAGGAGCCCTGCATATGAGGGTGTTAACTCGTTATGAAGGACTATGGGCCAGGAGAGTAGAGGTAATGCTACCCAACGGGATTATCTCCCGATCGATGCCGTCGGCGTTGCGTTGCAGAGGGTGCTGGTAGCCTGGTGCCCTGCCGTACGTCTGGAAGTTCGTCTGATCGGGTTGGCTACTTCTCGATTGACGTACACACTTCTTCGGTCAATTCTCACCATTGCAGGCCTGTGAAGGTCGAGTGCTGTACAATTAATGTTACTTGGTACCAGCGAGGCGGCTAAGAGTTTCGTTCCTCGACTAACGATCGATAAGAAGCCACGTGCCCCATCGGATGTGACTGTCTGGGCATATCGGCCTTTGCCCCCTCCAAATCCAAATCGGAAAAATTGGTCGATCTTTCCAAGTTTGATATTGAAGTAGATACACATGAACAAAGATAGTAAATAGTCGTCATAAACGGGGATATATCCAGCAAAAATGGGTATCTGTGTTCATAAAAGAGGGAAGATAAATGAATGAGCAAGTGTAGTGAGTGTGCCAATAATAAAAAAACGTAAATAACCGGACAATAATCCCATCACGCTTTCACCGACGACGGCTCACTCTGTGAGGACAAAGTCGTGATTTTCTCCACGGTCATACCCAGCGTCTTTTGCTCGTCGTTCATCCGCTCGTCCAGTTCTCGTCGCGCCTGGTGTCCTCGGAGGAAGAAGCTCAGCATGGTGGCGGCGAATATCAAGACACCGTTGAACACGATCGCGCGGTGCATGTTCTGTGGTGGGCTCGCCGCGGGAGGGGCACGGAGGGCACCTTCACCTGCGAAGAATGAAGCAGAGACCAAAATCAGCGAAAGGGTAACGTAACGATGTCAATATCAACAAGTCGGAAAAGGCAAGGCTGACCTAATATAAAGATAATGCTTAATAGATTTCCGCTGGGAATAGAAGGAAGATTAGTTTTTTCGGTGGGACAGTCAAGGGAGGTAAGAAAGCGCGCACAAAAACCATAACAAAGCAGAGCTCCCGTCCGGATTTCTAGTCAACTCGACCCCGAGCTCGATTCCAACCGGTAAAAGGGTTATCGAGCACACCCCAATGACGATAAAGATCGCAAAAAGGGCACCGGCGTTATGTGCCCTCACTACATCGAGGGTCGGTGAGATTGACGGTCCAAGGGAAAAGGGCGGAAGAGCGTTCTTACCGGCCCAGATAAGAGATAACCACGCTGCTCCAATGGTTGGGCATAAAACGCGCACGGCAATTCCCATGTGATGGGTGAAGATGCGATCAAAGGCGGGCGCGGTGGCAATAGCGGCGACAATACCAGATAGAAGCATCGCGCCGCCTAGAATCCCAGAGGTGGTGTCCGAATAACTGTATGGTTTCTAGATGTATGGGACGTGATCAATTTTGCCCGTGACACAAATTGCCGCTCAGGATACATACCAACCATTGCGAACTGAGGATGGAGAACGTGTTGATACTGTGTAACGAGGATTAAGAATGAACGTATAAGAAGATTCAATCGGGTGACGGACGCAGCGAGAAGAGACGAGAATACAGAGACGAGAATGGCGAGATCGAATCGCTCGCGTAATGTCATGTACGCTTCCGGGGGGCAAGGAAGCCCCACAGCGGCTCGGATCAGCGAGACAATGGACAGTGATGGAATGCGAGAACCAGAAAATGCTGAGAGGAAAATGAAAATCTTTCAGCCGTGGAATGAGTTGGGGAGACAACGAATACGAATCCTCACAGGGTGGAGTTGGTGGCGCCTCAAAGACAAAGAAGACAACGGGAACAACGGCCGTCGACATGACGGCTAATACAAGGAGCTTGGAGGTTGCGAGACATGTCGGCATCCTCGCCACATCAAATGGCTGAATGTACACATACCGAGGTACGGGTATCCGAGCATACGGGTGACAACACTTGCCCTAACGCACCTCCGATTGGACTCGCTGAAACCGAAACGAGTCAACTTTGGGGATACACGCCTGATGAGAAAGGAACTGTGCCTATGGAGATGATCATGGTCGCGGTTGTGCGACTATTCACGTCAAACCACCGTTCCGAATACTTGGGTGCTAAAATCTGGTATACTGGGAATGAAATGCCCGAGAGCGCCTAAAGGAAGCATGGGCGGAGAGGTCGGATGAATTCTGCGAGGTGTTTTTCCTACCTGACCGATAAGGATGAGGGTGTAGGCGCCACCTTTAGGCAACGAGCGGGCAGTTCCGGCGTAACGAACCCATGCCGATAACAGGAGTAGGACGGTGGCAATGTCACACTATCCAAGAAGCAAGCAAGAAACAAGATGAGATGATGCACCACATTCACGAGGCATAGGGCATACACTTCTCCTCACTCCGTATCGCTTGGTCATTACGGGAGTGAGAAATGCTGTGGGAAGATATACGCAATTTATGACGATGCCCAGCCAGTTCACCTCTTTCAGTGTGAACCCGAAATCACGGACGACTGAAGAAGAGTCGGTGATGTCGGTAGATGGATAAGCACCGAGTCTCACCATTGTCGGATATAGGACCAAACCAAGGCCCACTTGCGGAACTCACGACTTCGAGCATAAACTGTCCATCGACCGAGTGTCAATATAAAAACACAGAAAAAAAAGATGTACTAGCCATGGCAAAGACTCCAATCCACCGCCGTTTATACAGGCGGTACGGTGGTGGGCCCCCCCCAGTAGGAGTAGCAGCCGAGGGGTCTGAAGTGACGGCCTTGTGCTCAACCTGGGAATGAAGGGCACGAGTGGGGACCTGCGGTAAAGAGGACAGCTGATCGAGGGGGGAGAGCTCGGCCATGATGAAGCCGTTCAGGGGGTAAAGAGGGTCCGCGGAGGACAGAGAATGCGGGGAAACAGAAGAAGAAGTTAGTATTTAAAAGAGAACGCACCTTCCATAACGGGCTTTGACTGGTCAAGAACGCCGGCTGCCGTTTATTGCCGGATTACCCTCTGACCATATCGAGCATCTTGCCCACGGACTTCCACCACCTCGTTTCGAATGAGCGAATATTGGGTCTCAAAGAAGCGATATTTTTGCAAATATTGCGACGTTTACATCGCAGACGATGCCCCCTCGCGCCAACATCATGAGAACGGCCTGCGCCACAAGGGCAATGTCGATCGTTTCGTGCGTGGTCTGTACAAGGAAGGTGTGAAGCGAAAGAAGGATGCAGATGAGGAGAAGAGGGAGATGCAGAGGATAGAACAGGTACGCCCCTATTTCACCCTCATTCTTCTATCTAACTCTCCAAAGGCTGCCAACGCTGCATTCGCTCAAGATGTAGGCGCCGGTCGCGCGCAGTACAAGGCCCCGACTCTCGCCTCTTCTCCCGCGGTTGCATCGTCAAGTCAGAAGCCCAAAAAATCTGGCGGAATCTCGGATTACTCTACTCCCGAGTCACTCGGATACACGGACCCAGACATAGAGCGTGCTCGCGCGGAGGCCGAACGTCGGAGGACGCAGGGCGTCGCTGGCGATTGGCAGGTTGTTGAAAACGCCTCTGCGGAGGGTGCTTCGAGGAAAGGAGAAGAGTCAACGCAACATGATGACCACACGCATAGTACCGAGGACGACTTGGAGACGAACAAGAAGCGCGCAGTGCCAGACACTGCAGACGAGGACGAAGGACGCTGGAAGTTGCGGAAGAAGACTACTGCTGTCGGCCTTGGGGAGATCTATGACCCGGGAATCATCGTGATTAGGCCAAAAGTCAAGCCAGAAATCAAGGAGGAGACTGGTGACATCAAGGCCACTGCTGTACCCAAGTGGGCCCCAGTCAAGTGGAAAAAGGCAGGTGAGGGAGCAGATGACCCAAGTGTTGCAGCGAGTCCTGGATCGAGAGAAGACACAGAAGAAGGACGGAAAGCTCCCTCGGATTCATCGAACGCAGACGAGAATCCTGTGCCTGATCCAGTCGTCGATATCCACGTGAAGGAGGATCCTTTACCTGTCAAACTCGAGGAGGCAACGACACCCTCCATCGAGAGTGCCTCGTCTGGAGCGAGTTTGTTCCGCAAACGCAAGGCACCCACTGGAGGCGGCGCGAGTAGTCGGGGGCGAAGGTTTTAGTTATCTCGCTGTACCTTTGTTGGTCCCGTCGTTGGCTATGATAAGTGTCCTTGTCGGGACCAATTCATCCGGTTCGCATTCCTTGTTTTCTTCGCCGCGATGAGGTAGACTGATCACCCTCAAAGACGTACTCACACCACGGCCACAACTGGAAAGATGGCCAACTGGGGGATTAGACACGTCCGCGGCATCACTATACGCCTGCCTTGATCCTGATGTGCGGTACAGTGACTTGCGCGCATCTGAGTCGTGAGCTATATACCGCTACCATTTAACGATGGTCACAACAGGCGCTTCACATCGGCGCCCAAAGACATTTGTATGCTGTGCCAGTGGGAATGCTGAGTTGTGAGACCGTCTGTCCTGAGTCATAAGCCCACTTTGCTTTGCGGTTGTCTTGAGTGACTCGTCGTGTCGCTTCATATACGGCGCACAACACTCGTCAACGTGTAGCACATTCGAATCGACAGTACAAAGTCGACATGGAAGGAGCTACTCAAGACATGCCTATTTCTTATTCCACACCTCAAGAGAGAGAAAACCCGAGCGCCTTTTCTGTCCCACCCCAGCCGCCGAAGGAAGACAAGGGACCAGTACCACTCTCTTTCCCGTCTATCCTCCGCAACCCCGGACTAGCCGGTCGCTATGCCCACCTTGTCGAGCCGACAAATTTCCCGTCTGCTCACGCCCAACCCAAGAAAGCTTTGCGGCGGAATGATAACGAGGGCAAGCGTTGGGTACGACGACGAGAGAACGGTACGTCCCCCCATCATTCATACACCCCCCAATATAGAGAAAGCAAGCATCGCATGTGCTCAACGAACGTTTAGCCCGCTTCGCAGACAACCCGCACATAGCCACGCCCTCAAGGCGCGACCTCGAGCCCTCGCACGCCTCACCACACACGACGTTCCCCATCCCGCTCCCGCCCTACCTCCCGCGCAGCGCGCCGCTCCCCTCCACGACTACCCCCCCAGCACCCGAATCAAGAGCAAAGGCGACCAGCGCGGGGCAGTTCAGCCTTTCGCTGCGTGGCATGCGCAAGACGCTGCGCCGCTCCAAAGGCCCGCGCATGCAGGCGCTCGTGCGTGCCGTCGAGGACGAGCTCGTGCGTTGGCTGGGCGGCGTCGAGGTCGTGCTGAACCCAGACGCCGTGGGGGCGGGGACAGGAGCGGAGGCGGGGCAGCCTGGGGGATTCTGCTTCCCCGGGCGCGCCGTTGCGGGTCTGGAGGACGTGCGCGAGGTCGAGCGCAGCCCGCAAAGGCTCGTCTGGTGGATCGAGAATGACGTGTGGGTGCGTTACGTCGTGCATTGCTGCGCACGGTACCACAACATTGTCAGCTTCAGTACGTCCCGTCACACACCTTTTTGTTTTTATTTTTATTTTTTATTCATCCTTGGAGACTGTGATCTGATACCGAAAATGCGATTTTTTTATTGCTGTTGTCATTATTGTTTCAGGTAAAGACACCCCAACGCACCGCCTCACGCATATATTGCGCCCGAACACGACGCGACCGGACCCAGTCACACGTGCGGCACTCGCAACGCCACCGGCCACCGACAGCGACTTTTATTCGCACTCGTCGTACGAATCCGATGTGCAGTCTATCGATGGCAGCTCGGACGTCCTTTCAGAATCAGACTTTGCAGCCGAGCCAGAGCTGGGGAGTCCGCGCGGCTACCACCGCAACCGTGTGCTGCGACACCACCTACCAGGGGGAGAAGAAATAGCGCCGCTTTCGGACATCGCTTCGGACGTGGATGCTGACGTAGAAGCGGGCTCCGTGCGAAGGGGTGGTGGTCAGAGCGACCTCGACCAAGCTATCACGGCGTTGTCCTTGACGAGCGACGACGAGATGCCGCGGCAGCACTACCGCGGGACTGCGGGATATCATCGCACGCGGGCCTCGTTGTGGGATCCCAATCAGCACGCGCGCTCGGGATCATCGCCTTCACGTTCGCCGGCTCGCATGACGCCTCGTCGCGCTTCGGGCAGAGTGGCGGCGAAGAAGGTCGGGTATGGTAACGATGGGAGCAGGAAGGAGAGCTTTTACGATTTTCTTTTCAGATGAACAATTTTTTTTTTTGAAAAGCTCTTTGTTTTGTCGGGGGGGCTACAGTCGTGAACCGATGTGACGTACTGTATCGCAGAAGTCACCATGCATGGAACACTTTGTCTGAGTCAGTCGTGCCTGTCGCTTTCGTCGTGCGGCTGCGGTCCGTCCACGCGAGTCGCGATCGTGTTTCACCCTCCGGGATTGGATCACGCGACGCGAAAGGACCCGACAAGTGGCGATCAGGCGTTTCCAGGACCCCGGAACGGAACATGTTTTCGTTCCGTTCGCCAGATTTGACTGTTGGGATCCCATCCTTGCTTGGAGGCTGTTATTTCACGACGGCGGGTAATTGTAATTGAATTGAAGCCCCGCACGTGTGTGTTTCGGATTTCCGTTTTCTCTGTAATCCCTCGGGTTGGGTTTTGTCATCGGGAATGGGGAGACGCGAGCTCGATGTGAGACCCATCCATGCGTGCGTGTACCGCGATCATGATCAATAAAACTGATAAAGTCTAGCCTCAGCCTCGGAAAGTTGCTGTCCAATTGTCCGGTGTTTGGAAGTTGTCAGAATGGCCTATCATGCTGATCCCAACGGGGCTGACATGTCACGGTCTCAACACAAAATTATGAGGGTATGCCGGCATTCAAATTGATGGCGGAATGGATGAACCAGGGAACAATCTTTGGACTCCTGCTTTCTATGCACTATATTGGCTTGAAGTGGCCGCTGTTTCTTTGTCCGATTTACACTTTCTGTTGCGAGCGACAACTTGAAGCAGAATAAAATAAACATAATCCTGCCATTTCATGGCGGTTGCAACAAAAAAAAAAGACTTTGATGATTTAGCATTTCTACCCTGTGCCGTCTCGAGCTCACAGCCTGCACCGCGCCAGTGCCACTGACGATCAAGCTCGAACGCCCACGAATCCGAGCCTGCTTGGAAAGGTAGTTGTGCAAGTAGAATCAATATCTTCCTTACCAATACGGGATGCGTCTTCTTGATGGAGAGGAGGCGCATCCTACGACGATACGCTAGGCTCCTGTGCTCTACATTTCACCTAGCCTGATGGTATCACAGCCGCCCAGTGTTTGCAACGCATCATTCAGCCTTCTAATCTCATGAAACCATTGCGTAGTGGTGAGAAGAATGTGTAAGGGTGAATTATACATGTGGAATGAAAGAAGCCCAATGTACAACGTGGAAGGCTGCAGGAGGAAGCGATCTAAGACATAGGAAAGGGAGTACGAGCAACGCAAATCGACCGAGTATATAAAGTAAAAAAAGGAATGATGTGGCACTCGCCGTACAGACATCGACATTTCGATCTCTAAAGAGATACCTGCCAACTGCAGTCGTGACTTGAAAGAGAGGGAGAATCACAATTGGGACACCCGTTATAGTGAGTGAAGCGACACGCCAGAAAGTTCGCTCTATGCTAGAGGGGAAAGTGAATGACCATCCAATGCAGTGAATGCCGCCAAAGGCCGCCGTGATGATGACCACAAGGAAGATTGAGGCTTTTTGGGTTCCCGCGACCCAGGTGACAGGATAAAACGTGGAAACCCTCCTTCCCTCCAACTCATCCACTAGGCGATCACCAAACATGGTGGTTGAAGACTCGAGAAGTGGCCACACGAGGACTCGGACTGGCCACGCCAAGTCAAGGTCGACTAATGGTCCACGAACAATCGCAGCCGGAAGGTTTGAAAGTGCATCTCGAAGTGCAACCCAACCTCCTACTGTAGCCTCGACATCCCCATCATCCACCATCCCTTCAGTCATTCGTTTCTTGTACACCCGTACCCCACGTTGCACGTTGACGGGTTTGTGCCACCACAAGACGTATATCACAAGATTCAGAGCTGCAAAGGCAACAGTGACCAGCTCCAACTCCGTGATCGGCAGGCCTTGGCTTTTTCGAGCGATGCATTGTGTCACAAACCAGCTGGTTTGCAGGATGACAAGACCTTTGGAAATGGCGTCTCCCTTGCTCTTGTCCTCGATCTCCGCTTTCGAGACCCTTGGAAAGTCACCGTTTCCCGTCAGAGAATACGATCCCAGCTCTCCGGGCAACAGCACTCGGACCGGCTGGTTTCCTTCATATTCCATAAAACCACCCATAATTGCAAAGAAACCGTGAGTGATAGTCCATCCTTCTTCTGCAGCTAATAATCAACTATTGATCTACCACCTCGGTTTTTAGGACTCACTTTTGTGTTCCTCTGCTAGCTCGGCGGCGGCCTGATGTTGTCTGAGCGCCCATCCGATGACTGCTTCTGGCACAAGAAGTGCAAGAAGAAAAAGTCCCGCGCGTCGTATTGCAATCCTTGGCCATCTCTCATCAGGATCTGGGATGTTGGGGTGCATGGATGCCCAGGTGCATAGGAGGATGGTGACGATACAGCTTCTTAAAATGTCCCCGAGCGACCTGCAACCATTAGGGTCGTCACAGGAAGACCCCGGTGATTGAAGTTGGTCGAGAGAGACAAACGATGTGGATCGTTGGCCGACAGGAGATGCGCGGGTTGCTGCGAGAATTGCGAGAATGAGGATCATATAGTGGTACGATGGTGAGAAGGGGGAGGAGAACACGAGGAGAGGCGTGAGAGATATCGGCTGGTGAATGAAATGGGCGGCGCCTATCCAACACTGGCACCGAGTGTCTGTAGCACACGACCGCAGTCTCGTCACCCAACTCCGTTATACCTTGCCTCCGAGTCATCGCAATCCTGTGCTCGCAAATGGTGCTCCTTGAGCACGAACGTGGATGCTCGACACAGCGAGGAACCGATTCGTATTGCGTCACGGTGGCGCGTCGAGACACGAACGTCTGGACTTGACTTCACTGCTGTGGTTGGATCGGTGATGGCCACATGCACCCATTTTGCAGAGTTCATTTCCATCATGATCTCGCCTTCATGCCCGCGTTCCATCATGTTAGTTTCTCCACGGTGGGTAGTATCCATTCCCTGTCGGTCCCCTGATGCAGCCCGAGACACATAAACGAAGAGTATGTCACGACGGTAGGAGAAGCAGCGAGGGGCCGGGACACGCGAGGAATTCAATCGGACAGACTGGGACGATACTAAGCTAGGGTTAGAGAGCTCCTGGCCACTCCCCCATCCGTCAAGCCCAAAGGCCTAGATCTCGTGAGCTAGGTAGCATGTCGCACATGCAACGCGACTCTGGTACCTTCTGCATCATCGCTCCATCTTAATATTCGTGCTGGTACTCCCATCCTCTGGAACACAGCCAGCGCTGGAATCGCTGCTTTCAAGTTGGCCGGATGTAGATGGACGATGCACCTGTCCTACTACTGCACGCTGGTCATGACGATGGAGAAGAACGCAGACTCCGAACGAGGCACGCCTCTGTGCATGGCGCTTACCCCCAGCAGCCTTCACAACACCCCCGGGTCGCTTTCTGTCAAGGGCGACGCACGGTACTGTGCCATGTGCTATGAGATGGGTCACCCTCTTCTGGCACCTCGCCTGATTTTCAGGTCCTGTCCTGGAGACGCGCAACTTGAAGGTCACCCTCTGATATGAGATTGAATGTGAGCCAGGGAAGTATGTCTGGGTGCGTTTCGGCTCGGTGGCGTGCACGCCCGTCAGAGTGAATCAATCAACTAGATTTCATGAGCTGCCACATGCAAAAGCAGTAGGACGCGCAAGGCTGTGTCGGAGGGTGGGATGACTATAATAGTCTGTGCCAGGTGGAATTGTCAACCGGTCATCGACATTACATGTACATATACCTCTATCGTCACAAGTAATTACCAAGAAACATCAATGCACCGCAGTCACACCTCTTAGGTCATAACGTTCATGGAACCCACTCATATCGTACTAGCCCGACCCATCATGTTTTCGCTTCTTCACATTCGGGGTTCGTGTCTTCTCCGTTGACTTCCACTGGGTCCTGTCGAGGGCGCGTGGCCTCGGAATTCCGTACGTTTCTAACGTTCGAGAACCGTGGAGCCAAATAATTAAGCAACGATGGCCGCTGCCTGGGATTATGCGCCACGAAGTTCCTTGCAAATGCCCTCAGAGATTCGTCTTTGTGGCCGAACACGTCAAGTAGGAACAGAATAATCCGCCCACAGGCCCATCTGTCTGCCTTGATCGGACTGTGCCTCAACTTCCACTTGACTTCGGGCGCCATCCATTTTTCATGGCCGCACTGGTCATCGACCTCCTCATCCGAGCCCTCTACTCGCATTGCGAGATCAAAGTCGATGATTTTCAAGCAGAATTTCCGGTCGACAAGAAGGTTGTCCGGCTTAATATCCCTGTGAGCGATACGGTGCTGGTGAAGATACGCAAGACCCTTGATGACGCCAACGCAAACTTGGGGGACCTTGCTTTTCAATTTGTTAGGGGCGAACTCAACGTAATACTGAATGGTGACCATTTTGCGTAGAATGGCCCACCCATGGAACGAATCGATCAAAGTGATAACATGATCGGACTTCGGTGAGATGGTATCAAGAAGTCTGAGGATCTCGAGTTCGTTCGATTCTTCCCGAATTTCCTTCGCGATGAATTGCTTATTCGAGTCCATGGGTCGATACACAGTGAGTATATGATCCGGCCTCTGGGGTCGAGCGTTAGCATAGCGAATAAATAGAAAAGAGTTGCCGGTTGCTGGGACCTTAAATAGTGGCTCCCATTCACCACCGGAGGCATCCACGAAGACTTCCGGTTCTACCTCAAACCCATGAGCTCTGAGCTGTGCGTGGCCATCTCATCGGGGTTCCTGGGGTCCTCGGTGTACATTGACTTCAATCCGCGATCCGCGATCCTACGATGAAGCTCGGCAATTGCGTGCTTCGCGTCTCGGTCTCGGCCTTGGTCTAATTCTTCGCCAAGGAGGTTGTACAAATGGCGTGAAAACGCGACACGACCAACCGGCTCATTCAACGAAACTAGGTCCTGGCTGTTGTAATAAACCTACGACGGCTGAGCCTGCGAGTTGTTTGTTAAATTACAAAGCAAGACATACCACTTCATCGTTCTGGACCTGCTGTTGATATAATGTATAGCGAGTCGCGTCGCCGTTGTCCCAAATAAAGATAGCGCAGAGGACGAAACTTTTCTCCTGGCAGAACGGGCTCACAAAGTTGTTCGCGAAACGAACGATAAAGGCCCCCGTCGTAAGCATCCGGATAAGATCCGCAGGCCATGAAGTCTCTGATGTGGAATTAGCCTCCACAAGTAGTCGAGGAAGAGAGGAGTTTGAGATGAGAAAGTCACTACGAGGACAATACTTGCGGAGCTCTTGATTTGGTACTTCATTTTGTTTAACACCTTCACATTTGACGACAATGGAAATGGGCCAACTTTCGTTTCTGCAGAGACCAGGCTAGATCAATTGAAGGGGAAAGCAAGTGGGCACTTACTGCAGAACGGTGGCCGTTCTGTTCTCTACGATCGGGTCAAAGAAGATGACGTCCATCGCATCTCCTCGACAAGCTCAAAATATGGCCCAGAAAGGCCTATGTTCTTTAGTCCACTCCATACGTCATACACCTACACTGACCCGTCAAGATCAAACAGCAGACGGACAAATCGAGGAAACAACGCACATCACGATGTAGACGTGGCTTTCTCACTAACTTCTGCTCAAAAGTTGCAACGAAGTTTGGGATGGTCATCGCATTGTCTGCACTCTCTATCTGGTTCTTTTCGATATTGGAGTATTCGAACGTTCCCCACTTATTCACTTTCATAAAAATATCCTTGTATAATTGCAAGTGGTCGACGTGAACAATCTGTTCAAGTTCACCTTCAGGCAGCGTGTTCGTCAGATGATCTGAGCTGGCGCAAGGAGACGTATGAAGCACTCACCCCTGTTGCAAATAAGAGTCGGGTTGCCCACTCCACCGGGTAGACTAACACAAACGTGGAGATGTTCATCGGGGGGTTGCCCAGGCCAAAAATCACCATGGGGTCCAGCGGTTGATGATCAGAAGGGCGCCGATATTGGCCAGCAGATATAATGTCCTCCACGTCATCGAACGCTACATCAACCTGCGGATGTAAAAAGCCAGCAGGCCATTCGTTACATTAATGTTCACAGATCATGATATAGCGCACCTTCGTGAGCATGAGACTCGGAGCGCCCACTCGAAGCCGGGCGAAGTACTGGGCTTTCTCGTTATAGATTTGTTTTTTTAGGTCATCAATGAATTGGGAAGGGGAGACAGAGACGCGAAAATAGTTGGGATCGCCTTCAACACAGCACCAAAGTTTGATTTCATCCATATCGTTGAGCCCAAGTGGTAGTGTCGTCGAAAGGATGGTGCTGAGCACACATCCCCTCACCTCCCCGCTGAATCAGCCTTCCGTCCTGTCTGCGACCGTAACTGGCTATGCTGAGCACAACTTATCCTTCTCGGAGCTTTTGCCAGTGCTGCGCCTCTATTTTCCGCAGCAAGGGCGCTCCGAGCCAGCACACTCCACTCCACTCCACTCCACTCCACCAATTCCATCAATTCACTCCAGTCGGGTGTACCGGCCCGGCTTGCTGACGCTCCGAACTTCTCGCTGTCCCGCCAACAGCAGTGGCCCAACAACACACGCATCCCCTTCCGCACGTCTCTTGTCATCTCGTCGTCTATATACCTGTCCATCACCGTCTCCAACACCCGGTCTCCAAACTTAATCATCTCACGAGTAGTCCGGGCCCCGTTAACACCCTCCCCTCCACGCGCGTTCCGATTATGGCGGTCGCATCACATATCGAAGTGCAGGCCCTTCGCGCGCGCTCTGCTCATGACCGTGGCTTTTTTCCGCTCGCTGCCGACCACTTGCCAAGCTCAAGCGCTTTTCTCCTCTGACGTGAACACAGAGGACCGGCTATCATACTCTCGACCATCCTTCTATCGCCGCATTATGCGAAGCAATTCCATTGTGACGTTTCTAATATAAGTACAACGTCATCTACTAATAGCAGGCACAAGCTATATGTCAATCTACAACACCCTAGAACATATTTCGTCTTAAATCAGAATGCATAGGTACATAGGAAGACGACTTCGTCATAGACCTAGGCTTTAAGCGGAAGCGGTTGCTTTTGAAACGAGCCCTAGCTTGCCACGTTCCAACCTCACACTATACCCTGCGAATGCCTCCTCTTCCAGAGAGTGCATGCCACTGTACTCCCGATGAATGATACGGCGGGAGTTGATCCTTCCGAGAACAAAGCCTGTCTGCTCCGCGACATTCTCTCCGGAACCAATTTCGCCAGCCGCGACAATTTTATCTGCGATGTCTTTGACATCCTTCTGGGCCATAGGCGGGGCAGTGGGGCTCAGCAGAGCATTGGCTATGGACTCGTTTGTCGTATCCTCGGCTTTACCGTCCGGAACTACAGTGAGATACGGGTTTCCACTCTGGTTTTGGAGATGCTTGTAAAGTGCATTTTCGATGTCGTTGTTGACAGGGGCGAAGATATCCGCACAGAAGTCCAGCGCGTTCTGCACTTCATCTTCTGCGAGGCGAACACCAAAGTCGGCGCTTCCTTGGATAACTGGCGTAAATCAGCGCGGTGAGTCGGTGAAGCATGTCTATGAGGGGTGAATCATACCGGGTCTCAGGAAACTGAACGCTTTATCGAAATTGTTCTCGCCAACGTCGGAGAGTACGTTTTCGGACTGTGAGCGGATTTGTTTGTAGGCGCCTAGGACAACGACGAGGAACCTGGGCGCAAGGATCAGATCGGGCACAAAATGCAACAACAAAGGGGAGCCTACCGTGTGTATGAGATGTTCACGCGCTCGCTGTGCCAGGCTACCGCCTCGGCTTCTGTACAATCGCCACGAATCGATGCAGCAACCGAAGCAGCAGCAGCAATACCACCAGTCATGGCGAGATGTACGCCTGATGAGAAGAATGGATCGATGAAGGCTGCCACCAAAAAAGTTATAATCCGATTGGCACCACTGAAGACAACACGTACCAGCGGCGTCTCCTACCAGTCGGAAACGCTCCCCGGCGTAGGAGGTTGCGCTGTAGCTGTAGTCGCTTGCGGTACGGACGGTCTCCGAATCCGGATCAGCTCGTTGCAACTTGGCATTGGGGCCCATCAGCTTCTTAAGAGTGGGTGCGAGTTCAAGAGCTTTGTGGTATCGCTGTTCAGTTCCCGTAGTCTCAGCCGCGGAATCTGTGCGTGTTTCAAGAATCCAGTTAACGACGTGGTTGTGGAGGGAGTAAATGACACGGGATTACCATTGGTATGCGTTCTCACGGATTCATTAAAGGAGGTTTGGTGACGTACGATACCGACGGAGACGACGCCGTCCTTAAGGGGGATGAACCAAGCCCAGCCGGATTCGTCTATGCTGAGGTTTAGTGCGCTGATACTACTGGGTCAAGCGCAGCCGTACCTGTAAGGGCCTCAAAGTAGGGGGCACCTTCGGCGGATGTGCCGACACCATAGACACCGACGTTACGATAATACGCCCAGCTGGCCACATTCTTCAAGGTCGAGTTGTATTGACGGTTTTTAAGGTAACGGTTCGCAATCACTCCCGCTCGTCCACTGGCATCAAGGACATAGTCGAATGTGATGGTTCCGTTTTGAGAGGATGGTCCGTGGGTGTAGTGGGCAGCGATTGGGCGTTCGCCAGAGAAGTCGAGCGACGTGACCTTAGTAGACTGGAAGACCTTGACTCCTTCGACCACTGCATGGTCCAAGAGTATCTTGTCAAACTCGGAGCGAGTCTAAAATTGTTATATATATATAAAAACCCCCAAAAAAGAGAACGATGGAAAGCTACGTACAACGTTCCAAGAGCTATTTTCGGGTCCGACAGCAACAAAGTCGGTGTCTAATAACGGATTGGTTGAGTGAGACGATAGATTAGTAGCTGTGGCAACTTACAGGCCTCTTGTTTAAATTGGTTGAATTTCACTGCAGCACCGGGCTAAGTTGTCGCAAGTGGTTATTATCTGTTGTTTCAAAGAGCATAGGAAGAAAAGGCTGACCTTCCTGTTGAACTTAAAGTCGACGACCTTTTTCTCGCAATCGATGAACTTGAGGTGGTGACGGACAGAGGGAAGCAGACTTTCACCAATGTGGTACCTGTTTGCCGATTAAGGGGGAGAAGAAAGGTGCAAGCGAAAAAAGACGAGCCTGGGGAATACCGCAGCCTCGAAGAGGACTACGTCGAAGCCTTCGCGGGCGAGAGCCGTAGCGGCGTAGCTTCCGCCAGGGCCACCACCGATGACAAGGATTTGGGCGTGCTGTTGGGATCAAACGGTGAGAAGACGAGAGGGCGATGAAGCGAGGAGAAGAGGCCGACTTTAGGGAGAACGGTAGAAGACATGGTTGCAACTGATGATCTTTGGTTTCGAACAAGGAAGTGCTCTGATCTAGTGCTTCGTACGACGAAGTGTTAAGTACTTTTTCGCAAAGGCACGATCTAGATAAAATCGCATATCCTCTGCGGTATCATCGCACATTATGACAGCTCTGATTCAGTCCCTTTCTGGAGGGATGGAGACCGGGCTGTCGGTGTTTCCAACCGCTGAATTGAAGGGTGTGGTTTGCACGACGCTCCTCGGCATTTCACCCGTTTCCCGATTTGGACACGCTCGGATTAAGATGAACACCGTAGATCTCACTCACTCACCTCATCACCCGTCCTCCTCTCTGCGCCTCCGACATCAAGTACACCACACTCCGACTTGCGCTCACAGGATAAACATATCTTCCCCACGAGTTCTTTGTAGAATGACTGATTGTACCCCTGCATCCGTAAGCAATTGACCGTGATGTTGATGTAGGTATTTCAAGTAGGCCGCCCATGTAACGCGGACCCTGTCTCCTTCCGGAGGCCAATGGTTTTTGAAACGCCACTTGGTGGCGCAGTAGCAATCATTTGCCATGCCAGTGTCTCAAATTGCGCGTTGTCTAGTATTAACAAGATAAGGATTTCATCGGACGAACACTAAGCTATGTAGTTCTGTGTGAATTGATGATTACAAAGACAAACATTGACGGGCCACCCGAGTTACCCACTCCTTGATGGGTGTCATCCTTCTGACAGCATTACCTCTTATAGCACGCGTGTTCACTCGACAGCCCTGCCGTATTCTCACAGATGTACGATTCCCTTTTTGGAAGGTGCACCGCTGGGTGGCAAGCGTAAGAGACGTCCTTGCCTTTCCTTTGTCTCGGAATGTGAGTCCTATCATGAGAATGCTAACGCAACGCACAGGATACCCATATTGCACCACCTCTCGTGGTAAGCGAGCAGTGACAGAAATCGTGCAAGAAATTGAAATCACTAAATGGAGGAGCTGTTCCCTTGCAAACGTGGGGTTCCATACTGGTCAAGGTCTTCTCATTCTTTTCATGTTTCATATTTTCATCAAAGAGAAGAACTTCTTTTACGGCGCCATTGTACGCCACTGTGATGTCCGTCTTGTCGTACAATAACAAAGCACCCTATCAATCGGGCACCTTTCGATTTTAGTTCTGGTCTTGCCATGGACTCGGACAGGAAGGTGCTATCTGGATTGACTCGAGGGCGCCAAGTGCCCTCACTCTTCTTCCACCTCCGCTACGTATCGAACATGTGTGAGTGATGCAGTGATGACCTGTCACAGTGCGCCGCGCGCTCAGCTGAGTGGTAATGTGTGGCAGTTCTCAGCTTCTCGTCCTTGATTTGATCGGCTTGGTCGGGAAGGACAAGATAGCGGTTCGAAGGCACAGGAGAACCAATGTCGTGATTAGCGCAACGGAACTCTGCGTCGTGAGATTCTCATCGCCGACAACTGCTGTCCCACGGATCTCACCTCGGCCAGAGAAATTGGCGCAGAACAGGGCCGTGATGCCTCAAACAATTAAGCGACGCTATTACATCTAAAATCATTATTTCCCACAGTTTAAAGGCCCTGTCTACGTGATGTCTTTCGATTACCTACATCGTAAGGTAAAGGTGACTCAACATCTTTATGATGCACGGTGAAGAGCGCTTCTGGGGCGCCTAACCGGTGTTTAGTATTTACGCGTTGACGCGCGACCCCAACTTTTGTTCTTGGATTCACGAGCACAGAGACTGACAGGCGGAGAGATAGTTTCTTTAACTTGAAAGCCACGTTTACACTCAGCTTGATGCGTGCTGATCGGAAAGTACCCGTAACGACAGGCGAGAAGGCGGCGGGAAATCCATTGCCATACCCTTGGGATCAGAATCTGGGGTAATGCCATTAGCTCGACAATGATATACCATACCATCGTCACCATGTTCGTCTCACGGAGTACGGAGGAAACTCTCGCTACATGTCATAACGAATGACGAACAATACCTCCGTGTACCTTTCTTGCAGCAAGGTCCGGTACAATCTGGATGGTGGTGGAGGGTGATCCCTTCGTGGGACGTCGTCTACGTAGATAATCGTCACTCCTTCAGGGATGGTAGCGGCTATCCACCACACATAGTAGGTGCGCCGACGCTCACATCAGGGAAAACCTTCTATGCTAGCGCCGGGGCGTGGGATCTACTAGGTTGAACACTGTGCATTGTCCCCTTTCCATCTAAGGACTTAACTTCGAGTATAGCATCGACGGCTTTTCCTGTGTCGGTCACCAAGACACCCCTCCGTCTTTATTGCGGCTCTATATGCTACGTAATGCTTTCCCCCTCGTATCTGTGGATACAATGTTGATGGCAGCAGTCTGGGGGTGTCACGAACATGTCATTCATTTGTCTCGGCCGAACGAATGTTTTGATTTTCAGAATGACTTGTGCCTTGGTTCCTAGGAAAGGTTGCGTCAAACATCTCGCGGATAACGGTTAGATTCGAACCTGACTGATGTGGTGTGAGTTTGTCCACCGAGTAGAAATTATAGGTCCAGGTACAGCTTTCTGGCCGTAGAGCAATTGAACGCAAATGTCGTCTACGTTCTGGTTAGGATTCCCAATTGAGGGGGGAACTTCTCATGCGCAAGAGGGGGCGTGTGCGGTGTATTGAAAATGAAACTGATTGAACGCTATCTGGTCGAAAAAAGCCCACAGCATTCAGGACGTTATTAAGCAGGCACCGGATCCTGCCAGTGGTGTGAATTGAATATCTGAATAGGTAATCCCCAACCCCTAATGGGCCCCAGCTCGTCATACGCCACAACTCCGGCAGTGGCGCACCGAGTGCCGCATTTGTCCGACAACTAATCACGTGCCCGTTCAAAGCCCTTCCTCGGAGTCATGTCATCATGATTATCCCCAACCCCGACAGACCTGCAGTCCTTCCGCCTAAACACTTCACCCTACGAACAATCTTGCTTGTGACTTGTTTTTTTTCAACTCATCCCGCCAAGAGAATATTTCTTGGGCTTGCCAGTAGCCGCGGCACGACTCGGGACACCGTGACCGCCACCTAAGTTCGTCACTGGCACCTGGCAGAGGTCGTAACAGAACTTGTCATGTTACCACTTATGGGTACACATGGGCCTGGGTCAATGTGTGCATTTCCGTTGCAGAGTGTCAATGTCTTCCAGCCTGCTGATTTCTCGAGTACAACCAATATGGATTCAATTGTATCCCCAACCTGCTGATCGAACGTTCCTTTGCCAAGTTGACCGCTTGTCAAACACAATGACCAACTGGCACAACCCTGTTCGCGTTGTCGCGGATTATTATTATAATCAGGATTTGCGCTTGGAAGAGCCCACGATCGACGGCACTCTTTTTGGAATCTAGACTATCAGCGCTCCATCATCACCGGTCAGTGCAAGTTTACTAGGGGAAACCCAGTATCTCTCCATCAATCTCTGCGTACCTGGCATTCAACTAGTTGTTCGGCCCATACGAGTAAAGCTGCTTATCTTGTCCTACCACCGCAAATGCAATACCCTTAGCTATGCACCCAACCCGGGGAGCGCGACGGGATTATTATCTCCGATCCCCACGAATGGATTTCCAATTACTGTCTTCCACAGTTCTGGTTGGTCCTTTGTTTGATTCATCGCGAATTGGGTCTTCTGATTCATGTTCCGGGTGCAACCAGCGGGTACGGGATGGGCAATGTTGCGTGTTTCGCGAACAATGTACACCTCGGTCATCATTTTACTGACCTTGGTCCCCTTTTGGTCGAATCCTTACTTTGGAAAGACGCTCGGTGGGGTGGCATATTGTGACTCCCGTACATCCAGGGGAACCTTTACCATCCATGGGGCCCATGGAGGAAACAGGTCCTGGCATCACGCCAAGCCTGAGGGTAAGAACGGTAATACATGATGTGTTGCGGTTCTCACACTTCCTGAGGTATATGTTCACTCATTCGGCATATTGATCTGATACCGTGCCTTCAAGATCACATCATCTTGAATTTGATATGGTGTGTAAACTTCTTCAAGAGATTGCACGCATGTCAAGTAATCATGGCTGACTTCCAGTACCGCGAATCTGGTGCGTGTCGCAAGAAAAGGACTATGGAGATTAACCTAGTCATCTTCTCTAACGCTGTAGATGGTCCCAGTCCCGGCAGTGTGTCAATCCGTCATGCCGTTCGGCATTCGTGTTGTTGAAGACCCCATTGATAACAGCAAACCGGTGAAGCACTTCGACGTTGAGAAGGGATCATCAATCAACCGGTAAAACGAAGAACGGAGCCAGTCGGTCATACACATCATACGTTGAGAAGGGATCATCGGTCATCAATCAACCGGTAAAACGAAGAACGGAGCCGGTCGGTCATACGGAGTCGCAATTAACGCGGTGCCCTGTAGGGTTGGTCGAACGCAAAATAGGATGGCTAGTCTTAGAGAGGTGACGTTGCCGAGGCCCTGGAAATATGGCACCTGCCTACCGGCATTTATCCGGCCGTTGTCGAAATAAGCTTGTGCGTATTCCAGCCATAACTTGTGCATCAGGAAAATGGCCAAAACATTTGGCGTGTCAGTTTACATAATTAAAAAGCGAAAACCAAATAAGTTGAATAAATCCCCTGGCAAATTGTAATGAAATCAACGCGTCTCTGTTCTGAGAGTACTTTCTTGATGTATCTAATGACAATAATGTATATTACTGTGCCTACCCTTGTGAACAATGCTATAAAATTAATCAGTTTTTTTATCGTAAACTGACTTTTGGTTTCTTTTCAATTTATGTAATTAAGGGCCCGAGCCACAAAAAGTTTAGGGCAGGCTTCATCTGATGAGGCCCTTCCCTGGCGCGCTCGGTGCAGAACCGTTTCTACAAGTTGTCTCTTCATCATTAAAGGCTCCGCATCCTATTGGCGCACAGATCTCACGGGCAGTTCAAGCTTCGAATAAGGTTGGATACAACCTATCATGACTGGTGAGACGGATACGAGGAGAATTCGACGGCGTTGTTCATGACCATATGCAGTGGTCATTACAGTAAACATGTACGCATCAGCAAAATGTCAACACTTGTCTCTTTGTCGCCTCATCATGATCACCTGGAGCAAAAGCAGGTTGTGTGAATATCCCCCAACGCAACATTGCAGACGTGAACAATTTCCAGGGACGGCCTCTGTCTAAGGTTCTCTTGCATCATTCGGGCTCTACTTATATATTGCTCAAATATGTTCCAACTGAAGAATTCGACTTGCTGCTGCTTCTTCCGGGAGTCCTCTTATCGAAGAGAAGAACATTTCGAGACACTGATCGGATCTTAACTTGAATGGCACGAACACCGCCATCACGACCCTTGCCTAACATTGACGCTGTATGATCTTTTAAACATGCAGAAGCGCTTTATTGGCCCTAACACGCTCGGCTCTACTGATGTCCACGCCTGCACATGCTTCACAGGTTGATGCGAACTTCTAGTCACGTGACGTGATTGTAATTGGACGGGGGGCTTCTCGTGTCAAAGCTTTCTTATCCTCACTCATCGTGCTGTCCTCGCCCAAGCCGGGAGCTTTTCCTCCATGAATACCCCGACAAGCGCGAGTTTACCTGGAATGCTCCCCTTCACACTCCATGAAAGGATTGTATCACTACATAAACATCCGGCATTACTCGGGATGTCGGATGTGCACTTATAGGTCCGGTTCCTGCGCCAAAGACTGTTCTTTGGCTTTTGTCAACACTACGTGCGTAAACAATTCTTTCGAAAGGTCACTGCAGACTTTGTATACCATTCATTCCCAATGCATGTCCTTCGCGTGTGAGAAAAGCTGTCTTTGTCGTTGTGATCTTAATGAGATCATAATCTCATTGTAATGTATCTCCAGGGCTACGCTCGGCATCATGGCTCCCTTCGGCGGAACTGGCACCGCATTGATAACTGTATCCAATATCCTGATCGCCGTTACCACTCCCTTTCCTTGTTGACATCGCCACTACGCCCGCCCTTACTACATGCGGACATAGTTGTCACATAAACCACCCTCCAGCTCGCGGAGGGAAACAACCTAGACACTGACTTTTGTTCCTGAATGCGTTCCGTCCTTTGCCTTTCCCTCACTTGCTTCCTTTGTCTCGGTTTCTTTTCCCTTCATCTTCTTGCAGCATCAATGGTCTACACCATCTGTCCATCTTCCTGGCTCGCTGGAAGCTTTTGCACAATTCAGTATGCTGTGCACACCAGGATCAGCGTCATTTCTATCGTTCCTTCTAGCTCGCGTTGGAAACACGCACCGTTAGAACGATGGCATCATATGGTTCCCGTACACACAGATGACCCTTTACCACCAGTGGAGGCCATTTTGATCCCGAAAAATAATAGGGCTTAGCAGGGTTGTGGTTTTTGCACTTGCGGAGGTCCCCCTATCGCATGTTCACCCTCCAAATCCATTGGGCACGGGAATCTGATGGTAACCCCACGCCCATGATTACCGTGTGTTTGAATGGTATGTAATGATGATCCTCTTATATCCGCCGAGGTATTGCATACTTAATGATAACTGTTTTGGTACTTCCAGTCTCACACAATCCGGTACGTATCTCGATTGGCATGATTGAATAGAGGTCAGGGCGAGAAGCTACGGCGATGCGATACAATGAAGGGACTCATTGGTAACCTATCCCATCTGTCTAGATTAAAGCAGTAGATGTTCCTGGATTCCGGAAGTCAAGCCGGCTGGCCGCAGTTGCGTATATTATGCCGAATGATTGCTGACTGTTGTGTTTCGCCACACAATGATCGTGTCGTTCGGCGCCTCGAGCCTGTACCACGGGCTGTTTGAACAGCCCGTAGCTTAACTGCGCACCTCGGGTAACTGACCTCCGAGTAGAGAAGCGGTCCAGGGCAAAATGACGCTTGTTTGCTCGTCCTTCATATGTCTACGTCGCCGAGGCAATGATTAGTGTGCCAGTGGAGATGCAGTGTCCGAGTTAATGCGTTGTCCCGCGGCAGGATTAGTCTAGAAGCCAACAATGTGACGGATCCCGGAGAGGTGACATTTCCTGACATACTGTTGGTAGACCACCGCTTTACAAGCGTTTGGATTTATGGGTGTGTGTAACCCGCTCGAGAAGTAGTTAACCGGTCAAGTGCAGGGCAGAGCTAGTTTCCTTTCATCTTGTGCCTATCTCACAGAGGGTACAGTACATAATCGTGACAGATCTCGGAGAGGTGAGGTTGCCTGAAATCCTGGCAAAATGGCTCCCGTCCAATAGCACTTATCTGACCTTTGTCATATATTCCAGCATACGCTCTGCGATATAGTCCACCATTTCGTGGCCCGTTCGGGCGTACACCCGTTTCCACGCGTTGTCTCGTTTTGGTCATCCAGGGGACCTACAGCACCACAACTCCATCTCATGGGCGTACACAGATCCCTGACAGTCCGAGCTTCGGATAAGTACTATCAGGACCAGGGAGAAGGACAATGGGAGAAGTCGATAGCCGACGAGGCTGTACACGACCATATAACAACGGTCTAAGACAGTGGCGTTCCTGTATTGGCCTCCTACCTCTATGAACGAGTCCATTTTGGAATTTCGTGTGATATTTCAGGCGGCGTTGGAAAGTCATGACTTGCCAGTGAGGGTCCGCAGGTCACGGATGTAGGTACTGTATGGCGAAGCCTCCATGGGACAGGGAGAAAGAGCGGCACTTAGGATGAATGACTGGCCCGCGCAGTACGAGGGGAGGTGTTTTTCGCGGCTTCATGACAGCTCCGAGGACGTGCTGCCACTTGCCCCATCACAAAATGTTTCCGGCTAAGGAGCGCGGGCGGGTGAGAGCGTGTGATTTTCCTCAACTGATGGGATCGTTGATGGCAGATTAAGCAAGAGTTTAGGTGGGATCCACCGCATCTACAGAGCATCGTGGGGAGGAGTCCTGAGACGTCATGAAGACCAAATGACCTTGTCGAGCGATGCCACAGTATGTCGTAGTACGGAAGGCTTAGGGTTGCCTGAGCGGCTGAGCCCCCCACATTCAGGAACACACGCTTGAAAGGAATATGTGCCGCCACCCAGCCTTGAACGGCGACAGCACAGCTCCGCTCCCCGCACGGTGGTATCGAGAACAGACTTCGTCAGACACACTTTTGACCGGGTCAACACCATGCAAATAAGCGGCGGTCTCAGGGGTAGGATAGACAGGCGGATCGCAGTAGAAGTTTTCATGCCAATGCCAGTGGCCCTGTTTGTATATATTGAGAGTAGAACGGGAGGTAGGTGCGCGCGACGTTCCGAACGTACACATGATAGCAACAGTCAACCATATTAATGGCGAAGCGCCACCGGTCCGACTCTTGAGACAACACCGAGTCGAGCAAACTCCGCCGCTTCAAATTCGTAAGCTCGGAAGTCACAGACGACCGTCACTAGGCAAGAGCAGTCACTGACATTGCTGCCTACTAATTATGAGTCACTGTGTGGACTGATTCAAAAGTGCACGACCATAGAGACCTGGGGCCGGAAAAGTACTTTGCGTGAAACACTGTCAAGTGGCGATTACTACTAGTCCCGTGGCAGCTGCCAGTGGCACAACAAGTACTACAAGCATGTCTGTCTTCCTCCTTCTCTTCTCCGGATGTGACTCGCTACTATCCGGGCCCGGGCTGTGACAGTAGATTGATTCATTTGTCGAACATTGAACATGGATCAATCAACCCGCCGACTTCGAGCGCGAACACGAAGGCAGTACAACGTCACGCTGTCCAGGTCTCCCCGTGTTCCGCATACCTTTTTGGAATACCAGTGATCGCCAGTTGGCCCTGTCGGTCTACTGCGGCGCGCGCACAGCACGATCCGTTTGATCGCTTACTCTGTTAGAATCGCGGGGCAATGCTGGAAGCGTACACTTGTATTCCTTTCCACCGCTTTTGGGGCAACTTTGTTAAATACGATCGGATTGGGGATTCCACACCCTTGTGACCGACGCTTTCACTTTGTTGTGCTTTCCCCTTTCACTGCTCTTCCCGCCGGCCCTGGACTAGTACTTGCCTTGTTCAGTACCGACTAGCTCATCGCCTCGCAGCGTCCGGTCTCGCCCCTAGCTTGCAATGACCCACTGGCGTGATCCCGCCGTTGTCGCTGCAGAAAATTGTTCGTTCAATTTCCTGACCTCGGAGGAGTTTACTCACGTTAGTACCTTACCCGACAGTTGCTCTCATCAAGCTCATGCACGTCTTGGGCGGTGTATACATGTGAGCTACAATTGAATCACCAGACGTTTAGACAGTTTTCATCTCTCTCATCTAGCTGGGAGTTCGTCTCAAACTTCGACTTCGAGTACTCCATCATAAGCGGGAAGCGCAAACTCACCTGGACATTCCCGGTATGCTCTCCTTCTACATCTACTGCAGACCTGTTTTAACCGGAGGCCTGCAGCTTTATTGGGGATGTCGTTGGTGCCCATTATTCGCAATCATGTTCCAATTTCTTGGGTTCGACGTGGAGAGTAAAATTGACTGCCAAGTACGGGACTCTCTTGGTCGCTAGGCCGTTTAAATGGAGACGCTGAGTTATTATCTAGGCTTGGGTTATTTCGACCTTTGTAAGGTGCCCCGCAATCCTGTTGACGTTATCTTGAGCGTTGGTTGTCACGCAGATGTTTGGATATCTTTCATTCGTCTTTGCGTCAGCTCTGATCGTCCTGCGAGTGTGAGTATGAGGTCACCCTGCTTGCACGTTTCTAAATGTGAAATCCTCCCAGCATTGCACTCTGGGATCGCAACAAGATCGCAGTCGCACTTGCCTCTGTCTCCTGGCTTGCCAATATTGGCTGTTACACTTACAGTTTGTCTATCTTCGGATTCCACAACTCCATACCTTGACCGCACACGCTCCTAGGCGCAGCCACATCCAAGGCGGTTTGGAATGGCAACTCCTGTACAGTGCTGCGTACAGAACATGGGAAAATCGCCATTTTCTCCACTCTTATCTCTGACCTTGTCCTTCTTGTACTTATGCTCGCCGGTCTCCTTCGCTGGAAAAGCGCTCGGCGGAGATGTGGCATGTGGTGGTTCATGTGCACGCAGGTGGTCATTTCACATTGACCAACTCACCCATTGATCTGACGGATGTCATTCGCAGGGCTTTGTGTGGGTTTTTCTGGTCACACTTGCTGAGATTCCCCCTACGGTACGCCTACCCCGCACCTTAAACGTTGGTAACTAGAAGTTGAGTTGACCCCAGGTCTTCATTATCTTGGACCTGAATGGTGCGTACTTGTTTCGAACGTGCCAGAGTCCTTCGCTAAATGCGGCCCCCGTTTCGGCGACAGACCCTCTAAATCTGGTGGGTTCATTGACCAAGTGAAGCCTAAGAGTCGGAAACTGATCATGAGTTTCAATGTAGATGTTCCAAGTTGTCGCGCGTGAGTTCCTCTGCTTCGGGGAGATGACGTACGTCTTACTGTCGTATTGTGATGCAGTGGTTATCATGACGGTCGGCGCATCCCGTCTATACCGCGGACTGGTTGACCATCCCGCATTTGGTCACGATTCGGACAAGGAGGGCGATCAGAGTGGATCCCCGGAGGAGCTACCAAGCGTAGCCACGGCTTCCTCGAGGAAGGACTCACTTACAGAGGGAGCACACGTCAAAGGAAGCTCAACGATTATTCCGAACGGCCGGTCGCCTGTGGTAGTCGACTTTGAGGTGGCGAAGATGAAAGATGAGAATGATAATACCGTTTAATATCCCTCGTACTTATTAGAGCAGGCACCCTAGTACAATCGTGCATGTTGTGTTTTGGCTATTGCTTATGGTGGGCGGTGGCAGCTTCGTCCCAGGGCTGGGTTTTCATGCAGAGACAAAAGGTCAGAAGCGAGCCAAGATGATGCAATGTGTGATTTTGAATCCAGTTAAACGCGCACGTGTACAGTAGTCCTGGATCGCAATCCACTCGGGTGGATGTCTGTCGCCAATTTTAGCTCAGGCTTTAGAGGTCCCCACTAGATTGCCGAGCACATATCGGGTTCCACCAATAAGATTCCGTCCTCGACTTGATGCGGGCGTCTTCGATGCAGAACTTCTGCGGGGTTGTTTTTGTCCCAAAGGAGGCCTGAAGACAAGGCTCGAGTGTTTACGGCATAATGCGGGAATGTGGCAGGCTGCCAAAAAGCATGTTTGACAGGCTCCGCGAGTCGCGACTCGTGCGGATGCGGAGCGCCTAAAGGTCCGAGGGCCCCGCCTTTGTTCGAGAACGTCTATTAGGCGGGATGTGCGAGAGGAAGGGATTTGCTCGAAGATCAGACCAGACAATGACGGCCGTACTCTGACGGTCAAGGGCTTGATTTGCGGCGGTGATAAAGTGGGGGAGGGAATATCGCTGGGTAAAGGAACGCTGTCAACACTGTAGCCAAGTGAGGCTGATTTCATGGTTCCATAACAGAGGAAGGACGTGTGGAGCCTTCTTCTGCCGTCACTCACGTCAATGTTGTGTCGGACCACTTGGTCACGCTGGTCCCAGAGACGGTCCATGGACGGATCCCAAGTTCCCGGAGGTTGATCCTGACCGCATTGAGGAGTAATCTAGACGGCCCGCACCGTCTCGGTTCACGCGCACGACGAGTTACTTCACACAGAATATGCTCTTTTATGTCTAGTTCGATGCGCTGGTTATAGCGCCCCCTCTGGACCCCTCCTTGTTGTTTTCCCCATCACCTCAAGGTCCTTTCGACCTGGCGTTCACTCTTTCCAGCCGTCATGACCAACTACCATGACCCGAAGGTCGAGCAAGCCGATGCCAGTGCGCCACTACACTTCGACGCTTGCGGGGCATTACCTGATCCGAGTGACAATGACGATTTGCAGTGGCTTTCATCAAGATCCTGCATGTGATGGGGGGACTCTACTTGTAAGCCCTTCTCACCTCTCTCTTGCCTTGCGTACCGATCCTAGTAGATGGGAATACTTCTCCACCCTTTGGTTCGAGTGGCAAATTCTTACTGGGAAGAGGAAATTTCGCTGGACAATATGGGTAAGACTTGCCGCGCCATCATCGCACCTGAACGCCACCTAATCATGGGATGGCGCAAAGCTATACTCGGGTTGTCGTCTTTCGGCTCTCATCGCTATGATCGCAATATTCGTCGGTTTTGACTCTACGAGGCCGTTAGATTGTAAAGTAAGTGGAAAGTCGTTCCCTATCTTGTCTGCTAAGCCCGTACACCTCGCAGGCATGGTTGCTTGTTGTATATGTGCGTTTGCTGCAATGGCGGTCTAGAGGGACCAGAGCCGCCCTGCCAGACAGCTTACGATGTTCTCTCAACACCAGTTGTTCGCCTATGCCGCTTTCGTGTTCGCTTCTGCCCTTATCGTTCTCCGCATGTGAGTGCCCGTGTACTTCTTCCAAGCCGAAAGCGTGATAAGGTCCCCTGCGGCTCAGCATTGCCATCTGGGAGAAAAACCTCTTCATCACCGCAATTGCCCTAACCGCTTGGCTCGTGAATATCACCTTTTATATTCGCAGTATGTTTCCGTTTGTGTAATCTTATGGCTGTCAGCATATTGACTTTGTCGGCGTCGTATTTCCAGGTATGGCGAGGGTACTGTTTCTTCTCGAGAACCAGAACTGCGCAATTTGCTGAGCACGACTGTATAGGCAAACTCTACCTGGAGCCCAGCAGAAAAAACGTGCCTCGTGCTTCATACTGAACACAGCATCGAACCCGTCACAATCACGCTTGTGGAAGACTTTGTCTTGCTCGCGCTGATGCTTTCGGGTTTGCGACGCTACGGAGAAGCAGGCATGTTCGGGCTTTGGCGTTTCCTCTATAATCAGGTGAGTCAACCCCCTCTTCGTGTTTGCCAACGTGAGGTGTGATACGATTCGGGTATAGGGCCTATTTTGGCTTGCTTGGATCACCCTCGCGGAGATACCACCTACTGTACGTAGCCTCTCGAATGATCTTACGCGTTCCCTATTCATGATGTGGCATTAGGTCCTTATTATACTTGATCTGAATGGTGAGGCGCTCGCACTCGGGGTCCGTGGGCAAGAAGCGCTAAATGTTTCTTTTCCAACGAACAGACTATTTCAACCTAGTACGTTCTGCTCTTAATCATACGACGCATTGTTTACGCTATTGTCTTTCCCAGATGTTTCAAGTACCCGAGCGTGCGTAGTCATCCTCACCTCGTATCGTCACCTGATCTCGTGCTACATACGTCAGTTATCATGATGGCCGTGGGAGCATCGCGCATATATCGCAGCCTCGCCGACTACACCTGCATGTCGGAGTTCAATTGGGACGATGAGAAGTAATACTCACACATCCGTGCACCACTCCTTGTTCCCTAATCTGATCATACAGGTCCTGGGCCGTCATGGGCGGAGCCATGTCACTCACTATAGTAACACCAACGATACGATTTCAGAATACCGTCACCACTCAGCCGTCGTCGCCAACTCCGCTGGAGGACTTGGAATCGCCCCGTACAGACACATTTACTATCGAGGAACTGCAGACCAAGGACTACAAAAGAGGCAGCTACGCGACCACCGACATTGACTCGCCCGTATGACGACCGTGACTATACTGTATGTCTATGTCTTTGACGATTCTTTGCCATTTGTTTCTGCTTTGGTGGTTCGATCATCAACAGCATGGATGTGCATCGGGCTGAACTGAAATTCTTCCTGACCGGGGTCGGATTTTCAGTCTCCGCGTGGACGTCGCGGCGACGCGGCGACATATTACCCGTCGCACCCTCGCGTCCTGATGCTGCCCGTCCCTCCCTTTGGAAGAGACAGACCTATACTCGTTACATTATATCAGTATATCAACTGCTTGTAACTTAACCTAGGATACCATAGCGTCGTGCCTCCTGGATGATCATGATGACCGAAAATCTGCATCATTTCACACCTTTTGGTGACAACGAGCCCGCGGATTTTCATGTTGACAGCATTCATTAGTGGAGTCTGAGTGTGATGGGATGGGGCAAAGTTGAATGTAGGAAAGTCATTCTCCTATCTATTAACCTTTTTTCAACAGGGCCGGGGAGAAGTGAGTGCACAATGTCTGGGTTCGATCGCAGCAGATCGAGTCGTTCCTGAGACAGAGACACCCACTCCCCGCACCGTGGCGGAGGGAGCCGGAAGCAGGAACGATGATCCCGTAAACTGACCGATCCTCTTCTGAGGGCGCAAATGGTACTTCTGAGAGTTGTCTGTCTCCTCATTTCTCACATTCTCTCCAAGGGATTCATTACGGAGTTACTATGGCCAACGACGAAGCACAACCTTGAATTTGCTCTATCGAACGCTGAGATCTGTGAAACAACCATACATTTCCATTTGATCAGTCCATGAGGCCAGAAAATCCTCCTTTCTCTGGGTATACGAATGATTCGAAACATGTACAGACAGACCAGACTTTATAAAGATAAAGAAGGCCATAATGCGAGATAATTATAATCCAACCGCGCCGCGGCGACGGACTCGGACTCGCCACGAATGATATACAAGCAAACAAAACAAAAACCGGAGAGAAAGAGTGTCCTCGCTCAAAGAAAAAGCATGCCAAAGTTAGCAGAATTAGCCCTACTTCGGTCTTGTCGTCGTACACGTCAACCGTCATCGATGTTCTTCTGGCACATACTGCGTGGCAGTCACGGTGTCTGGTGACGGTAACGGTACGCGCGACCCGAGCTCATACGACATCTCTGGTTTCGAGGTGGAGCTGGAGCTGTCGCGGTACCTGTTGTGCTGTACGAATGGCGGCTCATCCCCAGTGTCGTCGTGGAGTCCCTGCACCTTTTCGTACGCATGCCTGCGTCCCCGACGACGTTTTCTCAATATCCTACAAAAAAAAGTGCGCGATGTCAGAATCCCAAGTCAAGTCAACCCTGCACCGGCCCCGGGCCGGCGAGAACCAAACGGGAGAAATGGAATGGAGGGTGAGAAATACGCACAAGAACGTGGAGACTGCAGCGATGACGAGTGATAGGCCGACGAAGCCCAATATCAAGCCGAGCTTGGCCTCGGACAGGAAACTCGTCACGGCAGAGACGCCCTCAGGGGTCGGATCGACGAACACGAGCTTGCGGCCTGGCAGCTCCGAGACGCTTGTCAGATTGTTCGAGTCGAAGCAGTACTGCTGGAAGCACTGCGTGCAAAAGGCGGAGCGGTCTATAGGCGGGCTGGCGCGGTACCGCGCCCGGTCGATGGCGGCGCATTGCAGGCACTTGCCAAAGTTTGGATCGGGAGAATTCGTATTGGGCAGAAAGCCCCCGATTGTGTTTGCGTGGACTTGATCGAGGAAGAGCTGCGTATGTTCCAGCGAATATTCGAGTTTGAAAACAATGGGGCTGTTAAAAGGAGGGAGGGGTAAGGATATGGATGTGACCGTGAATCAAAGGGATGGTATTTACTTGGTCACAGGGTTATCGCCATTGATAGGTGGTGAGTTGGGAAAGTGGATCACGATCGGATACTCAGGGGGGTTATGAGTAGGGAAGCAACCATAAAAGGTGGGGCGCATGTTGACACCAGTCGAAAGGAATTGCGCTGCACTACCAGGCAGCGGCGGGAACGGCTGATGGGAAGACTGGAGAAAATTCGTGATTCTTGATGCTGAAAAGAGCAGAGAACTTCCACTGAATCAAACAGGGTTTAGGACAGCTTTCAGCCCACGAGACCAGATGAGAATGCCTCACTTTGGCCAATTGGTCGCGGTGTCTCCGCTTGTATCAACGGCAACGACGACATCCATGCCTCGTGCCTGGACAAAATGTGGTCCGAGTGGTACGTTCTCCTGATTCGAGGCCCCATCGATGAGCTCCAACCACTCGGAGTCCAAATCCTGGAAACTAGCTTTCTCGGTGAGATTGTGGAAAGGCTATCGATAAAGATCGCAGTCAGTCACGGTAACCCGTTTCAACCAGAGCCGGATAAACAATAACGGGCGTACATTAGGCCAGTTTGCTACATCATCTGCGCGAGTACGGAGCTCGGCCAGTTGCCGGCTGAGAATGAGTAAAATACTCTTCGAGGAACTGTCATCGAAGCCGTCTATTTTATTGTGGGCAAAGTCGAGAATTTGCTAGTGCGTCGGAGGGTGTCATCTAACTACCCAAGGACAAGCGACGAACCATGAAGAAGCTTACATTGAACAGGGTGGCGCTGCTTCCGATGAGGAACCCCGTTTGGTCGAAGAAAGTGGTACACGCGGTGTCGTTATCTGGCTGTCCGTTGGTCAAATGTGTCCCGACGTAGGATAGGTTCATCATGGACGAAAGATTGGGGTCCCAAGACCCGAACTCCATGGGACTCATCTACGTTTACATGTGAGCGACGATCAGGCCACACACAGCTGAGGTTGAGGGACTCCATTCACCTCGTACACGACGGATGACGGGTCAAGGACCGTCGTCAGATTCGAACCGACCGGCCGCGAGTCCGCCAGGATAATTGGAAATGGCACCTGGTGTTGTTGCCATGAAGGAATAAGCGGCACATCAGACCATCGCTGACCCGCGCCGTGGGAGGTGTCGTTCGTGAAGAAGTTTTGACGGTCGGTTTGATTCAAAAAGTGGTACGAGATCATCCGTGCCCATGGATCGGTCAGGCTCGTGTATCTGAGATAGATCGGCAAGGATTTACGTCGTCAGCTCAACTTCATCGAGAGGACTACGGAATTGAGGCGACGGCGCTATTAAGCCACCGTCTGAAAATAGAAATTTGGCCTTTTCGGGCTGGGCGGTTTCTTTCTTTGGCAAAGTTGCCTCCGAGCCGAGCCGAGCCGAGCCGAGCTCGTCGGGTATGTGGCGGCGGGTAACTTATGAGGAGTGACTTACAATCCCGTGTCCCCTTTCGCATAGACGCTCCAGAGAATGCTTCCGTACCACTCTTGATTCCTTGTGGAAGTGAGGTCGTCGCCGTCCGGTGTGGCGAGTGGGAGGTCGAGCAGCCAGCCAGACAGGTTGCTACCGTCACCGTACACGAGGTCCTTGACGGTGGGGAAGTCGTTCATGTAAAGCGATCCAGTGAGCCATGAGCCTCCTGTAATGCGTGCGAAGGGTGTGTCAGTGTTCACACACACATAAGCCATGCGTGCAGGCAGGCAGGCAGGCGCACGGTTGACAACCGTGACCCCCAAGGACTGTTGCATCGAAAGGCGAGACAGCCAGCGAGCACGTACCTGAGAGCCCCGACAAATACGATGTGACCTGCAAGAGTCCCCCCGTTCCTGCCGTCTTGGCCGACTCATTGCGCGCGTCGAGCGCAGAGAGCACGCCAGCGCCAAACTGTGCCGCGCGATATCCGCCACCGCTGACCGCGATGGCGATCTTGGGGAAGCTGCTGCTGTTGAAGCTCGAGAGGTTGTAGCCTATCGCCGACCCGTCGCCGATCCAGTTCTGCCACTCGTCCGGGATGACGGTCGCCAGGCGGGTGTCGACGTACTCCTCCTCGCGTGGGTGCAGAGTCTGGTTCTTGGGCGTGAAGACGCGCAGGAGCGGGTCTGTCGGACATGGTTGGTTGACGAGCGGGGCATAGTCTGCGACCGAGCCATTTAGGGCGTACACTGCGCCGGCAAGGGCGAGGATGGATAGTAGGTTACGGCGCAGCATAAGTCGCTGCCAACCGGAAGAGGCGCTGCCTTATGTACACATCGTGCGAAGGGCAAGTTTCTTGATGGTATCCTTTTTTGTGACTACCCGCATTCTGAACTGACTGCATCGGCTTCGGCTTGCTCGGTCACGCACACACAACGCCGCTCTGCTAATATCACGGACTTGCCAGACACCCCATTTCACCAACACCCCACCCCAAAACAACCCCCTAACGGGAAATACCTAGTCATACATAATACGCCAGCGGCGTGTCCGCCTCTGTGTCTCTAGTTACATGCGCGCGGAATACAAATTCAGAAAGGAAAAAAAGCAGGACTATCATTCCCGGGACTCGGACTAACATCACCGCGCGCAGCAAGCCAAGAGCCATCTATCAATCATCACTCGATACCGCCTTCAATAAGGATGTTTAACGCCAACTCCTCGTTCCTTCCGCTTACAATGAACGCTTCAAGCACAGCATTCTCCGGATAGCCCATTGCTTTCATCTAAGGTTTACAGCGAGGCATCAGAAAATGCCGTTCTGGCAAAACGTATACCGAGAAACTCACCCTCTCAATCGAGGCCGCCTCCTTAGAGTTGACAGCTGCAGTTTGAGTTTCGGTGCCAGGCGGTATCGTGACAGAAGCGGGAGTAGGCGCAAGTAGGGGAGCGGGTGGACCTTGGCCGCTCGCTTCTTGGCCAATCTGATCAAAGTAGCGGAGAATGCCATCCGGATCATCCACAGAGAGCCCTGCCGCGCCCACTGGATCCGTTTCCATGAGGCTCTCGATTAGAGGCCCAGTTAGGAGGGGGTTCTCTGCGACCATGCGCCGGATTGCCTGAACTTGGGCAGGGTCGATCTCTGTGGGGGCCGCGCCCCCGCCAGGACCACCCATGCCAGTCATCCCAGCTAGTGCACCCAATCCGCCCAATCCACCCATACCACCCATACCACCTAATCCGCCCATGCTGTCCATTAACATCGAGCTTGAATCACGCCGCGGTTGTCGCTGTTGCTGCTGCAGTATTGGCTAGAGATGGGAAACAGTGAGACTGCAGTGTTCACCAAAAAAGATGTCGTAATCGCGCACTGGGCCCTGAGGGAAGCCTGGGATCGAAGCGACGCCACCAGGCGTGGAGTTGGACAGGTTTGCCAGGAAATTCAAGTTGGGGGGTGGCTGAGGAGGGCTCGAAACGTTTTGCAGACCTTGAAGATCTGGGCCACCCTAATTGCAGGTTACAGAAAGTTGCGTCAGGTCCAGCATCATTTCATCATTATCAAGCCAGGAGAGAGAGGGAGAGAGAGAGAGAGAGATCCGCATACGTTGAACAAGAGTTCGGCGGCTTGGTCGGGATTGTCGAAGCTGGCTCGCAGGGCGCCTATGACCTGCTCCTCCGTGTAACCCATCTCCATTCCCATTATCTGGTCGATGTTGGCCCGCGAGGCGCCCACATTCGAAGATATGCCAGATCCGCTGAAGCGTGAGGTTGAGTTGCCGTTCGCCCGCGCGGGTGCGACTGCAGGTGCAGGTGCAGACACAGGCGCCGGGGGTGGCAGTGAGAGCGGTGAACTGACAGGCGTGCTGCGGCCGTTGCTCGTAGTACCGCTATTCGCGGGGGCATGAGTCACGCCTTTGAGCTGCGGTGTGATCGATAACTTATCAACTCCACGCCTGATGGGGAAGGCTTGGCTGTGCCCACGGCCAACGCACCATGAGGATCAGTGTACCCGCATCCCTAACGTTATACGACCCAATAGTCCTGTCGTCTTGCAAGGGTCTGCCTTCATGGCGGTGACGACACTGTTTAGGAATACAGTAGCTTCGGACGGGTGGAGGAGTGGAATACCTGAGTAGAGGATGTTCTGGCTTTCGACGGGATAGCCCCGTTCGGAGCTGATCCTCCACTTCAGATTATTAATGGTATCAGATGGTTCAGCCTCGACCTAATATGAGGGAGGTTGGGACGGATTCGAGCAAGGGATTGGGACATGGGCCAGAACGAACCGCGAAGGATTCCTTCGCTCGCCCCAATGGACGAATTGTTATCTTCATTGGCATGGAGGTTAGTAGAGGACGGAAGGAGGGACAGTGAAAGAGCGCTTGCCTCCATCGCATCCAAAGCAAGGCATTGAGTGCCTGAGTCACGTCTTTCAAGTCGCACATCACAAAGTGAATAGTTCGCGTTGATGCGCAAATACTATGGCAGACATAACATAACATTACGAAGCTACACATTCACACTTCGGACACACTCCCCACGGAAGAAAAGTGAATACAAATGTAATGATACTATCACCGCTTACGGCTGCTGGGGATCGTCGTCGTCAAACCCGCCTTCAAAGAGGAAGTTCGCTGCTAGTTCTTCGTTCTTTCCGCATGCGAAATAAGCCTCAATGGCAGCCTGTCTCGGAAAACCAAGAGCCTCCAGCTATGTGACAAGTCAGGAAATGCTAGCGACGCTAGAAGGAAAAGAAACCCTACCCTCTGAATTGCCGCGTGCTCCTCAGGTGTAACTTCTACAACATGACCGCCTTCCTCGCCACCGAGGAGATTGAGAAGCGCCTCGGGGTTTGATTGTAAAACTTGAGCAAACTGAGGATTGTTCTGCGCCAACTGCTGGATCACAGGCTGTAGCAAGGCGGGATTCTGAGAAGCGAGTTCCCGGATTGCATTGAATCGCGGGTCTGAAATCAGAGCATCCAGACCTGGGCCGGCAGGAGCAGTACCTAGGCCGGGAGCACCCGTGGGGTGTTGATGTTGCTGCTGCTGCTGCTGGGCCAGCTGAAGTAAACGGAAGATCAGACGACCATTCGTAAAAGAATATGACTGAAGCAGCGCAGACCTGGAACAAATTCTGGGGAGTAGAAGGTTGAGGGGGTGCAGGAGCAGCGGCAGGGGTAGATGCAGGTGCAGGTGCAGGTAGAGGTACGGGTGCAGGTTGGTTGACCGGCGCCCGTGGGGCAGGGGCAGGTGCCGTTTCTGCCTCTAAGTGAGCAGGGATGCCCTATTAACATGCAAAGTCAGATCAGCCCCTGGTTGGTTCGCACCACATTGATACGCACGTTGAACAGATACTCGACAGCTCGATCGGGATTGTTATAGCTAGCGCGCAGGGCGCGCAGGACCTGATCCCTGGGAAAGCCCATCTCCTCCATATTGCGGATGGTCGTCTGCAAGACGTCGCCACTCAGGAATGAAGAACCGAGGGCAGGCGCCTCTGAAGGCTGCGCCTCGGTCGGCGGCGCTTCAGGAGTCGGAGTGGGAGGAACTGCGGGAACGGCAGCACTAGCAGGTATCGCAGAGGTGGCAGCAGGGACGGGAGTCACTGGGGCTGGAGTAGGCTCCTCTGCTTTAGGTGGCGGCGGTGCGTTGACAGGAGAGATAGTGCTCGTGCTTGTCGAGGCGGCAGGTATGGGTTTAGGCTTGCGATGGGATTGATCGATTGCTACGAGACAGATAGGGCGATTCGAAGCGTACCTTGGACACCATGAGGACTAGGAAATCCTTTTCTTTGATATTGCATGATTCGATGGTCTTATCATCTGACAGAACTTTGCCTTGAACGATTCTAGTTAGGGTCAAGTTGTCGGTGTGAAACGAGAGCTGAAATACCTGAGTAGATGATCTTCTGAGAGGTTACAGGGTGACCCTGGTCGGCCTGGATCCTTTCCTTCAGGACACTGACCGTGTCAGAGGGATCAGCCTCGACCTGGGATGAAGGATTTAGATAGCATGGAGTGGGAGGTTGGATGAAACTGACATGGAAGACTTTTTGCTGTAACGTCTTTATTGTTATCTTCATTGATCTTGGATGATGAGGAGAGAGAGCGGGAGAGTACGCGTCCCCCATCGCAGCTGATTATATAATCATATGTACGGACCTCCGTATCCGTGCCATTGAGCACACTTTCACCACAACCACATGGACAACGAGCGTGGCGACGACTATTTGCGCAACATCGCCTCTTTTATTCGGAAAAACGAAGCCGGTTTCGCAGAAGCTGCCTTTCAAAAAGGCAGACGTCCTCGCCAGCCCCGCCAGCCCCCTCCGACCGGCCTTACGTTAAACCCACTTCAATGGTTCACTTCGGACGGCACCCACCAAGCTACCCGGCCTAAACCCCTTATGTTTGTTATCGATACCCACCACCTATTCTATATCCTCACCCGCCTCGAAGCCCTCGGCCATAATGTCGGCTCACTTGACGAGAAAGCGGTCAGCCCCTCACGGCCGATGAACTACGTTGACGTGTACCACGGAGAAGATACATCGGATACCATCTCTCTCTCCTCCATTCGTACTTCTTTGTCCGCCGTTTCCCGGCTGTCACTAGGATCGGGTATCTGGGGGCGGGCGGAGCCACCAAACGTGGACGGGGAGCTAAGATATATCTTTAGCAGCTTCACCAAGATACCCGCATTGTCGTTACGAGCTCCGGGCCCCAAACAGATAGCCGAAATAGCAGGCGACCCTCCAAACGAGAACGCGTTGCCGCTAGATGCATTTCGCAATTTGCAGAGCTTGGAATGCGTCGACATTGACCCGCGCACACTCCTCGGCTGGAACAGACTGTCAGAAGGTTTGCGGAGCCTTACCGTTATGCGCAGTGGGCTCGACGACGTGTCTGGTCTGTTCATCGATGCAGTGTCGGATGATTCCTCTCGGAGACAGCCCACGCCTACCCCGAGAGCGAATGGTGGCGCTCCCCGAAAATCATCATTCCCTAGTACGTCTTTGCCGGAATCTATAGCCGAGGACGTTGAGGAGACTGTCGTGGCATCGACGAGCGATGATTTGACCCTCACCCCCTCTCCCACTGATTCGTCCACCTCTGCCCAACTTTCACCGTCGAAATGGGCATTCCTCAGATTTTTGTCCTTGTCTGACAACGCACTGACTTTCATTCCGACCGAGTCCCTCCTCCATCTCACTTCCCTCACGCACATCGATCTATCCTCCAATCTACTCGTTTCTATTCCTCCCGGCCTATCATCTCTCTACAATCTCGTCTCGCTCAACCTCTCGGATAATATGATAGATACTGTCCAGGGGATTTACAAGCAACTGGGCCAAGTGCTCACGCTCAACCTTTCACATAATCGTCTAGATTCGCTCTGCGGTCTAGAGCGACTTATGGCATTGGAGCGCATAGACGTCGGACACAATCAGTTGGAGGAATCGGGAGAAGTTGGCCGTCTCGTTTTGTTGCCCAACATCGCCGAGGTCAGTGTGGAAGGCAACCCATTCACGGAGGTGGAAGGCGATTACCGGGTCAAGTGCTTTGACTTCTTCTGGAAAGAGGGCAAGACGATACTTCTGGATGGGACACAGGCCGGTTTCTACGAGAAGATGAACCTGACCTCACCCCCACCAGAGCAAATGAGCTCCACTCGGCTGATGGCAAAGGCTCATTCACCGCCGGTGGTTCCCGTTGGGGTTGCCCCGACGGCGATAGCAGTTCCCCAGTCCTCGTCGAACGGCGCAAGTCCCTCGAGCAGTCCCGCGTTTTCACCCTCTTCATCGCACCAGCCATCACCTCACCTCTCCGCAACCACTGCAAAGGCCCGGAAAAAGCGGACAAAGCGCATCGTGGACCTGGATGCCGATCCGGGAGGAAATGCAGGCCGTCCGTGGTTTACGGGTTCGGAGGGGTCAAACGAGCCTTCTTCGGGTGCAGCGACGGCACAGACGCGGTCTCCGCGTGCGGAACCGACGTCTCTACCCTCTCCATCTGAGCCTGGGCCCGCGCCGGCGACGACGACGACCCCTGTGGAGAGGATGCAGCCGGGTCTGGTCGTCCGCCCGCCGCCGCTGCACGTCGTGAGCCCTCCGTACAAGCACCGGCGCTCGCAGACCGAGGCCACGCCCGTGTCAGCAGCAGAAGAAGCGGAGGATGTGCCGTCTCCGCTGCTCTCTCGTCCACCTGCCGAGGGGACGCTGAGCGTGAGGGTGTCGGGGCGCCGATCTGCGGCACGGCGAGCGCGTGCGAGCGCGTCTGTTTTTGATGCGCCTGTCGCGCAGGTGGAAGGGATGGAGAAGGAGATGAAGGAGGCGGACGCGTTCCGGGCACGGATGGAGGCACTGAGGTCGGAGATGGGGGATGGTTGGTTGACGGTGTTCACTCAGAGCAACGGGGCAATGACGAAGCCGGCTGTGTAGTATTAATTATTGAATGTATGAGAGCGGCGGTCTCCGGGGTCCTCCGATGGTTTTCTCAGCGTCCACACTCCGCCCCTGTTGTCGCAACCACCACATCCCCTTTTTCCACTTTCCTCGTCACTCGTTATCGTCCCTCTTATTTCAATCAATGGGTGCAAACCTCTCGAAGGCCCTCGGTGGGTTTCCCTTTGAGCTCATATCCTCGGTCATATCATTGCGGCCCTTTCAGGTCGTCTCTTCGGCAACAAGGAGATGAGGTTGCTGATGTTGGGCTTGGATGCTGCGGGAAAAACAAGTGAGCAAGTGGTCTTGACCTTTTCTTTCTTTCTGCCCGTCGGATGATACTCAAGTGGCCCGACAGCGATCTTATACAAGCTCAAGCTGAATCAGTCGGTCACCACGATACCGACAGGTATGCTTCACATATGACCATTCTCATTCTCCCGCCACTCAAGTGCCAACGCAGTCGGCTTCAACGTGGAAACTGTTACTTATAAGAATGTCAAGTTCAACGTGTGGGACGTAGGAGGGCAGGATAAGATCCGTCCTCTTTGGAGACACTACTACACAGGTACCCAGGGCCTGGTATTTGTCGTGGATAGTCAGGATAGGGAGAGGATAGACGAGGCGAAGCAGGAGTTGCACCGCATCCTTAGCGATCGGGAAATGAAGGACTGCTTACTGCTTGTGTTTGCGAACAAGCAGGATTTACCAGGAGGTGCGTACTGCCTGCACCTCTCTCCCTCACAGAAGACCTAATCTCCATCCGCTCGTTTCGAAGCCATGTCACCTGCCGAAGTTACTGAGAAGTTGGGCCTTCACCGGATGCGTGACCGCTCATGGTATGTCCACCCGAGGTAAGGACATAACACTACACGGCATATCTCAGTTGGGTAACCCTCCATTTTTGTTCAGTTGCGCTACTACAGGAGAAGGCTTGTTCGAAGGTCTGCAGTGGCTGTCGCAGAACGTTAAAAAACGTGGGCAGAATGTTGTACCTCGCCACCTATTCATACTGACTTTTTTTTAGAGCCCTGATCTGTCTCCATTCTACTCTCGGCCCTGTCGTCTTAATTCCTTGCTATACCCTATAATGTTCTGCTGATCTTGGCCCGTTTCATGCCCTTTTGCATGATGACTCCGACTTTACACTCATACATACGTACATGTCCATGCCTGCCTCCCCTCGCGCTCCCCAGTACTTCCCATCGAGTCTTTTGTGTAGATACTCTTCTCAATCTCCATGTTCACTCCATGGACCGCAGCGGGGCTGCCAGTCGTGGGTGTGCCGTACAGTAATTACATAAGGATGTCTGTACTGCGAAATCCACACCACACCTCTCGATAGTTGACCGTCGGGTGATTTCCTGCCTTTTTCCCAACTGCCATGATCCCCTCGAGAGTGACGGCGTTGAGATCTGTGCTTTCTAGGACCTTCACGTCACAATCCGTGAACGGCTTCACCGGTGCTGTTGGGAACACTCCTCTCGTGAGATGTCGCTCTCCCTATTCGTCCCCATGGAGGCCATTGCATCTGAGCACAGCCCTCTTTAGATCTTCCTGAAGGGGCTTTCAGAAAAGACTGGCTCTAAGATATACGGCAAAGCGGAATTCCAAAACCCTGGTGGGAGCGTGAAGGACCGAGCTGCGCTTGGCATCATCGAGGCAGCCGAGGGTGAGGGCCGGTGCGTTTGCGATTGTCTTTTTTTTTCTTCTCGGGACCGCGCGATCTTCGCATATTCTCGATTGATCGGTCCCCCAAAAACACTGAACTGACTCGATAAACGTATGCATATGCGGGACCACGCACGCACACAGGCTCAAGCCAGGCGGCACGGTTGTGGAAGGCACCGCGGGCAACACGGGCATCGGCCTCGCGCACGTCTGCCGCGCCAAGGGCTACCGGTGCGTGATCTACATGCCGGACTCGCAGAGCCAAGAGAAGATCGACCTGCTGCGGATGCTGGGGGCTGACGTGCGGCCCGTGCCGGCGGTGCCGTACGAGGACGCGCGGAACTACAATCACCAGGCGGCGGAGTTTGCGCGCGGGACGCCGGGCGCGGTCTGGACGGACCAGTTTGACAATACGGCGAATGCGGACGTGCATTATCGTACGACGGGCCCGGAGATCTGGGCGCAGACGCGGACGCGGACGCAGGTGCCGGGCGGCGGACACGGCGGCGGCGGGTCGCTCGATGGGTTTGTGGCCGCTACCGGGACGGGGGGCACGCTGGCGGGCGTGGGGAGGTATTTGAAGGAGAGGAGTGCGGGCAAGACGGAGGTGTGGTTGGCGGACCCGCCTGGGAGCGTGCTGCACAGCTACGTGACTAGCGGGGGAAAGCTGAAGGAGAGGACGGGAAGCTCCATCACGGAAGGTACGTGTGCATTTCCGAATATGATATTCGTTGTTTCGTGTCACTCTCAGTCTTTTAACCGCGATTTGTGGTGTGGCACGCAGGCATCGGACAGGGACGCATCACCGATAACCTGGGGACGTTTGTTGACAAACTCGACGGCGCACTCCATATCGCCGACGAAAAGTCGATCCTGATGGTGTACGACCTCCTCGATTCTGAGGGTTTGTATCTGGGCGCAAGCTCCGCCCTCAACGTGGTGGCCGCATATGAGCTTGCGTTAAAGTTGGGACCAGGTACGTACCAACCTTCCTTATAGTAGGTACGACAGATTGAGCTTTCCCAGGTAAAACAATCGTGACGATACTTTGCGACGGAGCGTACCGATACCAAAGTAGACTGTTTTCCAAGAAGTGGTTACAGTCCAAGGGCTTGTCGGACGCGATACCAGAACATCTGAAGAAGTACGCTGTATTAGACTAGGCCTCGTCTCCGACCGTCCCTCTACTCTACTCGAATACGCAATGCTATTGATTATGAGTCAGGTATAAGACGATGTAACAAGTCATTCGTATCTAGTGACGGTTGTCTTGGCTAATTCCAAATAGCGACAAGTCATATTCACCAAAACGCATGGTATGTCATAGTCCAGCTATTCGTAGTTCCTCCAACCACCCAATTCGATCACAAAGGCCACCGCGAGTTTGGAAAACTCGAGCATGTGTTCGAAGCTGAACTCATGGGATATGTCAATGCGGCTGTAGCGTGGCTGTGAGTAGGAGAAATGTCAAGGATTCGAGACAATGGCATACTCGTTAGCAGAGTGTATATGGGGGTTCGAGTTCCTAAACTCGCTCTCTGACGTACGTGCCCTATTAAACAAAGCTTGGATGGGACAAGTGAGGTCATACCAATTGTGAAGGAGCTGGGGTAGCCAGCCTTGGTCCAGGATGCACTATAGCAAATGCCAATTGAGGTCATGAACTAAGAAATATATTAGAGATGCTTACTGATCACTGCAGGCATAGCCGCACTGGGTCTCTACATAGGGAATGTCAAGGTATGCGTTCACAAGCTGCTTGTTCAACGCCGTGATACTGCATCAACCAGCTAAGGCAGCCACCCCCTTGAGAAAAGGCAGAGATAACGTACTCGGGGTCCACAAAGTCAGTAATGATACCAACTTCCTCCCTAGTCCCAGTCTTCACCCAAGCGGTCATATCAAACTACAAAATGAAAGCTGGATTGTTGCATAGACCGACCACGTAGGATCTACTTACCTGGCTCATGGCAATCACCTTGACCCCCTTTGCTTTATAATCTTTCGCGACGGCCTGCGAGCCGAGCAAGCCACCTTCCTTTGGGCAGGCACGAAATTAAACGCTGTTGCAGGACACATGCAGGTACCTACTTCAGCAGAGTACCAATGAAACTCGACGGGGTGAACAGGTCGGAAGTCCGACGCGATCAATGCACGGTAAGCCTCAAGAATAGTAACCGTGCCAGAGCCATCGTCATCAGCACCTGCAGACGTTAAACACCAGTTGTGTATATATTGAACAGAGCAAACCCACCAGGAGCCGCCAGGAAGGGTAGGAAATTGGTACTTCGGGAGGGGGTCAGCGTCGCTAAGCAACTAAACACCGCATGACTCACGAATCCTGGTGTGCACCGACGATGACTACTCCATCATCCGTTAAACCTGGGGAAGAGCCATTAATTCGAACAATCTGCAGACATCTTCAGACGACATAAATAACCAATTTCGTGGGGCACCCACGATGGTATTCTGGCCCCAAGGATGATCGAATTCCTGTATGGTGATAAGATCCCGCAGACTCTTGCCTGCAAACTCGCCGGTGATCTATGGGGACGCGTCGGCCGTGAGAATGAAGTCTGCCACACGCATCATTCGCACCTCTTCGATCCTCCCAGCCAACCACTGTTGACTTTCCCGACCAGTCTAAATGGAGTTTGCTAGCATGAATTCCACCATACAAGAATGAATGGATGGTGTCACTTCACCTTAGTGCGGTAATCTAATCTTCAATTAGTGTCAATTCTGCGAATCATGTGAAGTGAATCTCACGGCGGGTATGAAAGCTTGTAAACTTGTGAAGATTCTCTTCAGGTCCTTCTGTCGAAAGCTCCTTGATCACCCGTTTCACTGCCTTGTATGCCTTGGGCTTCTTAAACACTGAGAGGAATGGGCGGCTGGCTATATGTGGAGTCACTTTGGCCAGACATACCAGACGACTGTGACTTGATGGAAACTGGGGAGTCGAGATCTTGAGCTTCAGTACTAAAAGATGTGAGCTGTCACAAAGTGTGTCATTAATGGCGTATATATATTCGCACATGTCCATAAAGTTCAGTCCCGCAGCCTTGGCTTGGATCTACTCTTTCATTAGAAATGCGCAATGTGACATCAGGGCAGGGATAACCTTCTCCAGCTCTGTAATCCAGACGGGTTCAGCGTCCGGTGCGAATTGCACAAGACGCCTATCCTGGAGGTTCCAATTCAACTCCTCGGAAGACTCGAGGGAGAGAGGATATTCCGGGGCATTATCCACACGCAAGGCAGCAGGGATTGCAGCTGAAGAGGTGGCGAGGAGAACGAGAGCAAGGAGAGGTCGGAGTGGCTTCATGATGGTTGTTGAAGAGAGAGCTCTGCAGAGCACGTGAGCGACGCGTCGCACTCAGAATCACCCACGGTTCATTGGACACGAACAATGTCCGAGACTCTGAATGCTCCCTGGATAGCGGACTATTTGATAAATATTGCCGAGACATACGGCTGCAACCTTCATGACATTCCTGTCCATCTTAGACCTGGAAAGAAAGTACAACTCATCCAGGTCAGTCAAGAACACTCGGGCTACGTTCTGTGATTCCGTTCTTATCTGTTCTGTCAGTTCCTCACTTTCGCCCACGCCGACAACAAGGATGATTGCATCTGGGCCTATGTCTCTGACAAAAACCAGAAGATAGCTGTGCAGTTTTCGCGACACGCAATGGCAGAATATAACAGAGACAAGTTCGTGTCGTTTCCATATTTCTTATTTAGATGAACCAACATTGCCTACTCTCAAGTCAACCAGATAGCCAAGGGAAGCGAATCACGCAGCAGTATTGCGCCATCGCGACAATCAAATCCTTCAAGCCCATGTTTCGACGCATACCTTCTGGACAACAGGGGAGATTGACTGTATTGGAACACCTCGCTCTCGATGTAGATCAAGTCAAGATTGTTGGCGGCGCAGGCGAGCCCGAGTTCGGTTCCCCTAAAGCATTGGAGGATCACAGAGAGCTCAAACAATGGATTGAAGGCCTACGCGTTGGTGGTGGTGATGGGTGCGTTTCGTATGTCCCGACACCGCGGCCAAGGAGTAATGTTTCGCAGGAACGTCTTGAAGCTGAGGAAGGCAGAAAAGCTAGCCCGAGAGCAGGAGGAGGCTTCTGTGTCTGGGACGCTCGACCCTCACGAGCACAATGGCCACGGGTCGGGACAACAGATCGATGTCGCCATATCCATGAATCGCGCTGTTCGGTCTGATCACCAAGCAATTGTAAAACAGGAGGAGGATTGGCGAGAGGTTTGTCTCCTATGCATTACGTATTTGCCTGTTGATTGACTCGTTACCACTTGATTAGTCCATCGCAAAGAAGCCCTTACGGTTTTACAAACGCCCGACAGGAAATGGTATTACGGGTAAGGCGGTTTGGGGACAGCACGTTCCATTGCTAACTAATACGTCAGCTTCCAAGCCGACACCTACTGGGCTGAACCATAAAAATGGTAACTCGGTTCCCCGTGTAAAGCGAGGTATGGGTCTCCAGACCTTTGACAATTACAGGTATTAATGGCGCATACAGGGAAAGGAGCATTGGACCTGGATAGCTCTCCGGTTGTCGCCCATGCCACCTTCAATGGCAATCGCGCTCGATCTGAGCGACAAACTACCCCGTCAGACTGGGCTGCGAGTCCGAGTCTGGGACGATCCAATATTCCCCTCTCTCCAAGTCCCGAAGCTGCGGAGGAACAGCAAATCTTCCAACTATTAACACCACCACTTTTCTCTCCAGAAAAGCCGCCAGAAATCCCAGGACAATTGACGCGGATATCACAGCCAGCAGCTAACAATAGTCCCCAGGCGACCCCTGCAAGCGTCCAACAAACATTCTCTAATGGCTCCCAATCGACTTCTCTGAAACCCCCAACTCCAGCTCAGAGACCCCGCGGTACCGTGCCGCTCTCGTCCTCCAGTTTTGCGGTTCCTTCTTTAAGTCCGGTAAAGAAGGGAACATCCCTTCCGCCGAGAAGTGTGTTCCCTGCACGCATGGTTCCTCCGCCCTCAGTAAGGAACACCAAAGAGGCGTGCGGGGAGGTACTCGTCCCAGATTCAGATGCAGGAGGCACAGGAACCCAGTCTTCGTCTACTGGAAATAGCTCTTCTCTCAGCCGGCGACGTCTAACGATTGCAGGTGGCCCAGGAGATGTCATCGGCTCATCAAAGTTGGGCTCCAGTCCGGAACGCACCAACAAGACATCCGACAGACAAAGTCCAGCTCTTGAATTTAGACTCAACCCGGAACTTGATAAAGATAAGGAGCATCTGGATGACCTGAGTCGCATGGCAGTCAACGGTTCCTGTGCGGAAAATCCCCAAGGCAATGGTATCCAAGCCCGTAACAATGTTGGGGACAACAACGAGGTGGACGCGGTGCACCCGGCGAGCCTTCCAAGTCCCGTGCCTGAACCATCATATGAGCCGCTACCACCGTCGAGCCTTCCTATTCACTCTCAAAGTCCCAGCTGGCACCGTTCGACGACTTTGGTAGAAGAGACGGTTGTTACGGAACGGAGACCAACTCACGCGACAGCCCTGCATCTGCCAACTAACAAGAGAACTAGGCCTTTATCCCCATCCCCAATACGGAGCAAGCGACCAAGGCTCATGTCGCGCGAGCCAGACAGTTCCGATCACCAAATACGAGGTCGCACGCCCAGAAAGGTTTTTGACCCAGAATTGCTCAAGGTTGGGATCAAAGTTGATCTCGCTGACTACGACGACAATCCACCACCTTACCCATGGGGAGAGGGGCTGTCCAGACTCGGTCTCAAAGCGCCAGACTATCCTCTGTTGATCACGAACTCGAAACTAGCAGAAATATGGAAGAGTGTTTGCGCATCTCGAGGTTGGCACTCGAAAAGTAAGCTGGTGAACAGCTGAGGTGATGTTTCGGGCATATTTCATTGACCATTTACGATCGAGTACGATATGTTCCTATCTATTCGTTAATGTATTGTCTCAGGACCATTTACGGTTTTCCCCGGTGACGCTTAAAGCTTTCCGCGACTCCCACACCTGCTCGAATATCCTTCAGACATCGCGCATCGACTTGTCGTCCTTGAGAAGCTACTCTCAAAACGTCGTTCTCCAGCAGCCTGGGAACGCACACGACACCGTCCACGTCCGCAAGTAGAAGGTCATCGGGGTTCACCGTGACTGCAGGCAGCCCGCCGTGCTGCTGCGAATCAACATTGACCGTGACGGGGACTTGCACCTCGGCGACACGTGTGAACGGCGACTGGCCCGCGGTCGACGTCCCGCGAGCAAACACCTTAAAGCCCGCAGCACGGTGCTCTGCGACGTCACGCACACGGCCGGACACGATAGCTCCAAGAACGCCGCGCGCTTGCGCACCGGCAGTCATGAGGCCGCCCCAGACGGAATTCTGCGCACCTGCCCGACCCGCACCGGTGGTCAGAAGGGAGAGTTATATGTATATATATATATAAAGCATGACGAAAAGTCATGGTCAAGTCAAGTGAAAATGTGACGGATCAGAGCATATGGAGGCAAGGAGAGGAAACTGACCTGGTGGTGCGGAGACGAAAGCGACGGTGCCCTCGGGCGCGAGATCGACAAAGTGGCCCGCTTGTAGCTTGGGCGCGTTGCGGTCGGAGGCGAGCACGATGCGGACGGTGTATGCGGGCCCGCAGAGACGCACGCCCGTGTTTTCCTCGGAGGGAGGGCGAGGAGAGATCGGGTGAATGTCGGGGATGTGGCCGCCGTGAGGGACGCCGAGCTTTAGGAGTGCGTCGGACACCTCGCAGGACGAGAAATCGGACAGTGCGAGGGTGAGAGACATGGTGTGGATGGATTGTTTGAGCCTGAAGGACGAGGCTCGGTGTGCGTGCAGCCTCAGGCTCAGGCTGAGAGACGCCATCGTTGTTGTTCCAAGGTCCGCCGTCGGCGTCACTCACCAGGGGTGGGCACAAGAACGGCTTTTCTCGTCATTCCCCCTCCATTCCTCATTCTTACAAAACGCTCTTTCCTCTCAACGGCACGAATCCCTCATGAGCGATGCACGCCGCCATAGTCGTCGCGCCTTCAAGGCCCTCATGCGTTCTCACCACTTCAAGATCCCAAAGTACGACCTGCCCCTTCGCATCCGACCAGTAAGCGCCCCTTCCTCCCCCTCCGTGTCATAGCCAGTCAAATGCCCTTTCCTTTGACAGTGGTTTGTCGTGTTGACAATCTTGATCATGCTCGCACTGGCCTTTCTGGGCTTCACCAATGTCGTCCATGGACTTCCAGTAAACGATAAGCTATTACACTTTTTCTGCCTGGGAACCGCGACCTCAGTCTTCTACTTTATATTTGACGTCGAGGAGTGAGCTAGCTCCTACCGCATACCCCCGTTATCCTGATTCACATTATGTTCCCCAAGGGAATACCGACGAATATGGTTCTGGCGTCATTGTCCATTAATGTTCACCGCCTTCGTTTGCCTCTTTCTCGGCGGATTCGTGAGCGAATTCGTGCAGTCCCTGCTCCCCGTACGTCGATATCTCCAATCTCCTTAATTCACGCCTTCAACGCCCATTTCGTCTGGCTCAGCACAAAACCTTCCAGTTCGGTGACGTCGTCGTACGTTCCCTGTCTCATTGCTTATCCTTTATGTCGTTAACGCGCTGAGAAAGGCAAATATATTGGGATCCGGAATCGGTCTATACGTCGCTTATCACCTAGAGAAATACTACCGCCGGAGACGGGAGGTACGCCCATCCTCCCCTCTTTCTCCTGTGGCACCGTGAATGAAACAGAATGGCATCTGCAGATCTCGAGACTATATCGCCCCCTTTCCGCGTCCAACTCGTCCCTCAATCTCGACTCGGACGAGGAGGACGAGTTGGGCACGCAACTCCTTCCGCTGTACAACAAGCCCGATACACCGTCATCCGCGCTGTTCCCGCAGAACAAAAAGGGGAAAGCGCGCGCGCGCTCCGGAAGCTTGGCGCTCGGGAACGTTTGGGATGAACGAGAGGAGCTGTTCAACGTCGGCGACGACGAGGATGAGGACGAGGACGATGATAGCGAAGAAGGCAGTGATGATGATGACGGCCAGGGCCAGGAGCGCACCGCTCCCGCACCGCCTGTGCACCAGGATGCTCCGCGAGACGCGAAACCGGCAAAATCGGTGAGGTGGGCCGAGGGGGGCACACGATGATAATATTGTTGTATCTCGACCCAGACTTTGTTGGCCTCCTCGCTTCAGTGCTATTCGATTTGTACTTGCTTATTACAGTTATAGTAGACTCGGGGATACTACTTTTGGAAGAGAGCCGAGACAACGTGCTAATCAATCTGTCCGTCTGCATCATGATGGTGGGCATACAGGCTGACATTATCCCCCATTTTCCGTCGCTTCGACTCTCGACTCGCGGGCGTGTCCGCGGATCCAGCCTTCCACCACTGTTCGGGATGTTGGATGCCACCCACCTCGGGCTTTCTTTGCTGACCCCTGTCGCCCTCGACCTGCGCGGAACGTATGGCCTCTCGACTCAAACACCAATCGATGTGCGCATTGAGCTCCTCGTTGTCGGTGAATGCTCGCGTGCACAGTGGGCACTTGCTCACCGCGGTGGACGTCGATTCTGGTTCTGGTTCTGGTGACACAGCGGCTGCAGCGGGGTCGGACCGCTTTTTTGGCGAGCGCATGTGCTGATGGGACGACTCGGAGGCCGTTAATCTTGACGGACGGGACGGGGTTGGAAGTTCTGATGTGGAAGGCGCAGGCGCAAATATTGGCGGTGGACGATGTCCCCTCATCGAAGCCCGAGGTTCCGTCGTTGGGAGCTCGTCTTCGTCTTCACCTTCACCTTCATCCTCCGCATCCTCTGCGTTGCGGCTCAAGTCGTATTCAAGAGCACGTTCTATGTACTCGACATCCGAGTCTTGTCCATCGCTGTCGTAAGCGCAACTCGGCTTGGATGGAGATTCAGCAAGTGGCTCGAGGAACTACGAGGAGATGTGTATCAGTCAGTCCAATCCCATATGCACCGGTGAAGCAAGAAAGGCCACGAGAAGTAGTATGCCTTGCCTTTACGATTCCGTCGTCTTTCTTCTTTCGGAGGTCTCTGAGCTTCGTGAGGCGCAGTCCGATGAGCCGAAGGCGAAGCGGCCATTCCGGTTGAAGAAGCTCCTTGCCGGCCTCGTAAAGCTCGGCCTTGGTTTTGATCCAGCGATTGAACGATTTGGCTCGGGTGAACACTTCGTACGTGTCAAGCTTATACTTCAACGTGACGGTGCGGCCCGCCCATCCTCCCCTTTCCATGTCGTCTTCGAGCTCGGCCGCGATGTCCTCGAGTTTCTGTAGGATGGTTTCCTTTTCTGAAGTGGCCCTGAAGGTTCTGGTTCAATGTTAGTGTCAGAAGACGCCATCGCGTGCACAGTTTATCGAAGACCTCTCTGAGCCTAGGCTTTTCCTCTCTTCGCGTGCCCTCGGCTGGACGACGTTAGATGCGATGCCCAAGTGTACTCGAAGCATCGAGTGCAGACCAAATTGTTTATCCAGTAACGATAGCACGCCGCGACACTTGTAAATGTCTCCACATGTCTGGAGAATGCATAGAATGAGTTGAATGGATGATATACGATGTAGGATAGAGGCGACGAACCTTCACCCCTATGGAATCCAACAGGCGCTCACTGACTCGACCAATTCCAGGAATCTTGCGTATGGGAAGCTCGCGCATAAAGTCCTTTATTGCCTGAGAAGTGTGAGGCAGATGAAACTGCCCATTCGGCTTATTCTAGATCAATAGAGGTACTTGAATCAGGAACCTGGCCACTGGGTAATGATTCGTACCTTGTCGGAACATATCTAGCCCAGAGGACGTGCTAAGTAAGGTTGGAGTTGACGGATGAAAGAGATGTCCTACCTTGGCTAACATCTGGAAAGCGGCGATTGAAATAAGCATGTTGGTACAGGCGATTGGAGCGTACCTTGTTGGCTGCAATACCCGCGCTCACTGTCAACTGGGTCTCATCAAAAACTCGCTGGCGCATCCGTCGCACACACTCGTCCGGGTCCAAGTCGTGCTGCTTGCAATACTCTGTGACACTAAAAGTGCAAACCAAACTGTCAGAAAAGTAGTTTTCTGTGAGAACTCGAGATGGGGACTCGCTTTAGATATGCCTCGTCGACGCTTGCGGCAAGCATGTTTGGGTCGTACTCCCTGAAAATGACCATGATTCGTTTGGACACGTCGAGGTACCGTGACATATGAAGATCGACAAAAATAAGATCAGGACAGAGCTTCGACGCGATGTACCCTTCGCAAGGTTAGCGCTTGTGGTGCGTGAAACCTATGCGTCTCACCGGCCATCCCAGAACGTACGCCATACTTTCGAGCGTCGTAGGATGCGGTAGTTAGTACACCATGCCCTACCTATGGTGGCAGATCATTGGTGGAAAATGTGGACATGTGGAGAAGGTGGGCATACACCAAATGGCTTTCCCGCTAAGCTAGGATCGTCGAGTAGCTCCACATTGGCGTAGAATGCGTCCATGTCGAAGTGAACGATGAACTGCGTCAGATCTCGCTCCCGTTCGATCGACTCTAGCTAGCAGAGGTCACACTAAGGCCCACAGGAATTGTGTGACGATGTAATGGCGGATGCGCACAAGATGGTCGACCTTTTGTTCCACTTTGCCTAAGCAAGCGAAGAGGGGTGTTCACGGCCGGGAGTGTAAGTAAAGTGGATATCATGAGCGCACCCATGTCGACGCCTTGGGTAGCCTGATCACGAAGCTTAAGAATGCCTTCTATGCGGGCGGTCACTTCCTTGTCTTTTCGCTTTTCATTCTGTACATTAGTTGAGACGCGACCTGTGAGCGGTTGACACATTCCCGAAGAGGCCAGGGGGATGAACCTCATAGAATTTGGAACCCTTGGAGGCTTCTGCGATGATGCGGTTTATTTCGGCCTGCTCGGTTGCGAGGCTGGCGTGGATGACGATGCCTCATGAGCGTGGGGGAGTGCGATGAGGCATTACGACAGACATGTGCCGACCTACCCGGCTTTGGTTGTGGAAGGACCGGCGAGGCGTAGTACAAGGCTTGCGGTCTCTTGAGATGCTTGTGGATCACTCGACTTTTCCATAATGTGAACGTGGACCAACGCCAGCAACGCCAGCAAGTCTAATCAAAACCAAGTGGACGAGGAGAATCCGGGAATTGCCGAAACTGCTGATCCGCCCGTCTCCACTCTATGCGCGCTTTGAATGGCTCGGGTTTCATCGCTATCATCCCCGGCAGCATCCCGTCGGTTATTTTAGGCCAGTCTGAAGCACGAGGTGTCACCATGCATCACCTTCTTGAAGGGCGTATCTATAGAACCCTGTGCGTTCCACGCGGTGCAACTGTTGAGAAGCGCGACCTGCTGTGGATGAGGTCAGAAGATAACCCCAATACGGTATTGCTGAGGGGAAACTCTTCTTTCACGGCCGGGTCTGTCGGCTTCGCTAAGGTCTCACAATTTCTGCATCGGTACCGCGGGCACCTCTGGAGTAATCTGGCTGTCCTCTTTTGATCCGAGGGCATCAGGAAAAACCTCCCGACCTAATCTGGGATAGAGCCAAGGACGTGATTCATTTAAATTTTCATCAATTATCTCTCGCTAGCCCTCGCTAACCCTCGCTAGCCCTCGCTAACCCTCGCTAGCACTCGCTAGCGCGGGAGGGGGGCACACCATGCCATCAGTTTCTCCCCCCTTCCCCCAAGCGCCTGAATCATCAACGCACGCGCCAAACTTGTCTCGTACCGATCCCGGCCATTGGGCGCTTTTCGACGCCTGCGGTGAAAGTATAAAATCAGACGCGGCATGTCATACCCATCCTGGTTGCAACTGGCACGCTTTTCTTTCTTCCTTTCCGTTCGCTCCCACCAGCGTCAATGTCGGATTTGAAGGAAGAGCTTAAAGGCAGAGGGTTCGCAGACTCTCAAGAAGACAACATCGCAAAAGTTGAAGGTGTCACGAAACACATCTGGCGGAAATTAGATACCCACCTGTTGCCCTTAGTCTCCTTGCTTTATCTTTTGTCATTCCTGTAAGTGATGAATTCGTTACTCTAGTCATTGACCTGCATGTTTAAAATTCAAAGGGATCGGAGCAATATCGGTACGCGTCCGTAATAGCCGGAACCCTTTGCCCGTGACCGACTCTTCGAAACAGGCAATGCAAGGATTGCTGGGATGTCAGAAGACCTTCGACTCATCCATTTACGCTATAACACTGCCGCTGCGGTCTTCTTTGTAGGACCTTGATATCTACTCCACTTGTAAATGTTACGTGACATCTAGCCATCAGATCCCCTATTGCTTCGTGGAAGTACCCTCGTATGTTCGCATTTCACTTTATGGCGGCTGCTCTAAGATATCACGGAAAGGAACATTATTCTCAAGCTATTTAGACCATCGCGATGGAGTCAGTCTCCTTTTCTTTGGACGAGAGCACCTCTCAGGTCATTTCTTCAGTTCCTACAATCATGGTGGCCTGGGGAACGATCATGACCCTTATGTGTTTGGTGAATTCCTACAAGGGCCTCATCATGTGAGTAGTTTGTTTATCCACTAATACTTTCACTCATCTTACGCAGCGCTCGCGCCTTTCTCGGGCTAGCTGAAGGAGGGTTGTTCCCTGGAGTGACGTATTACATTTCACTGTGGTACCCTCGTCAGATGCAAGCCAAACGTGTTGCCATTTTCTTCTCTGCCGCTACTGTTGCTGGGGCATTCGGCGGCATTCTCGCGTATGGAGTCGAACATCTCGAAGGGTAAGACACTGCTGCCAGAGGATGCTGCCATCCGCTAATTTCGATATTTACAGCAAGGCTGGCCTTCATGGCTGGCAGTGGATCGTCTGTTCCTGAATTTATTTTCCGCCATTTATCTCCTGACCTCTCTTTGCGCAGTTCCTTATCGAAGGCCTAGGTGCGTTGAGACTTCTTGAATTTGCCAGTGTGCTGATCTTTTCACAGTGACTATCGTCATAGCATTCGCATCATATTTTGTCATGCATGATGTTCGTACACTTCTGACCGACAGATTCCTTACTCACACCCACGCAGTATCCGGACACTGCAACATTCCTCACAGAAAATGAGCGACAGTTTGTTATCCGGACATTAAGAGAAGACCACAACGGCCAGGCAACTCACTTCAGTTCGACGTTTGTTTGGCAGGCTCTTGCCGACTGGAAGACTTACCTGCATGTCATCACCTACACAGGGTAGGTCGTTTTGTAGTCTGTCATGTAACTCGCCTCATATGTCGTATGTGCAGCGTTATAATTCCAGTCTATTCCGTCGCCCTCTTCACGCCGACTATCATACATGACCTAGGCTTTTCTGCGGCAAATGCCCAGCTTCTTTCAGTGCCACCTTTTGTGTGTGGTTGCATTACAACAATCACCATCGGCATCTACTCTGACAAGATGAACGTGCGCGGTCCATTCGTCGTGGGTGGGGCAGCGGTTTCCATGGTTGGATACATCATCGCTTGCTCAACGGGAAAAGCCGGACCTGGTTATGCTGCTGCTATTATCGCCGCATCTGGGGTGTACCCCACTATCGCTGTTCTTATCGCCTGGGCTGGAGGAAACGCGGGTGGAGACATGAAGAGGGGGGTTGTCCTTGCCATGGTCGTTGGGCTTGCAAATCTCGGAGGGTATGTGCTTGTTCTTGATTTCTTTCATCCGAACGGGATTGTGATGCGAGGGCGTAGTATCTGTTCCTCATTCATATATTATCAACCCCCGCGTTTCTTCAAGGGCCACGGCACCTGTATAGGCTGCCTCGGTTTGAGGTATGCATTCGTTCATTGACATGATGAGACATTTGGAAGTAATCTGCGTGATGGGCAGTATCGTGTGCACCTGCATCCTGATGTGGAGATACAGGGTGCTTAACAGGAAGAAAGAGGAGCTGTGCCTCCGCGAGGGCATCGACGAGAGTATGCGAGATAGGTACCGTGAATTGGCAGACGAGAGCCCGCTCTTCCGGTGAGCCTCTCCTCTTTAGACCCGCGTATATGCTAAGACACCGTTTTCAGTTACGTCATTTAAGCGATTGACTCGTTGAATTGCATAGGATATTTGTCTGATGTAGTGCCGGTCTGTGCGTGCTTTTGATGTATACAGTAGAAGACTCCAGGTATCTGGAAGAAGGAACCCGTGAGCGGCGTTTGACCTCATCACCCCACGTGACCCCAATGTTCAACATACGACTAACTCAGTGCCTTCGTCAACACCACCACGGGAGACCAGCCTGGCAGTGGGCGGCGATCATGAGCGGCGCTAGTTCATCACATCCTCGCATGGTTCGAACTTGTTTGAAAATATGTAAGCAATAACGCCCGCCGCCTTTCATTCCTTGTCCAGGTAAGATCATGTCTATTCATGGCGACCAGTCACTTGCCGATCTCAACTGAGCAAGGAGTTATTGATTCGGTGGCACCCTAGGACGAATCGAATACAGATCGGAGAAACACTACGACAAATACTCTATTCAATGGAAGCGTTTCTTCCGTAAGTGTCACTGTTTCCGCCGACCGATCAGGCACAAGAGTACTTTCCCCCTCTCGGCGGTTCCGAGGTGTATCAGTGGGGCCCCAGGATTTGGTCTAGGCTGGGCGGTGTTTGGTACCCCTGTTCTCCCTCAGGATTGTGTCTCCGAGCACTCCTCTATCGCTGACTTGCCCGCTAACATCACCTCCCCTCATCGTTAACGGTGGCGGGGGCGACAGTTGGTAACGACCGATGTTTTTCTGTGCTGCTCATCAGACTGGGTGCCGGGTAAGATGGCCCAGTCAATGAACACATTCTTGGGGGTGACTCGATTATGCGCGCGATGGGCGTTTTCACCCCCCTCTCAGTACTCAGATTCTACATGTACTCGCTTCGAGGGGGCTAGCCCTAATCCCGCCACACGTCATTTTGCGTCTAAGACTAGTAGCGGCATACAAAAACGGATCTCGCACTGGCACCATTGCCGCATGAAAAGGGGTATAAAGTCAGATCAGAAAATTTCCAGACCTCGACTCTATTTGCTCTCGACACCTTTCGCAGCTGTCCCGCCAAAATATGTCCAATTCCGTCCAAAAGGGCCTCAACAGCGATCACAGCGTGCATACAAACTCTGGAGAAGTATCGTCTTCTGAGGATGGGCATATCAAGAGGAGGCGCCTCTGGCGGAAGGTAGATTTCCACCTGGTGCCTTGGTTCGCGTTGCTTTACCTCCTGAGCTTTTTGTGAGTGGTGAATCTACGCGTTTCACGCCCTGCACCGACGTTTGTATACTTGAAACACAACAGAGATCGCTCCAACATCGGTAAGTGTTTACTATCTGAAAAGCAAGCTCGTGGCCGTTGAACGATTTCTCCAACGAACAGGCAATGCGAAAATACTCGGGATGTCGGAAGACCTTAATCTTGTCGGTTTACGCTACAACACTGCGGCGGCCGTCTTCTTTGTAAGGCTTGATTCAGTTTTGAGTTCATAACCGGGTTGAAATGACTTGGTCATTAGATCACGTATTGTTTCGTGGAAATACCTTCGTATGGGTTTCGTATTTGGCATCTAGGGACTGCGTCGCTAAGACTGTGCTGGTAGAAACATCGTCCTCAAGTTGTTTCGACCATCCATATGGAGTCCGTATTTTGTCTTCACATAATGAACGTCTCTCACCGCGTCTTCAGTTCCCTCACTCATGGTAGCCTGGGGCACCATCATGACCCTCATGAGCTTGGTGAATTCCTATGAGGGCCTCGTCATGTAAGGAATCTGGTTCTTCCGTTTGCGTCATGTGGCTTATCCTGCGCAGCGCTCGCGTCTTTCTCGGGCTGGCTGAAGGAGGGCTGTTCCCTGGTGTGACATACTACATCACATTGTGGTATCCTCGCCGGATGCAAGCCCAACGGATTTCCTTTTTGCCTGCTACTGCATGCGTCGCTGGAGCATTCGGCGGCATCCTTGCGTATGGACTTCGAAACCTGGAGGGGTAAGCCGCTCTCCTGGTCAGAGGTTGCCGGTGCACGCTGATTCTATACCCACAGAAAGGCTGGTCTTCATGGTTGGCAGTGGATTGTCTGTCTCTTCACCCTTACTTTTCATCGCGTGACGTACTGACTTCTTTGCGCAGTTCCTCATCGAAGGCTTGGGTATGTTAGCATTTCTTGACTTTTGCCAGTACGCTGATGTTTTTCGCAGTCACCGTGATCGTAGCATTGGCATCATTTTTCCTCATGCACGACGTTCGTATACTCATGACTCTCGTGCGCTCCTGACTAATGTCGTTCAGTATCCGGAGACTGCAACTTTTCTAACGGAGGACGAACGGAAATCTGTTTTACAAACACTGAAGGAAGATCGGATGGGCCAGCCAACACACGCTAGCTCCAAGTTTGTTTGGCAAGCTATGACCGACTGGAAGACGTATGTGCAGTGTATCATCTTTTTGGGGTCAGTTATTTTGTCGTTTCTCTGTCGATTCCTAACCTAATCGCCACAAAAACAGCACTGTGGTTCCCGTCTACTCTATTTCTCTCTTCATGCCTACGATCATTCACGCGTTAGGTTTCTCTGCCGGGGGAGCCCAACTTTTGTCAGTCCCACCCTTCGTATGCGCTGGCATCATCGTGGTCCTCGTTGGTTTCTGGTCTGACAGGGTGAATCTGCGTGGTCCGTTCGTTGTGGCCGGAGCCGCGCTCTCGATGATTGGGTACATCCTGGCCTACACGACGAGTAAACCTGGGCCTGGTTATACCGCTGCGTTCCTCGCCGCGTCTGGCGTGTACCCTACCGCAGCTGTCATTCTCGCCTGGTCAGGGGGAAATGCAGGCGGAGATCTGAAGAGGGGGGTTGTTCTTGCTATGGTCGTCGGGGTCGGAAATCTCGGGGGGTACGTCCTCGCTCCTTTGTGTTGAATGTGTTATGAACGTGATGGCGGGTGCAGTGTCTGTTCCTCCTACATATATTACCAACCACCACGATTCCACAAGGGCCATGGCACCAACATAGGTTGGCTTAGTTTGAGGTACGTCCTTTATCATCGGCCCGGGCGAGAACTCGAAATTCATTCGCATTTTGGGAAGTATGATATGCAGTCTCATCTTGATGTGGAAATACAGAGCGCTGAACAAGGAGAAGGAAGAATTGTGCGAACGTGAGGGAATTGATGAGAAGATGGAAGACGAGTACCGCGAAGTGGGAGATAAGAGCCCTCTTTTCCGGTGAGCGTTTTCTCTGGCTGCAAGACCGTGAGCTAAAGAGATTTATAGCTATGTGATTTGAGTTGTGTGAGGGAGATTTATACTACTATTAATAACTGTCTTAGCGGTAGAATAGCGCCAATTCATCACGTGACTGAGAATACGGGTCTTCGCAGTTGACGTTCCCATTCATTGTACGGGTTCGCACGAATGCACTTGTACAACATTACCCTTCAACCCCCAACAGCATCACCTCAAGCCATCGTTGGCAACTTTTCCGGTGCAAGGCAGCAGGAGATTATCGTCTCTCATGGCACGCGCCTTCAGCTCTTCCGTCCGGATGTTCAGACCGGAAAGCTTTCAACAATTATCACGACAGATGTTTTTGGCTCAATTCGCTCCCTAACGGCCTTTCGGCTCACAGGAGGAACCAAGGGTAAGCCCATGTGAGTATATGCCTTTCCCCCTTTGCTCATCCAACCCCACCCTTCTCAGACTACGCTATTGTAGGGTCGGATTCTGGTCGCATTGTGATCCTGGATTATGACCCTCGCACTAGCAGTTTCGTCAAGGTTCATCAAGAAACATATGGAAAGTCCGGCGCACGGAGGATCGTTCCTGGACAGTACCTTGCCACCGACCCCAAGGGACGGGCAGTCATGATTGCCGCGGTGGAAAAATCGAAGCTCGTATACATTCTCAACCGCGATGCCGCGGCCAATCTCACCATTTCTTCCCCTCTCGAGGCGCATAGGAACTCCTCCATCGTCCATCAAATCGTCGGCGTCGACGTTGGCTTCGAAAATCCGATGTTTGCCGCTTTGGAAGCCGACTACACAGAGGCTGACCAGGATCCGACAGGAGAGGCCGCCGCCAACGCCGTCAAGGTTTGTCTGGAGACCGTCTTTTCCTGGACAATATTTGACTGGTTTAATAGCTATTGACCTACTACGAACTGGATTTGGGCCTTAACCACGTCGTACGAAAATGGAGCGAGCCTACAGATCCAAAGGCGAACTTCCTGGTACAAGTTCCAGGCGGTCAACTCGCATCTTCCGAGCGGTTTGATGGTCCCTCAGGTGTACTTGTGTGCACGGAAGACCATATAATCTATCGAAATGCTGACGCACCTCAACATCGTGTTCCCATCCCTCGGCGGAAGCACCCACTCGGGGACAGCGGGCGAGGAATTATCATCACAGCAGCGGTGATGCATAAAATGAAGGCGAGCTGGGGCAGTCTTTCTCTCTCTTGAATCGCTGACAAACAATCACTCAGGGTGCTTTCTTCTTCCTTCTACAAAGCGAGGATGGAGATTTATATAAGATCAACATTGAACACGAGGAGGAGGAAGTCAAGGCGCTAAAAATCAAGTACTTTGACACAGTACCTGTAGCTTCTAGCCTGTGCATTCTAAAATCTGGTTTCCTTTTTGTTGCTGCCGAATTTGGGAACCAGTGCGTGGTCTTTTTCTTCATTGATGCTAGCCTATCAACATGTTATGTCCTACATAGACAGCTCTATCAATTCCAGAAACTCGGAGACGATGACAACGAGAAGGAATTCAATTCACGGAACTATCCCTCCAATGGCATGGCCCAGCCCCACCATCCCCTTCCTCGAGCCTACTTTCGGCCTCGGCCGCTCGAAAATTTGGCATTGGCGGACGAAATCGAGGCTTTAAATCCTATTCTGGATGCTAAGGTCTTGAATCTTCTTCCAAATTCTGACACCCCTCAAATCTTTACTCTCAATGGCCGTGGTTCGCGGAGTATGCTCCGGACGCTTCGGCATGGGCTTGAAGTCGAGGAGACTGTGAGTTCTGATTTACCTGGTATTCCAAATGCTGTCTGGACTGTCAAGACCAGAAGTGATGGCGAGTCTCATTCGTTCAGGCGTTATTGAGATCTGGCTCACCCCCCTGATAGAGACCTACGACTCCTACATTATCCTCTCCTTTGTGAACGGCACTCTGGTTCTCTCTATCGGCGAAAACATAGAGGAGGTTCAGGACACCGGATTCCTTTCCTCTGCACCCACTCTTGCGGTACAACAAATCGGAGACGATGCCCTCCTACAAGTCCACCCACAAGGCATTCGACACGTTCTCGCTGATCGCAGAGTAAACGAGTGGCGTGTCCCCGCTGGCAAGTCCATCGTCGCTGCCACGACCAACAAGCGGCAGGTCGTTGTCGCTCTGAGTTCTGCAGAATTAGTGTACTTTGAGTTAGATTTGGATGGGCAATTGAACGAGTACCAGGATCGGAAAGCCATGGGAAGCACAGTCCTTGCGATGAGCATCGGGGAAGTTCCTGAAGGGCGTCAGCGGACGTCATATCTTGTAAGTCGCTTGTCCAGACCGAGATATGAGCTGACGTTCCTTTGCATAGGCCGTCGGTTGTGAGGATCAGACGGTTCGCATCATCTCGTTAGACCCAGACACCACACTGGAGACGATCAGTCTGCAAGCGCTGACGTCGCCTCCTTCCTCCATCTGCATCGTGGACATGCTGGACGCAGGAATTAACCGGAATCAGCCGACCATGTTCGTCAACATTGGCTTGCAGACTGGCGTTCTTCTCAGAACCGTTTTGGATCTGAACGGGCAACTCACGGACACACGGACGAGGTGACTATCTCAGCACAGACATATTGTTGTATTGACCGTATCATGGCCCCTAGATTCCTGGGCACACGACCCGTCCGCCTCATTCGCGTGCAGATTAAATCACAACCTGCGCTCCTTGCTCTCTCATCTAGAACATGGCTCAATTACACACACCAAAATCTTATGCATTTCACTCCGCTCATTTTTGACACTTTCGATTATGCGTGGGGCTTTTCTGCAGAACTATGTCCGGAAGGCCTGATCGGGATTACAAGCAATGTGCTACGGTGAGTTTCATGGCTGCCTGTATAAATTGCTACGACCGCAAGATGACATTACGGCTAACGGATGACCCAATGAGTCCATGTCGAAATTACTTTCTATTTCCAATTGTTCCTACTGAATTTCTGCTTCGCCTCTGATTTTGCATGTCTTTCTGACTCCATCCCGATGTAGCATCTTCCAGATCGCGAAGCTTGGGGCGAAGCTGAAGCAGGACGCACTTCAACTTTCATACACGCCCCGCAGATTTACCACACATCCTGGCAACAGCTACTTCTACATAATCGAGTCTGATCACAGGGTGCTGGGGGACGACGCCGCTGCCAAGAAGCTGCAAGAGCTGGTAAACCACTCTCCCATTAAGAGGTCGCTTATATGATATTGACTTGTGTGGATCCCAGCGATCGCAAAATAAGACGGTGGATGAGGCGGTCCTCGACCTTCCGTTAGAACAATTCGGTCGACCAAAGGCACCAGCTGGTACATGGGGCTCATGTATTCGCATTGTTGATCCCGTCGAGGTGAGCTACTTGAGTTATTGTTGTCACAAACAATGTTGTCATACTTCCGGGTGTACTAGAACAAGACAGTTCGAGTGTTTCACCTGGACAACAACGAAGCAGCATTCTCCCTCGCTGTTGTGCCCTTCGAGGCACGAGGCAATGAACTACATCTCGTTGTGGGGACTGCACAGGACACATTAGTATCACCGCGATCTTGCACAAGTGGTTTCCTGCGCGTTTACAAGTTCACGGAGGATGGAACAGATTTGGAATTAATTCATAAGGTAGGTGTCTTTTCCAAGCTGGATCACACTCGAGTAGCCAGCTGACATCGTGCAGACAGAGTTAGATGATGTTCCCCTTACGCTTCTTGCTTTCCAAGGTCGATTGGTTGCGGGTGTGGGGAAGGCCTTGAGGATCTACGATGTTGGGAAGAAAAAAATGCTGCGAAAAGCCGAGAACAAAGTATGTCGTGACAACGCTGTCCCATCCGAATCCTTTGCTCATGGTCATTAGGCGTTCAGCTCACCCATTGTTACGCTGAACACCCAAGGTTCCCGCATTCTCGTCGGCGACATGCAGGAATCAGTTTATTACGCAGTTTACAAGGCCCCGGAAAATCGTCTGCTCGTTTTCGCGGATGACGGTCAGCCGCGCTGGATCACGTGCTCGACGATGGTCGATTACACGACCGTCGCTGCAAGCGATCGCTTCGGTAACGTCTTTGTGAACAGACTAGACTCCAAGGTGTCCGACCAGGTCGACGACGACCCGACGGGCGCGGGCATCCTGCACGAAAAGGGTCTGTTCATGGGCGCACCGCACAAGACGCAGCTCTTGGCCCACTTCCACGTCGGCGACCTCATCACAAGCATCCACAAGGTCGCCATGGTCGCCGGCGGGCGGGAGGTGTTGCTGTACACGGGCCTGCATGGCACGATCGGGGCTCTAGTCCCGCTGGCGTCCAAAGAGGACGTCGACTTTATCTCGACGCTCGAGCAGCATATTCGCACGGAGCAGACAAGCCTCATCGGGAGGGACCACCTCGCTTGGCGCGGCTATTACGTTCCCGTCAAGGCGGTCGTGGACGGAGACCTGTGCGAGACATTCGCGAGGCTCCCGCCGGCCAAGCAGAGCGCCATTGCGACGGAACTGGACCGGACGGTCAGCGAAGTCCAGAAAAAGCTGGAGCAGTTACGTGTGACGGCCAGCGGGTTCTGAGATGAGACAGAAACGAGAATTTGCCGTTCGTCTTTTGTGTGTTTTGTGCAGAATTGCATCCGTATCCATATATCATATACAAAATCGTCGCGCTATCGCTTTCTAGAAATGCGTTGCTATTATGACCTGGGCTGAGGTGGGAGCGCACCGCTCGCCAGGTGTAAGTGTTGGGATTGCACAGGCCACGCGGCTCGACTGGATGACATCGTTGTCTTCTTCGTTTGTAGGAATCCTTTCCTCTTTTATGTCGATCATATGCCAGTGATCCTACCTTGGTATTCGAACCGTACGGACCGTACAGTACACTTGCTCATAATGCATACGATCGGGGCCGCCAAAAGTCAATGCATTATGCATGACGACCACTGTCACGCTTTGTCACATGGTGTGACTTCTTTACCGTGACCCTGCGTGATAAGCAAAGACAGCAACCGCGAGTGCAAAGACCCGCGAGCGCATAACCCAGTCCACCAGCAGCATCGCGCACGCCCGTCGCCCTCGCACACACATGTCACCGTCACCTTGAGTTGGAGAAGGCCCTGCCACCGCCACCGCTGCAGCGACTCGTATCACACCACAAAAGCACGCTTGACTGGGGACGGTCAATTTTGGCCCCCCAGCAAGTGTAAGGGTCCTAAGGGGAGGCCCGCCGCTGGGCTCGGAAAGGCCATTCGGAGCACCTGCTACGCTTTTAGACTGTCCCATTCATGTCTAGGGTTTATGTTACTCTTTTTGTATGATCACTTTTCTCCTTTCTTCCTAGCCTCATTTACTCTACTACAATGCTATCAATGTTCCCAGCAACCAAACGGTGACCTTGTGCACGCCTGTGTCAGCCAACATTTCATACCCAGTGCCAATGACTATTCCATAGAAGTGGTCATAGACCCTCTTCATATTGCATAACCTGCCCTCTGACCCTATGCATTATGCATTATGCATTTTGGTTGCATTTATAGTGGGAATGACAATGGGAGACACCAAATGTCACCAATAGCTATGCATTATCAAATTTATGCAGTATTACATCATGCATTATGAGCAAGTGTACTGTATATAAAGTATAGCATCTACCTTATGACAACCTCAGTCCTCAATTTCTCAGACCCCAACAGTAAGTACTATTGATTTCATCAGAACTTTTGCATTCGACTGAAATGCACAGAAATCTGGCATTTCTGGTGATTTCTGGTGATTTCTGGTGGTTTCAGACACCCTCAGTGAGGCAGTCTTCGGATTGTGCATTTCAGTACTTTCGGACTGTATCTCGTGAGTCTTGCCTAGATATTTCCAGGCACTTCAGGCGCTCCAGTCACTTCTGACCTCAGTATGAATTAATGCCATTGGGTCAAAGCTGACGCATCAGGCGTGATTCAAACCCATGACCTCCTCAGGTATGGGTTACATAAACTCATGCAACCTAACCACTAAACCACCCTGGCATTTCCTTTGATACACCCTTTGCTATAGATAAAGACATCCTGTACTAACGGGGCTTAGTCAGAATACGAACCAAAAAAAAATCATAAGTCGTGCCTTCACTTCCTTCCCCTTTCCTTCCTCTCACGGTCTCAGCACCAGGACTGACACCAATGGGAGTGAAACGGGCACTCACGGCCAGTGAGATGACTCTCTGTCAGCATGCATGCCCACCCTATCCCACCATTACCAATGCACACATACTCGGTGTCCATCCAACAGGTGTGGAGTTGAGACATAACTTAATGGTATGTAGTCTTTATGTGCTTCGGGCTTCACTCGCTGGATCACTCAGCCCATCGCTCACCTCGCTCATCTTCACTTTCATTCAGCTAACTTTACTCTTTGTGCAACTAGGCCCTTTGCTTTTCGCTTTTCACTTTTCTGCCTCCATATATCTTTTTTCATCACTCTCTGCTTCAAAATTTCATCCGGGACTGAATCCTCAAAAGAAAATGCTCAACTGATACTTTTTCTAATTCGACATCGCCACTAGCCTTCAACCATCTACTTCCCCTACTGATACACGCCCCACCTCTGATGAGCTCAAGCAAAGTCCACCTGCATTTTTGGACTTGGCTGATTCTGCCGGAGCTTTTGGCTGTGAGCACTATTCTCTCCTCTGCTTTTTACAAGGGCTTTAAATTATCGTCTACAGCACGTTGAACTCAAACATCTCAAGCATGAAAGGCAATGCGCCTTGCATCGCATCACAAGATGTTTGAAGAGCAAATGTGCGCACTGGAGCAGCAGCAAGCTCAGGAGTTGCTGGATCTTCCTGTTGACAACAACGGAAATGATCTCCAGCATATGGCTGCCTCTGCGCCTACCACCCCTCGTGTTAATGCTCTCCTTCTTGGTGGCACTGAGATATCTCCCACGCTCCACACTGGATTTTCTCAAATGCGGTTGGATACCGACTTCCTGATGAGAACCATTGGCTCCATTGCAGATAAATGCAAATTCATGACTTACGCTCCAGCAGCACGTTCTCCCTCCCTCCACGCTCAGCTGGGCATCACACAACGAGTGGGGCGCTTGCCGCTGCAGCCCGAGCACACTCAGACACCACACCAGTGGCTATGGCGATGCGATGGTGATGTCAGCATGGTGACCACGTCGCAATGCCATGGCAGTGGTGGTGACTGCGACGCAATGCACTGTAGCAGCCCACATGACCATCTGCTGGTCTGTCCACATCACCACTCACGAGTGTGATACACTGACCTGCCTGCCCACATGCACCTACTTTCCGCCTGCGCACCTTACATGTACACCTGCCCCCCACAAAATTTAGGGAGTCCCTAGAGATAGAGAATTATCATGTACAGTGATACTATGCAACCACCTCAATGGAGGTGACTGAGACCCTGAAACGCCTGAAGGTAATTTGCTCACTCATGTGGGATTTGACCTGAAGCCTGGAGCAACTGAAATGACTGAAATCGACTGAACGAGTTATTCGGGGTTTCGGATTGTGCAAAAGTACTGATGTTAACTCCAAGACAACATGAGACTACTTTTTTTGTTTTTCTTGTCAACAGTGCCATCTTCTAAGTTCATCACTACCACCACTTGCTTGGTCATCAAGCAGCAGGGACCAGTCTCCTATCTTCCAGGCCCTCTCCCCTATTGACAGTTGGCTGTTTTTAGCAAAGGATTACATACATGTCATGCACTGAAAATGGCAGGTGCCCTACAGCCTGGCCCCTTGATGACAGCTGTCATTTTTTGACACTCAGTCTTTCACACTCAGCATAATAAGATAAAATTGTTTTATTTTTATTACTATACTACCACAAAACATGTACCTAGATGAGGTAATTGAGCAAAGAAAATACTAAGTCCACCCACCTGCACGAATGGGGCGGTGCTACAGGTGAGTGCATGGACACAGGGGAAATGAGGGGGTGTAGTGTGGTGGGGAAAGATGGGGGGCATGGCATGGTGGGGCAAGATGGGGGGCATGGCATGGTGGAGTGAGATGGGGGGCACAGCATGGCAGGGCAGGATGGAGGGCATGGTGTGGCATGGCAAGATGGGGGGCCCTGTGGCGAACTTACTGCTGGGTCGACAGTAATTCGCTAGGAGGGTTCTGGATGGACAGGGGACGTGGGTTAACAATACGGGTCAAGTGTCGGGACACAGGGGATTTCAGAGGGTACAGGAGAGGGCTTGGGCACTGAGCCGCTTAGTGCAAGGCAGCAAGGGGAGGAGACGATGGGAGTGTCACAAATGGACAGTCTGAGGACTGTCTGCTCATATTGGGAGTCCTTATATACACAGAGATGGTACTCTAGTAAGCGTTATTACCCTAGGGGCTAATCTTGGTCTGTCTTGTTGTTCCAATGGCATAATGCCATCTGTTCTTGGTCTGGATCATCCAACAGGTTGGGGAGGAGTTATTCTGGGTGCTTGGGGTTGTGGCGCGCTTCCTTGGGGGTTGTGGCCACTTCACTTCTCAAGGTATTTTAGGATTGATGCAGATCTGTGGCCAGATCTGTACCTCTGGCGATCCCCTGTTCCAATCTTAGAGATATCTAGATCGTCTAGGGTCCTAGATGTGATCTGGGGATTCCCTTGGGGATTTCCCAAGGGGTTCTCTTTGGATCTATTTGTGTATGGCCTTGCTGGCACTTTGGGGGTCTGGGGGGCGTTGTGGGAGCATTGGGGTTGCCCCCCTTTGCTGGGTCATCCCATTTCATTGCAGGGAGGTCTCTGGACATTGTCCTGTCCGTTCTCCTTGATTCCTGTGGTTCCGGAGGTCACTGTTCGTGACAGGATCCCCTCTTTAAGACTTGTCTGTGCCTGCAGACTCAAGATTTTAATTCCTGGTTTTGGCATCTTTGGATAGTGGGTGTGGAAAGTGGAAGTGAGTTCTGGGGCATTCTTCATGTCTCCTGCGGTGACCCATGAGTTCTCTGAAGAGGGGTAGCCTTTCCATTTGACTAGGTATTGTATCCCTTTGTGGTTAAGGGTAACACGTGACTTCAGGATCCCTTCAACCTTGTAGTGTCCTTCTTCATCGTCGATGATTTCTGGGGGAGGTCGGGTGAAGTTGGGGCCATGGGCAGTGGTTTCTTGGTAGGGTTTCAGAAGGGCGTTGTGGAAGACTGGGTGAATTTTCCAGGATTTGGGGAGTGCCAGTTTACTGTTGACAGGGTATGCGGTGATGACTTTGAATGGGCCGTATCTCTTGGGTGCTAGTTTGGCTTTGGGATGGGTTATCTTTAGATTAGTGGCTTCTAGCCACACTGAGTCGCCTTCTTTGAAGTGATATGTGGGGCCGTCCAGTCGGGAAGATTTCATGACTTCTGCTGCATTATTTAGGGCGGTGGTGACTTTACTTCGCATCTGTTCCATGTGTTTAAGACGTTCCTCTACTGCTGGGAATTTGGTTGCAAGTAGTAGGGGGGGGATGAATGTAGGGGTGAATCCATACCACACCTCAAAAGGGGGTCTTTTGGTAGCATGGTGTGGTTGTGCATTGTGGGCAAATTCCATGAATGGGATGAGCTGGGACCAGTTGTCTTGTTGGAAATTGCAGAAGATGCGTAGGTATTGTTCAAGTTCTTGGTTGACTCTTTCTGTTTCTCCATCTGTCTGGGGGTGATAGGCAGTGCTGAGGGAGGATTTTACTCCTAGGTGTTTCCAGAGTTCTTGGATTACTTTGGCCACAAATTGAGGTCCTCTGTCTGAGATAATTTTCTTGGGTAGTCCAGTTCTTTTCCAGACATGTTCCAGGTAGAGGTGGCAGTTTGTTCTGTGGTGATAGTTTTGTGGCATGGGATGATGATTGTTGCTTTGCTGAAGCGGTCTACTACAACTAGGAGGCTGTCGAAGCCTTGTGACAGTGGTAGGTCGACAATAAAGTCCATGGTGGTAGTCTGCCATACATTGGTGGGGATTTCATTGGGTTGTAGGGGTACGATGGTTTTGGGGAGCTTCTTGGTTTCTTGGCATGTCACGCATCCCTCTACATAGTTTTTAACAAATGTAGACATTCCTGGCTACCAGTAGTTTTGGTTGACTAGTTCGTAGGTTTTCCATTGTCCAGGGTGTCCTGTAGCACGAGCGTCGTGGTGTAGTTTGAGTATGTCATGCCGGAGTTCTGTTACTTTGGGTACGTAGATCTTTCCTTTGTGTAGGACGAGGCCCTCTTCTAGGTTCCAATCTTCTAATCCCTTTGCAATTGTGCGGGGTCCATTTCATAGGATTGAGGAGAGTGCTTGGGTGACCTCTTGGTCGTGGTGTTGGGTGTCCTTCAGGCGTTGGCATAGGTCTCTGTCTCCTGCTGAGACTACTGCTCCTGGGTGAGCTGCTCGGATGGCAAAAAACTTTTGGTCGAGCAGGACACGGTCTTCATTGTTGTGCTCCATCCCCTCTTTATGATCTGGACACCGGGACAGTGCATCTGATTTGTTATGTGTTCCTGGGTGGTGTGTAATGGTGAAGTCAAATCGGCTGAGTAGGAGGGCCCATCGGGCTTGTCGACGGGATAGTTTTTGTTTGGTCATGAAGTAGCGAAGATTGTGGTGGTCCGTCCAGATGTCTATAGTGCTTGGTATACCTTCCAGGTAGTGTTGGAAGTGCATAAGTGCTGTCACAATGGCTAAGAGTTCTTTGTTGTGGATAATATAGTTGCATTCAGCCAGGTTGAGGGACTTTGAGTAGTAGGCAATGGGGTGGAAGCGGTTGAGTTCGTCCGCTTGTTCTAGGATGGCGCCAAGTGCATATTCACTTGCATCTGTGATTAATCGGAAGGGTTTCGAGTGGTCCGGTAATAGGAGTACTGGGGCTGTCGTGAATGCAGTGATGAGGGCGCGGAAGGCCATTTCTTGTTTGTTCATCCAGAGGAATGGGGTGTCTTTCTTGGTGAGGTTAAATAGGGGGCGAGCGATGGCTGAGTAATCTCTAATGAATCGTCGATAGAAATTACAGAATCCTAGGAAGGCTTGTACATCATGTACGCATGTGGGAGTTGGCCATTGTATAATGCCACTGATTTTCAGGGGGTCCATGGAAATTCGTCCCTCTTCTATCCGTAGGCCTAGGTAGTCAATAGATCGGGCTTGGAAAGTGCATTTTTCCGGCTTTAGGAAGAGGTCAAAGGCGAGGAGTTGTTTAAGGACATGGTGAGTGAGGGCGTCCAGCTGTGCTAGGGTTTTTGCAAAGATGAGGATGTCGTCCATGTAGACTACAACTTGTCCTTCTTCAATAAGGTCTTGTAGGACCATATTCATGAAGCGTTGGAAGGTTGCGGGGGAGTTGCAGAGACCAAAGAACATGACAAGAGGTTCATAGAGTCCCAATGGGGTTTTGAAGGCAGCTTTCCATTCATCGCCTTCCTTGATTCTGATGTTGTTGTATCTCCATCGCACATCAAATTTGGTAAAGTAGCATGCACCTTGGAGTTTGTTGATTAGTTCAGGGATGAGTGGCAGTGGGTAAGCATCTTTGACTGTCACTTCGTTGAGTGCACAGTAATCTTGGACTGGTCGGAGAGATCCACCTTTCTTCTCTACGAAGAAGAAGGGGCTTGCTACTGGGGCATTAGATTTTCGGATGGTTCCGCATCGTAGGTGTTCTGCTAGGAACTCCGTTAGGGCTTTCATTTCGTCTGGGGTTAGTCGGTAAATCCCACAGTCCTTTCTGGTGGCGTTAGGTTTTAATTCAATGCCATGGTCCCATGGACGCCACTGGGGTAGGTGTTGGGTGGCTTGGTCATTGAAGATGCATTTGTACTGGAGGAACTGTGGGGGGATGATTTCTTCTAATGGGCGTGGGGTTTTCATGGTCTGGGCTAGTTGCATGGCTGTGGTAGTTTTTGCTCGTATGTGGATTGCTGCAGTTCGGAAGGCTTGTTCAAGTTCGTTTTCGAGGTTGAGGGGGTCTTTGTGTTCTGTGGCAATAAATGCGATTGCCGCATGCAAGGGAAAGTCTGGTTTGTCGTGTGTGTCTTCGTGGTTGATTTTGATGCTTTGAATGCGAATGGAGTGGCAAAGGGGTGGTTGTTTGGTGACTTTGCATGTCCTGGGGCAGCGAGATAATTCGAGGGTGTCTTTCTCCCAATCGATGATTGGGTTGTGGTGGCGTAGCCAATCGGTTCCGAGGATGACGTCATAATTTCCGATGTTAGTGACATAGAATTCTGCTTGTTCGTCGTGTTGTGTCGGGGGTTTTCCAATCCTGAGTCATTGGATTGTGGTATGGGATATCAATCCACCTTTGTTTTCCGAACCATCAACATTTTGAGCTGGTAGAGGTTGTCTGAGGGTTCGCAAGGTGAGTTTGTGTCGTTTGGCGAAGTTTTCATGGATTATCATTCCTTCAGCGCCGCTATCCACTAGCGTGCGTGCACTGATTTCTTTCCCACTGATTTTCCCAACAAGGAACACTTGGAGTGCAATGAGAACATATATTTCTAATCACTTCCAGAGATACAGGGTCCGAGTCAGGAGTATCTAGAATCGCATAGCAATTCAGGGTAGCGTGGGTGGGAAAGCAAACCATTCCTACAGACAGTGCGGCTGTGGAACGTCTTAAAAATCTGAAGGGGCTGAGCGTGGTCGCTCAATTACGTCCATTAAGTCGTTTCTCCAAGTTATCACTTGGGCGACAGAGACAGGGGCTTCGCTTGGCTCTTTAGGGGTTTCTTCTATTGTAGCCGAGCTTCTTACGCGAGTTCCTGGGGTGCCTTGGCGATTAGTCAAGCTTCGATTGTTTTGGTTCTTGCCGATCATGTTCTTCCTAAGATGGCATTCTCAGGCCATGTGATTAGGTTTGCCGCAATACAGGCATAGCTTCTCTTTGAAGCGCCATTCACGTTCTTGCTTCGAAAGTGGGCCCCGCGGGTTTGTCGGGCGTTCATCCCATTCTCCTTGATACAGATTGATCTGCAGGGGTGATTCTTCCCCCGTGGTGGTGCTTCTAGTGCGCGCGGGACATTGTCCCTGGGCGCAGAATGCGGGGGTGTTATAGAGATGATAGACGTGATCGAATTCGCGTGCCTTCTCCACCAATTCTGTTAAGGTGGTGGGCTGGGGCGACAGCCCCAGTAGCTTGGTATGTAGTCCTTGATTGAGATTGATGTGGAAGGCGTACATGTGCGTAGATTTGTCTACTCCGGTGCGGGATGCATGGGTGGACCATTCTTGGTACCATTCATTGAAGGGGCAGTTCCCTTGACGTAAGGAATGCATAATAGTCGAGGCTTCTAGCGCCGACTTGGCTGGAATAAAGTGTGCTGTGAAGGTTTTCTTAAAGGTGGCCCAAGTTCCATAATTGATCAGCGTCTTCTTTAGCGCTTCATTAGCGCATTCCCGAGCCCAGTCGCCGGCCAGGGTTCCAAGTTTAAAGTGTGTCAGGGTGGCAGAGACTTTTCTGCTTTCGTCGGAAAACATTCCATCATTGAGATAGTAGTAGTTGGCTAAGTTGGACCAGAATGTCTCAGCATTGCTGGCTTTGCCATCGAATGGCTCTGGGGAGGTTCCAAGGGGTTTGTTCAACGCCGGAGTTGCCATAGTTGGTGTGCGTGTGACAGGTGGTACTGGGGCTCTTTGTGGCGTGGGCGAGGAGTGTCTAAGGGGTGCTGTTGGTAGTCTGGCACTAGTCTGGGGTGTCGGGAGTGTCATGGTGATGCTAGGTGTTGGTGGGACGTTTCTGCTAGGGGTTACTTGTGAGGTAGATGCTTCTGGTTTGTTGAAGGATCCTGGGATGGGCAATAGGATGGAGGATACTGTTTCCTCATCTGTGGAGTCGAAGTTTACTGGTCAGTTGTTGTTGTAAACCCACTGTTGTGCGGAGTTACTCCAGTGGACTGGTTTTCCATTGTAGTCACCTTTTCTGGTGCTGGAGTTGAACTTTTTGATGTGTTCAGCTCCAGGGTGTCTGGCGTGATAGACTTCTGCTGTGATTTCTTGGTTTCCTTCTAAGAAAAACCACTTTCCGTCGAGATTAGAGGTGTAGACTGCCTTGTCTTGCCACTTGGCTATGAAGAAGGGGTCCTCGTCGTCTTGGCTTGTATGGGCAGTTGGTTTGAGGAAGTCAAAAGGGATGAGTGCTTGTTCTTCTGGGGTCGGTTTTCTTTTTGTGGTCATCCACTAGATTCTGGAGTTTATCGTCCAGGAGGTGTTGTTCCAGGGGTAGAAGATGTTGAAGGCGGGTTCTAGGATGGGGTGATCGGCCGAGTTGTGCCTGATTTGTCTCCGAATATAACAATATTCTTTGTTTACACCGTGTTGGGACAAGGTGGTGCATACTTTCCAAAGTAGATTTTGGAAGTTTAGTGCTCCTGTCGAGAATTCGCTTGTTTCAGCGAGTGTGTGCACGTACACCACATAGGGGTGTTCTCTGTTATTCCACGCCTCTTTACAATGCTCTTTAAATTCAAGTTGTTCCCTTCTATTTCTCGTGGGGAGTACGTCAGACAAGTAGATTTGTTTGGGATAAAAACAGTGCAATTCAATGGGTACAGGGGGCACTGTTTCCGAACCACTACTATGTCACGAACAGTGACCTCCGGAACTACAGGAATCAAAAGGGACGGACAGGACAATGTCCAGAGACCTCCCTGCAATGAAAGGGGACGACCCAGCAAAGGGGGACAACCCCAATGCTCCCACAATGCCCCCCAGACCCCCAAAGTGCCAGCAAGGCCACACACAAATAGATCCAAAGAGAACCCCTTGGGAAATCCCCAAGGGAATCCCCAGATCACATCTAGGACCCTAGACGATCTAGATATCTCTAAGATCGGAACAGGGGATCGCCAGAGGTACAGATCTGGCCACAGATCTGCATCAATCCTAAAATACCTTGAGAAGCGAAGTGGCCACAACCCCCAAGGAAGCGCGCCACAACCCCAAGTGCCCAGAATAACTTCTCCCCAACCTGTTGGATGATCCAGACCAAGGACAGATGGCATTATGCCATTGGAACAACAAGACAGACCAAGATTAGCCCCTAGAGTAATAACGCTTACTAGAGTACCATCTCTGTGTATATAAGGACTCCCAATATGAGCAGACAGTCCTCAGACTGTCCATTTGTGACACTCCCATCGTCTCCTCCCCTTGCTGCCTTGCACCAAGCAGCTCAGTGCCTCTGCCCTCCCCTGTACTCTCTGAAACCCCCTGTGTCCCAACACTCGACCTGTATCGTCAACCCACGCCCCCTGTCCATCCAGAACCCTCCTAGCGAATTACTGTCAACCCAGCAGTAAGTTCGCCACATACTATGCTCTGCTCTAGGGAACGGTCCTATCTGTCTCTGTAATAAAGGGACAGCGGGGTTTGCTGGGGGGCATTGCACTGGGTGAGACTGGGGGCATAGACTGGGATTGGAGCTGGGGGTTCTGAGTTCGGAGAGTGTTCGTTTGTTGGAGCAAGGAATGTTCCGGGGCATCTGGGGTGTGGTGTTCCAGGTGTGGCTGGTAGGTTTGGCTGGGTTGATTGTGACCTTGCAAAGTGGGGTCTTCTTGGCGCCAGGATTTTTACTTTAATGGAAAGGGAGAACTTGAGCTCCAGGGGTCCACAGGACTATGTTCTCTGGAGTGGGTGGAGTGTCTGGGCGGTAGTTGCAATCGCAGACTTCTTTCTTGCACAGGCAATTGGTAGGACAGTATGTGTTCCACTCAGGGGTTCCCCAACCGTCATTAACTGAAGGGGTGTATTCTGAAGTAGGCAGTGATTCTACTGCTGTAGTGGACACAGGTGGTGCTGGTACTGATGTGGGAGTGGGGTCTAGGTTTCTCTCTCAGTTTGGGGGACTTCTGGGTCGGTTTAGTGCTGGGGTGGTGCCGATCAGAGGTGATGGGATGTAGATGTTGGTTGGGTCTATGGTTCTGGGGTCTGAGTTGTCAAGGGTGATGTCCCAAATGAGGTCGTTCCACTTGTAGGTGTATTCTCTGCTGTCTGCTTGTACAAAGTGGTAGATGGTGCCTTGGCGGGTGGACTGGGAGACTAGCTTAACTTCTGCGAAGGTTAAGCAGACTTCTTCGTGGGTAAGTTGGTAGGTTGTAAGGAAGCGCAGGTGTCTTCCTTTGAGAAGGTCTCATTGATAGCTGAGGGTGCGGGGTAAGATGTGGGTTCTCCACAGATAGTCTTCTTCTTCTGTGAGGGTGAGGTTGTTAATGGGTTCTCTGCCAATTAGGCATTGCTTGAGATGCCAATATAATAATTGTTGGCGTGACTGGAAAAGGATGTCGTTGAGGGTTTCGTCCACGAGTGCGTCGTACTCGTGCTGGGGGAGAAGGGTGCCGAAGGGGAGTAGATCGAAAAGGAAAGCCCAGACGTGGGTTTCAGAGGACCAGCAGTCGACTTTGCTGTGACCATGTGCGTCGATGACATGTCTTTCAGGGAAAAGTTGTTCTAATAGGGTATCGTAGTGCAGTGCAAGGAGTCGATGACGGTGGTAGGCAATTTGCCTTTCTTCATCCTCACGCAGTGTTTGGAGGGACACTAAAACACTTGATTTATATCTCTATGCAACTATACACTTCTAAACTACGCACTGGTAGCTCAGGAGCGGGGTTCGATATAAACGTGTTCTCCGTCAGGGTACACGTGATTGAGGAGAGCTGGGGGATCTACTGGGAGTCTTGGGGAAAAGGTGAAGTGGGTTAGTGTAGGGAAGAGGCGGAAGAGATCAATGATGTGGTTGGTGATCCACTCGATCTCGATGTTCCTGTCCTCATCGAAGTGGATGCGCCCGTAAGTATAGCGCAGGCGACCGTCTAGAAAGTCTTGGATGGTGATGAGGGCAAGGGTGTTGTGGTACACAGCTAGGAACGGAGGTGGAAGATCCTTGAATTTCTTGGCAAGGGATTTGGCGAAGGAGTAGACAAGGCGACTGAAGGGGAAGACGTGGTCCAGGGGGTAGACACCAAGGTTGGAGCAGATAATCAGGGGTTTGAGGGACCACTGTCTGGTGAGATCGTGGTCAGTGACTCCTACTTTGGAGATGTGGTGGACGTGGGACCGGAAGGGGGTGACAAAGGCAGCAGGTGGGTGTAGGCGGAGGTAGTCAGCGGACGGGATGTGTTCGAGGAGGTCGATGCTGGCAGTTAGCTCAGTCGCGCGCCAGGTGTGGTGTCCATCGGGGCTAGTGATCACCGAGAACTGGTGAGGGTGTTTATGGGCTCTGATGCCGTTGCAGATGCAGGGAGGGGGTTGGAAGAAGCATTGGTCGTCGTAGTTTGGGGGTTCTTCTGATTCTCAGTTCGGGTCAAGGTTCTCAGGGTCAGGGCGAGGAAGAGGAGGGAGAGGAAGGTCCTGAAGTGCAGGATGAGTCGGAGAGAAAGGAGGAAGAGCAGCAGTGCTGCCATCTAGGTACTGGAGTTCTGGGGAAGGGGTGTGGACAGGTTCAGCTCCAGCTCTTGGGACGAGCTGGGCAAGTTCTGCGAGGTCAGCTGGGTCGGTGGCAATTGGGAGCGGAATGTGGGGGAAGGTGAAGTTGTAAGACACTTAACATGACTGGTATGGTCAGGAAGGGTGTTAGAGACTGTCCAGGTGTGGCAAACTTACTGCTGGGTCGACAGTAATTCACTAGGAGGGTTCTGGATGGACAGGGGGACGTGGGTTGATGATACAGGTCGAGTGTCGGGACACAGGGGATTTCAGAGGATACAGGGGAGGGCTTGGGCACTGAGCTGCTTAGTGCAAGGCAGTAAGGGGAGGAGACGATGGGAGTGTCACAAATGGACAGTCTGAGGACTGTCTGCTCATATTGGGAGTCCTTATATACACAGAGATGGTACTCTAGTAAGCGTTATTACTCTAGGGGCTATTCTTGGTCTGTCTTGTTGTTCCAATGGCATAATGCCATCTGTCCTTGGTCTGGATCATCCAACAGGTTGGGGAGGAGTTATTCTGGGCACTTGGGGTTGTGGCATGCTTCCTTGGGGGTTGTGGCCACTTCGCTTCTCAAGGTATTTTAGGATTGATGCAGATCTGTGGCCAGATCTGTACCTCTGGCGATCCCCTGTTCCGATCTTAGAGATATCTAGATCGTCTAGGGTCCTAGATGTGATCTGGGGATTCCCTTGGGGATTTCCCAAGGGGTTCTCTTTGGATCTATTTGTGTATGGCCTTGCTGGCACTTTGGGGGTCTGGGGGGCATTGTGGGAGCATTGGGGTTGTCCCCCTTTGCTGGGTCGTCCCCTTTCATTGCAGGGAGGTCTCTGGACATTGTTCTGTCCATTCCCTTTGATTCCTGTGGTTCCAGAGGTCACTGTTCGTGACAGGTAACGTACTACAACCTCTAATAATAGTTCTTCACTGACAAGTCTCAGTGTGTGCTTTCAACCCAGCTGCTATTTCAACAGGAGAGAATGGCAAGATCACTGAGAGGTGCCAGGAGCACGGAGAGTTGGTAGCGAAGGTGATGCAGAAGATCAAGAAGGTGAACACACTTCACAACAAGGTCACTAGGCACTATACCACCCCTGACCAGTGCATCACTGGCTTTGTGCTTCACTCTGAGAAGATTCAGGTCTCAGTCAAACCCCACCATTTCACCAAAGACTGGGCCCTACTATCAATCTTGTTGTCATACAGCTCAATTAGGCTGTACAATGACAAGATTGATTGGCCTATGTTCAAGGGAAACAAAATTTACATTGGTACATCTTTTTATATATCTTTGTCTCCACCTTGTCTCCATCTCTCATTGTGTTTTCCATCTCCTATCTTCTTGTCTTCAGTTTTAGCTAACTATTACTTACTTTCCTCTGCAGGCAGTAACCTCTCAATTGCTGACTTTATGAACACTATGTTCCCTCATCCTGCTGATCAAGCAAACTACCAGTACCCCCAGGACGGTCTCCTCTAGGCCCATGGCATTGTCCCAGATGATGAGATTCACAACCCCCAGCACCTTGACATCCATGGTGAGAAGTGGCTCCTTGTTGTGAAAAATGGTATGACAACAGGGACCACTGTTGGTTACACCAATGGTCTTGAGTCCTTTGTCTGCATCTACAATAAGTATGGTATCAAGAAAACCTCCATTGAGATTGCTGTCTTGCCCTACAACAAGACACATGGCAAGTTTTCTGGTGCTGGTGACTCTGGGTCCATTGCCCTCACTGGGTGGGAAACTACCTTTTGGTGTTATCAAGTTGAGATGAAGGGCTGATATCATTCAGTAGGCATGCACGTTTCTTGGCAGCCCATCTGCCATGCCAAGGTTAGCTAGACAAATCAAGGCTAGCCAGACAAAGCTGATGTCACTGGCTCGTGGGGACAGCTTGTTGGATGGCTGTCAGACCGCAGTAAGTTCTAGAACCAGCTATGTATTCCCCCCCATCGTTACCATGCCATGACCTGTGCCTTATGTATTTGTGGCTTGATGCCCATCGCGAAGCTGTTATGATTGCTGCCAACACTTTGATGCTACCTACATTCTGATATCTCCGGCCTTATGGGCATAGCCACCCCGCCTTAGTATTTATAGCATTGTACCTAGTTACTAGGACTCTAACTTGAGTCTTCTGTCAATACCAGGTCATTCTTGCTCTAAGTCAAAGTCAGTGTACTTCGTCGCCTTGGTTCGACTTATCTCTCCACTCCCAGAAGACATACAGGTGTATGCTATTCTTTATCATATCTTCATTGTGATTCCCCTCTTCATCGTCATCCTCTCTCTCCCATGTCGCTAGAGGAGTCTGACACACTGTAGCAGTGATAGCTGAGGCCAAGCTAAGACTAGCTAGACAAAGCCAAGGCTAGCTAAAGCTGAGGCCAAGCCAAGACTAGCTAGACAAAGCCAAGGCTAGCTGGACAAAGCCAAGACTAAGCCAAGGCTAGCTAGACAAAGCCTAAGCCAAGCTGAAGTTAGCTGGACAAATCTAAGGCCAAGCCAAAGCTAGCTGGACAAAGCCAAGACTAAGCCAAGGCTAGCTAGACAGAACCTAAGCTATGTCAAGGTTGGCTAGACAAATCTAAGGCCAGGCCAAGGCTAGCTAGACAAAGCTAAGGCCAAGCTAAGGCTAGCTAGACAAAGCCAAGACTAAGCCAAGGCTAGCTAGACAAAGCCTAAGCCAAGCCAAGGTTAGCTGGACAAATCTAGAGGCCAGGCCAAGGCTAGCTGGAGAAAGCCAAGACTAAGCCAAGGCTAGCTAGACAAACCCTACTCAAAATATGATATTTTGCTCTACACAAAAATTATTAACAAATCTTGGAAAATATATACAATTCTATAACCTCTTTTATTATGATTTTTTTCCAAGTAGAAACCAATATCTATTTAATATTTTGAGATCTAAATCTTCTTTATATTTTGCTGTTAGTTTGTTAAGATTTTGCTACATCCAATCTTTATAACGATATTTTACTCACCTTTTACTATTTTTCCATATATAAAAGTCATCCAAATAATAGATATATTATATTATTCCTGTCATCTTTTTTCCATTTACAAAACCAGCTCATTTTGTATTTTTCCTTTTTGTTTTCATATAAAACATCTTATCATAAGGTTTACTTTTTCTATCAAATTGTATCCCACATAATTGCATTAAACAAATATCATTACAACACCATTTTCTGAGAGGAATTTATTATACCAAGTTTTATTATATTGTTTTATTTTTTCTTAATGGCCATTTGTAGCATATTTTTGCCTTTTGTTATTCAACATGTTATAGTTTTGTTGGCACCAAAAGGTAGTTTCCCACCCAGTGCCTCACCAGGGATGGTCACATCGTCGGAATTCTCACTGGTGGTGCAGGCCCTAGTACCAGTGAGACCAACATCACATACCTCACCCCCTACTGGTGGGTTGAGCAGCAGATCAAAGCCAAGTACCCTGGCTGCTTCCTCTACGAGGTTGTCCAGTAGCTATGCCACAGAATTGTGTCTGTATCCATACATCATATACAAAATCGTCGTTCTCGTTTTCTAGAAATGCGTTGCTATTATGACCTGGGCTGAGTACTATACAAAATCTTGAGACAACACGAAACTCTACAGGTACAAAGGTATAAATATGGGCTCCTTGATAATTAATCGCATGGACAGCCAAATACTTTCTCGCTGCCCGTGTAATCTTCGGGCAGGAGGTCGGGTGCACGACGCACTCCACGCTCACTGTAAGACGAAGACGCGCATTGTCAAAACACAAGATCGAGTCATGAGAAGAGAGGAATACAGGACGGGACTCACATTTCATCTACGGCCACGACAAGGTCATAGTTGATCTCCTTGCTCACGGCCGAGTCAAATTTGTACGAAGGGTGGGACCGAACAAAGTCTCGGATCCAGGTCGCGGGCGTCTTCAAGGAGCCGTTCGCGCGACGCCGGACAAGGTCGAGGTAACTCGAGATTTTGCGCTCCTCCATTTTGCTCAGGTCGAGCGTGTCGATGTAAGACTCGACGAGGCCTATGAGTCCTGGGAACGCCTCACCCTGCCCGAAGCGACGCAGGAAAAAAAAAAAGCAAAAAGCAAAAATCAGCTACGATCGGTTAGAAGCTGGGAGGAATGTTCTTCTCCTTGCCTTGCCATTGATGATCTCGCCCAACGTGTACTCCGCATACTCATCCTTCACGTTCCCGCCTACGAGTCCTTCGTCCGGCAGCGGCGGGGGCGGGAAGCAGTTCTCCATCACGCGCTGCTTTCGGCGGCCGTTATGGTGGCCGTTGCCGAATCCGTTCGTTAGCTGTTGTTGCAGTGACGATACGACATCGCAAGGGTCGGAAAGGGGAGTGGCATAAGGGGTCGCGGCGCCCGAGGTGGCGCGCGACGAGGTGGGCGTGAAGATCTCACGACGGAAGTAGAATCTCGCATTGTTGACCGCGTCGCGCTGTTGCGCGCGGCGCATGTTCTCGTCAACCTATTTGCGGCGAAACCAAGTCAGCTTCGTTGCGCGTGCTCGGGATGACTGGGGAGGGATGGGCGGGACGTACCTTGGAGATGGGGATGTAGAAGTTTATGTTCCTGCTCATGATCGCCCGTGAGAGGAGCACGATAAACACCGCAAAAGCGGCATTCTCAAAGTCGGTCATTTGAACCTCCATACTGCGAAACTCGACGCGCCAGCCGATCGGCGAGTTCGGGGGAGGTGGCTTGAATCTTAATGTTTGCCAATTAGTCGATTGGATGTTCTGTCCATGAGCGCATCAATACGTGGTCGGGGTCGGATGAATGCGAAAATGGCTAAACGAGAACAGACCTCGAAATGGTCGGTACTCTTGCTGTCGTCTTGGTCAAGGAGCTCAGAGAAAACAACAATAGGATCACGAATAAAAAGGTGGGAGACATGCTTGGAAAGTAGGTCGTCAATCCCTACAGCGTCTCTAGTGAGCATTTGCAGAGAAGGGCTAGCCCAGATGGGGAAAAAGTCACCATGCTGGCGCAGACGATCATAAATATCTTGGTCTATCGGGACCATATTATCGTTGTACTCTGGACGGTTCATCCAACTCCCAGATATGTACAGGTCCACGCTGTCATACCGGGATTTAGGAATTCGCATTCGGTTATGTGTGAGGGGCTAATCGTTTAGTTGACACCCTCAGCTCGCTAGCTGACGAACGCAGTAGCAAGTGCCGTACCTTTAGCCCTCGCTCCTCCTCGGTACGGTCGTCCACGCTTCCAGCGATGACGTTCCACCGGCAATCCACATCGGCGATGTAACCTCGCCACAGCGGACTTGCGGCTGTCAATGCCAACTACGGATAACACGTAATCAAAATGGATCTGCACAAAGATCATAGGTTGAGAAACGCGCATACCATTATCGGTCCGATTGGGATAAGAGCGTCATACATACGCCGTGCGTCCTCGATATTGCAACATTGGAAGGTCAATTGAAGACAGCAACAGCCCATGCCGAAGCCCATCGCATCCATGTAAATGTGATCAACGAGGGCAGCACCATGCCTCGCCTCTGCAAGGACATCGAAGTATATGTTAGAGGACACGCGGCGTCATGGGTACAACAAGCGCACCTGAATCTTCGGGAAATATGTTCCTGTGCCATGGGATGGTTGGATCGACGAAGGGGCGCGGCGTGGATTTGTCGATGTATATGGGCAGATTGATGGCCACCTTTGAGCCGCGGCGCTTCCTGATGTTCGCCGTCAGGGTCCTAAAAAATTGCACGGCACAACGATAAGCATCATTACGAAGGAAAGGGAAGAAGGGCAACAGGCGCGGACGCACGGGAAGCGGGCATGTGGATTTGTGATCTGCTCCGGGAGAAACAGGCTGTGGCTGGAGACGGCCCCGGCGGGATCGTAGTACGGCTCTGTAAATCTTCCAGGGACGCCGAGACGGGGGAAGGACGTGAGGGTGAGGGGAATCTGATTAGGTCTCAAATTCGAGCGGGCCAGGTGACGCCTTTGGGACGGCTTCCTGTCAGCCCTTTCTGGCGTAGCTCACGAAGTAGAGCGACTGACCGAAGGCGCATGTTGGCTTCCACCAAGAGGAGATCGTGGATGGAACCCGTGTATGGCGCACCCGGAGTGGACTCGAGCATGTACCGGCCATACTCTGGGTGGAACACGGGGGGAACCACACTATGTTGACATCAATCTTGCGAAGGAGAGAAATTTTTGCGAGGTCCACCCACGAGGCATCCGTCTGACTAGTCAGAGATTGCAACTTTGCGAGAATGTCGGTTTGGCAGAGCGAGAGGACGGCATCTTTGTTGTCCGGGTCGAGTTGTACCACGATATATTCAATCTACAGCTTCATGAGGGAGCGACCAACGGTAAGCGCCCAATGACATACCTCGTCCCCCCACAAAAGTTGGTCACCGTGCCTGTCTTTAACACGATTCCATATGTTCAGAAACTGAGAGATGCCATGGCCGCGTACATGCTCGGCGAAATGCTTTGCTTGGTCCCAGTCGAGAGGAGTTCCAAGAGAGAGGAGGCCCATGATTGGGGGATGAGTTGGTATCGACGGTGTTTTATAGCCTTACATCACATCGCCGTATCACTAAGCAAACTCCCCAAACGTATAGGTACCATCTTTTTCCTCTCCCTTTTTTTGCTAGCCGTTATTACCACTCGTAGTCCACTTGAGTAAGATCTTCAGCGCAAGCAAAACGTGCCTTAAGGCCCGGGTCCACGTTTCCTCTTGGTTGAATTGTAACTTTACCGACGAATCCCCAATCTTGTCCTTGATAATCCTACATCGCATCGATAATATTCCAGCGGGGATATTCGGCATCCAAAAAAAGTCCACTCACTGGTGCGGGAACTCCACGCTTGCGTCCTGCGACTTGACCCAGTCTGTGATTTGTTTCAAACAGTCCAACACGGCCACCATCGCAATGTTGAACCGCCGATTATACAAAAATCGTCCAAGGTAGAGGTCGCCGGATCCATAAAGCTCATACGTGGCCTTATCGCCAGTCGTCCTTTCTATGCGAGAGAAAGATCCCATCGGAACGAGTCGGTAACTATAAGGGACGAACCGTAAGCAACTTGCTAACTAGCGCCCATTTGATGACTGATACAGACTTCTCGAATGTGAAATCCAATTTACGGGCGATGGTGTATAATAAAAGCAGTGTTTGTCCCCACGCAGCGTTGATCTCCGCCCATTCGACCTAATCCAGACTTGTCAGACTTTCAAGCAAGATGACAATGAGAAAATATCACAATATCACACGTACAGGCACACCAGGTACCCGGCCGAGACGAAGGTTATTAATGGTACCAAAGACGCCATCGTGCCCAATGCAAAACGCGTCATTGTACACGTTGGTGCGTTCCAGCCTTTCAAGCGTGGCAGAGTCCGCGGCGTACGTTGCGCGTAGCGAAGCCAGATATGAACTCTGTTCGGCCGACCTCAACATGTGAGCATTGTAAGACCGCCAGAACCTATGGGGAGAGTGAGAACCTGATCCTTTTGGGAAATTTCCGGGGACAAGATCATGGAAACGCACTCTTCCTCCTCCTCCTCAAGGGCCTTCTCTTCGAGCTCTAGCGCGCGTAGCTCCTCAGCGAGCTGATCGCGCTCACGCTCGGCTTCACGCAGCTGCTCGATTGCGGACCGCTCGTCTTCCTTCAGCCGAGCAATCGTCCGCTCCGCTTCCTGCGGAGTCGAGCCCTCTTTCTCCCTCTCCTTCTCCTTCTTGGCCTCCTTCTCAAAGGCAATATATCCGTCGCGTTCTTTCTTGGTCTCGTCTAGCTGTCGTGTAAGCATCGAGAGTAAGATGTGTGTGCATTCTGCACAAAGTGGGTGGTCGACATCTGTTCGGCTGGAGAGTAGGTTCAAAAGGTGTTGCGTAGAACGGAGGTGATGCGACAACGGGGAAGGGTGTATGTGGTCGACATCGTCGGGTGGCAATTCCTTCTTTGGGGTTGCTGCACCTGATTCTGATGAGGATTTGGGCACCTGTGACGGAAAGGACACGTGTGAGGGGATGTTATTGATGACGCTGTCCTGCAGGATTACAAAAGACTCGTTCGGGAGAACGGGAGACCGTTGAGGGAGCTTTCCTTGTGCCCGGGGCGACAATGTGGCGTCTACAGTCTGCCTTGTGGATTTCCAAGCAGCCTTTGCCGATGACGGGGCAGGCAATTGAGCGAGCTTCTCTTCTTCGGAAGCGGGAGGAGGTTGAGTGTTGGGTTGGGGCGGAAGAGAACCGACGATCATGTCATAAGCAGACGGAGTGAGGTCGATGAGTGAGGCGTCCAACTACACTTCCGTGATCAGGGTGAGATACAAAGAAAATAATTACATTACATGCATCAAGCTCACCTGGAGTGGTTGCTTGCATTGCTGGCAGATGAAGGCCATCCTTTGGTGTTGGGTTGGTGCAAGTCGAGTAGAGAAAGCCGGGCCGCCTTGCCGTGTGCCATCTCTCTTGACACTCTACACCGACGATCCACTGGGCCAAGGGCTACGCTTTTCATTCAATATTCCCCCCTCTCCACCGAGAGGGCCCTTGTCGCTGAATCAGGATATCATGTGCATCATCACCGTCAGGTCTCGACCACAGCGCTCGTGCGGCTCCTGTCTCGCAAATGGTAACCTGCATGTCCTTCCATTCCTCTCCACTGCATTCACTTCCGTATGCACGGCCTCGTGTTTTTCGCGCCGCTGCCATACTTGATTGCCCGACGCGCTCAACTTTACCCGGAGGATCGTCTCAACATCATGTTTCCTACTCACACTCACACTTCCACCTTCACGAAAGGTAATTTCCTTATTGTGGAATAGGGTGACGGTAGTGGCTCACCACAGCTCGAGCCCTTGAGTTTACATAGGTCAATACCCGACGAGGCTCGTTGAGAACACGAGATCGGTGACTCTCGCCCTAATGTATGTGGCGCTCTAGTAGCGTGGGGCTTCTAACTGCAGCTTGTCACAAGTAGCCCCTTGAAAAGACAAGGCTAGCTAGTCTGCTTCACCACCCACTACCCCATTCCCACTAGTTTACAGAGTGCGTCGTTCATAATGTCACTCCAAAGTAGCATTCACTGATGACAGCCCTATAGGATGGCTCCCTCTGTTTTCGCCCTCATCATTGGGATCGACCAATACAAGTCCAGCAAGATTTGGAACTTGTCGTCGTGTGTCGATGATGCGTTAAAGATGAGGCGTTGGCTTATGGACGATCTCCATGTCCCCCGCGACCATATCTGCGTGCTCACGGACAGCAAGGCCACAAAACGCGCCATTGAAGACGCATTCATGTCTCACCTCGTCAGCAACCCTGCCATCCTCTCCGGCGATTCCATTATCATTTATTTTGCTGGCCATGGCAGCAGCTGTATCGCGCCAGACGGATGGCAGAACGGCAATCCTTTGCACGTAGAGATGCTATGTCCGTACGATCATGGCGCACGTGTACGAGGGGCACGGGTCCCCGGCCTCACCGATTGGTCCATGTATGCCATGTTAAACGAACTTAGCGAGGCGAAAGGCGACAATATCACTCTCATCCTCGACTGCTCTTTCTCTCCCGCTCGTAATCGCTCTCGTGTCAGTCCACGACCGAATACACGCTGGACACCATCCGGAACGAACCTCACATCGGATGACCTATATGCAGGTCTCTGGCGCGGTGCGCTGGTTCGCAAGGTCCCTTTCGAAGGTCAAGGATTCTACCAAAAGGCTGTGGGTTCACACGTCACGCTCCTAGCTTGTGGCCAAGGAGAGAGGGCCATCGAAGATAAAGAAGGCGGCCGGTTTACCATGGCGTTTCTAGAAGCGAAGGATACCAGACCTTTTCATCGCACCTCATACCGTCAGCTCATTGACAGCCTCACTATTCGTGGTGGGGAACAACATCCTGTCTGTCTCGGAAAAAACACGAACCACATCCTCTTCGGTGGAACCCCTTTCACGCCTGATATGCGTTACGTTCAAGCTGTTCGCGTTGACAAGGACGTTCGTATTGCTGCCGGTGCTATTCATGGCGTGGTGGAAGGGACTGAATTCAGTATGCACGAACATAACGTTCATGGGTCCCCGAATCCTGTCCTTGCTACCGTGCAAGTATTCGGAGTCCATCCTACGTGGTGTTTAGCAAGAGTAAAGTCTCAGTCTCAAATCCCTTCCAAGGAGGGATGGGCCCGCGTCACGCGTTGGAATAATAGGACGCCGTTCAAAATCCACCTAAAGAGGACGTGTCTGTCTCTGAAAACGTGGTGGAACCTGCGGAAGAAGCTACCCGAAAGGTCGCAGCGAGAATCAACTCCGGGAGGGTGCTGTATAATGAGGGTAGCGAAGGCCAAGCAAGCTGACGTCTCATTACGGAGTTGCTCCCACTGCTTATCCATTGAGCGACGCGATACGCTCATCAGCGACAACTGTCCACCAGTCGTCACTGTAGAAACACGCCAGCCGCTCGATGACGTGATGGCTATCGACGCAGCGGCGAACTTCCACCTCCACCTCCATCGAAGAAACTCAAAGGTTTCGCTGCACAAGAGGGTGGCCATGGGGCTCCACCGGCTCGACAGCGAGTCGTGGACGCCCGTGGAGGAGAACCTGCTCGAGGAGGACGGCAAAGCGACGTTGACTCACGACGACAGCTCCGTCTACGCCGTCTCGCTCCGAAACGGCGCGGACGTCGATCTCTGGCCTTACCTCTTCTGGATGGACGCCACGGGATATGTCATCCACCCCGTGTACCTGCCCGACCCCTCGGCCGCCACGCCGCCCCTGCGGAAGGGCGCAACGATGACGATCGGCACAGGCACGGTCGGGTCCGAGGCGCTTGCGTTTTCGCTCAACGAGGGCGAGCCGTACAGCTCCGGGTTCCTCAAGCTCTTCCTCTCCACCGCGTACGCGCCCATGAACCTTGTCGAGCAGGGCTCGGCCGCGGCTGCATCTGTCCTACCCCTGTTGCTTGACGTGTCCCGGCCGGCTGCTGTGGAGAAGTCGGAGGTTGTGCCTCCCACGCCCAAGGAAATTTGGGATACGGTGATGGCTTGTGTCACTGTTGTCCGCGGTGGTGCGAAACCCAACTGATGCTGCTTGCTCCCTGTGATTTTGTGTCCTCTTTCTTTCGAGAAGTTTTTATGGGACCTTTCTGTTTCTGGGTGATCTTATTGTAATGTTGCATGTCCACTACTTTTTAGATTCTCACCCTTTTAACATAATTACTCCTTATATATATATTAAGTATATTGATAGGATTCTCCTATCCTACATAGGTGTAGGTACCAGTAAACTAGACTGGAATACCCGACTTCTCAGCTACATGAGATTTGTGCTGGCCACTGCTCCCTCAGGATTATTGCATTTATGATCATGTTAAAATGTACAACGAAAGCTATCCATTAAAGGTGAAAAACAACAACTGGTCACAGAGGAAGGTGATTGGTTATCTACAGCCAGTGGCAGGAAGATTGCATTACTAGTTTATAGGGTATATCCGAAATCATAGAGCAACATTGCAACGTCAAATCATTACAGTAAGGAATGCGCACGCAAAGTGTATGGTATCAGCATCTCAAAGTCAATCATCGGCAGCCCCGAAAGCGCCCGTCTTGCTCCGGGGCTTCGTCGTCGCCCTCTTTCCCCCTCTGCCTCGTCCTCTTGAGGTCGCGCGCGTCGAGCTCGAGCCGTGGAAGGACGCCTTACGACTCAAGCCACGGCTCCCTCTTGTTGAGGCCCAAGGATCGGGGCACTCTGATCATCGGGCCAAAGTCAACAAGGGGGAAGGGAACGGACGGACACCCACGTGGGCGGCTGAAACACCCAAACGCCACCCATCACTCACCTTTGCTGAAGTGTCCACTCCCACCGCACTTGAAACACTCGCCACTTGTTGTGTCAGCTGCGCCTTTCGGCTTGTGCGCAGCCGTTCTTGTGCGTTTCAAATTATTGCGCGCAGGGCAGTCTACGAGCACAAAACAAGCGATTAAAGAAAGCCGCCGAGTAACGTAGCGAAAGAGGAAGCGCAGGGGAAAACGCAACATACCACTGGCCCAATGTCCGGGTTGTCCACACTATTTGGTCCTTCGATCAGGAAAAAGCATCCAATCTCTCAGCATAAAAATGCTTACGTTGAAACACTCTCCCGACTGCTGACTTCCCGCACTTTGGGTTCGCGCGTTGAGGGGAACGGCCGCCCGGGCTTCCTCGTCCTCCCATTCGAAGAAACGGCAGTCCGCGGCTCGAGAATTGGGGCAGCCCCAATACAATCTCCCTTGATTTGAACCGTTCTTGACAGTTTTGAGCACAGCCGTCAAATCACAACGACAATACCTCTTTGGAGTCTAAACGAGTTGTTTCAATTTCATGTGAGATCATACAGTTGATCATTCGAAGCACGCACCGCATCTTCTGGGCGGCACCGCTTCGCAGGAATGGAAGGCGGGTTCGGGGCTCCGCCACGCGTCGCTGCATCGCCTTGTGGAAGCTCGTCAACCCATCCGAGGAAACCACAGTCCTCGCATCGCCGGAATCGACGACCTTTGTTTTCGGAGTCTTTCCGGACAGTGAACTCCATGGAAGGCTTCCCGCAGGAGCAGTCAATTTGCGGCGCTGATGTGCTGGGGCCAGCGATTGGTACCGATCGTTGTGCCGTCGGCGGCGCACGAGATGTTGAGCCAAGCTCTGGGACCATATCTGAAGGTGGTAATGGCGGCGGCGGCGGTGGTGGTGGCGAAACAGCACCCCAGAGTTCTAATTGAAGAAATAAAGCACTGCATGAGATGGGCGGTCGAAAAGAAACGATCACCGCAAGAGAGACACACCATCATCGCTGTCGGGACCTCGTCCTGGACCTGGGCCAGGAGCGGTTCGATCTGACCTTGCCGAGGTATTAGAACGTCTAGGGGCTGCAGCACTCCGAGCGCTTCGCGTCGCTGGGCGCCCTCTCCTTCCACCTCCGTCGTTCCCACCAGGAGGGCCACCACCACCATTCCCTGGAGGAGGGCCGCCATTCCCACCGTTCCCACCGTTCCCACCAGGCGGACCGCCCCGTCTGTTATTGTTATTTGCGCCTCCATTTGGTCTATCTCCTTCAACATGATTTCGAACACTCTGACGCATGTCAGTACAGACGAACGTTGGATGCAACACCACTTATTACCGAAATGACCTTCGCAAAGTTTGCCTTTGCCTTAACATACATGTCCTTGTACTGCTCGATTGCTTCCACGATCATATCGTTCTTTGACTTAGTTCTCTGACAGACTGCGGCCATGTTGCGTTCTGTCTGGTAAACAAGCTCAGTTTATATGTGTTGTTGACGCGCATTTTCACGTACCTCTCGCCTGAGCTGCGGTTTGCTCAAGCTCTTATCGAAGCCAATGTCGTTGTAGCCAGTTATGAGACCTATTCCAAAGGTGGATGGAACTAGGTACTTTACTGAACCTTCCATGCGTGGGACAACATATTCGCGATTGATGATAGTGTCGATATGCTGTGCAATGGTCGCGTCCGTTCCAATGCCATTTTTATCCATTATGCCAACAAGATCCGCCTCTGTAAGAAGGGAAGGCTTGCTTGTGGTACCATCCCGAAGTTCGCAAACCGATGGCACAAAAGTTGCTCCTTCCTCGAAATCTGGCAACTCTTTATCACTCCACTTGTCATACGGAAAGACGTCCAAATAATTGCGTTCCAGAATAATGAGACCTGCAGAGCAATTAGGTTATGGTGTACAGGATAAACTTTATTGTCACGCGCGCCTTTGGCAACAAAGTCTTCACCGCCATATACCACTTCAACTGTGGTCTCAAATCCGAGACCATCCTTTGAGCAGGAAGCGAGAAATCTCCTAGTGATGTACTCATAGACACGCTTCTCGTCACCGGCTAGATTGCCCGCGTGCGCTGTCGGGTGGATGGGTGGGTGCGCCTGGTCATTATTTTTGCCTCTGCGGGGCTGAGAGAATCCTCCGTCGTTTTGAAGACTAGATAGTTCAGAAAAGAAGTTACGAGAACGCTGACGCTGAACTCACTTAGAAGCAAAGTTTCCCCACGCTGGATCGACTACTTGTTTGGCGATCAAGGATGCGAAATCAAATTGTGGATCATACTGATCCGTCTCTGTCCTTGGATAAGAAAGAAACCCTTGTTGATAGAGATTCTCGGCAATCTTTCGATCTTAGTGATGAAGGCAGGCCCGATCTAAGAGCGAGAAGACGACCTACATCTAGAATCTTTTTGGGTGAAAGTTTGAGCAAACGAGAGCCACTCTTTTGTAGCTCCACAGTGGTGAGAGGAAGTGGCTTCCTAACTCGCCACATTAGCGACAGCGGCTTAAACGGGCACGTACATACCATTTCTTTGTGTTTTTCTTTGTGACTTTAGTTACTCGTGCCACATTGTCTTCGAGCACGCCCGCGTATATGGCATAAGCTACAGCAAAATCGAAGAGATGACCCCTGCTCCACGTAAAAGGAGTTTCTTCCTGGTTTCTGGTAGCATCGCTACACAAGGCCAAGTAGATGTACCAGAATTTCTCCGGCCTGAAGGCCTGAACTTGGTCAAAACGCGACACAACAAAACCAAGGGTAGGAAATTGACATGGGCCTGCATATGCGCGTCGGGATGAAGCGAAAGAATTCGTGAGTACTGCTCACCATAGGAAACTACTCCAGTGATCTGCTGGAAGAGAGGTTGCAACTTGCGAGTTTGCATTCGGGTAAACGCGGCACCGATACGAAGGTCCAAAATGATTCGTGCCTCAACAGCTGACGCTTGGGAAAAGTCCAACTCCACTGGATGCTGAGCGGCATGATGTATCTGCCTGTGTGTACAGTCGACATCCCTGAAAACTCAAAGAGCGAAGCGTACGCACTGAGCGATGATAGCGCTAAAGCGAGCACGCTTTACCACGATGTTCGGCTTTGCTTTGCGACATATTCTTACAACTTCTGCTCCAATATTTTCTCCTTCTCGATCGCAATCTGTCCAGATCATGAGTTGGTGAGCTTTTCGCGCTTCCGATGACAAATTATCGACAATGGCCTGCTTATCGGGAGCGACTTGAACTTCAATAGGCGCATCGAATAGTTCGAAAGGGTCACAGGATTGCCATTTACGGTGGCTTTGTGCAAAGTCGTGCTGCAATATATGACCAACCACGCATGTAACCGTAAAATTTGCTCTACTTTGAGGATATTCAAAGTCATAGTTCTTGATGATATTACTCCGCGTGTTTCTCTAATACTATAACGTGGGTGCGGAAGTCAGGCAATATATGCAACTCACAGTTCGGAATTGACCCCCGGAAAGAATGTTTGTGATGGACTTGGAGATAGAGGGTTTCTCCGCTACGCAAAGGATAATCATTGGCTGTGTGGAAAGCGAGGGCTAGAGATCAATACATCGAATAGTGATAGAGGGAACAAACCTCAGACTGATTATTCGGGCACTGTGCCGCCAATGACAGACCGTGCTGTGCGTCACCACAGAGTGTTTTATTGCGCAGAAACCGGAGGCAGCAGACGTGCGCGTGGCAGTGGTGATCATGGAATTGACGCATTGGCGGGAGACGCGCCGACTCGATCAGCGCGCCAGTCACGTGCTCAGCCTTGTTCTGTGCACTCACAGCGCAGATGGAAAATGATTGGAACTCGCCAACCACGAAGCTCCTTACTCTTCTTAATATCTCTGCCGCCAAGTCCTTGAAGCGCAAACTTGTTGATCAGCCTGCGTCGCCCTCCGAGAAACTTAACAAACGTCGCGTCCGAGTCCTGGATAGCGCTTCCCCAAATTCCGTCATCGACGCGAATGCTGTCGCGGAAATCGCCAAGCCTGAGGAAAAAGCAGGGAAAGATGATAGCACTGGCGATCTAGGAGCTAGTGAAGCCGCCGACAGCTTTTCGGACGCCGAAGGTGTGTTGTAGCTTTGGGCGACTATGTGTCTGTCTGACTGGTAAATGAGAAAGAGCAAACGTACGAGCTGCACCCTGGACCTGCACCGTCGCTTCTGAATCAGTCTGCAATTGAGTCTGTGAACAAACGTCTCTGGTCAATATCCCATTCGTCTTTCCCAACCATCGGCTCTGTGGCCATATCAAAAGTAGCAGGATCACCCAGCTCCGAGAAGATGAACGCTGCCTCATCACAGGTACGTAGAATACGTACGGGCTACTTTTCTTTTTTGATTGAAGGCCCGTAGGTTTTACAGCGCCTGCGTGCTCCATTTGTAAAACGACAAGCCAGTTTACCTGCACGTGGGTTTTTTTCCTCCCCAACAATCATATTTTAACGACCTTACCGGGTGTAGACTTGCGCCTAGTCCAGGACGAGATACTGTCAGCATTGACTAGTCATCGTGACCTTTACCACACGCATACTTCACAAGATACAGCCCCTGCCATCCGAGATTCAATTTCTTTGCATATCCTGGATCATGCTTCCAAGTGCGTCCTGTTCCTCGCCGTGGGGTCAGATACTGACGCCTGGCCGCAGAAAACGGCGTCGAGTTCTCAAAAATAACGAGCGTCTTGCCCATGCCGCCAAAGCCGACACGCCAGCACCGGAGGATGTACAAGACCAAGGGTTCACCAGACCATCCATCCTCATCCTTCTCCCGTTCCGTTCTTCTGCCATTAAATGGTTGGAATCCATGATCGCTCATACACCGCCTCCCTCCTTCCAAATAGAAAATATAACCCGTTTCCGCAAGGAGTTTGGGCTCCCCGAGGGTGTTGTGGATAAACTTGCCTCCGCAGAACCCGATGCATATCCCCGCGACCATCTAGAGATTTTCAAGGGGAATAGTGACGACAATTTTCGAGTAGGCCTGAAACTGACGAGGAAGAGTGTTCGCCTGTTCTCTGAATATTACGGGTCAGACATTATCATAGCGAGCCCACTGGGCTTGCGACTGTCCATTGAAAATGAAAAGTACGCTGTCCTCTGCATAATCTGCCTGCGTCACCAACTCAGATGAGGTCAGAAATTTTGACTTTCTGTCTTCCATAGAGATCTTAGTTGCCGACCAGGTTGACTGTCTGACAATGCAGAATTGGGAGCACACTCAGGTACGTGTCGTGCTAGCCGGGCACCAGACTCCTGTGACAAAAGCACCTTTAGTTTGTCTTTTCCCATCTCAATCAACTTCCAAGAGAGTCGCACGACACAGACTTTTCTCGTATCAAGCATTGGTACTTAGATGGACGGTATGTGTTCCAGCGTCGGTCACATCGCGAATATTGACACTCTGCAGAGCTGCCTACCTTCGGCAGACAGTTCTGTTGTCTGCATACGAGACTCCAGAGATTCGCAGCCTTTTCAACCAGTCCTTGAAAAACGTAGAGGGCAGAGTGCGTACATTCCGGCGCTGGGCACCAGTGCAAGTACCCGATGGCCTTGATCAGGCGCGTGATTCACTATTCAGATGGTTATCGATCAGTAAGCCCATATCGATGCACAGAACTTTATTCTATTCGATTGTTCGAGTGCCAAGGACGAGTTGGAAAAGCGGTTTTTGCACTTCACGAACCAGCTTCTTCCACCTGTGCTGAAATCAGCTGTCCAGAGTGCCAACACAGCCATCTTTGTGCCTTCATCTCTGGACTTTATTCGGATCCAAAATTATTTCCGGAAGCAACAATTATCATTTGCTGTGTTGTCGGAGTAAGCAAACTTTTCATCGAAATAAAAAGACCGTTGCTTCAATCCCCAATTTGCCACAGGTACTCAACGAATCAAGACATCTCACGCGCCAGACAAGCTTTCTTCTCTGGAAAGAAATCTTTCCTGATCATCACTGAGCGATTCCACTTCTATCGAAGGTCCGCTATTCATAGACTAAGGTTCATATGACCTTGGAACTAACTTGGCGCGCAGGTACAAGATTAGGGGCATTCGAAACCTCATTTTTTATGGTCCACCGGATCATGCCGCATTCTATACAGAGTTTTTGACCCATCCCTTCCTGGACGATGGGGTGGAGCCATCAGATGTGACGTGCCGCGTGTTGTATTCACGGTATGATTGGTTCAGAATTGAGCGGATCGCAGGTAGCAAAGGCGCGAGGCAGTTGATTAAAATTAGTGGCTTGTAGGATGGCTCGAACAAGCTTACGTTGGTTTGGTCACAGCTCGGGATAACAGGGACCATAACGCGCACACCCAGAATAACCCCTTCAAGAGGACTCATCCCTGCGCAGAGAGTCGGTCACCAGCTTGAAATGAATTATACTGAATAAAGCATACCTCCGTTTGCTGTTCTGCACCCGAATGAATAGCCAGTCGACGATCGCACGAACCCCCGTTCTGAGCTCGAACGTCAGTCTCGCCAGGCGCATGGTAACCCAGGAGGACAGAGCTCTCTCACCCTTCCAACGCGGACAAGCCCATGACGTCCAGACTGGCAATGCGCTCTCTCCTCTGCACGCTCTCCATCTCACTGCCCTGCCTCAGCCGCGCGCTCTCGATCTTGTGCTGGTACCACAGCTCATAGTCATGCCGGATCTCTGCGACGGAGAGCGAATCGGGGTTGTCCTGTTTGTTTGCCAATAGGAGGAGCGGGACGCCGAGGATCTGCGGAGCGGAGAGAACGGCATCTGTACGCACGTTGGCATTCGGACTCGGTCCCTTTGGTTGCTTTAAGGGATGGGGGATGGGGGAACGTACCGAAGACGTCCCAGCCCTCGCTGAGACGCTCGTGGTCGACAGCATCGACGACGTAGACGACGGCGTGGCAGTCGTCGTAGTATCTTGGCCAGATGGACCGGATCCCGCGCTGGCCTCCGAGATCCCAGAATTGGAGGACGGCTGAGGGCAGGGCTATCTTCCCGGCTGCGTGGAGGAGCGTATCACTTTGTTTTTGTTTCTTGTAAGAGAGGGAGTGGGGATCGTACGTACTGTTCTGGCCCACCGTTGGAGCGATCTTGTCTGGTGGTAGGCCCGGCGTGTCATTATAAAGAGTCTTGATCTTTTCGAGGAGAGTCTGTTATAAATTTTCGATTTGGATTGTCTATTACCTTGTAGTTTGGAGGGAATGCGTACCGTCTTGCCTGCGCCGTCGAGGCCGATGATGATGACCGAAAATTCGTCTTTCCTATGAGGATTAGGATTAGAGCTCCAAGTTGAATGAACGGTGAGGGTGCTTCAAACCTGGTCAGGTATTCATGGAGGCCCTTGAGAAGATGGTACATCGTTGCATTTGCTGAGACGACGACGCTTGCCCGTCACCACGACCCGCGCTTGTCGAATCGAATCGGGTCACTGCGTGCGCTCCGCAGACCCGCGTACGAAATGTACTACTCCTACTACACCCTCTACTACGCTCTCGGGCTACCCACGTTCATCGTCGTAGTCGTCGCACTCTATCTTCTCTTCACTGGTGTGCAGATTCGTCGTTCATCCTTTCTTGCTGCTCACGATTTGTCGTGCGTGTCGCGCAGGTTCTGGGGAGGCATTCAACGTCGGCCGGTTCCTCGAAGAGTCAAGTCCATACTTGTGGGCGTCGACCGGCATCGGTCTCTGCATAGGATTAAGCGTCCTCGGGGCAGGATGGTGCGAAGCAATATCACCACTACCACAGCTGCGCACGGCGCACAAACGCGTTTTGTTTTACTCACTCCTCTCTCGTCTCACTCCTCCAGGGGCATCTTCGTCACTGGCTCGTCCATCCTCGGCGGTGGTGTTAGGGCACCCCGCATACGGACTAAGAACCTCATCAGGTCCGCATAGACGTCTGCCCTTCCCCGGGATATTATTGACTCAACCGCGGGCATATAGCATCATCTTTTGCGAAGTCGTGGCAATATACGGTGTCGTGCGTTGGCTCCTCGTTCTCCCCTCCCCCCCTCTTCCGCTCATTTCAGCCCATCGTCTCCCAGATAATCGGAATCGTGTACTCGTCAAAGCTTACTGCTGTCGAGGACCACCTACTTTACACGAAGGAGAATCATTTCACCGGTACGTATCCTCCACGTTATCCCCTCCGAGTCCCGAGCGCACGCCAACGAGTCCCGTCAGGATACGCGCTCTTCTGGGGCGGCTTGACCGTGGGCATCTGTAACCTGCTCTGCGGTGTCTCCGTGGGCATCGTCGGCTCGACGGCGGCTTTGGCCGACGCCGCGGACCCCGCGTTGTTCGTGAAGATTCTCATCGTGGAAGTATTTGGCAGTATTTTAGGTTTGTTCGGGCTGATTGGTGAGTTTGTCCCTCCCTACTCTCCACCTTCTTTGATGTTTGGTCGGCACGCAGTGGGACTACTCATGATCGGCAGGGCCCCCGAATTCACACCCGCCGTTCTCAATTGAGCTGCTGTACAGCTACCGTTAATGTCGCACTGAGGACTTTGCATAGCTAGATGCCACCCTTTAATTTCGGAAACGACGTACACGTAGTCTATTCTTCTGACTTCCCTGTCACGCGTCGGATGCGCTTTGTCGGATCTGGGATGAATCAAACGCAAATGCACTCAATGTCATATACATAACCGGTTCTCCATCCATCGTGAGAGATCATATCATTTTGTTACACTAAAAAGGTTTCGCCGGAAAAAAAAAACGTCTCGTCTGAGACCTCGCCACAAGTAGAATGGCCTAGCTGTACTTCCCCTCCTCAAACGGATTCTCAACGTACTCTAACTCTTCCTCATCCTCGTCGTGCGCATGACCGGGCTCCGACTCGGCATTCACTAGCGACACGGGCCGCTTCGGGAGCAGGCCGATCTTGCCTGCGGGGAGAACCTGGGCGTCAGTAAAAACAGTACACCACGCAAGCGAGTGCAATAAACAGCCGAACCAGGGTCAATATTCGATATTGGCCGCCCACTATTGGTGGGAGGAGGGGGTGAGACGTCTGCCAATTCCCTCAGGTTGCCAGATGCGGATGATGACGCGGGAGGCTGCGGCGGATCTAGAGCGTGGCCATCGCTAGTACCTCGACGCAAACGGCATGAAAACAATGAGTCGGCTGGCACAACTCACTTTGTGATTCATCGTTAATTGATCCCTGACGCACATTATGAAGGGTGATAGGTGCGTAATAAGCCTGTTGCGCGTGGCGGTCTAGCACGGGCGACGGGGGCTGGTCAACAGCATAGCCGGTTGCCAGCGTTGCGTTGGTACCGGGGGATGAGGGGGTTTGTGTGTTCCTGTAAGGTGTTGACGTAGGTGTGAATGGGATGAAATGAATGATCGATATTGGTCCCCTCCCTGATCCGCGGAAGCGTGAAAGGGGGAGGGGACTGCCACTAGAAGAGTAGGACCCATGCATACCTATTCTGGTCAAACTCTTGGACTTTGGCCTTCACTTTCGACACGAAGGAGTTGAACGTGCGCTTGCCAGCTACACAAAAAGGATAGGGGGAGGAAGATTGGAGGGGGGGGGCATTACGGTAAGCAAATTTACGGGGAACAAATGCGAGCGATAGATTTCCAAAAGCCACAACAAGCGATGTGGTGCCAGTGGTAACGGGGTGGGGCGGTGAAGCGGACGTACTTTCTGCGATCTTACTAAACTGCTCCTGCACGTCTGTCATCGTGTCTCGTTGCTGCGGCGGTGGCTGTTGCGCGGCAACATCATCATTACGAAGAAAGGTGCTGTTTCCACGTCCGCCCTGCTGCGGCGCGTTCGTGCGCTGCGCATAGGGAAATTGGCGCATCTCCTGCTGCTGCTGCCACGCGACCTGTTCGCGAGCATACTGCTGCTCATCCTCCAGCGCCAATCGGCGCGCAAACTCCTCGTCAAGTTGGGTTTGTTCGGCCTAGGAGGGGTATGTAGTACGCGGTAGAACGGCGTTGTAAAATGAAAGGAGCACAGAGAGATGTCGGGCGAACGGTCATTTCGTCAGGGAGGTGGAAGGAAGGATAGGGACGACGTACTACGGATGGTTGTTCGCGTGCTGGAGCATGGTCGGCCGAGAGGTGGTCCGGATCGCTCATGGCGAGGAGAGCATCGACAGCGCGGTCCTGATCTCCGCCCACGGAATCGACGACATAGTACCTTATCCAAAGTGAAAGTAAAGAGTGATCGTAAGAATGCGTTTATCGCCGCGATAATGCATAAGATAGTGGAGTGGCAAGCCGTAATGTTCAGTAAGACTCACAAGAGGGCCGCATCGAAATGAGGAAAGATCGCGTGCAGCGAGCTTATCTTAGGATCTGCGAACTCGTCGACGGCCGGCCGTTCTGGAAGCGAGGGGGTAGTAGCGGCGGGATCTTCCTGCCCTTCTCCCTGCTGGTCCGGGGGTGTTGGCGTTGATTGCGAGACGGAGACCGGGGAGGTGACGGTGGTGGCTAGCGCTGCGGATGAAAGGGCGTCACCAGCACCTACACTGACAGTGACAGCCGACAGCGGCACCCCTTGGCGCTCTGCTGGTTCGGTCGTCGGAGGATCGTCAGGTGCGTCATCGTCGACGCTATAGCCAGGTAAGTGCGAATCGTTGGGCATGGATTGGTAAGATGGTGAGCAAGAGCAACTACGTATAGCAGGAGTAGTTATTGGCGCGTCCGCCACCGCAGCTTGCCACTTATGACAATGACACAGCTATCGCTTCACAGCCCTCCCTCCGTCGTCATTTCTCCCATCTGCTTTGCGTTTCTTGCTCCTGACCCTACACTCAGACCCACTTGGGTCGCCTCCTTCCAGCTGGGTAGTCACCGCCCGCAGCAGATTGCGCAAGATACGCTTTTCGCCCAGTCGCACTACCACCGCATTCTTCAGATTCAACGGGATGGGCGTCCCGAGTAAAGCTTCGTCGTCCTAAAATGCGGCGCATAAATTAACATAAGACGAAAGCCTCCGGAAGACTTACTTCTATGGTGCTCGGATACTCTGCTAGCCGTCTTCTAACGACGTCAGCAAGCACGGATAACACGGCATTATTGACCTTAGGTTTCGGCAACTTTGACCTGTGCTTCGTCTTCGCCCAATCCGGTTCTGACATCATCAAAAGGTGCACAAAAGATGTCATTTCTTCGGGCAACTCGTCCGAACAGACCGCGACAAAGGTGCTGCAGAGCAAGATCCGAGTCAGAGCACTTAAAGCGGCACGTAGAGAGGGCTATGCACTCGTCACCGTCCTCTTCTAACCACCAATCAATCCGTTCTGAGCTTGCCGGGCCTGCCTGCTCGGGATATTTACCCTCAACACTTGATACGACAAGATCAGCGCGAATTTCAACAACGTCGGCAGGGTTCCCAAGGTCGCCGTTAGCGAGCGGAACCTGATCGACGTGGCCATAACGGCGAAGCAGGTCCGAGTTGGGAGGGTCGCCGTACGTGTTCCACTATTTTGCGTAAGCAGGTTTTAAGTTCGCGTGAAAGAGAACCCACAATTTGTTCACCCTGACGAACAGATCGGGTTGTCACCATTCGAAGATGGTGTTCTTCGTAAAAAAGCTTCGCCTGGAAGGACATTACTATCAAAACCCTCGAGGGAAGTAGACACGCACATTTTCACAACCATACCGTGCATTCAGCATATCTGCCAGAGGGACCATAGCCACGTTCGCGGGTTCATCGTCATCATCACTGTCCTCGTCGTCTTCAGTCTCATCCAAGCCACTCTTATTGAGTGCCTGCGGTGAGGGTTCATCTATGCTCATCTCCGCGTCCTCATGCGGCGGAGTTTGGCTCGAGTCAGTGTTATTTGCCGACGGGGGCTCAACTTGGAAGCTTCTAGAGAGGATGCGGCTCCCGTTGATATGATAGGCTTCTAATGAAAAGTGGGGATTAGGATATTTGTCGCCAAACAAATCTGTTCTGTTCTGAAACAAGCAACAAACTACTCATAAGTCTCGAGTTGCTCGGCAATGGCAGTACGCACTTTGAGTAAAGGCACGACTTTGTCGAGATAGTCATTCTCGGCCTGCACTTTTCCTATCTTTTCTACAATATGGCATCAGAACTCGGAACACACACACCCATTAATTGACAAGGGACCCACCTATGACGGACGTGCCTTGGAGCTGCTCGAGATCTTCGGAGCTCCAAAACATAGGTGTGTTGAAGGTGATCGGTAGTGACGCTTTAATTTTTCGGGTTAATGAGTGGTTGAGACTCAGTGGAATGTGCACGTCTATACCAAGATACGTTGACCATTTGGAGGAGGAACCCTGAGCTGCCTCCCACATGAGGCAGAGGATGAGACCGGCCCAACCGATGTGGAGGCCATGCTTCTTCCAGTCAGCTTCGCCTATTAGAGAGGGGAGAGAGGATGTTCGCGTCGAGACTGTGAGATGTCGGGGTATGGTGAACAGTATGTGACCTTGCTGCAGTTAGAGCGGGTTGAGTTGACCGCGATTTCAGCAGAAACGAGGAAAAAAATATGATGATGGTGATGCCAAAACGTGGTACCTGGAGATCGCGAAGAGCAAAGGCACCCCAGCCGAGGCCCTCAATCTTCTCAAACGTCAGAGCAGCGCGGTCAAATGTTCCGTTGTGCGCGGTGGACCAGTCGACCAAGTCCATCATAGTACAGCAACGAGGAGCCAATCGTCCGGGCTCGCCCTCACTCCGATGTTGTCCCGCTCCCCCACGGTCCCCGGGGCCATTCGCACTTACAACGATGCACTGGCAGATCTCTACCTTCAGCACAGGGAAACAGTGCTCCAGGTCCAGAACACGTTATTCGCCCACGTTTTGCCCAACGCGCTCGACGAACTCGGCCTAGGCAGTTCCGCACGCGACTGGGCGCAGGAATGGCTCCAAGACGACCGTGAGTCCCCCCCTCTCTCTCTCTCGGCTCATCGTTCGGCCTGTGCCCGCAGTCTCATTTCTCATACCCCTTTCTCTGCATATTCAGTGTCTATATTCCGCACCCTGAAGGTGAGCCTGCTTGGTGTTGCTTGTCAGTCACACGTCGCGGACAGCTTTTGACGTGGGGACCACCCCGCTCTTCCAGAGGCATAAATTCACAAAAGCGTTTGCATTGGAGTCGCTCAGGACGATCCTCACCTGGCGTCTCACTCACCTGAAGGCTCATTTGAACGGCCAAGATACGACGGGCTTTCTGCCCTCCCCGCTCCACATCCTCCCGTTCCCTGCGTGCGATACTCTTAGGCGGCCGATCCTGATCCTGAGAGTCGCAGAACTTGTAACTCTGCAGAGAGACCCGAGAGAACATATCTTGTGGTCTGTTGAGAGACTTCGCATCAACCTTCACAACATCAATTCCTCGTCATCACCATCACTGCCGGCAAATCCCACTCATGATGGCCCCGTGCTTCAATACATACTACTGGTCGATATGGAGCACGTATCAGTGAGAAATTTTGTGCGTTTCGCCCCGAACCCGCCTTTAATTTCCGAATATTCATATGTTCCTTCGCTGATTTCGAACATCACCGACCATAGAACCTCGACCTGCTGACTTGGTACACTCATGAGATTGCACCTCGTTACCCTGGGCTTTTCGGGACAGGTCTGAGCTTCTCATCGAGAAGATGTTATCTGTCACATCTAACGCCACCTCATCTCGTACTCAGTCTTTGTCATCAACCTCTCATGGACACAGTCCGGCATTTGGAGTATCATCAGGTTCGTATTTGCGTGATTCCAGATCGCTATGCTCACACGCTCACCGCCACGTTCCCCCTTCCGCTAGGCTTGCCCTCCCCGAGTCAGTTCATTATAGGATCTTCTTTCCTACAATGGAAGTGCTTCATGAGTGCATCAGTCCCTCGAGCCTTCCCTCTGGTAAGCTCTACAGCCTCCGAATTGCATTGCGATTTAACTCCTTTTAGAGTATGGAGGCCATCTCCCTCCTCTCCCGGAGATCCCCAATCTCCTAGATTCGGCGCAGCACGCAGCTCCAACACCTTCGCGCTCGTCATCACTCAGAGAAGAAGACGACAGCGCGTTCCCTGCACATCTTCCTAAAGAGATCAGTACAGACCGTGCGAGTTGCCGCGAGATCACATCTGTCGCGCGCATCTCTCCGCGATCGCAGCTCAATCCTTTCTACGGTTACCCAATTCGTTCCTCGTCCAACTTGCTGGCTCCTGCCACTCTGCCTTACCTACGCCACGGCCGCCGGCGAAAGCGCGACCTCGTTCGCACCCTCGCGGCTTTATGGTGGGAAAAGTGGAGGTCGAGGGTTTCGTGGACCTTTTCCCTCCTATTCGTCTTCCTTTGCGTGAGGTGGTGGTGGCGCCAACGAAGGAAGGGCGTGTTTTTCATTCGGGGTGGGCCGAATTGAGTGCTGTCATGATGCACAACAGGTGGAAGGATAATTCTTTGATGAGCATTACGGCACGTGGTGACCACACCCATGCCCGCCGGAAGCTCTGAAACGACAAACCTGTTGCATGAGAGCCCTCGGGACAATGCAATCCAAGACGCCCGTGAAACTGCCCGGCCATACCCTGTGATCAGGGTCATTGCCAGTGGCGTATTAGAGTTACAAGCGTATTTCTGACGTTTACGTGCACACGTTGTAGGGCAAAATAGTCGTCATCAGTCGTGAAAGACACAACGTCCAGATATGTAATGTTACAAAAAATACTCTGGAAGCTTTAGCGGGGAATCAATGGAGTTAACCTTCGCTGTCTATAATAGAGCCAAGGCAGGGGTGACACTGACCTTTCCGCCAGCGTTCTGCGCGGCCTGTTGCGTCGGTCCATCTCGTTCGTTTTCGGGAGCAGCTTCGAACACGTTGAAATACATCTTTCCCCCTGGGGAGACCTCTAATATACTTGCAGAATTTCCACATCGATAACAGTAGTTTGGCGCAGACCACACGGTGGACAAGTGATTGTCAAAGAGCGATGCATAGCCCTCCATGCATAGCTGATGCGCGCGGAGAATATGGGTCATCCCGTTCGTTTCCAGGAATTTGTGCACGACACCCGAGCCAAACGTGTAGCCAGCGCCACTACGGAACATCCCTATTAAGCCACTGGAAAGGTCCGGACGAGAGAAGGTAGATGGATGTTTTACCGAGGTGATATCGCAAAGTCCTCTTTCTCCGGATCGGGGTCTGACCAAACAAGGTCGGCCATGGGCCCTTCGTGTGGTATTTCTGATGCAGGGCGCGGGTAAGCGGATCACACGGCCAGCAACAATAATAAGTGGACGCAAACCTCGGAAGCGGTCGACGACCTTGATTTGGTCAATAGAATGAATAGACGGAGAGAGACCTTTTGAAAACAAGGGCACATAAGAGGGCCGATCAAAGTGATCAAGCCGGCGTATCAAGGCGAACTGACCACCGTGAACACAAAATATTTTGTCGTCAATGACGACCGATAGCGTCAAGAAGTCAAACATGTCCGTAAAGTATGTCCAGACGCGCGAAGATCCGTATTTGCGAACGCATTCTGTGTAGAATCCATATGTCTGTGGCGTTGTAAAGACGGGCAGGGGAAGAGCACGAGGTGAATCAGGAACGCACCTGAGTCACAGCTCGAGATTCGTGATTCCCTCTGATGAGTTGCACACGATCTGGATATCGGAGCTTTAGGCAAGTGAGGAGGGATATGGTTTCAACGCTGAAGAGCCCTCTATCCACATAGTCACCTGAGGTACGGAGAAGGGAAGGGTAAGTATCGGCGCTTGAACGAATGATTCGGGGGAGGCCAAGTCGCACCGAGGAACAAGTAGTTAGTGTATGGGGCGTAACCACCTATACGAAATATTTCTATGAGATCATAAAACTGGCTTGGGAAATGATTAAGCGTCACCAAACGCAAGTGATGATGGCTTTGAGGAAGCGCGCACCCATGTATGTCACCGACCACGGTCACCGGGGCACTGACATGTACTACGTTGGATTCTCGCATGAGAACCTCCTTAGTTTTCTCGCATATCTCGCGCAAGAGAGCCTCGTGGAGTAATTGCTTGTGTAAGAGCTGTTGGATACATGCGTCTAGGTCGAAGGGAGCCATGAAGCCATATGATACAATGAAAGCGAGCGTCGCGCAAATAATCGCTTAGTGAGTGATAAACACGTGACCGACATCACCCTTCGACTGCATCCGTGGCACATACAGTACATCGCCGACCATCGCGCAACAGGCTCGTGCGCCCGGGATACAGGCAACTGCGACCCGGAAGCTAAAATTTTGACACAGCCAATCTTTAACTTTCTCTCGGCCAGTTTTTTTGACTTGTCGCTCAGCTGCGCGCCCTGCGCATTATTTTTTTTGGCTTGGCACACCCCAAAACAAGTCCCACCATCTGTCCGACATTCGGGGCATTTGATGTGATTCGTGGCACGGTTCCGTCCTTCATTCATAGTTGGTGCATCAATGGACCCGTGCACAGCATCGGACCCCCGAATTGGAACCCAGCCAGACTCCGGTCTCTCCGCTTCTCGGATCCCGGGAAGCAAGCATAACCTCAACCCCGTCCAGAATTCGATCTCGTCTCGTCTCGACATATCACCCACAGACTCGGCAAATGGATTGATGAGAATCATTTCTGTTCCTCGCTTGCTGTACGTGTCTCATTTTGCGGTGCGTGCTTATGTTGTCGTCAGTGATCCCCTTCGCAACAGGGTTTTTTACTCGATCGTGTTGTCGCCGCTTCGCACAAACATCCGCACAAACACCTTTCTGTGTTCTGTCCCTTCATATCCCAACATAGCGCTCCGAACATCGTTCGTGTCTCACGCTTCTCGCAGCTCTGGACGCTAGGGCATGGGGAACAACACCACGTTGTTTCGGAGGTTATCGCCCATGTCAAATTCGTTTGTGTAAAAATTTGAGCGATTGATACGAGGGGTTCACCGGTCATTCCCCAGTTACGAGCTGGCCACCCCCATGCACTCGTTTCACTCCCTCCGGCCAATTATCGCGATCTTCCCTCGGCATACGTTCCCCGATGGCTACTAGCTCCATGGTCTGGTCCACACCTTACAACTCTGTTCGTACCTCACTGCGGTTTTTCACATCCATAAGGCTTGTGCTGACACGATACCCGCGCATGTCGATGCGATGATCGTCACTTGCTTGCGGTGCGTTTTCGGTCTTCTTTACCCTGCCCAATGCAGAACGGTGAATGCTCTGAGCCCCAACAGGTAGCGCCCCACTGTGGCGCGTTCTCTCTGCGCAGAGAAGAAGCCCCCACGGTTTGAGCCCCGATCCCGATATGGGGTGTCTCCATCGGCTACGTGATCACGTTCAACGTGGATGATATATCGCAAATCCAGCCAACTTTACTTAGGCGTTGCCGAATGCCCACCCGCTGTCAGATCAAATCGTGTGTCCCTACTTTTTTTTTTCAAGATAACGTTAGGGCTGCGGGCGGGACAGGCGACGACATAGGATTTCGTGCCTCTTGAATATCAAATACGGGGACGCGGTCACTCGGAGTGGGATGAAAAACGAAGGCGGTTTGCCTTTCCCGTCCGCAGAGGGGCGCCCATCTCTTGATCGTGCAACGGTGCGGCTCGAAACCCTAAGTGCCTTCGAGACTTCGGACCCAAAAAAGGTTTTTGCCTCACTCACTTCGGCATCCACTTGCCCTCTCCCCTACTCCTGCCTTCTTCGTTTCGACGGGGCCGGATCTCTGGCACCGCTCCTGCCCGGGTCCCTCCATCCTCTTTGTCCATATTCAACAAATCCGATGCCGTTCAAACTTCGCTATCCTTCTAAAGCACACCAAGAGTATAAAGCCTCTCACTACTCTGCACATCCCACACTCCAACACGTTTCCTCCAACATGCAGTCGTCCCCTCATGACTCCTCCCGCAACTACCCGTATCAGCGTCATCACCAGACCTCGCTCTCCTCTTCCCATTCTCCCAACTACCTGGACCACAACGGCCAGCCCGTGGGTTACCACCCCGTCATGCAGAGTCCCCAAGTACAAAGATCGACGTACGGTCACCCCCAGGATCACCAAGGCATGCTCCCCCTCTTATCCAAGCTGATCTCCACTAACGTGAGTGTAAACAGCAATGCTCGCCGGCCACCCGGTCGCTTCGCCAAGCCTCCCTATCACCCAGCAATCAGCGTCATCCATGAGCCCCCCATACCCCCCTCAGCACTATGCTTCCGACGCGAGCCACGCGGGCGTGTTATTGAACCCCGGCGTTCCTCCCCACTTCCAGTATTACCGACCGATAGATAATGGGCAGCCTATTGTCCCATCACAGCATCACACACACTCTACGCCCCCGCAGAAACCTTATCCAAACCCAGCGAATCAGGCTCCTCATGGTAGCCACCCTCAATATTCGAACCCCGCCAATAATCCCTCAGCATCCGTCGGATACGGGTCTGCTTCCCCACCCTCATCGTCGTCATCTTCCTCACCTCACGCTTGTGGAGTATGTGGGGCCACGTTCACACGTCCACACGACCGCAAGCGTCACTATGAAAGCCAACACACGACGATCGAGCATGTATGCCAGTACTGTCGGAAGAGTTACGCGCGCGTGGACTCTTTGAAGCGGCACTTGGACAGGCCTTGTGACAAGATGCCTCAATCTGCACAGAAGGGCACTTGACTGGCTCGACAGGAATCTTTGTTGTGAATTAGAGTGTGTTTTGTCGGTCGCAATAGACGACCTGTATCCCTATTCTTAATGGACGTTCTCTTTGCTGTCGCTCAGATATGATATACATTTATTTATTACATCGTTCATCGTTCCCATCAGTTGAACTCGTTACGGAAGAAACGCCGACAATTGCACCGAGCGATACACGCTCCACAAGCACCTTGGCCGCGTGTGTTTACAGCACGGGCTGGCAGCCTTTTGATCCGTTAATTCCTAACGTGGTCTTGGAACGCATTTATCGCTGGTCAGTGATGGAGTGGACGCAGATCCTATCCAGGAAAAATGCGAATCAAGAATCCACACAGCATGATGACTCTTGGCTAGGCCTTGTGGACCGGCGGGCTGTCATCGTTGTGAGATAATCATGTCATTCAGCGAGCGTTTGGTTGCAAGTGATCAGCAACAGTGAACGTAGTGCTGTTTTTTTCTTTCCGTTTTGCACGGACGCTCGTTCTAGTTCAACGATCTGAGCGAAAATGGTATGGCAGCTTCTATCTACAATGAAAAAGGCGCGCCGTGAAGAACTCCGCTAAAAATAAATAAAAACTTGAATGAGAAGAAAGAAGACGGAGAAGCGAGAGTACTAGTGTGAGGGAGGGCGAGGCGAGCGAGGGCGGTGAAAAAGGGAAACCGACTGTTGCAAAGTTCGACCACCAACTTGAAAAGCTTCTCTCTCCGTCGCGCATCGAGATTCGGCGGGAAGGAATTTGCATACGCAAAGGCAAAATGCCCGATTTCCTTGCGATCGTCGACCCCGATTTCAATTGGGACCAAACGTGACATCAGCCCCTGCCATTTGCCAATGCAATGCCACGACGACAGAAGACTCGTACCGGGAGTGCAAGTTTTTTCCAATTTCACCTCCAAGAAGAAAGAAAATCCAAAAAAAAAAAAGAAAAGATAACCTCATTTTAAGTGTCCTTTTTTTTTTTTCCATTTTCCCCACTAGAAATGCAGCGCCCGTCAATGGACTTTTTGACACAACTCTTGACACAATGTCAACGACTTGCATTTGCTTTCGACAAGTGCTGTTGGCCCGCTGGCTCGCGTCTTACCCTTTTTGATTTTCTTCTCTTAATTTACGTTTGCGCAGCACAAGTTCGCCGCGGAACGCGCATGTGCGCATGACATGGGACATGGACGATGGACGTGGAACATGTGAACTTATTGCGGTGCTGTAGGCGCGGTGTGGGGTTGCCGTGCGTGTCTATCTCCGTTGCTTCAGCTTCAAATCGGCGGTGTTCCAACTGAACCCCCCCCCCCCCCCCCCCCCTACACACACACCACAAAACAACCAAAGGGTTTACTAAAAACTGTAACTGCATAGGACCAGGACCCCCGAGAATCGATTCATCTCGTTTTAGTATTTTTTGGAGTCGTTTTTTTTCTGATGATCGTCAAAGGGCGGGATCACCGATCCATCTCCGTCCGTCCCCATATCCCATCCCCCAGTTGTCTCAGGATCGCATCTAGCCCGGATTGTCGATCGGGCTTCCTCTTCCTTCTCCCCCCTCTCTCTGTCCTGACAGTGTCAATCGCGTTTTACGTATAGATGATACAGCAAATACTAGTTACGATGGCTGACAAGTGACCCCCACCAAGTTGCCAGTCCGAGTCGGGACTAAACCAAATTGCAGTTCTTCGCTTCGTCAACAATTAACACCTCGTTCATCCAAACTCGCACACGCCGATGACTGGCACAGACGTTTGAAATGCAACAATGTGGTGCACACGATATGACTAGCAGCTACTAGAAGAAGGGGTAAGAGGTAAGAGGATAAGACGTCTGCCAGCGCACACTACACTGTGCATCTCGGCGAGTCGCGGCGCGGCCATCCATCCAGGCCTCCTCCCTTCTCTAACCCACCCCCCCCCCCCGCAAATATCTCACCTCACCTGTTCAAGTTCGGGATTTCCCTTGCTTCGATGAAGGGGGGGTAGAGGAGCCCATGATGGCGCCTATGTGCTCCGATGGCGCGAAACGAGATTGAAATCGCTAGACTGCGATCGCTGGCTCTCCGCACGCGCTGAGACGTGCATGCGTGCATGCGTGTGGAGGTTAGGGGGGAGGGGGGGGACAGTAGTGACATGAAGGACGATCACCTAGTAGCACGGAGAGACAGACAGTTGCGGCATATCGTCCCGTCCTGTCAATCAGTCAGTACTAGTCAGTCACAGTCACCGACCCGGCCGATAGTATACTTCCAATCGGTCGACAACTGGCACTGGCAGGGTTTTTTTTTTCACAGGTCGCTCTAGTGCTCTAGTGCTTTTGCCCAACTCGGAGGGGGAGAACACAAAACTGCACGCGCGCTAGCGGAGTGCCAACGGGATGCGTTCAATTGACGGTCGTTTTCTTTTCGCCTGGTCTATCATGAATGATAGTCGCTGGTCTGGTCTAGTGCGACGCAATTGATGCACCTGCCCGTGTCGGTCGCCACTGGCGCTCTCTCATTTGCCCATCTGATGTTCCAGGTGTGTAGTGTGTAATGCAGCCTGAGGGCAACCTCTTCAGCCTCCGAGCGTTGGGAACAGAGAATATTCTTCTATTCCTTTCCGTTATTTTTGATCTGCTTAGTTTCTTTCGTAAGAAAGTTCTCCATGTGCACCAGCCCCCAACCACGCCCAAGAGAAAACGAACAGGGGGATGAGAAAGGGTCCGAGTGATTGATCGAGTGTATTTGGCAGCCTCTCGCTGTGTATGGCTTCAGGTCATACTTACTTCCACCGGGAAATTCAACGATGAGATAACTCGCGGAACAGCGCGCTGTACCCACGCCGGCGAGTGTGCAGCGTTGAAGAAGTCGAATATCCCGGATCAACCGTCAGCTGTCATACATCACGTTGACTCTTGAACAAGTATTATCTAGGACAAAGATGTAGGGCGGTGCGGGGGTAAGATCAAAATGATCTACTATGATAAGTCAGTCCTCCTGATCCGAATCACCACGTTCGGGGTCACTTTCGTCGTCAAGCCCCTCAATCCGCGCATTCGTCGATACGTTCTCGTTCTCCTCGCCATCACCGGGCGACTCCTCCTCCGCCTGCGCCTTCTTCATTTTCGATATGACTTTATCTGCGCGATTGAAGATCCCACCGGTGGGCGCTCCGCAGGCCGCGCACTTCGGCGTCTTTGCAAATCGCTTGATTGCGCAAGACGAGCAGAAGTAGTGACCACATCGAGTGACGATCGGGTCTGTGAAGGGGTGGCGCCCGATGAGACAGGCGAATGGAAGGTCGTCGTCGGAAGAATCGTCGTCTGATGCGTCGTCTGCCTGCTTCTGAGGGTTGGCCGCCAGCTTGTCCAGCTGCCATCCCGCGAGGTCTATCGTTGTTGGTCAGCTCATTGGCACATGCGCGGCGGAGGGATTTGTAACGCACAAGTTCCTCGATCGTGCAAGAATTTACACGTGTCTCCAAAGCCGCAGAAACCGGTTTCTAAGTAGGGGTGTCCGTAAGAACGTGTTCTCTGTGAAATAAGAAAAAGGCAGGGGGCGCACCTTTGTAGTCCTTACACACGTCCGGTTGATAATCCACAATGGTCACGGTTCGAATGGTGCTATTGTTACTCCGTACGGGTCCGGTGCGCATGGACTTGGGGACCTCCTGACTCTTTTTTATGTGCGACTTGTACGACTTTTGTCCGTGATACAGACCGTCATCGGGTACGTCATCGTCTTCCGCAGCATCATCCTTCCTGGCACGCTTCGCCAGCATCTCCTCAGCTTCGTCGCCCTCTAGGATCTCCAACACTTTGTCGAGGTGACCACCAGTGGAGGTCCAGTTGACACCAGGCCCATCTCGTGTGCCCTGGTCAGCCTCACCTTCGTCAAGATCGTCAGTGCGACGTTGAGAGGACGTTCGTTTTGTCCCGGCGCTGAGTAGATTCCCTCCTGCCTTTCGGGACGGAAGGACAACCTGTGACTTGGAGGATGAGGCAGAGGGTATCGCTGTTGAATTCGCTATAGGTGGAGAGGGTGTACGCTGCCGCGTGGTGGTAGGTCTGGCTCTCTTTTTCTTAAAAAATGGTACAGACACTGCCTCTGTTGAAGCCATGGAGTGAGAGGGAAGTGATCCTCGATCCTCGGCGCGGCTCAGTCAGCCATCGACCATGTGACCTGAGCGGACAATGAAATTTAATTATTATTCCGTACGCCTGCATCTAATCTCTCTGCTACTCCCGCCCTCGTCTTTTCCGCCGCCCTCCCTCTCAAAAACGACCCTCTCTCGGCCCATTTGGCCAGGCCTTTTTTTTTCAACATGAGCCCCACCAATCTCCAAGGTCTCAATCTGATACAACCCGTTCAACCTTCTGATCCATACCTTGCCGACTCTCAAGACCCACAAGACCTTCTCGACCTTTCTCATTTTCCAGAGCTCGGTGCTCAACTCGACCTATGGACAAATCTGGCCTTCGAGTCAGATGAACCTCTCAGCCACTTCAACGAAAAAAAATTGGGCGGGGGTGAAGCTACTTCTTCCCCTCATTCAGTGGAGCACGACGAGGAGGATGACCCTGATGATGGCCAGCCGGCCCAACCCGATAATCACGACAACGTGGTAATGGCTGATCCCGTTCCCGCTCAGCCCACCCAGCTTCATACGGCATCACGTCCCCTGGGTGCGTTCGACCTGAGCAGTATCTTAACCGGTTTTGGCGTCAACCCTTTTATGGCACCTCCAATGCAATCTGCGTCCTCCGCTCCTTCTCTCGCCCAAATTCTGTCGCTGTACCCACATGCTACATACCCTCCCCCACCGGATCCCGCTTCCACAGAACCGGGTCCTCAGCCCGCGGCAGCCAAGCGGGCGCGCGTGCGCAGACCCTCGGTCGCTTCAGGTGCAGATGACCATGCCAGCGACGTTGGCTCTCCTGACGCCGTGCCTGTGATCAGCACTTCGCTCACGCCGGCCGAAGACAAGCGCCGGCGGAACACGGCGGCGTCGGCCCGATTCCGGATGAAGAAAAAAGAGCGCGAGGTCGCGTTGGAGAAGAAATCGAAAGAGCTCGAGACTCGCGTTACTGAACTCGAGCGTGAGTGCGAGGGTCTCAGGAGGGAGAACGGTTGGCTGAAGGGTCTCGTCGTTGGCGTCACTGGTGTTGGCGCAACGCAGCAGCAGCCGGCCGCACCGGTTACTACAGGTGTCAAGAGGCTGAGGGAAGAAGTGGACAGTGTTGGGAAGTAATGAGGAACTCTACGTTTTTCTTGTCATTATATCTTTTTGCATCCTACTATGCGAGTTAGGGGAAAGAACAGAGTAGTTGTAGTCCAATTACAGTATGTTTTTTTATGAGTTGGATCATCATGATTGCAGTGCCCGGCGGTGACAGCGTCCGTCTCGGCTCTCCAACTCGACGATGCTTCCTCCTCGCTTGTAACAACACGTCAGGGAATGCCGTCCAGAGTCGGCCTGAACACTTCTCCACAGGCCTCTAGGAAGGTTATTTCCCATGTTCACTCTCCGGACCATCATCATCCACAAACGGGCAGTTCTGCCGCGAGCAAGCCGTTTACTTCCGCTCTTGACCTTCACCTGCGACCAACACTTGTGCGGCGGCGAGGCTCAGATGGCGGTTCCCCCAGATCCCGAGACAGCCCCAATCACCACGCCAGGTCTAGCTCCATGGATAGCCCCACTGGCCCCCACCCTCTGAGCCGGTCGACCACTCTCACTGCACAGACAGCCCGTGACGACACGGCCAGCACCCGACCGCGCTTGTCTCGCGTCCTTTCGGAGAGCACACTCATCCCCAACAAGCTCCCCGATCCCCCCCTGCCCGACAAAGTGGAGTCCCATCGAACCGTCCTTGCACACGAGGTATGATTACTCTCACGTTTCTCTCCTACCTGTCATCAGACGTTTCCCCGGCCCCTCATCTCCATCTTCTTCTTTCTTCTTCAAGGTCGCGCCGAACGATACTCTCGCTGGAGTCGCATTGAAATACGGCATTTCTGTTACCGAATTGCGCCGTGCCAATCAACTCTGGGCTTCCGACTCGATCCACCTCCGTCAGGTCCTCTATGTTCCTCTGGACATGGCTCGCCATGCCGACCCCGAGACAGTCGCTTCGTTGCTGGCGCAGAACGCTGACAACAAGGACGCCGTTCACGACACCTCCGCGCCCCACCATCTTGATCGACGCACTTTAGATCCGTCGCCCATGGTTCAAAGAATACCTAGCACAAGCCTTTCCTTTTTCCCTCCACCCTCCTCGCGCCCTAGCACACCGCCGCCACAGGCGCGTCTCACTTCTATGCCGTCTACATCCCACCCCTTCCCTCGCTCCTATTCATCCGCCACCATCTCCACGCCCTCGAGAGGACCTAGTCTTCGTTCCAACGCGCTCTCTTCCTTTTTCTCCATCCTGCCCATAAACGCGTCCACGCGCGATGAGATCATATCGCGTCTATCCATGGACAGCGTATCGAATTCGACGACGGCAAGTGACGAAGCCGACCACGAACTGACCGCCGTTCCTTCAACCTCCAAGCATTTCGCCAGCGCGTCGGGCACGAGTTTTGCTGATTCCTTGGTGGCTACAAACTCGCAGAGGCAGAGGAAGAGGCCCACGCGCACGTGGCCCGCCGAGTCAAGCAAGCCCAACGGGTACCAAGAGCCATATCTGCGGGATGTGGAGCAGATCGCGCTCGCCTCGACCCCGATACATACGACGCAGATGCAGCCGGCAGCGGCTATGCAGCTTCCCGAGTCCATGACTCGCAGTCCTCCAAAGGGGCCACCTCCTCCCAACGATCCGCACAATGGCGCTCGGCGTCCTTCAGGCGGCGATCATCGGCGGATACGGTAGCCATCGCAAGGCGTTGTCTTCCTCTCCTTCACTGTGCCTAGAATTATACCCTCGGATAAATGCACAAATCACATCTACATGCTGCAAGTCCAGGGCAAGGACATCACGCTTCTCGATTCGGTGCCGCACCGTAGCCCCTCATGGGTCCGAATCGCTACCCAGCTGCGGAACAACTTTTCGTGCGAGAGGCGTACGTGCGTAGGCCATGGGGACCCTTACAATTTCCCTTGAAGCCAGGGACCCTGCATCTAGGTGAGAGAAGCATGGGGTGAAACTGGTTACGGGAGGTGATCGGGAAGAAGAGAGGTAGCAGGAGGTTGAAATCGGTCCAGATTTTCAGGCGTTTGGCATGCCTTGCGGGTATGTCGACACAAGTGTGGACCTTCTCGCACGCGTTTGGAAAGAAGCAACGACAGCAGGAGCAGGACATCAACCAACAATCAGCTTGCTTACGCCGTTCCTTGTCGGCGTCAGCCTATTACCCCCGAACCTGAGGGCTTCCTTGCAGACCCCCTGATTGCAGATCGGATTTGTGATTTTCGTGCGTGTCGGTCTTTGTCTTTGTGGTTGCTGGTAGTAAGTCACTTTGTCACCTTTTGCGCCCAATAGTACCCTTGCGCCCTCGAAAAAAAAGTTAACTGCGACCGACCGTCAGCCTCGTTGTACATTACATGTCATTACATCGCTCTCGTCGATCTGTTCAATTATCAAGAAGTTCTCTCCCCCCTCGTCACGACTTACGTGGAATTGTGCGGTTTTCCGTATCGATCGTGAGTTGCCTGCCAGTGCGTGTCGCCTTGAATGGACGATCGCACATGACTTTTCGAATGAATGAACGAACGACGGGTTTCATCTCTCCTCTCACAATCGCGCGTTTTTTTAGAACACATATCGGACGCCTCATCTGCATTGGCCTGGCGCGCTCTATTCTAGGGTGGGATTGCTGCCTTTAGTGCGGCGAAGAGATGCACAAAGCCCCGAATGGTGAACGCGGTTCCACGTTTACGACGCTTAGCAAACACCGACCTCTCGGGGCAATCCGACTTCCCGTATCCCACGGCGCTCTCGGCTCTTCTTCGAGGCGCTCTCCCCCAGGTGACAGAGGTCGGTCTCTCGTCACTACAGTGGGCCGGCCTTCCTTCCTTCTCGATAATCGAGGCATCCGATGAGCGGCGATTCTGGAATTGGACCCTCCAGTCGAGGGGGGATCGAGAACGAGAACTTAAAGGCTGGTGATGGTTGTCAGCTCCTTTCGTAGCTGGGGGGGGTTGGAGCGTTCTCCGAAAGGACCAAATGGAAAACAAAGGGAGAAAGCGATACCGACCGCTTGGCCGGCTGCCAAGAAGAAGCGAGAGGAGGAGGAGGAGGAGAAGGTGCGCGGCATCGCCCCCTGGTAAGAAGTGACGGACTTGCCTTCCCTTCCCCCTTCCCCTGCCCCTCAGGGCCTCGCTCCCACCCCTCCGCTCCCCTTACCTCGCATTTCTGACTAGCATCCGCCGTAGAAACCACCGCCACTTGCAGATCTGACGATGGCCCTCACCCGTGAATAGGTGGGCACGTAGCTGATGGAGGACCTGTACGTATCGCAGAATGGGGCTAGCCCGGGAAATCGACGCCGTTCGTCCGATCAGCTGGCGACAACGCGTGCAATGCCACGCACCCGATGCACATGGGACCTCCCACACACCCTGGCGATCAGTGACAAGACAGTCGGTGGCCCTAACCCACGCGCGCTTTCTGTCATATGTCAAACGACAAACGACATTGTTCGCTCGATCGTTACCGTCTCGGTGAGAGTCGGCCTCCGGGAGAGACGCTTCCCATCTCCTTCTCCCCCCACCCCCCCTTCCCCCCTTTCCTCGCCCCCTTCCACCCCTTCCACGGGCGCCGCGTCAAAGAGCCGCCACGCCACATGTTCCTCACGCTCAGGTGTCACTGGTGATGGTACTGTCGTTTTTGCCGGTGGTGGTGGTGGTGGTGTAGGGTCCAGAACTCCAGTGCCCTGTTTCACAGATGTAAACCTCCAGGCCAACAGGTGGAGCGTCAAGGCGTTGGCACTGCATGGCCCAGGCGTTAGGCCGCATTCGATCCCGACTCGATTAACGACTAAACTCGTTTTGCTTGCAGAGAGCGAAAGGACTGTGGCTGCGCACGGCAGCGAGAAGATGACAGGCGCGCGTCGGCTGCTGCTGCCATCCGAGCGAGTCCAGTTGTAGGCGTCCTCGAGCGCCAAGCATATCGCGGCGTGCTGGACGGCCGGCTAATCGACTCGGGAAAAAAAAAAAAAAGGTAGAGAAGGACGGGATCACCCAAAGTCACAATTCAAATTGCCAGTGAACAAGCTTCAGGGACACAGACGCCGTCGCGTTGCAACTCGAAGGCCTGGTCCTTATCTCTCCAAAACGTTGCTTCACGTTTGAAGGGGACGGTTTTTTTGCCACTGGCCCGTATGTACGTATGTATGTATGCATGCTGATCGCCGTATCGCCGTTTTCTTTTCTTTTCTTTTGTGTTCTTATTTACCCAACCATTAATTGTCGCTGTGCGCACGAGGGGAAGAGTCGCCGTATCATTGCTAGACCCCGGGCGTTAAGTCGTAACGATGACTCGGAGCGAAGCGTGCCGCCCCTGGTTTTTGGTTCCAAAACGACATAATTAACGATTGCACAGCAATCGTCCGTTCCTTTCCGGAAGAAAAGAAAAGAAAAGGAAGCGGCGGAATGAAGAGCCCATTTTACAATACTGGTAACCACACACGGGGCCCCCCTCCGACGCTCCCACACGCACACACATGCATACACACATACACATGCACACGCACACGCACGCAGGCCCGAGCGCCTCCTCCGAGTCCGAGTCAGGACCTTCGGAAGCCGAGGGGGAACTCGAAGAGAAAGAAAAGAAAAGCTTCCATGCCATGCCGGATAAGCGGATCCCTTCCTTGAAGGAAAGAACGAACCGAAAAGTAAAAGAGAGAAACAGGAGAGATCATACCACCGCCGAGCGCGCGCGTGTGTGCCTTTTCGTCGTGTCGCGCGCGTCGTTGCACGGGGCGACGAGGTGCCTAGATCGGCCGGGTTGGAAGACCCCCTCAATCTCAACGTTTCCTTCTATTCAGTTAGTATCTGACTCTTACCGCGCGCTCGGGTCCTCCACTCAGGCTGGCCCCCCCCTCCTCCATCCCTTCACGCCCGTCACAGAAATTACAAATTCTGTACTTCTCGTCGACGAGGAGGGGGGCGTTCCTAGCTGACCTGCGAGCGAGTATTTGCGGCTGCTCTTTAGGAACGTCCGCGGAAAAATGGTCCTGAATAAAAACCAATTAAAAAAAAAAAAAAGAGTTTGCTTCCGAGTCCGCCGCCTCCCTATCTTGATTTGTTCTTTCTGGAGCTAAGCCAAGGTTCTCTTCTTCCAATTAGTTGTCAGGCTCTTTTAACGCTACTGGGCCTTTTTCAGTACAATAGAATGATCAATCAATGGAAGTTCCCAACTTGAACACTCACCACACACACACACAGGTTGCTGTTCGGACAATTGTGTCCACTCCTTACCCCATACCCGTCGCGCCAGTGGATGTTTGATACGCGGCGCGCAGGGAACGTTCACTTTAAGGCTTAAGCCCGGATACGACCGGGCGTCAGCGTGAGTGGCACGGTACGTAGGTGGTACGTGTGCAGAAATGTCAGAACTGAACAGAAGATCATCAACCCTTGACTCGGAGTTCCGTTGCTCGTAAAGGCTACATTGACATTCAAACCGATACGCCTTTCCTTTTTTTTTTTAAATTTCTTTTTACAGTTTTCAGCTAGTCGATCGTGACGCAAGATGTACATAAACTACACTATTGACAATTTCTGAGGCGGCGGCATCATGTGGCCGTGGCCGTGTGCGCCCCGCGTCCCCGCCGCATAACCTTTCCAACGTGAGACAGTGCTGAGACCTCTGCCGAATCCGTCGCTCCCCGCAAGCTCGCTGAGCACCAACTCACCAACTCCGGGGGCCGCTGGCATCAACAGAATTAATAAACATTTTTCTCCGCCATCGGCTTTGTTATTTATTTTGGTGGTCCAAGCTTTCAGTGCAGTCAAACGCAGCACAGCAGCCTGAGACCAAACCAATTGAAAGCCTCGTGCCCGTGGCCCGACCCCTCCACACGATTCCAATTCGGGCTCTCCCTCCTGACCCTTCCGATCCCTTTTTGCGAGCGTCTTATGTAAATCGCATTACGGTCGGAGGGGGGGGAACAGGCAGAGAGAAGAGAAAGGAAGGACCCGATGACGGACGGACCAAGCGTGCACAGCCTGCGTCAGAATCGGTCAGTCGGTCAGTCAGCTTGGGGCGGACTATTTTGTTTCCTCAAAGTAAGTTAGGTTAAGGCTGAGGGCTTTGGGGGCCACGTTGAACGACCGACCGTACAAACCGGACTTTGAGTCGACGACCGAGTCCCTCCGAGTCCCAATCAGGGATTGCCAATCCAATCCAAAGGCCAAGGGGGGGCGTGGGGAGACGTGGGGGCGTGGAGGGGGGGGGGGATCCAATCAAACCTTACTGGTAAGGGGGGTGTGTCCCGGATTCGAACGAAACGCGCACCACATACCCGTCCCACTGCTTGCGCCCAACCGAAAAGATTGTCTAGACCGCGCTTTTCATTTTGCCATGAGTCAGGGAAGCCAGCCACCATACATTTTCCATGCGGACGGAATTCTCGAAACGTTATGCCCCCTTCTCCCTCGAACCGTTCCTAGAAAGCATTAGTCCCAATCCTGCGGCGGTTTCGCCCCAACCTGATTTGATAAGTCGCCGGACTTGGATAGGCGAGGAGGAGAGGAAAGGAAAGGCTCGTGGGGGCGAGAAGTGCCCGGGGAAAGATGGGTGCGTGTGGGTGCGTGTCAGTGAATATGGGGTCACTTTTTTTTTTTTGGAAGGGTTTGCGATTCGAACCTGCCTCGCTGCATGCCGATTTCCCGATTGCCACTCGACGCCGCAGCGAGTTTGTCACTTTACGAGATCGGCACAAAGTCCTTTGCAACACAAGACTGGAGCGGGCAACTCCGGCGGCCAACGGTTTGCGAGTGCAATGCTAAAATACAAAAGATGATCGTGCAATTGTAACAGGGTAAAAAACCTGCGGGGTGTACACAGCAAGAGAGACAGAGAGAAAGGTGAGTAAAACATTTGCGACTTGGAGAAGAAATAACGAATGCGGCATGACGCAACTGGGACTGCATGGCCCAGCCGGAGCGTCTGCGAGGGGGGTCGGGTGTCGATAGATAGTCAGAAACTTGAACCGTGTCTCGCTCGGCGACACGAATGACGATACATGCGATTTGATGATATATCAATTGAAAGATCTAAGGATCACCTCATCCGCGGGATCCCGTCGCAACCCCCGACACTCCTCGAGCACCTGGAGAGGGGCCAATGAGAGCCCGTGGCCTTGGGCGTGAATGCGAGATGCCATCATCGCACCATTGGTGACGTGGCTGCTTATCGTCGACGAGGGAGAGAGGGACGCCGAACGGCTGCCCCGGTCGTTCGGACGACGCTGAGATTGATACGGCGCGAACGCTGGAGATGCCGAGGGTGACCGAAGGACGGTGCCGCCGGAAAACAAGTTGCTTGGCGAGCGCGAGACCGTCTCGCGCATCCGGTTGGTGCGGGCACAAAGATAGGTGCCAGGGGGCACATCAAGCGAACGCAACTCCGGGATGTCGTCGACGGTCAGCAACCGATCGAGTGTTTCTTGTGTCCAATACGCATCTGGAACAGGAGTGAGGGTGAGGCTTCTGATGCAACCGCGGGCGTGAAATAAGACGAACTGAGATGCCACTTCTTCACCCCGTCGGCAGTCTGCACATAGACGGAGTATGTCTGCTTAATCATATGCTCGCCTCTCCGCCTGGGTCGCATAGCAGATGCGCCTACCGGGTCTTCCTGGTACCTGGACGATCGCGTCGCTTGTTAGATGAAACGGCGATGCGCACAACCGAGATGCATGCGCGTTACCGGATCGCTCTCGTCCTCTCTACCATCAAGGACTTGGGTGCCGTGTCCTTCTCATGGTAGAAAAGAAAGTCCTAGTTCACAGGGTTTGCGAGTTTCAGTTTCCCTGAGATGGGGGATGGGAGGTAGCAATCGCTCACATCTCGAGCCCTGGGTGTCACCGAATCTCGTTAGCAAGCGTCGCCGCATGGACCACGAAGTGTGTGTGACAATACCTGGAAGGACCCCAACTTCTGCCTTCCGTGAAGCGTTCGATCCCCTGCTCCATAGACTCGGAAAGGCTGCCGCTGCGCTCTTCCCAGACGTACACGCAGCCAGTACACAAGGCCATGCGTTCCTCACTTCCAAGACGTTGCATGACCATCGGGAGTATCCCAAGACGGACGGCATGGAAGATGATCTCTGCATCTCGGGCTGTGCGGACGCGAATGTTTGAGCATGTGGGAGGCATCATGATGACGTGACGAGAAAGGAATAGACAGGGAAAGGACCAAGAGACGAAAAGGGTGCGCAGTACAAATAGTGGGACTTTGCGCCACACTTTGGGAGAGGAAAAAAACAAGGGCTAGTGGAAGGTCACTGGCAGACGCCGTGCGCTGGAAGCAGTTTTGAATGGTTAAAGCACGGTGGTGGAGAATGTGTGACTGGCCGACCATACAAGTACAAGAGCGGAACCTCCTTGCCGGTAAGTTCGAGTACCCGAATTGAAAGGCTGTTTCTTTAACTGCAAAACATGATTGAACCTTATCTGGGGGGCGCATGAAATCGCATGTAATTGGGGGGACTCGTCAATGAGAAGGGCGGAGATTCTCCTGAATCGATGGGAAGGATCTGGCACTGTTCGAGCAGAAGTCTTCCACACGGGTCCCCTTGATTGAGCTATGCCCACATGGAGATTGGGAAGTATATCAGAATTCCGTAATGTAAATGAAGTGACAAGCGAGCTTGGGAGGGGGGATGGGTAAGAGAGGTCCAGAGGCCATGTCATAGAGCCCGAAGCTACTGGACGGGTGTTCCAGCGTGTGCAGCGCGTGCAGGGGATTCCTTCGTTCCGTTCGAAGGCAGACGGACTCGAACGGGACGCGGGATCACGATGATGGGATGATGAATGAATACCCGGCCTCGACGGGTTGGTCGGAGGGGGCCACCGCCGAAACACGCCTGGGCGTTTCTCGTGGGTTCGCCATTCAAAGGAACGATGGGCACACAAGCTCAAATTCTAGAAAGAAGGGCACGCACGCCGTAAGCTTGGCAGTTCTAGCCTGAGCCTGCGCGCGGTTGCGCGTGCGGTTGTTTGCCAAAAGGGTCATTCATCGCGGAGCCTCAACCGCCAACATTCTTCCCACCCACGGCCGACGCCTTTAAAAAGGGCGGTGAATTGAAGATCAATAGTGCGCTTCTGCCGTAATCAGAAAAGGAATTAACTTACTGGCGGGGGAGCGCAGGGTCGGCAAGAAACCAAGACGTACGAAAAAAAATAAAAATAACACGAGTTTGGCAGGAGGGTGCCGGTAAAGTGCACAGCGTTTGCGAACGATGACATAGTCGCTGGTCGACGGCGGTGGGAGAGAGGTGCCTCGAGACCTGCCCAGCCCCTCCACGCGGCCAGACTTACTATCCCTTGTTTACCCGTACGTCGTCTCACCCCTTTCCCCTCTTCCCCGTACGGTTCAAATAAATGTCACTCTTTAGACTGGAGGGCGTTCGCTTGACAAGGCATGGTCGCGGGGGGACTTGTACAGAAGCTCGGCGGATGACATGGATCAACGGAGAGCCAGCGTTGCAGGTGCACGTCTCACTCAAAATAACCCACTTTGACACTCCACACAATGCCGCAAAATGAAGGTGCGCAATTATCACGACCAACCCGGAATGGTTTCCAAGTTGTTGACATCCCAGGGAGATCGCGAGTACGGCATATCGCGTACCCGTACACCTCTTCCGGACTTACTGTACGTCACAATGACAATGCAAAATTGGGGGGGGCGTGGGGCCTGAAGGCTGAGCACTTCACGGATGCCAGAACGGTGCATGCGCATGCCCACAGACCTGGCCCCCATATTTTCGATTTGACGGTCGGCGGCGAGAGCGCTGAGGCCTGGCAAGTTCCCCCGGTCGTTCGTTCGAATGCGTAAACCGGACCCGTCATTTCCGAACGACGACGACGTAACTCTCACCCCTCATGCACACGCCACCGTCGTAGCTCTCTCTGCCGCAGTCGAGCCGATTGGTCACGCGGGGCGACTCTCCCGATTTCGGCCCCCCTCCCCTCCCCTCCACCCAAAGCCTGGTCCAGATTCTGTGAAACACGCTCGTCTTCGCGTCTGCTAGGGCATGGGCACTTTGCAACCACCCCCCTTCTTCTCCGCTTCCTCTAGTCAATCACCGCTCCGAGTTCATTTACATCCTCTCAAGTAACTACAGTAGCCTGGGATGATCGAGTGAACCTTCTCAGCTGTAGCCCCGGCCATTGGTGCACTCGATCACGCGCCTCACTCCGTGTCTAAGTATCAACGTAAGTGCTAGGAACGAAAGATGATGCACTCGTCCCTCATCGTAAATATAATTAATAATTCAGCACCTACAACTGTCGGGAATCCCAGCCCTGATAGCAAATCAAAGGTAAAAGTACGGCATCTGCCACTATCATCACCTTCTGTCATCAGGGGCGGGAGGACTAAAATGTCTGTCTCCATGCTGCGCTACAGAACGGGAAAGAGTGTGAATGCAGGTTGGCACTTGGACCAGGGGCGCACGTCGTCCCAGAAGGCAACCGAATAATTGTTCGTGAGACGTTACGTCCCAATCCTCAGTCCGTACGTATAAATCCTTATCATCATTATTGTATTTGTCGCATTGCAAGAACATCAAATTGGTCAAGTTGCGTTAGTGTGCATCCAAGGTTACCGCAGCCATTGTTAACGAAAGGTACAGCTCGTAACAACCCAGACTAAAACCCTTTGTCGTGCCCACCAGCTTTGTAAAAGGTCTGCAGCCGCACCACGATCCCATCAAGCGCGGCAAGCCACTTGTTGAGTCCTTCGTTCACATGTTCGTCCGTAGCAGGGGATCCTCCCGCGGGGTCAGCCTTCAACTTTGTGAAAAAGTCTGCGCGATAAGGGCAGGCTTTCATCGCAAGCTGACAAAAAACAAGCAAAACAAAAAAGAAATGAACCGCCTGTAGACGGGCCGGAGAGCAAGGATGAGACGAACCGAGAAGATGCCTTTCACCACAAAGTTGTGGAATGCCTTGAGGGTGCCTTCGTAGGCATTGCCGAACGCCTTGGTCAGCTCTTCGGACGCGTTCGCCTGGACACTCTGAAGCGCCTTGCAGGTAAACTGCAGACCGCGGAGGAGCCATATCAGCCCCTCCGTCGCCTTCCTCTTCTTCTCGCCCTTCTCGTTCTCCACCAGCTTTTCCAGCGTGTTCGACAGCGTCGGCGTCTCATCGTACCGCGCGCGGACTTTCTACATACATACAGAAGGGGGGAGGGGGGGGGGTGACCGGGAACGGGCCAGACGCATGTGAGCCATCATCAGCGCCGCGGATGCCCGCTCTTCTCTCACCGCGATATTTCCCCTCAGGTCGGACTGGACGGCTGCGAATGCGGCGGAACCAAGGAGATCTCTCGGGGCAGGCGATTACTCACTCGAGGCGAGAGAAAAGAAAGAACGAGGATGAAAAAAGGGGGGACACACCAAAAAGACCGACGAGGCCCTCGGAGGCCTTCAGGAAGGCGAGCGTGTCGACGCCTGCATCGGTGATAGGGACGTCTGCGAAGGACTGTAGCAAACGACGAGGGTTAGGTCGTCAGGCTGGCGAGAATAGAGCCAAGTGTCGACGGACGTACGAGAATGGTGTCGAGATAGGGTGCCATGTCGTGTTACAACGTGTCGTCCGAGTTTGTCAAGGCGATGGTTAGTTTGGATGTGCTTACGTAACTTCATTTAAATGCATCTTATCTGGTATCACCGTACATTCAGTAGTCGTAGAAAGCTACCGAGGTGCACAAAAGAGCAGACCCGACACTCATCGCCTTTTCATTCATTCGACGAGTGAGATGTGCGAGCGGAAATGCACAATTATCCGACTCTTTGTATTATACAGCCCCCAACATGCCGCACGACGCAGGTTCATTTCTTCCAGCCGCCATTCGTACAAAGTCGCAATTCTGGGAACAACTCTCGATCCAGCTTGCCCCTCTCCTCGAAGGACAGAGAAACTGGGTAATGTGGTTCACCTGAACCCGACACCGCTTCTTACCCGTCCTTCCTCTATCAGGTGACCAATCTAGCCAACGCGTCTTCTCTCATTTATCATTCTTTGCACTCATACCCCGGTTTCGGAGATGGCCCTTCCTCCGTCCATTGGTGTGGTGAACCACTCTCCCTTATCCATCTCATTCACGACACGCGCGCGCCCCGTGCCGTCGTTCAGCTTCCCGTAGGCCACGGGTTGCCAACCTCAAAAAAAAAGATCTTAGCCCTTCCCCCCTTCGAAATAGCTTACCCTTCTTTCAGGATTCTACATCGACTCCTCCTTATTGCCGACCGCTTTCGGATGACAGCGTGGCTTCCAATCCCACAGAACGGTTATTCCTCGGGCCTTTCTACGGCAAGCCCGCTTGTCCATGGATTGACATCATCCCCGGACGCGGCCGAGGTGTTTGTGTAGATGCCTTCCTGGCTCGCAAGTCCATCGTCGTGCCAGACGTGGAGGTCTATCCAGGACACATCGCGAGCGACCCCAACACGAAGAGCGAGATCGTCTGTCCTTTGATCCTCAACTCACCGGAGGGGGAAGTGAGTCTCGGCGTCTTTGATCTCGACTGCCTGGCCTCAGGCGGCTTCGATGATGACGATAAGGCCGGCTTGGAGAAGATAGCTAAACTCGTCGTCGACTCGTGTGACTGGTAGTTTGGCCACGTAGATTGACGTAGAAATGGGCGGTAGCCGCCGGTAGCTGCCACGAACGCTTGAATTGATAATTACTCTACAAAAGCGGTGACGATCCGAAAGTGTGTCAAAGGATGCCGTTTATATGTCACCGCACTTCCCTTTTCCATGCCAAGTACTCCTCGTGGAGCCTTTTCTGTGTTGCCCAATCCTTCTGCACCTTCTTCGTCTGATTCTTGCTAAGCTCCTTTCCCTCACCATCCGTTAACGGTAGTCCTTGGTCATCCCAACTGCCATAAACACCCTCGGGGACATTGGGTGGCTTGAATAGCTGCTCGGGCGGGACACTTCCTCTCTCTAGCTTCTGCAATTTCTTCTGCCGCTCTAATTCCTGCGCCGCGGCTTTCTTCGAGGCCTTTGCTTCCGCCTGCGTATGCTTTTCTTCGCGTGCCCTAATAAGTTCGGCGGGATCGACCAACTTTACCAGCGCTTTGCCATCTGAGAGAAACGCTTATTCAGTTGAACCCGATCAGAGTCGAGGTATGATCTACCTTCTTGGTCGTCCAGAGCGACGCCCAAGGGCACTAGATCGGAGTCACGCATTTTGTCACATAACGCTAGGATCTCCTTCGTTGCGCCGTCCCCTTTCGAGATAGCTAGCTGCCGGACGCCATCTCTGAAAGAGGACAAGACCCGTAAATACGGCATCACAACTTCTTCACGCTGCGTATATCGGAATTCAGTTGATGGAAGAAATGCTTGTGGCGTGCATGGCTCACGTTCAGGGAGGTGGTGCCATCTTGGGACGGCTGACCCCATCCAAGCTCCGACGGGTTGCCTTCCCCTAGCCCAAACATCCTAAGCATGCTTCCAATCCATCGTGCTACACGCTCTACGACGCTGACGTCCAATTCGCTTCCACGCGAATTGATATACACGTTCGTGCGCGAGACCAGTTCCCGCAGGACGTTGACTCCACTAGGCGTATCAAACGAATCGCAGAGAGCCTCTCGGAATCTGTCCTGCGCTTGGTATAATCTTCGGGCGATGTCTTGATAAGAACAAAATTGAGATTCAAATATATCACGCACTCATCTGTCAAGGCGCATTCTGGGCCACGATGCCGGTGGTTCTCATCCGGGACCGTCTGCTCAGAGCGAGCTTGGCCAATAAGGGCTTTAACTACTGTGAAAAAATTCTTCTGGGTCGTAAGCTCGCGAGATTAGGCGCCAAGCTAAGTCTCGTACGTTCATCGTCGTCTCGATGTTCTTAACTTCGCCGGTCATAAGCGATTCCGAGAAATCCATTTTAGAATTCCACAACTGAGTTAGAAAGGCTAGGCGCAGTTGACGCGCTGAATGCTTTTGTAATATTTCCTGCGCAGGGTCATGCTCACCGAATGTGCGGACGGCCAGGTACTTACATCAATCGTGATGAAATTTTTGAGCGATTTACTCATCTTCAAACCCTCGATATGCAGGTGACCGGTGTGAAGGAAGTAGTTGACCCAGGCGTCGCATTCGTGATAAGCCTACGTACGAAACTGAATACGACTTCCGTGTGATCAAATTCGACCGGGTTACCTCCGCCTGTGCGATCTCGTTGTCATGATGAGGGAAAGCCAGATCAATCCCCCCTGAATGGATGTCTATACTGGGCCCGAGAATGGCCGACGCCATAACTGAACACTCGATATGCCATCCTGGACGTCCCGAGCCCCATGGAGATGACCAGAAGGGTTCTCCCGGTTTGGACGCCTTCCAGAGTGCGAAATCCGCCGTGGATCTGCGACCAGTGCTATTCGAGAGGGCGCCTGAAGGAGGACTTAGAAGCGAAGCCATCGGGGATTGGTGGGAGCATGTTTACCTTCACCTTCTTCCAACAATTCCTTGTTCCCTTTACTCCACGGCTCTAATTTGGCGTAAGTGTGGTGCTCGGTCGAGTCGAATTTGTTTGTGTCAAAGTAGACACTGCCAGCGACCTCGTAAGCATACCCGTTCTGGACAATCCGTTCCACGAAAGCCACAATCTCGGGTACATATTCAGTGACGCGAGTAAGTGTATCTGGTTCCTTGACACGTAGACGAGCCATGTCTTCGAAGAACTTTGCTTCCCAAAACCGGGCCAACGAACGGGATAGCGATGGATCTGTCACTGATGCACCGCTCTGATGACCATTAGGATGCACGTAAAAATAGGAGAGACGAAGTACCTTCTGATCAAGAGAAAGTGCGAGGATGTCGGCCGAACCATCCACAAGCTGTCGGGCAGTCTCTGCACCAGTATTCCCCACTTTCATATGATTACCTGCAGCTTGTATGGCCTCATAAGCACGGGACTAAAGTGGCGGCATTAATCCGTAGCTCTGATCGACAGGAAAGGCGACACACCGCCGCGGCGAAGTGCATGTCGAATTTCTCGTCCCTCTTTAGAGCTTCAGTCTTCCATGCCTTGTCGGCGGCTTTGATGGATAGATCACTCCAAGATTGCCACTCCGACCCGACGGCAGGTATGTCTTCGCGGGGTAGCCCCTTGCTAACTCTGGAGCGCACATATGAGTCCCAAGAGGATCGGACTTGGTCCAGCAATTCTTGAGTGAGGGACGTAGCCTCTGATCTGAAATTGTTGAGAAGATACGTTTGTCGTGCCCTCAAGATGATCTAACTCGCATATTGATCTCAAGGAAGGGTGGAATTAGAAGGGGTGGCAACCTTGTCGTCTATATCAGTGATGTTCATCACAAAATGGATGTCGTAGCCAAAGTAATCGGACATTATCCTTCGCAGAATGTCCTGTGTGACATAGTTTCTGGAATCGAATGAATACATGATTCTGTACTCTCAGAGAAGCGTACCTTGCGTGGCCCATGTGAGCCGCGTCATATACGGTAGGACCGCAATTATACCATTTGATGCGTCTTCCGTCGCGTGGAATAAACTCGTTCTAAAGATCAAATATAAAGTTTAGTGAGACCAAGAACGCTCAGAATGGACATACTTTGGCTCTTGTGAAGGTGTTATAAACTTTGAGAACCGGCTCTACAGTAAGACGTGACAGGGGCTTCCAGTTGGTTTGAGCTTGCGCCATGACGTACGACGAGGTGTTGAATGGGCGAATAGGATAACGAATATGGCCAAGGCGGAGGATGTAAGGGCTCGGGAGCATGCGATTGTGAGGAGTCAATGTATGCGCGCTGTCCTGACTCGTGGGAAAATCCCTTGCACGTGACCAGAAGTGATGGGCTAAAAAGACGAAGACGCTGCACCCCCCAGCAAACCGCTTTCCAGATACACCTTGAAAACGAGCGTGAGAATTTTCATGTCCCAGGCACATGAGGCTTCATCGACGCTCTAAATTCTCGGCATGATCTCTATCGAGGAACATGAGGAAACTTGTTCGGCTGCCGATGTGCCTTTACACAGATCTTCAAGAGCGGAGATTGTCCTATCGCGCGGGCTACATCCCAAATCACCAACAACGCCCGAGGTGACTCGTGCGCAGGTATTGAAATGCATCGTGGTGTTGTTATGTTGGCAGATCGCCGATTCATGTGATGGTTCATCTCACAGTAATATCATATAACAACACAAGCGATCTATTACTGTCAGCATTTCCGGTATGCGGATGGTGCGTGCTCCACGGCTGCGCCGATGGGACAAACAGAGTTAAGAAGGAGCAAGGCACTGGGTCAAGAAGTAGCGAACCGACCGCCACCCCTATATATGCACTACTTTCGTGGCAGTGGGATGGATTCTTTCTACGTCGGCCGAAAGGGTGGGCCGACAATAGTGAGAGGCCGTTTATCGTTTAATCATATTAGGAGAGACTGTTGTACTGTAAGTCGATTGGAGACGTGTCAAGTGGGATATATGGAATCACCCTCCGAGTTGGCGGTGGACTGGCCGTGTTCTCCGTGATGGTACGGTATGAGGAATTCCTGGATCGGGATAGTCGGATAGCCGTATGACGGAGGCTGATTAAAGGTATAGAGTTTGATTCGCAAGCAGCATTACGCTCAAAAGTAGAATAGATGATGATGGCGCCTTTCCCGACACGACGCCTGTCTTTCCGCCAATGGTAAATTCTCCTGTCTCCTCATTCATGGAACGCCCTCTTATCCGGAACGATTCCCGCTTTTTCCCGCTTACCGTAAACGCCTTTGGAAATATGTACTTAAATGTTCCTTCCTCTGCGGCTTTATAATGGCATCTTCCCCCAACCGATCCTCCTCCCCTCCCTCTCCCTCTCTACCTTTTTCTTCTTTGCTGGTTCCGATACCCCCTTTGCAACATCCCATATCTTATGCAGCGACCAACTTGCACCGATATCCGTGTTCGATCCGTCTCAGACGCCCTCGTCGTCTTTTATGCAGTGTCCAAGGGCGTCTTACCTATTGTATCTCGGCGGTTGGATAGTGAAGAGAGACGATGTATCCGCTCTGGCTCTGTCTATGTCTGGGAGGAGAGAGGTCCAGACGCCGAAGCTACTGGAGTGAGTTCACCGTACTCACTTTCATACCCAGTACCGTTGACACTCTTCCCTCTCTCTTTTAGCTGGGTATTGAGCGGTGGACAGATGGCATACGCTGGGGCCCTTCCCGCGTCAGGTACCGGGGATATCTCTCCAGTCGTCTTTCAGGCACTAACACCGACCATGTGTCCCAGGGACGAATTTTTGTTCTATAGCGAGAGGGAGCTTGACGTGGAGCTGGACGTAATTGGCCAGCCGTGAGTCTCTCCATCATTTCGGTATCGTGCGGCTCATGGCGCTTGCCTTGGCAGTTTCAGCTTGCATCTCCCTCCCGGTTCATACTATGGACGCCCTCGAGAGCGTCTCATCAAGCAGACGTACTCAGTATATGTAGACCTCACTGGCCGAGGCCGAAGAAAATGGCATCTCAGTGCGTTTAACTGTCACGTCAACGCCCTGGCGAGCAGTTGATGGTTCGGTCTGTAGTCGCTTATTTCACTCAAGAGACCATCGACAATCTCTACACGATAGACGACTTCCCGGAGCTTGCCTGCCTCGAAGTCCCTCCTGGGAAGTTTCGTAGTGCGCGTTGCGTCAAGGGGCGACCCAAGGATCCATCAGAGAACGCTGGCCCGTACTCCTCGCATCAATCGCGTTCCCCAAAATATGCGCCTTATCCAGCATCCACTGTACAGCCCCCCTCGCCTATGGGCCCGCCGCCATGGCCGAAGGCCACTCATGATCTCTCGCATTCAAAACTTGGGCACAGTCGCTTTTCAAGCACATCTGACGGCCCACAGGTCCTCGCTCCACTGGCTTTTCTCGAAACGACCCATATACCCAAGAGGCATCCCATCGACGATCGTGCCTTACGTTCCTTTACGGTTTCCTGATCATCCCTTTCCTAGCCTTTATGCTTCGTTCTTATCTGCACACATCACCCCTTCTGGATACCTGTACTGGTTGCTTCTCAAGACCTGCTGTCTCACACCTTCTCCTTCCCTTGATGATTTTCTGTACGTCTCTGCTGTTACTGTCATACGATTTTTCCTTCTTTTACATCATATTTCCCACACCGCTCACGGAGCTCCAATCACTCCGTGTGCTTTCTTTCTAACCAAGCCGTGTAGCGAGTATGTATATTAATACCCCCTTTCGCGTCCAGATTTGTTGCAATGACCATCTCGTTTTCGTTTTCGACTGCGTATGTGCGCGTCACGGATGTGCTGCGGAATCGATAGCTTCCCGAGGTCCAGGCACAGTTCCGGTATCTTCGCTTGTGAGGAGTTGCAACGCTTAGCAAAAAGGTCGATGCCCAAGTGAACCCGTGGCCATCTCTCGCGAGCACAAATTACAAGATGCAAGATACAAGATGGGTGCCGAATATGAAGGGTCACATGGCACATGACATAATATTTATTTGCATTTTTGCGCTGAGAAATTTTCAAAATGGCGGGGCGACAAATAACATTAATTTAGGATTTTTACCACATACCGGGAGGTGTAGGTGGCACCCCCAAAAGGAGAGCGAGGGGTGGGGATAACGTTATTTTTAACAGCGACTCCCTCCCTACAGGTTCGCACCCGTTTTAAATTGTGCCAGCGCGCCTGTCGTGCCTATGCCCTCATCCCACGTACCTACCTGCCGCAAAGAGATGCATCGCTTCTGCGGGTCCCGTCAGGCGCGCGCGCAGCGTGACGACGATGTGTGTGTCGTGTCTCGACTCAGTCGCCGACGACCGCGATACGATAGCTTCTCTCATTTGCGCCGCTGCGCATACCTGGCTGGCTGGCTGCACGAGCGAGCGAGCGCAGACGAGACGGCGGAGAAGGAGAAGGAAGAGGCGCACTCTCCCCCCCCCCCCCACCCCGAATTCCGATGGAGAGGAGAAAAAGGGACAATCGATTATGACTGCTGGGCATCCCGTAAGCAAATACAGTACATCCGAACGTACGGGACGTCAGCGCCGATCTTGGACCGGGTTGTCAATACACAGAAGTTAGGTTTGCGTAGATGCTGTAAACCCGCATAATATGTTCCAACCTCTTGGTCTGCAAAATTTCTCGCTCCTCGCCCCTCGCCCCTGACATCGCACCCACGGGGCCACGAACCCACCCTTCTGGGTGGGCCTCCAAGTACGAAACGAATGTGGTCACGCAAGTGAGAAATGACAGAACTTTGTTCGCCAGCTCCATCATCAACGCCAACGTGAGAAAAAAAAAGACCTGTGAGGTGTAGTTTGCATTCAGATCGAGAGTCGATTGCCACTATCACAAATCACGCACAAACCACATCATTAATGGCGCTCTACACCTGCGCCGCCGTGAGAACTAATACCCACGTTTAGAACCTCGTGGTAGGGGCGGCCACGACGTCAGCGGCCGCGGACCTTCGTGCAAAATGGATCGGCGGCGCCCGAAGATGCCCTGCACTGAACGTCGCTGGCAATAGGACGTTGTGGGTTGATACCGGTATCATGCATCACAAAGATTGCCTTTCGGAGCTAAAAAGGGGGAGTGGGGGGAAAGAAAGGAGGAAGTTGGGCGACGATCCTGGTTGCCAATGACCCCCAAACACATGTAGTCGCCTCCTCGATCGGACGGAACAGTGCGAAGACGTGTAGGAAGACGTGCGATAGACCCGTTCTGTCAAACGCTGGAAAGTTTGCTACAATTACGGATCCCATGTGTGTGGAGCCCCCCCCATCTTCGGAGGAAGCGTGGCGGGGCTAGACCGGGCTCTATTGCTGCGCAACAGCACTTGCACCTCATGTTCCCCTCGCAATCGCAGGATCAGGGTGGCATTCGGGGATATTTCCATCTTTCGCCACTGGAACAGAAAGTTTGCGCATTTTCCTATGAGAGAAAAAAATTGCGAGCTTTAACACCGAGTGTCGGCCAAGTAAAGCACGGCCTTCCTTCATGGTGAGAAGAAGAAGCAAAGGGAGCACCGGCTTGTTAGGGGATACTCCGGACGCGAGCGGACGGGCGCAGCTATTTGCGGGCTGGAAACACATTGAGCTGTCCCGAGAGGTCGCATGGTTCAAGACAAGACCAGAGTCGAGTATTCGTCGGCTTTGGCTTGGAAGGCGCCGTGGGTACTACCTATTTTGGGAAGGCGAACGTTTTTTTGATGGGTCTCCCGGAGGCTTTGAGGAATAGAAGAATGCGCGTGTTAGCGCAGAAACGTGAAAGTAACCGTGACCCATGAATGATGGTTAGATCTAGACTAGAGCGTTTAAACGAAGGATAGGTTGAATGCAAGCTAGCAGGGGAGCGCTCGGCACGACTGCGGGGAAACAGGCGAGAGTGGCCGACAGGAGTGGATGAAGAAAGTTTAGACTCGGGCCACACGCCCGGCTCGGATGAAAGGGGAAAGTCCCGGTCTGCAGCTGCAGCGAAAGAGCAGAGAGATTCGATTAGAAGTTGCTGAGGTAAGCAATGCCAACCGAGGATCCGGCCGGTCTCGTGGTCCGGGTGGAAGGGTCCGGGAGAAGTTCTCACCCTGGGGGTGATGGTGGCGGCGTCATATGAGGGCATGCCGAGGCTCGGGGTCGGTGGCCTGATAGCATCTGACCAGGTCTCGACTCTGGAAGCAGACCACCCATGTGCCAGGGGTGGTTGAAAAGGCGCAGGGAAAAGGAAAGAGCCATAACCTGGCCCGAACACATGGGGGGAGCGATCGACAGTGGGAGGATATTTTGGCCCCTTTCTGCACGCTGCTTTTGCGCGGAAATAGACTGATTTTGTGCATTCTGGTTGCAGCCGCGGCGATGTGGGGATCGTTGGTGGGTGGGTTAACCGCGGTAAGTAGAGGGGAGAATGGATGTAAATCTCGATTTGGGTGTGGAGAAGGGGACCGAGGGGACGGCGCGTTGGGCGATAAATGGTTAGAATTAATGAAATAACTGCCTGGCGGGGCTTGAACCACTTGCTCGGATTCAAATTGCACAGATCAGGCATTATTTATAATTCCCTCGATGCTCTCCGTGTTCCTTTCCCTTCCCTCGTCCCGCCACGACACTTTCACCGACGATGCAGGTCCCTTCTTGTACAAACGTCCGCATCAGAAGCACCGCAGACGTGCACAAAATATTTTACGCCGTTTATCTCGGCCTCTTGCCAATGATCACCAGACGTCTGGACGCCAAGGAACGCGAAGCGTTGGCCCCAGGCTACTGCTATGCTTGGGAAGACAGGGGCCCACATGCAATCACAGGAATCGGCATCGAGCGCTTTACAGAGGGTCGTCATTGGTCCGCTTCGCGTGTCCGTGACGTACGTATTGCGTCTCTCACACCCGTCTAATCCCTTACTCACCTTCTTCCAGGAATTTCTGTTCTACTACGAGAAGTGGGAGCCTCCTAAGAACAAAAACGACGAGAGAGCCAGGTTAGTCGCTTGTATTTTCCAGTTCGCAAACGCGATTTTAACCCAACAGCCACTTTGCAAAGCGACGGACAGCCTCCACGGGATTGGGACCCTTTTGTGAAGCAGACCTACTCGGTTTATTTGAACGAGAATGAGAATAACAAACGCAAATGGCATCTAAGTACATCTTTTCCCGCCTCTCTCTCCATCCTTGTCTCATATTTTCAGCCGCATACTTTACACAGGCCACCGTCGACAATCTCGGCACTGTGGATGACATTCCGGTCTTGAAGGATCTCGTCGTGCCTGAGGGTCTATTCAAGAGCTCGCGCAGAACGAAAACGAGATCCTCAAGAGCTAGCGTTGCTGCGCATGCCGCAGACGCGGCACCTACTCCCTCGCCTACGGCGAGTACTAGTGGCAAATCAGGGAAGCCGATCGCCTCTGTTGCCGGGCCCAGCTCCACTGTGGGTCGCCCTCCTCCACAGATCGTAGCACAATCGGCTGCGCCTCAACAAAATCAGGGGTTACTTCCTTCGAGTGCATACCCTCAAGATATCTTCCCCACTCAATCACCTACTTACTCGGGACTAACAACAAACTCGGCTCCACCACCCCCTTCCCCCGCTGCGCAACAACACGATGCGTACACGCGCATGTACTCTGGAGCCCCATATGCTCCTCCGCCACCTCCTGAAGGCTACCATGTATCGCCCTCCCCACACATGCCACCTCCTATGTCACCCTTCGGAGGATACAACTGGCAAGAGCCACCACCCGCGTCAGCAGTCTCGGACAATTCGTGCCAATCCCCATATCCTTATCCCGTCCTCATTGCGTCTCAAAACGGAGACACAGCATTTCATCACTCTCCCACCCAATCGCAAGTTTATTTATACGGATCTGGGTTCCAAATGTCACCACAGTCGTTATTACACTATCGGGCAGTCTCCCCCGCGCTTTCGCATGCGCCCAGCCAGTTCTCCGTGTCGTCGCAGTCGCAGTCCTCGTCAGAAAGCGACTCACCAGCCCCCGGCCCCGTCTCTCTCCGGACGCCCGTCTTTTCCCCGGATCGGCTCTCCGTGGTTCTTCCGACGGAGGGAGAACACAACAGGTACGAGGCAGTCCCTCTCCACGGCATTCGCGAGCACGACGGCACGATCGACTCGGTGACCCTGGCGTCAATGGAGTCACTCAAGCGCTTCCATCCATATAGGCGGGATCCTTTGGATGACCGGGTCGTGCAAAGACTCTCCTCGAAGCTCGTATGACAAACGGAACTTGCTTTGCACGTTGCTTCCTAGAAGACACGTTGTATTGGTATTTACCTTGGGCAGTCGGTCTGCACGTATATAGACGACGAGCGGATGGTTCCCCTCATGTACATAACTCATCGGCCGCCGGCTTATTATCGGCCCCTCGTAGTTACGACAATAGCCACCCTTTGAGGGTGTAAAGGAGCTTGTATGTCTAGGGTCTTACATGCAAACACTCGCTAAACCCGCGGACCCACATTCATAGAGATGGACTGGAGAAGCCACCATCGGAATGAAAGTACTAAAATTGTGTTGCTTTGCTGGAAAAGTGATGATTATGAGTAATAATAGTTCAACGTATATGGGAATGCACAGGAACCGAGAAAAGAAAAGACACGGGACAACGATTAACCAACAAATGCCAGAAAGCGCGGCAAGCCCGGCGGGATTCAATCACCACTCAAATTCACTGCACTAAACGTCAGACCCAGATCGTCTCTATAAACGAGGAGGATAAACAAACCCTGTACACTTTGCGAAAAGATAGTCTTTGCCGTTGATGTGGATCATACCATCCTTCAAGATGCACTTCCACTTGTTTTTAACACGAGCAACCTCGAGTGGAGAAATTCAGAAAAAGGCACATGTCATGGTGTCAAATAACGCCAAATACCTTGTCGTAAGTGCAGAACACGATGTCGCTCACGCCTGGGCCCTCATCCGGATCCTCCTCACCTTCAGAGTCCGAATCATCCAAATCGCTGTTGATGGCCTCGTCATCGACACTGGCAGTGGAGCTTTGCGTAGGCTGAGGCAGAGACGGATGCGACGAGTGTGGCGCATACTGCTGTGGAGGTGGTGATGACGAGTCTGAGCTCGAGGACGAGGGTCCATCGACCTGCGGAATCCGAGCTGGCTGGGATTGTGATTGGCCCTGAGTCTGTAATCGTGCCTGAGACGGCTGTGTTGGCGGTGTCGGCTGGGAAGCTTTTGCCGGTTGGGCTGCCGCGGGGGGAGGATGGACGGCGGGTGCTGGTGCTGCGCCTGGAGCAGGAGGTCGGCTCGGACCTGCCGGGAAGGTCAATAGCGAATTTGGTGGAGGGCGCAGCGCAGGTATCTGAGGGCTGGCCATCGGTGGAACGTATTGACCGCTCAGGATGTATCGGCTGTCGACGGGTTCCTTCTTAATCAGGCTCGCCGCGGTGGGGGGTGCCGGTTGTGGTACAAATGCATGGTGGCCTTGTGAGTAGTGCTGTGGCATGACGTGCATGGGATGGGGAGGATATTGGGGAGGTGGTTGTGCGGGTGGTGCATCGAACTCGGCGACGTGAGACGCTATGACCTTGGCCTCCCATTTCTGAAGCGAGGTCGATGTGATGAGAGGGGCACTAGTGAACACTTGGAACAAGGGAAGAAGAACCTACTCTCTGCAGCTCAGCCAGGACGTCTTCGCTGACACCGTACTCGTCAAAGTCAGTTTTAATCGAGGCGATCACCTCGTCTATGACAGAGCGATAAATCCCGGGCTCATTGATAGGAAATGGGTGTTATCCTCTGTACTAGTCAAGCGCAAATGGCATTGACTGGCTCACCACTATTTTATTAGACATTTTCGAATAAGTAAACGGCGCTGAACAGGACGGGCACTATAGCGACGACGTCCGGCTTGATGAGAGGGGGTGAGGAAAGCTTTTATAGATGATGTGTCCTCAGGAAAGGCCGGCCATTCAAACTCCGCCATGACTCTTGTCAAATTCCCACGCACAGACCACTCCTCGCTCCTCCCTCGCCGCGCCACGCGACTCCTCCCCGCTCCAAGCGCTGACGTCGGTGGGGTGGATGCGGCGCTCGCACCTACCTCGGGGGTTCGCAAATAAATACCAGGCTCAGAGAGCAACACATTGACACGTCATTCTTACCCACTGCGAAGGCGAAATGCCTTTGTTCTCTTCCCGTCGCCGCCGCAATACATCGCCCGCAGCCGTTGAACCTGCGGCGTCCCCGTCGTCCTCATCCAGTCGCCGCCGCGGTTCCAACAAAGACGACTACAACACGGGTCAGGCCGAAAACCGTGAGGGTTACAGCTCGTCTCCGACCGAACCTTCTCGAAATAGGCGTGACTCGTACGACAGCGGTGATTCGCGGTCGAACACTAACGAGGGCCGCTTCGGAAGACGATCGGGCGGACTCTTCCGTCGGCGCCGCTCCCCCACCGACCGCCACGTCGAGATGGCGTTGGCGAACGACCAAACGCTGATGAAAGCTCGTTCAAAGGTCACAGAGGCCGAGAATGCCGAGCGTGTGGCCGACGCGGCCTTGGACGCCGCTCGCAGAGCCGCCCGTGAGGCGGAAGATCATATGAAGATGCTCGAACGCGAAGCGGTTGACGAGTACGGCTTCTCTTTGCCGTTGGAAACGCAGAACTTTTTCTGACAAAGCCATTAGGACTCAGAGAGCAAAGATGAAGCAGGCCGAAATCAAGAACGTCCGCAAGAGTGTTCGCGGTCTCGGTCGACATGGTTGAAATGTACTGACTGTTTACCCCTTGTAATACCGTAAATATTAATGTGAATTACGTCACGCACGTCGAACCGGTTGCGAGAGCGCCGCAGCCGTCCTCAGTAGTCACTCACGATGCGGTCGACACTCATTCTCCTTGGCTTGTGCGGCCTCGCTCGTTCGGCCCAAATTTACTTTCATCCACCCGTCCCCGGACTCGAATCGTTGCAAGATTCCCATGCTAGCGCTGTGGTAGCGAAGCACCTTCACCTCGACCGTTTTGAGCCCTTACAGGACTTCTACCCAGGGCCCCTCGACCAATCGTTCGTCGGGAAAGGCCCCAGTAGTAGTCTTCTGATCGGCATCGACGATGTTGATGCAGAACGTCAGTTAAATCAAAGGGGTGACGAGGTTGCGATCTGACTGCTTGTAATTTATAGACACAATCCCAGCGGAAGACCTGACCACTCCCGTCTCATTTTTGAGCTCAAGTCCCGCTTCTACCTTCTCTAGGATACTACAAACAAGCCTAGAGCGCGCGCACCTTGCATTCTCCCATATATTCGACGTCTCCAGTGGCTCCAGGAACATGTTCTTCCCGCTCCTGGATATCATGAAAGTCTCGCCTCCAACGGAGACCTTCATCTCCGATCTCTCCGCGCTCGCATCGTTCCTCGAGTCCGACGATCTCTCATCGGACCGCTTCGGTGCCTTCCGCATGACAGGCCTTCGCACCATCGCGGACGCGTACGGGCGAGAGAGCGAGCAGTACAGGACGGCCGCTGCATCGCTCGCTGCAGCGCTGCGCAGCGCTCTCACCAAGCCGCACCTCAACGTGGCGATCTTCACCTACCCGGAGACGCGGGTCAGCGCGGGCGGCGTGGAGAGGCGGCAGGACCAGGACCAGGATCAGGATCAGTCCCCCCTCCCGCCGCCGGTGCCGGTGCCCCCCGTCGACTCGGACGCGCTGTGCTTCGCCTCGGAGGAGGTCTGCTCCAACTCGACGGACTCGTGCACTGGCCACGGTGTCTGTGCACAGGCGATCAGAGCGGGGAGGACGTGCTTCGCTTGTGTGTGCGAAGCTACGAAAGATTCGAACGGTCAGACGCAGTATTGGGCGGGCAGCAAGTGCGAACGAAAGGACGTCAGCGGGTATGTCGCAGCTCACGGTCTGACTTGGCTAGCCGTTGACTGACTTGGCCCTTGCACCGGGTTAATTAGACCTTTCGTGTTGATTACGGGAACGGTGATCACGCTCCTATTGATTGTCGTTGGTTCCATCGCTCTGCTCTCCGGAGTTGGAAGTCAGCCTCTTCCCAGTGTACTAACCAGCAGCGTGCCAAGTATCTCAGTACGGGAATAAGTAAGACTTGCAATAAAATCACTTTTGGCGGTCGATGGCCCCGATCTTCTAATGCCCTAACTTTCTCCTGTCATGCATACGTCGTCCCACGCACTAGCACCATTTTGCGTGATCAAATTCTCGTCTTTCCTATTCGCATTCGTATTCGAATTGTCCCAAAGCCTGGAAGTCACCGGGCACATAATTACCAATGCGCAATGCAAAGCTATCCCAAATTGGATCGAGCAATGCGACGTTTGTAAAAAAACATGCCATCTGATCGCCCTTTGGCTGTTTCTCACCGTTGTTGGCGGCCATAAGCTGGGCCGCGTACCCGCAACCCGGTTGTATGGAAGACGCTTGCATTCAGTCCGTCACCTGACGTGGGTCTTTTAGTGGCAGGCTCGCGAAGACGCTTGGGCGTATCCTCCTCCCAAAACTTCACGGTGACGGCAATGCGACTCACGGGTGGGAGCCCAGCTGTATTCCGTGCCCAAACATAGCTGTGGCGAGGTCTCTGCCCGAGGCACGGACCGATCCAGGGGCACATTTATCTCGGTGCCAGTTCGTGTTGACGGTCAGGCGAAACTTACCACGACATGACCATATCACGCCTGGGCCATTATGAGACAAATGAGACAATTACAGGGAACTGTCGGCGGATCAGCTCGAGGTTTAGTATGGAATGATCGGATCCCCGTTCCCTCTTGTGTACATATTGCGCTGCGGTGTCGGCAACAGGTTTACGCTCCGGGTGATGCTAGGGTCATCAAGGTGCCAGGATCTGTGGCGCACCTAGTTGTGACACTCGCATCACCGAAAGAATCAACACGGGGTTGTTTGGGCACATATCGGCGACTACATGTTCTAAATTTTTTTCCGCATCGAATGCACCTAGCCTTATCGTGTCGCCGGGTGCAGAACTTGCAAGGGGGAAGAAGTGAGAAAGAAAGCAAAGATGATGAATTTCAAAGTGATGATCGTGAGAGAGGTCGTAGACCGAGGTTTAATCGTTCAAGATAGTGCCATTCAGAAATGATCAGCGCAGGTACTTCGGATCCCTCAATTCATAACCGCTTTTTGCGAATGCCGTTGCAACAAACGAAGCCCACAATAACGTGCACGACGTGAGAGTGCGTTCAAGGGAGCCAATGTGATGGATCAGAGGACGACGGGTGTGGGACAAAGAAAGATGTCCTCGCAGCTCTGGGCAGCACGGCACGGAGGCCAGTTGGAAGGGAGGCAGAATAGTCATTTCATTCATCGAGGTTGATCGCGCTGCCAAACCTCGCATACAGGGCAACTTTGAGCGCTTTCATCTCGCGCTCGCATTGGTCGACGACCTCGGTAAGTTTTGCGATCTCTCCGTCGACCTGCGCTTGATCGCTTTCCAAGCGTTTCATTGCGCGGTGATGCGGGATATGAAGGAAGGCCTCGCCGACTCTATACCTGTCAATGGGGAATCAAACGACTGGCTTGCGGCCATTTCCGTGGATTATGTCCGGACGGACGTACAGAACTGGCTCGTCCTCGTCGGCGAGTTCTAGCTCCATTGCGAGATCATCGAGAGCCTCCTTCTCTTGCTGCGAAAAGCACCGTGCACATTTGACGTAAGAACTAACTCGGACAGGTTCCCGAAGCATCTGTATGCTCACCTTGAGGTCGTTCATCTTCTCAGCCAGTGAGCGCACGCGTGTGTTGAGCTTGGAGAATGTATTGATACGTTGCTGATCCTCTGCATGAGGAAATATTAAGAACGATAGCGTTGGGAAGGACGACGTCCTGTACCCCATGTCACTTGTTTGCTGTCATCGGTTTCCTCTTCTTGCGCCAGCTGGGATAGGATGTCAGAAAGTGACCAAAGAGTGAAATGCACTGACCATCCGCATGTTGGTTAGCCTGACGCCCGTTTCTGGTCGGCCCGTCGTCGCGTCTCTTTTTGGTTCCCAAGCCCTGAACCTCCGCAGCTTCGTCTTACACTGACATGGCCATGTCGTCCACTCTTTCCATGCCCCACATCATAGATGTCAATGAGGCGCTCCACCAATATTTCACATTGGACACCGCGAAGAACTGTTTTCTTGTATACTTCCTTGCTAGACGCGCCTTGAAGCTCTGGCGACACGTACACGCAAGGGGGCTGACGCGCTCATTCAGGGACCTCTACGTGCACATGGCCCAGGTTCTTACTTTGCTTCTCCCTTCCTTCCTCGATTCAGACCTTTCTCTTTCACTCCAGAGGGCATTTCAACTGCTCACCGCCCTGCCATCGGTTCGCCGGAAAATGGAGACCGAAATGGGCTTTGCGAGGGTTGAGATTGAGCGGTCGCTCATGCCAAAGGGCAAGGACGTGGTGCGCCACCTCGCCCTTCCGAGGAACGGTTGTACTTTGCAATGGATACTCGACGCGATGGAGCAAATGGACCGGGAGGCACCTTCGCAGACAGATTACAGGGAAGGAAAACTGTCCGGCGCAGTGTACCGTGCGCATACCTTCTCGCGACCCTCAATTTACTCCCGTTTAGCACCGAGACTCTGTAGATGGTGGTGACGACATGGAAAGAGTCCTTGTTGCTGCATTTCAGCGGTATTGTGTCTCCAACCCATTGCACCCAGACGTCTTCCCCGCGATCAGGAAAATGGAAGCGGAGGTCGTAGCCATGTGTCTCCGAATGTACAACAACCCCACCGGCGCAGGTGCGACGACATCTGGGGGGACCGAGTCCATTCTCATGTCCGTTAAGACGCACCGCGACTGGGCGCGCGCTGCGAAGGGAATCTCCGAACCGGAGATGTACGCCTTCTGTTTCCATTTCTTCTCTCGCGTTTGCAATGAAACGGCTCGTCGTTCACTTACAGGGTTGTCCCGGCGTCTGCTCACGCTGCGTTTGACAAAGCGGCGGCGTACTTGAAGGTCAAGCTCCATCCGATCCCTGTTAATCCCGAGACGCGCCAAGTCGACCTGAAACGAGTTCGCCGTGCCATGTCAGTGCTCCTCACTTTGTACGATCTATTCACTGATACCTCCATTAGCAATTCGAACACCATCATGGTCCACCACACTCTATTTTGCGCGTGGTAATTCGAAGCTTACCAGGATATTTGCAGGTCGTGGGTTCCGCTATCAACTTCCCTGACGGCTGCCAGGATGATATCGTCAGTCTCGGACGGCTCGCCAAAAGATACAACATTGGTCTCCACGTAGACTGCTGTCTAGGGAGCTTCATCATGCCTTTCTTAGAGAAAGCTGGATTTTCGTCCGAACCATTTGACTTTAGAGTGGAGGGTGTCACGGCCATCAGTTGCGATACCCACAAGGTACTTTTTCTTGTTCCAGACCAACGACAAGCTGATCGACCATAAGATAGTATGGATTTGCTCCAAAGGTGGGCTTGCCTAGCACTCTGCGTACAGTGCCAGAGTTAAACACAGGCGTCTTCATCCTTGCATCGCAGGGTTCATCCGTTATTATGTATCGCTCAGCCGACCTCCGAAAATACCAATACTACGTAAACGCTGAGTGGTCAGGTACTCATTCTCACCCCATTTTCCTTCGGGCAACCCTGATATAGCTTGTCGCAGGAGGTGTTTATGCCAGTCCCGGGCTTGCCGGCTCTCGGTAAGCGATGTGCATTGCCCACATCTTATCGTATCTGAAATGTCTTTTAGTTCTGGTGCCCTGATCGCAGGAACGTGGGCAGCGATGCACTACATGGGCGAAGAGTGTGTACCAAGGTGTTGATTGATCATGTCTAACATTCTCACATTGTCCCTAGCGGGTACATCTCATCTTGCCGAGAAATCGTCGGAGCTGCGAAAGCGATTCGACAGGCCATTCAGAACTCGTTTCCTGAGTTGTACATTCTGGGTAAACCACAGGCTTCCGTAATAGCGTTCGGCTCTCGCACATCAAGTTTAAACATTCTAGAAGTTGGGGACAAGATGTCGAAGAAGGGGTGGCATCTCAATGCGCTACAAAATCCCCCGGGTCTTCATATCGCCTGCACGGTGTGTGCATCTTGTCCGTGGATCGCAGCAGGACCTGATGCGATGTGACAGCGACTGACTATCTCGATGGTTGATGATTTCATTCGAGACTTGAAAGAGACAGTTTGGGACGCGAAAGGGAGTCCCGCAGGAAAAGGGGTTATGGTCTCATTGTACGGTGCGTGTCGCAAACGTATGGATGATGGTGCTGGGTTCGAGGGTTCGGTTCTTCGAGCTTTGAGCTGTTACCCTGCAGCCCCCCCTCCATTCTCTGTCCTTGGCGAGAGGCTGACGAAATTTCCGATCCACATTAAGGTTTGGGCAATTCGAGTGCTGTTGGCCCGCACCTGGTTGGAGCCATTTCTTCTGCTTTTCTGGATGCATTGTACCAGGCGTGATGGTAATTGATACCCCGTACAAGAGACTATTTAAAATCGGGTGTGGTCGATTATTGACTTGTTTGCACCTGGACATTTGCTGGCATTCGCTTGATCCCGAGACGTTCTCCTTGAAGGAGGAAGACTCGAACGGGGGCCGTGATGGCACGCAACAAGATTGAGGGTCGCTTTGATTTTGAACAAAACAAAAGCCCGAGACAAGATATCACCTGAAATTATTGACCCTGATTGGTTGCTGCGACAATAGATAAGAGTGCGCCAATGGCGCGCGCCGTATACGCGCACGCATCCCAGGAGTGTCGGCAAGGCAATATTGGGGTGGGTGCAACCGATAAAGACGATAACAATGTATCGTATCGTGTGATTGTGCATGCTATGGAACGTGGGTCTGGATCCCCATCGGACCACGGTTGCGAGTGACGAGACAGAATTAGAAACTGACTCGGCGTATTATCCACCGTATAAAGACCAACGATGGACGTCGTCCGCCTGAGTGATTATGGCCTCTCATTTGGCCCACGGCCCATCGTCGACAGGCACTGGCGGCAACGACGACACCGCTGCCAGTGGCCGTCAAGGCGCGGAGGCCGATCTCCTCCACGTCGCGTTACATCACGCCTTTCAAAGTCATTCTAGCACCCATGGCAACCACGCTGAACGCCAAGACTCGGTACCAGTGTCCCGGAGGGACGACAGGCAGAACGGCATCGAGATCATCGTAAACACGGACGTCCTCGTCCTCAGAGGCACCGGCGTCGATGTCGAGCCCGCCCTGCTCTCGGGACACGTCGTGCTCAACCTGACCGAATCAACTACGGTCAAGCAGATCACCTTGCAGTTCCGGGGGAAAGCCAAACTGCCCCCGCTCGAGAATGAGCTGTGCGGGTTTCTTTTTTCTTTTGTAGTCATCGTGCTCTGACGTGACGTTCTCTTGTATATAAAAGCAGTGTCAGTTTCAGCAACCCGCCGATGACCTACATCGTATGTAATCACGAGTGGTCCTTTCTCGAAGGGGAAAAGAGGCGCAGCCATACACTGAAGGCCGGTCGTCATCTGTTTCCGTTCCAGCTCAACGTCGGTGGTTCTCTTCCGTCCACTGTGTACACCAGCGCGTACCGAGGCGCGTCCGTCGCATACAAGCTGCGCGCCGTCGCGACGCGCCCCGGCTTTGCTCACAATCTGCAGGCGCAAAAGGTGATCACGCTGCTGCGGTCCTTTACTTCGGGGGCTCTCGAATATCAACAGTCGCTGGAGATAGAGAACACTTGGCCGGAGAAGGTCATGTATTCGATCATGGTCCCGCATAAGGCGTGGGCCGCGGGCGATGACCTCACCGCGGTTCTCAAAATTTCTCCCCTGGCCAAGGGAGTTCGGATCTTGAGCGTTGCGACGACGCTCAATGAGACCGTCAAGGTTCTCGGTCGTTTGGGTTGGCAAGAATCGACAAAGCCTGTAATCTCGACGGGGCATGAATTTCGCAATGGCCAGGCGGTGTGGGTAGAACACCATGACCACCGTACTGGCACACGCTCCAGTTCGTCGCATCAGCCTCAGCGCTCCCGTACCCCCTCCTTGGGACATTCCCTGTCCTTATTACACACGTCGAATCCGGGTCCTTCCAGCGAACCCCAGTCCTCCCATAGTTCTGAGGCTGGGCCTTCCGCTTCAGCCCAGTCTCCCCTTCCCAACACGGAACCCCGGGGCGAGACCCATTCAACCCCAACCGGATTCGAGCTGTCGGAAGGGGATATCAATACCAAACTGGAGATTTCTCTTCCGCTCTCCGCAACACCCACGCATTCTTTAGAACCCATCATAGCATCGCATCGTATTCGTTGGCACATCCTCATCGACAATCCAGACGGAAGCAAATCAGAGTTGCGCTGTTCCTTGCCACTCCATATCCTCGACTGTCGCTTGCTCGACGAAGCGAAATCTGCAACAGCGCTAACGCGCCGGCTGCTCCTCGGTGGGTCCGAAGGATCATTATCGGAGGAAGACAGCTCCGATGTAGACCAACTCCCAAGCTACCCGTCGCACATCCGCGACCGAATCGCGAATATGTATCTCCCCGACCAGGCCGTCATGCGCGTTACCAATCCATGGATACACCAGGGCATCAGCCCAGTACAACCCGACGTGGACCACGACGGGCGACACAGCGAGGTCACATCGGGCGCACACACGCCCATCGAGGCCTACCTCGTGTCACCACCCCCCCGACGGGCAACGGCGTCTCCGAACTCGAGTACGTCAATTCTGAACTGCTCCTCTCGCTATCCCAACACGCACCGTCGCCCATCGAGTCGCACCGAGGCCACAACAACGCGGAAACGTCCCCCCTCAGCCGAACCGCCAGCCGGAGAGGAGCGAGCCAGCCTCCGTCGCGCATGCAGTCCCGCGCGCCGAGCCCAGACCGGGACAGCAACGAGCCGTCGCGCCCGCACTCGCGCTCCCACTCGCGTCGATCGTCAGGGTCAGGGTCAGGGTCAGATGGTGCCCCGTCGACGTACCTGCACTCGAACAGCACAGCGAGCCGCAACGTACACGGCCTCTTCCACACAACAATGAAACCGCTCACCTCCCTCCTCGCCTCCTCCTTCATCCTCCAACCGCGGCACCACACACCCCCATCCCCTACCTCCTCCCCCTCCACCTCCACTTCCGCCTCCATCTCCATCTCCATCTCCACCTCCCCCACCCACAACAACAACCAACGCCAGCACCAACAACAACACCCACCCGCGCACTCTGGGACTCCGGCCGCGGCGCTAGCCCGCACGGTACCGGTGACGTCGTACTCGCTCCTGCACCGCGCGTTCACGGAGGTGCCGGACTACGACATCGCTTCGCGCGGGTTTCTTGGCGGCGTCACCCCGCTCGAGACGTTGCAGGGTCTGCCAAGCTACGAGGAGGCGGAGATGCAGCAGCAGCAGCAGCGCTCGCGGAGCGAGTCGGACCTCGCGTCCATGTCAATGTCCATGTCCATGTCCACGACAGCGCGCCGTGGCACCAGTTCCTCCACCTCCACCTCCCCCTCCGCCCCTCCGCCTCTTCTCCCTCTGCACTGCCCGACGGCGCCTGGGCGCTCCGTGACGGCGACGGATACTTCTCGATCTTCGTAATAGCTACTGTATCGTTATCATCATGACCTAGACTGACTTTTTTTCTCCTGGGTTTCCCCGCTGGGTGGTTTATGCTTTTCTCCACTCGTTAGATAAATAGACGGATCATAGAGCAGAGCACACTGCAATCATAAATTTATGCCATAGGCATGGATGTACAATCTCATGTGAATTCGCATGTATCGAATCACCTTCGCCCTCGTCTATACATCTTTTGCGCCAACAAAATACGGGAAATGAGCGGAAGACTGTATAACGACAGCTGCATGAATGACAATAGCTCCATGTGGATCGGGTACTACAGGCAAGAAAACAAAGTTTAAGGTGAACAGATAATTGGAAGGAGTGTGATAGATCAAGCATTTGCCGCCGTGAAATGAGGGCCGATTCATTCTTAATTACGTCCAGACTTCAGGTATGGTTCGTCTAAGCTTGTAAGGTGGGCCATTCTACTTGGACTCGTGTTGTTCGTTGGAGGACAACAAGGTCCACGGCTCAGGGGTGACCCACTGACTCTCGGGCACACCGAGCTCGAAGAGTTTGACAATTACCTTGGAGAAGCTGAGGATATCTTGTTAGCAAGCTGTACTGAGGATAGACGTCAATCAAGGGGCCTCACTCCTCGTTGAAAAGCTTTTCGTCAGCGGCATATGCCTGGACATATTTCTTGAAAGCCTTGTCCTGCACGAGGGAGTAATCCGACCTGAGGCAAAGACAAGGAAACGGTGAGCAGACTGAATGTGCGCGAAAAAATACGAATTACGGAAGCATCATCAAGGTGCCCGTTTTCTTGTCGACGTATTGTTTCGGCCCGTTCCACTTTTTCCAGACCCACTTCTCATTGAGGAGCAGCTTGTAGAAGTCATTGGTCATCGTGGTGGGTGAGAAGGTCCACGGCCCTTCATACCCGGAGCGATCCGGATGGCATCGACCGAGGGCGTGGGCGCCAGCGAGGGCAACAATTTCCTGGTCATTGAGTCTAAAGAATTCGAGGTCAGACGACCCGGCACTTAATAATATGCGACGGATCGTACCCCATACGGTAGAAGATCTGAGAAAAGGGCGTCACTATAATTCATTGCAGAGACTAGGTCGATATCACTTACAGCGCGGAGATGATCCTGAGCTTGGGAGGCGTCAGGGAGACGACCGTCTGGGGTCGCATCCTTAACAAAGCCATCGATACGGCCGGGACGCCAGGGGATCTTAGGGCCACCCATCTCCTGCTAGGAGATGAGCTAACTCAATCCTCCAGCGAACATGTAACCGCTGACCTGGATAGCAACAACACCAGCAAGAGTCCAAAGATCACCATAGCTGATCCAGGGAAATTCCGCTTTGATCTCCTCCATCAAATTACGAGCGAGGAGAAGACCATTGTTAGCACCGTGGAGGGACTCGGGCTCGAAGCGCATGGTAGCATAGTTGCTATTCTCATGTGTCGGACATGAGGATTAAGATACATGACTAGTTCCGTACCTGCCACCGGTCTTAGTTTCCTTGTCGTACGTCCCGGCACTATGCCACGCAAGACGGAGAAGAAGGGGCCCGTAGGAGCCATCTGGCAGGAAGAGAAGAATAAGAGAATGGTATGCAGGCAGGGTATGTAGAGATACATGCCATCATAGTCGCCAGCGTCGTCAATTTTGTGCGCAATTTTGTTGTACACCTAAAAGCGGGATTTGGTTTGAATTCCGTGGGTTGTCACGAAGGGGTTACCTTCTGATAGTCCGCCTTTGCCGGAGTGAATTTTAGAGCAGACTTGGCTGCCTGGGCACCAGATTTCACTGATGTCCCAACAGTGTCCGAGGAACTGTACACATAGTAACCGACACTTCCTGCAAGCGCAAGACCGATGGTCGCATAGAGGGCGGTGTTTGAGGATTTTGGAGGGGGAGCCTCAGTTGAGAATTTACGGAAGGAGGAACGAAAAGAGGCCTTGGGGCGAGCAGAGGTGAGAGGAGCGCGACGAGCAGTTGCGCGGAAGGAATACGCCAAGGTGTTCATGGTGGTGGTTAGGTTGAAGCGGGGCTGGATGACTGATCTGTTGAGGTTTGTTTGATAACCCAATTAAACACCGGAGCCGTTCGGAACTGTCTCGTTAACAATCCAGAGTACTATTAGCTCGCTCCCCGACGCGTAGAGTGTCCTCGCGCTGACAGACGGGCACTTGATCTGACTTTTGAATTCAGTGCAGTGCCTTGAACGGGTGACAACACCAGCACCAGCGAATTGCTCACCGGTCCGTTTTCTCCGGTGGCCAGTCTCTCCTGCCGTGAAAATCACTATGGTGTCGTTCCAGTATGTTCGTCATAGGCCTGCATCTTGCGCTACCCAGACTAATCACCTTCATCACAAAGATGCGATAGTCAGTATCGCACCTGTGGCATTCGTGATCAGTATGAAGCTAAGCTCGTGCTTTTTGTACAGCGTGCACAGACGTTGTGAAGAAACCCAAATTAGACCGACACTATGGGCAATGTCGATCCTCATTCACGTGCATCGATTGCAGTAAAACCTTTCGAGGCCCTGCAGAATGGAAAGCCCACACTTCCTGCATCACAGAGGCCGAAAAATATCAAAAGTCTTTGTACAAAGGCCCTAAAAAAGCACGCGAAAATCTTTCACTTTCATCGTCTTGTTTCATTAATGACTGTGCAGGGACAAAATCCTAGCAATGGACACCAGAAAAACTCCCAAACAGCAACAGTGAATGCCACTGGTGAGTATCATCAATCACGCAACAACCAGTCAGGCTGGTCGCGTCACCAGTACATCCGCAATTGTGCATCTGGAGCTAACAGCACTCCTTTGGGATCACCACGTCGAATGTCACCCACGGACCCATCGGCAGTTGAGCCCTCTCCGTCAATGGCAAATGCACCCGCTAAGATTGAGAATGGAGTAGGCAAGAAACCAGACCTTGTGGCGGTAGGTCTAATGTACATCAGCTGTTCACGCATACTCAAGGTTGCGTAGGACCATATATCGAATGGATCGGAGACGAAAGAGAAGAAGAGGAAGAAGAAGCATGATCCTCCCAGAGAACAAAACGGGAAAGATGCTACCGATCCTGTGATTGAACCACCCAAGAAAAAGTCCTCCGACATGAAGCGATCTTCCGAGAAGCAAAAAACCGATGTTTCTCAACCCCCAACTGAGTCGGGGGACAAAAAGGTCAAGAAAAGGAAGAAAGAAGAGGTTCGGCTAAAACAAGGGGACGTCAACGAGCCGGCCACGAGTAGGGAGGACGACAAGGAGGGGAAGAGAGTGGATGAGGATGAGAAACGGAAGAAGAAACGGAAGCTAAGATAGATAAATCGCACGTGTATTCATCACGTGCAGAAATCGATCGCGAGTCGCTGTCGCCGTCGCCGTGCCCGTAGCCCTAGATTGCCGTCGACTAGTCACCATGCATGCCATCCAAGTCCGTTCTGTCCCTCTATTCCCGTGAATCATTGACATCTCCTCGTCGCAGCAACAATATTGGGCTGTCAGGGACTACCTCAGTCCTGTACGCACCCTCTCCTGCTTCTTCATCTATCCGAGAGCATTAATTTCAGCCCCATAGGTCTTGAAGGAGAGCAAATTCAGAGAGCATGGGAGGATCACTCCTGGTTCGTCCTTGCCATATCATCTTTCACGCGATTTTTCATACATGGCCTGTTTGATTCGTGCTAGACGAGTTCGTTGCTGCAGGAGATTTTCTCTCATACAAGTTCCCTGTGTGGTCCTGGTAGGACATCCATTCTGATGGGCCTTTGTCATCGTTGATTCATACCAACGCAACAGGGAGGCTGGCGATGCTTCCAAGGCCCGTGATTACCTTCCAGCAACCAAGCAGTACATGGTCACGCGTGGAGTTCCCTGTCTTCGTCGCGCGACGTCACTCGCGTACACAGACGCCGATGAAGACGCAGAGAGGCTTCTCTCATTCGGGGATAGCTCCGCTACCGGAAATGAGGCAGACGAATGGGTAGAGACCCATGCGGGCCGTCGAGCCAACGTCGACTCGGCTGCGAACCCGGGAGTCATCGATGATATTCCAGACTTGGATGGCCCTCATGAAGATGACAGAATCGTGGCGGGCACTGCTGATCTCTCTCTCACCGAGACGCCCGACCTGGATGATATCCCTGATATGGAAGAAGAAGATCTTGAAGAGGGTGACGATGCTGCCGCTGCCCCTTCGAGGGCTCCTCCACCTCCCAAAAAGGCTGTGGAAACTACCGAGTAGGTGCAAATTTTTCTTAGACACCCTCAGATCTTATTTTGCTCCTAGGAAGGAGGAAGAGGCAACGAATGCAAATTTACTTTCAGTGCGAACGTACGACGTCATGATCACTTATGACAAGTACTACCAAACTCCAAGGATCTGGCTTTTGGGTTATGGCGAGGTAGGTGAACACGTCATTATTCGAAACTGCCGACTTGGCTGACACCGTGCAGAGCGGAACGCCCTTAGTGCCTGATCAGATATTCCAGGATGTGACGGCAGAACATGCTCTGAAGACCGTCACGATTGAAGCGTTCCCTCATTCTACCTCTCTTCAGGCTGCATCTGTGCACCCTTGCAAACACGCGAGCGTGATGCGAAAGCTCATCGAGCGCATGAATGCAGGCGTCGTAGAAGAGCAAAAGGCGCAACGCAAGGCAGGTTCTAAGGACAGCAAGAAAAAGTGGCTCTTCAAGCGGAGTGGCGGGTCGGGCAAGGACGACAAGCCGGCGGCGGGCGAGGAAGAGGAGGTCGAGGGTTTGCGTGTTGACTTTTACCTTGTGGTGTTCCTCAAGTTTATCGCCTCTATCGTGCCCACGATTGAGGTCGACTCTACGACCGCGTTTTGAACATTAAGTGCGCGCTGGAAGTGTATACCATTCATGACACGCTTGTTGTTATGCCGTATAAAGCTTTGTACACTATCTCTTATTGTAGATTTCAAAATCACCCCCTCGTACACACGTGACCGGGGCACATACCCGCAGAGATCAATAATTAAGTTAGTACCGTATGCCAGCATGTCGCTGGACACTCCAACAAGGACAATTGGTGCGAGGGTATTGTCAAGGCTAGTCCAGAACTCACCTCGGTGCGCTTAGACTGGATAGAGGATTCCATACGAGAGCGAAGCAGGAGGCTCCGCGAAGCCGAGGACGTATCCGCGTCGAGTAGGAGGAGAGGGGACCAGAATACCCTGTCCTGGTTGATATCACACGTTCGCGCGTTGCTCATCGCCTCGCAGTCATGGTTCGTCGTCAGCATCGTTGGTAAGCCCTTTCCTCCTCCTCCTCATTATTATCTCCGTCGTTCGCTCGTCGGGCATAATGTCCCAACGCCACCGCCCAATTAATATCGACATTCACCTGACCTGACCTGACAATTTTTCTTTCTCCTCTGCTCCCATGCGCAGGCGCCGGTATTGGAATCAACGCCGCGGTCATCTCTATCGTCACGGAGTGGCTGTCGGACATCAAGATGGGGTACTGCTCTGATGGCTGGTGGCTCAATCAGCAGTTCTGCTGCTGGGAGCTGGACGGCGACGAGGACAGCGGGTGTGATTCTTGGCACTTGTGGAGCACGGTGACCGTTGCGCGCTGGCTCATATACGTGCTATTTGCGGTGCGTGTTTCTATTCCCCTCTTCGATCCCCCTCCCCTCGCCCCGTTTTGTCCAGCCTCTCCCACACCCGACGACTCTTTCGTTACCCTCCCCCCCGTTTTTCTTTTTCCTTTCTTTTTGGGTAGTTTGGACATGCGCTGATGGAGTGACCGAAAGGCCGCATTGTCCTTCGTCGCGTCTCACCTCGTCCGGTCGTTGGCGAGGTATGCGGCTGGCTCTGGGATTTCGGAGATCAAGTGTATACTGTCCGGATTTGTCCTGCAAGGATTCCTTGGCTTTTGGACGTTTTTCATCAAGAGTATGACGCTCGTAAGCGATCCCTGGTCTTTCTGGTGGCTGGTTCTGAAATGAATCTTTACAAAAAAAAGCCACTCGTGATAGCTTCAGGCCTTTCTGTGGGGAAGGAGGGACCGTCTGTGCATGTTGCTTGCACCATAGGAAACCTCGTGGCAGAAAGGTTTAATCGATTTTCCCGTAGTCAGAGTACGTTCTGCTTGTGCTATTCTTTCGCTCTGCCCTGATGCTCACTCCACGTAGGCAAGATGCGCGATATCTTGACGGCGGCTAGCGCGGCAGGGGTTGCCGTTGCTTTCAGCTCTCCTATCGGCGGAGTACTATTCTCAATCGAGGTAAGGAAGTCAGCCAATGTAGGTAGGGCATCTAATGTCGAGCGACAGGAAATGAGTCCATCATTCAACACGAAGACTATGTGGAGGAGCTTTCTATGCGCACTTGTAGCGACTGTGACGCTGTCGGTGCGTCGAAAGTCAATACAATCTATACGAACTGATCTTAGTGTCGATCAGGCCATGAACCCTTTCAGGACAGGAAAATTGGTATTGTTCCAGGTCACGTACAATCGAGACTGGCATTTCTTTGAGATCATGTTCTTCGTTGTTCTTGGTATATTTGGAGTAATGTCGTGTGCTCCTTTCCAGTCTCCATCTGACTGAGGGACTTCTAGGGACTATATGGCGCCTTTGTGATCAAGTTTAACATGCAAGTTGCTTCGTTCCGCAGGAAGCATCTAGGGAAGCACGGCGTCGCGGAGGCGGTCACCCTAGCCACTATAACTGCCATGATCGGCTACTTTAATCGATTTTTACGAATCGATATGAGTGAAAGCATGTCCATCCTCTTCCGCGAGTGCGAGGATGGGGGTGACTTTGAACATCTATGCGCGTAAGTTCATCTTACTAGGCCCGAACTGTCTCGCTCATCAGCCACCCTCAGCACGTCCGCTCAATGGCGGATGGTAAACTCTCTTTTGCTTGCGACATTCATTCGAACGCTACTCGTTATTGTGTCATACGGATGCATGGTTCCCGCTGGTATTTTCGTGCCCTCCATGGCTATCGGGGCAACCTTTGGGCGCATGGTTGGTATCATTGTGAAAGTCCTCCATCGGTTTGTCGTGCTCCTTCATGGAAGGTACCGATCTGACTTTTTGAGGTTGTCAGGGCGTACCCTACTTCTGGCATCTTCTCCGTTTGTCAGCCTGACGTTCCATGTATAACACCAGGCACTTATGCAATGCTCGGTGCCGCTGCCGCTTTGAGGTATGTCGTAGCTGGATTTTTCCTGCCCGATAGTTGATCATGTTGCGCGCACAAGCGGCGTCATGCGCATCACTGTCACGGTCGTGGTTATCATGTTCGAGCTCACTGGCGCTCTGACGTACATCCTTCCAACCATGGTCTGTTTCTTTTCGCGGAGCCGAAACTGGACGGCTGAGCTTTTGGCCTACAGATCGTACTTTTGGTGACCAAAGCCGTGGGAGATCTCCTGGGAGTGAGAGGGATTGCTGAAGAAGCCATTCGTTTCAATGGATATCCTTTTCTCGAGAAAGATGATCATGTTTACGACGCCCCTGGTTGGTATCTGATTCTACTTGGGCAAGCGGCGAAGTTGGCTGAATATAACGCAGTATCACGGGTCATGCGGAGAGATATCTATACCCTACAAGCGACAGGTATGACACTCGCGGATGTCGGTGAGTAGGATCTCCGTGTTCTCAACGCTTGACTCATATGGTAGGTAGAAAACTACTTGGATGCCGCAAAAGTCAAAGGATTCCCGATCGTCGTCGATGACGAAACTCGAATATTAGCAGGATACATAGGGTCACAACACCTACGTCGTGCCATTGGTGAGTTGGGTTCCCGCGCCTACTTCTAGCCGTGGCTTGACGCTGGACAAAGACCATGCAAAACGAATACGTGACTTTAGACCAGATACCCTCTGTACATTCAGCCCAGATCCGTCGGAGCAGCCGGACCCAAGATGGTCAGCGGTTGGCAGCGACGAGGACATGGAGTCAAACGTGCGGTATGCCATTTCCTCTCCTGGGATGCTGAAGCTCTGGCCGTGGGTCAACCAGGTATGCGGACCATCTTCAACCCGTGTCACACCCTTTTCTCACCAGAAGGAATCAGACGCCTCTCACGGTCTCCTCAAAATTGCCCCTTGAGGTCGTAATGCAGCTCTTTAAACGCATGGGGTATGTGCACCACGTTTGCTTTGCTTTCATCTTTCATTATACGAAGTTTATATCTCGCTGCCTTTTAGCCCACGTGTCATCCTCGTGGAGGACTTTGGCACGTTGGTGGGGCTCGTGACCGTCAAGGACGTCCTGCACCTGGAACCCCACGAACACCTAAATAGCCCGATGATCGCATGGAGCAACCGAGGGGCGTTGGACGGCGCCTTGGAAGAGCTGTGGACGTGGCTCGCCAACGTGCGCAGCTCTGCGAATGCGTGGTACGGTCGCGTAACCAGGCGATGGACGATGACATGACACGACATGACAGCCTGAGAATCACAGAAGCGATGGCTCGATGTAGATAACGAGTGGGCTGTTTATTTATTTTGCCTCGGCAGCCGTCGCGTTGCTGTTGCGATGATTACATAGATGTGCGATTCACTTCACTAGTAATAGACCGGCACACACACACCCCTGCGGCCAATTTAGGTACAGTACGCTACGAATTACAATATGACGCGTGGCCACATGGGCCAGCCACACATTGTATTCTCGATTTGATTCGACTTGACCCGACTCGGAATTGTGGACGGCCTCAATTCGTATGTTTCTCTCACTAGCAAGTTACTATACTGTACTCTCCCCCGCGGGGAAACGAAAACCCGTCAACACTTTTATTTAAATTTAAATTCCTTCGCCTCCCCGGTCCGACTCCGACTCGTCGTGCTTCCAAACTTCTCTACCACCGCGAAGGAAAATAAAAGGAAAATATATATATTCGGAGATATTCGGTTGTTGCAAACGACGTGACATAAAGAAAGCTCCCGTTTGAACCGGAGGCGTTGTCTATCTGTCTGTCTGTCCTTGCTGTCGAGATGCTGCGGTGAGAGCCGTACGACCTCAGATGACAATCGAGGGCGCAGCGTGCTGGCACTTACTTATCGAGATAGATGAGATGGACTCACCGGGAGATAAGGATAATTTGTCCTCTCACCTAACCATACGCCTGTGGGAAGTGGGAAGGTCGGTCACGCCAATCTCCGAGACGCTCAACCACATTGCGCGTGTCAAGGTCGTCGCACAGGCGGCGGCAATCTGATATTGTTCATGTACTACCAGCTACAGTACGAGGATTATTGGGCGCAGAACAGGTAGTACGAACATATGACAATCCATTCCTAGATGGTGCATTTTCACTCACTCCTCCATTGCATCTGAGATCCGTGAGTCATCTGCTCCTTCCACAAATGATTCGCTCCATTTCGGGTAGACTCGCTTATAGAGCGACATGCACACCGTATCCATTTGTGTTATGGGCGCGTCAAAATGCGCCTTAAAGTAGCCGTGCGTTCCGAGAGATTCACGGATATGGCCCGTCCGGCCGTATTTGGTGTATAGCTGGATGGGTCTATAGTACAACACATCCTCTATATAGGATGACTTCAGTGCCTCGGCTAAACCTGATAGAGCCATGGAGCTTACCCGGGTTGAAAAACATATATCGGACAGTGGCGGTTTTCTTGTGGATCTTGAGGGGGTGCCCAGATAAAATGATCCGTTTTGCATTTATTCGGGTCGGATCAGGGTTCAGTAGTGAGCCCATCGCAACAAGAGATGGGGCTTGGCGTGACGTCAGAAGCTTTCGCTTAAAATTCCAGTGGGTCCTACCGTTTGCATTCGTAGTTTCCCTCAGTAAAGAGCATGGTTGATTCCCCAATAGGATTGGCCCGTAAATAGTGCCCACGTAGGTATCCCCATGTCGCAGGTAGCGCTCGAATTTGTGTACGTTATTGACACCTCGTGCACCCCCTTGAGTATACTGGCTATAGACAGGCCTGACTCGTAATCGTCGAGGGCCCACACAAAGTATTAGCGGATCCTAACTGAGAGTCACCCACGACGAAAACTAAGATGAGAGGGTGATGGCTGACCTTGGAGCGCACGGAATCTTCATATTCTGTGTTTCGCTGAACGGCAAAGTGAATAACCGTCTTCTTGTGTTCGTGTTGCAGAAGACTGAAGGCGATAAGGGGACGTCTGAGGCTCCACTTGGCTGCGTCTCTGGGGACGTCCTTGAGATGTACGGTCACCCTAGTCCCGGGCTAACGTTGTGAGGAATGTCAGGGTCTATGTGAGCCTGTACACGATTAGACTGACCGGTATTGCGCCTCCCTCTTCGTCGCTGCGTCGGCGAACCGCACGTTCTGTCCTCTTGAAATCTTCAAACTGGAATATCCGTGCATAATCCCTTGGTAGATTTTCATAAGGGTCCCATGGGCTAGTACGGAAAGACCGCATCCCGCGGTAGCGTTGAAACCTTATCCTGGCAGGGACGTCTTTGGGCGTGTCGACCTCATCAGGAAATTCTCGGTCGTCTCGTTCTTCTCGCTGCCGCTCGCGCCAGCTCTCTAACCTTTGTGCCGAGTGAGAAAAGGATATGAAAAAGGTAACGTGACCGACTGCCTGTTTTCTTCTTCCTCTTCTAGATCTTCGAACTCGACATCCTGGTCGTTATATGCTTCCGCCTTCATCTCATCCCCACGAGGGTCAGGAACTTCAACCGGTTCTTCCATATTCCCATTTAGTGCGCCTTCGTCGCCATCTTGTATGCCTTCGCCTTCTTCATCTTCATCCTCGTCGATAATCCACGCAGCCTGGTATTCACTCGTTCCTTTCGGAATGCGTCGAACTGCACGTGGAGTAGTACCGGGATTTGCATCGGGTAATCGCGTATCCTCAGCAGGTTTACGAAGAGGATCTTCCTGCATCTCTTCCTCTGTCGGCCACGTTTGTTCGTTTTGTGTATCGTCAGGGTCATTACTAGAAACAAGAGAGTCCGCTTCCTCTGGATCCGGTTCTGCGAGGACAAAGGGCTCCACGGCCATGGCAGTGGAATCTGCATTCCCAATGAAAGGTGAAGTAATCTATGTGGCCACTTAGTCTACATGAAGGGAACAAGGCGAACGACGCACCCTCAGCACTTGAAAGTCGCCATGATTTGGAAGATGAACCAGACGGTTGGGGGACAATTGAGTGCCTCGTACAACACCTGTAACCGCAAGATTTCCATCGATCCAATCCACAGACTCGGCCAAAAGCCAGGACCGCCCTTGCCTCCAACGGACATCCCGTGGCTTACCCTCTGACAGCGCTCTGACCGCGCTCAACCGATCTGAATGGGCATTGAGATCAAAGACTCTAGATTGTTCCGGGAAGAAGTATTGCATGAACGAATGGAGAGACTTCAGGATCCCCGAGCGAGCTTTGGGGTCTATGTTATGACCAGGGACAACTACGGATACCACATCAGGAAGTCCTTGCGTTTGGAGCGTCCTAAGTACCGTTTCACCCCAGGCACCAACTTCCACAGTAGGAGAGAAAACGAAGACAACGTAGTCCGCCACTTTACAGGCATCCAAAGTAGCATAGAAGTCCCCGTAAGCGAGCTGAATGAATTGTAAGGATGTCTTAAATCGTTCCACCCTTCGAAGAAAGCGGTATGAGGACGGGCAGACATAGTAAAACTTGTCAACGAACTTGATCTTCCAGACACTCTCCTGATCTGTTTGCGTAGGGATTTCTAGGGATTGGGAGAATGCCGAAACGGCAGCGCGCGAAGTGACGTCTTCACACAGCGGCACCACGGCGACCACGCGAGGCGCGCCGTCGACGCCGCCAAAGATACGGACGGCGGAAAGCAGAGACTGGCGCTTTTGGAGCTGGATTTGCTTTGCGTGATTCCGCCGGTTGAGCTTGGACCGAGAGCTGGTAGCTTTGGAAGAAGCGTGGACGATTTTGGCCGCCTGTCGGGAGACGCGACCTAAGGAGCGAGTGTAGCGTAAGTGCATGCACACGCCTTTTCTTAGGATACGAATGCCCTGTCTCAGCGTGGCAGATGCCCATTGTTGTGGTGCGCATACGCGCATGCGAGTGAGAGCCTTTACCTTTTGACCGCTCTTTTAAGGACGCTTTCGTCGCATGCCTTGACTTGAACGGCTTGTTTGCCTAAGACGAGGAAAATATAAGGAGAACATTGCATTGCTTCCAAGCCTGGGCCCACCTGCTTGAGCGTAGGTCTGTGGTGGAAAGGCTCAGACATTTTATTTTTTATTTAAAAAAAAAAAATTCTATCAGTTGTTTGTGATGGTCAAATGTGATGTGACAGCCACTTGTCACACATAGGTCACGACTTTGACGTCTATTAATATCCCGAATGTCATCTAAGTCTAAAGTTGTGCGTGGTCTACACGCTCCATCAAGGCGCGTGGTGCAATTAAATAGAACTCAGGAGGCGGCTCGCCATCTCGAAACCCAAGAAGGTCGCGCCATTGGCAAACGGCGACCTGTGCAGAGCATCAGCCACCATCAAAAAAAAGGGGCCAAGTCGTGTAGAACACACCGAATCAACGTGGGCCCTAGTCCTCTCGTAAACGCACTGATGCCCTCGGTTTTCCACACGGTGCGAACGCAGTGCACCGCAGATCGGTACTTTTGGCCATCGGATGGGGAAAACCCGTCCGTTTGCATCCGTGACTTGATCATGTCTAGGGGATATATCACAGCCCAAAGCTGTTAGAGCTCCACAATCAGCTGTCTGCGCTCTCATCTGCCGAGAACGATCACTCACAACATAGCCTGCCGCCGCACCATACAAGATTGCACTACCCGGACTTATCTGCTCTCTCCGAATGCCGCTTAGCGCGATCTCACGTTGCACTAGCTTTTCATAAGCCCAGAAGTACACGCCGTACCCCATGGCTTCGCGCAGCAAAGTGACATTTTGACCTTTATAAATACCTCGAATTCCATACTTGGAGCCAACTTTTTTTATGAAATCGAACGGGCCGCGATATTCAGGGTTCGTGTTCGACTGAGTTTGCAGACCTGCACTCGCCAGCTTCTTAGGTAAATATGACGCGGCGAACAGTGAAGGGACGCACGTATACGTATATGTTCCACCGGTCCAGAAACAAAGCCATTACCTAGACCTGCCAATGCTCCAGCAATCAGAAGCTGTGAAGAGCTTAACCGTGCGCTTTGGGAAGCATCCTGTCCTGTTCGGGCGTTGGAGGCAGTGAAATAACGCTTGGTGTACTCGAGAACGCCAAATTGTATAGAAACGCAGGCCCCGATACCCAACAGTGGAGACACTGTACCCTAATCGACGTGTGGTGAATAGATTGTGTGGTCAGGCGAACTTGAAATCTACCTTGTAAAACGCGAGAGGACCCTCGTTTCTTAGAATACCACCTGCACAGTCAAGCATGCCTCTGTACGTCCCTTTTGCCGACGTTTGCATACGCTACGCGGTCAAGGTGAGGCAATTGGACTGTTCGTTTCGTGGACAACATACCACTTTGACGATATCAAAAGGTTGGCCAACTAAAACCTGTGGTCATGAGACGGCTTTTAACGACAGGACAATTTCCACCATAACAAAGCCTTGACCTGCGCAATGCCGCCTGTTGTCCCCGCCGTAAGGTCTTTGACTGTCTGAGACATGTTGTGAAAGAAGAATGAGAGGCGTCTACTCGGAGACCCACGAAACGGTGGGCTGAGAGCAACGGCCAATTATGACACATGAAACACGAATTTTACAGGGCGGGGCGTAGATAAGATAAGATAGCCCAACGGGCCAAAAAGACTCCAGCGACGGCTGGCGGGGTATCACAGCCTACATTTTGGCTTTCCTCCCTGGTGGAGGTGGTCGGTTTGGGCGGTTGAACTGATCTCTCAACTTCGCATCTGCCTCCTTCCATTTATCCTGGCTCTCTTTCGTCTCCATTATCCACGCCTCGGCGATCGCTCGTGCCGGTGTGTTGTCTGGTGGTGGTTGGGGCTCTCGCCCTCGCCAGGATGTTTGGGTGGCCTTCTTTTTCTGCGGGGGTGATGGGGAATCAAAGGCCATCTAAAGCATGGAAGGTAGGTCAACTGGCGCCGAGCGAAACGCACACAGAAGGGCCACTTTACCATGTCATCCAGGGTCATCAGAGGTGCTCAGCACAGAGAGCTTCGTTTCGGTCTGTTTATAAGGAGAACATCTCGGAATTGAGGCAAATGGGTCATGTCTCATCGAAAGATGTCACGCACAGATCAAGGGATTTATGGCACCGTATAAGAGCGATGGGTGAATTGTCCGTCGTCTCCCATAAGAGGAAGGTTGAAAGGAAGGAAACGTCAAAGAAGGAAATGTCAAGGGAAATTCTCTCACTTACCGATGTGCATCCAAAAGTAAAACGCACGAAAGAAGAACGAGGCGGTGAGCGCAATATTTATGACATGACAATGCGTGAAACAAGATCTGAACTGAAACCATGGCATCCACGGGTTTTGCATGCCGCCCGCGCAAGTGAAGTGAACCCTGCAGACTGGCTCGGGGTGCATTGGATGCGTCGACGCTATTCCCCCTAAGGATCTGTCGATTCCAGTGAGGCAAGGAACCATCGGATGTCCATCCGTGTGCCGCAGCAAAATGGAAGGTCCGTGCATGCCCCGTGCAGTCCTCCTCCTCCATATGCGGCTATATTCAGCGAGCTATATCAAGGCACGCAGAGCAAGGACGCCTCAGCAGGTGAGATATTAAAGACACTGTCTGCTAATCACAAATTTGACGTTCAGTCTGCTAGTCCGCTCGGGAGCAGGGGAACGGTAAATACGCTGAAGACACGGTAGCGAGTATCCCGTGATAGGTCCGCAACCGCAACCGCGAGTACCAATTGCTTTTCAGTTCTACCGCGATACCAAATGTCTCAGAAGCGCGGATGAACGGCATGGAGCACTGCTCGAATTTTTGCACGGGGCACCGGAGGCTAGCGCGCGTAACAAGGGCGACCTGTTCCGAGTAAGTTTAACACCCGGACCGGGCCGCGGTACCTTCCCAGTCCTGATCCGTCCGTCGGGAGACTCGGCGACGCGTCATCCGACATTGCCCGGTAGCTTTATTTCAACATCTTAGATGAGTGAAGCGTATGTCGACACACCAATTGTGGTATCACTTTCATTTTCCCTGATTCTTGGTGACTCCCCTCTAGAAACGTTAACTTCCTGGGCGGATCTCCGCTGAATCGCCTATCGTGGTTGCGAACATCTTCCGTATTCATCAATACCCTCATTGACTTAACGTCGACTCGATGGGTCGCGTTTCAGGATGGAAATTTTCTGTTGGCCTCACGAACGAGAAAAAATCGGTTGGCGTTTTTCACCACTGCTGAGGTTGAACACCTGTTGGGACCCAAACCATACGTGGGGCAGGGGCCGACGGAGGAGCCAATTGCGGCCGTGGATCTACCAATTCTTGAGGCCTCTAGGTTCAGAGGCGCACCAATCATCTTCCTTGGCGTGAACGAGCCACGAGCCAACGATTACAACCCGGCCGTCCCTCCCGAGGAGTTTGCCAAGGCGCTCGTCGGCACACCTTTCTTTTCAATTGACGTTAGCGATGTCGCTCAGACAGAACTGGATCGTTTGGTGCAGTCCTCGGCCGTGGGCTCGGACGGCTTTACGTTGTCCTTCGCCGAGCCCCGAAGCGCGATGCGCGGAATGGACGACCTCAATGCGGGAATATTTGCGGTGGCTCGGAGCATGGTGGATTGGAACTTCCGGAACAAAGTATGCGGTGTTCAGCATCTGCTTCGTGGCGTTCCATAACTCATCCGCCACTTTTGTACAGTTCTGTGCTTCCTGTGGCTCACCCGTATATTCAGTTTGGGGAGGATGGAAGCTGTCATGTACAAGCCTCCTATCATCGTCAGATAATACTGGCAGGAAGCCCTGTCCCACGCAGTCTGTCCCCCCTACTCTTCTGTGGCATGTTCTCCAACTTTGTTCCTCACCAGGAAAGGACTGCATAACATCACCCATCCACGGACTGACGGGGTGGTCATCATGGCGGTGCTGAATGAGACTCAGGACAAAATACTCCTTGGACGAAACGTGGGTCGTTGGAATGGCGCCATATCACGGATGTCACTAATCTTCTGGGAATCAGAAAAAATTCCCACCAAAGTCGTACTCCACCCTGGCGGGTTTCATAGAACCAGGGGAATCATTCGAGGACGCTGTCAAACGCGAGCTTTGGGAAGAGGCTGGGATTCATGTCCGAAACGTGAAATACCACTCAGGGCAGCCATGGGTTCGGTTACGATCCGCTGACCGGTGTATCGGGACTCACACCAAGCTAGCCATTTCCTGCCAATCTCATGGTTGGGTTTTATGCGATCGGAGATCCTTCGGAACCTGTAAGGACAGATCTCGACAATGAGCTTGAAGGTTCGGAGCCAAGGCCGTCCGTGCCTTAGTGGCCCTGGCTGAATCTAGTTCCAGATGCGAAGTGGTACACCCGGGAAGAGGTTTTGGCAGTACTGAAACACAAAGACGGTACCAATTTCAGCAAAAGTGATTACAAACTGATGGCGAGCATCGACGAGAGAGCCAACATCAAAGTGTCTGGTGATCCTCTTGGTGGAGATGCTACTGTCAATGACAGTCAAACTCGGGATACAGCCGCTCTGCAGGCACATCACGACAACGAACCGCCTTTCAGAATCCCGCCTAGAACAGCAATTGCCGGCGTACTGATATCAGATTGGGCACTTGGAAAGCCCCCTACTGAGGTCGGATTCAAGGGAAGAATGTAATGTCTGCTGTCGTAGGGTTGACCAAATGGAGGTCCAGTTTGTTAGACTAGTTCATTGTGTCATACCAGGGGTATGGGTATGGGGGTGTCTTGTGGGGGGGATTCTAGAACATCACGAGAATGAATCGAGTCGGATTTAGAACGTGTTCAAGTTATGGAGATTCCATTTGCATCTTGCCTATTGTGGTCGTGGTAGGTACGGTGGCGTGGAATGAGTGCGCTCATCTTGGCCGTTTCCGATCCGGGTGTGGCACCAACCAACATGATCGCCATGGTCACCCAAAGTTAGAGTTTCTTCCTCCGTGCCGTGTAGGGAAAAGGAAAGGGAGGCCAGCCCGGAAGACGCCCGGGCCGGCGTACCGGGCACAACCCGTGACGTTGCATCATTATCACCCGCACAAGGGTCTAAAACTTCCGGCCTGCCCGGGATTAGATCCATGCTTTCCTTCCGCTTGCGCACTAGACGCTTTCCTCTTCTTTGCGTCGCTCCCTTGTCGACGAGGCGTCTCACCCGGTGGCTGCCCCGTCCGTCCGCGTCAGGAACGCACCCTCCACCACTCCGTGGCGCGGTCAGTGGCCGCGCGCGTTCCCTCACGACATACTTCACTGCAATCGCGTTTGGTGCAGGCGTCGGGTATATCGCCTACGAAAACTATCAGCCTTTCAGGCATACTGTGTTGGCTGTCGTCAGATGCTCCCGCGTCGCTGGTGAGTACCTACTCGTCGAGGATGTGCTGCGTTCGTGGAGGTCATGAATGCGTGCTATCGTCACACAGAGGCGGCCATATTTGGCGTGATTGATTATAAACGTACGTTCGCTAGGACGTACGCATCCGGCGAGGAGAAGAGGGAGGCATATTCTCAGTGCCATTTGCGGAGCGCGGACCGCGTCCTTCGAGCATTGCTCGCGAATGGAGGTGCGCGTGCTATAATTCGACGTACGGTGGAGAGGGTTAATGTCAACTCATTTTCAGGCGTATTCATAAAGTTGGGGCAACACATCGCATCCCTGTGAGTTCTCCAAACCAAATCTCGGGCTTTTTTTTGTCGCAATTGTCGTTCTCATTTCTAAGATAGCGTCGTGTTGCCGTTGGAGTGGACGACCGCCATGCGCCCTTTGCAAGATAAATGCGATCCGACGCCGTACGACGACGTCGACGCGCTCTTCCTGTCCGATATGGGCCAGCCATTGTCCGAAATATTCGATCAGTTCAACCCGGAGCCGATCGGCGTCGCCAGTCTTGCTCAGGTGCATATTGCCCACCATCGAAAATCCGGGAAGACCGTAGCGGTCAAAGTGAGTCGGTCTGGCAACGTGTTCGTCTTCGGAACGACGCTGATCGTCGTTAGCTGCAACATCCTCGTCTACTTGAGTTCAGTGAGATCGATATGCGGATGGTTGAGCTGACGCTCGGTACTCCGTCAATGGTCTCAAGCCAAGTTCCAAATTGACACGACCTGTTTATAGGTTGGATCAAGCGATGGTTCCCCGAGTTTGAATTCACGTGGCTTGGGGAGGAGATGCGCGAAAATCTTCCCAAAGAGCTCGACTTCACTAATGAAGCCAGGAACGCAAGAAAAGCAGCGGAAAACTTTGAAAACATCAGCACATCCTTGTATATCCCCGAGGTTATATCTGCGAACAAGAGGGTGCTCATCATGGAGTTCATCGAAGGTGCAAGGGTCGATGATCTTGAGTATCTTGCTGCATACAATATCGACCGCAACAAGGTTTCTCTGGAGCTGTCGAGAATTTTCTCGCAAATGGTATATCTTGATGGGTGGTTTCATGCGGTGAGTTTATGGAGTTGTCAAGCTCGTGTTGCGGCTGAACCGTGTGATAGGACCCCCACCCAGGTAATTGCCCTCCTACAGGTCTTACTTTCGTTACTGAATACTCAATCAAACCCTAAGGGAACCTCTTGATCAGACCGCGCCCTGCCGTCTCTCGGTCACCTTACAATTTTGAAATTGTCCTCCTTGATCACGGATTATACTTTGACCTGGATAGGTCGCTTCGAATTAACTACAGCAAGCTCTGGTTGTCTTTGATATCGCCTGCCAGCCCTGAAAATAATGCCGATCGACGAAAATATGCCCAATTAGTTGGAAACGTTGACTCTGATCAAGTCGGTCCATGTTGTGTTCGGGATGTTGTTATATACTCATCACAATCCAGTATCCTATATTCGAGGCAGCTTTAACTGGTGAGTGCCAAATCGTGTCACTCGCGGCACGAATTAATGTATTCCCTAGGCCGAGCGAGCATGGGGGATACACCCGACGATCCACGTCCAGAAAAAGAGAGCGAATCGACTTTCAAGCGTGCGTCAAGCATGTTGGACCAATTACCTCAGACAGAACAGGAATTGGAGGCACTTCGTGATGCTGTTATGATGGAAGAAGGGTTGCTTATCTCTGTCTTTGACATTCTGCGGAAAGTGCCCCGGAGGGTGTTGATGGTCTTCAAGTTGAACGATCTTACACGGTACCATTCAAGCTTATGACACGCAATTACTTTGACAAGCTACCTCAACAGAAGTCTTGACCATGCATTGTCTACCACGCATTCAAAAGTAGGTCCTTAGAGGGCACGCTGCCAGATAACTCACATCCGAGTTTAGGTTCGTGTCTTCATTGTTATGGCCAAATACTGTGCCACAGCAGTCTGGGATTATGAAAGACAATCTATCTTTGACGACATGAGAGGGAGTGGGCTTCTATCACCTGGAAGCTTGACCAAATACTTTGCTGCTTGGTGGTACGTAACAGAAGCATTTTACCTCCATCCTCACTTCAGCATTTCACAGGAGGTACGAGAGATTATACTGCAAGTTTGTCGTCTTGGAGTGGTACATGGATATTCAGGCACAAGTTCGAAAGTTCACTGCATGGTTCGGTGGTTTATGGCGCACAGGGTTTGAGGGCGCACATAAAGCCGCCGCTGGATTAACTTGACAGGATTCCCGCATACATTAGATGTATCATACTAAAATGTAGAGATAATAGAGACTTCGAAACCAGTAGTGCTGATCTCGGATGTGAGATGTGGAGGTAGCATTGTCTTCTACAGAAGGTCGCTAATGGCTCTTGATGCCTGCACAAGGTTATTCCACTGTCCAGGAAGAGTTCAGAACTGAGAAGACCTGTGAATGACGCCTTACCTGTTCAACTGACAACGAGATACCCTTTTTCCCTGGTTTCTCATCGCCGTCATCTCCATAGTACTCTCTTATGTCAACCAGAGTCTGTCCTTTTCCAGGGTAAGCAATCAACACGTCTGCAGACGAGAAAGGGGGGACTTACCTTTGAAGCTTCGAACAGTGACGCGCTTCCTCTTCCCTAGATCTACATACGCGTCTCCTTCACTATTCTTCCGCAGTTTCAATTTGTCATCTTTTGGATCCGCATCACTGCCATCACTCGGTGAAGAAATCCTTGGCTGCCATGTGACGTTCATCGGATATCGGACATGTGAAGCAAGTGGTTTCGCATACCTTTTTAACCGTTTTTTGGGGGGGCTGCTCAGCTTGTTCCAAGGGTTGTGCACCCTCCCCACTGTCAGACTCCTCTTGGTCTACAGTTTTACGCTTACTGAATTTCTGGAATAAAGCACAGATGAATGTGAATCATATGAGAACTGTGACGCGTTGGTGTAGTGGCATTGGTGCGAACCTGTACTGATAACCCTCGCGACTTTGAGGAACGTTTGGAGCTACTGCCTTTTTCTTTCGAGGACTTTCCCGGTCTTTCCATGGGATTGTGCAGGAGAGGCGGCACCGCGCTCAACGCGTCAGACCTCGTGACCTGATCCCTCGTGATCACGAGAAAGAGTTTCCGGATGTGGCCGAGCGAGCCCTACGCGTCATCTCGTTCTCCCCATTTGCGGCCACATCTCATCCTCACTCACCCCAGCGTCCATCCACACTGTCTGAATTGACTTGACATCTGTTCTTCCTGACAAGGGTTGCGGCCAATGAAGATCCTTCACAGATCTAAACGGGCGCTGCCTCCGGCAAGTCTCCACGTTATGTCAGATCGTCCCCAGGCTAATTATTAATAATTTTATGCGCGCGTTTGCAGCTTCCGCAGGTAGCAGAGCTCATCAACAAACTCTCAGATACGCCAACCGAAGACCTACACGAAGTTTTGGGGCAGATTGACTCATGGAAGTGGCCACGATCCGACCTGAATGCTTGGATCAAGGTATTGAACAAGTTTGACGCAATCTTGGAGGAAGTCATCCAAGACTATGATATCGACAAGCTCCAAGTTAATGTCTTCACACCAATGACGAAGAAGACTGTCTCCGAAATTTTACGTTTCGAACGCCTACTGTTGGAGAACTCTACCAATCGAAAGACTTATGCTTCTTACGACGTGCGTATCCATTCGCCTCCCCTATAACTGCGCAGTTTGGCTTAACCGCGTTTTAGCGCATCAATAGTCTTTTGTCCACATCCGATCTCGACATCCTTATACTCGCATTAAACCTTTTACTACGTCCCGCTCAGCAGTATTCAGCCCAACCCGCTGTCACTCGTGCCCTGAGCATCTCTACTCATCGTCTTCAAGCTTTGGCCAAGCGCTGGTCAAACCTGCGCGAGTACGATGTCAGCCTTGTCGACCTGGTAACAGATCAGGGTAGGCCGCTACTCGAAGGGCTTCCTACCGAGGCCCGAGAAGTGCAATTCAAATTCTACAATACTGGCAAGGCCAAGCGGTCCAAAGATCGGACCAGTGAGATGGAGGTTGACGCTCCCGAGAATTCTCAAACGTCCCCTCAACGCGCCTCAGCATCAGCATCGACAGCATCGACTTCTCAGGCTGCTGGGGCCACCACTCTTTATTTTGACACTCAGACGCTCAGCTCAAAGGGAGCTATGGACATCCTCGCAGATTACATCGATACGTATAACGTGCCAGAGGATGAGAGGTTTGAACTCATGTGCCGCATTCGTGCCGCCCAAGCGCTGCTCCCAGGTCGAGAGGAAGAGCGTGAGCAGCTCGTCATCGCCCGTCTCTTAGCTACTGCTATCTTCGTGCACACGCACCCGGAAGCGCAGACGGCCTCCGCTATCTTCTTATACGAACCAGATCTGATCCCACATGTGGCAGAACTACTCGCCCTCGACAGGAATGTTCCTATTTCGATCCAAACTGCTTCTGTGGCCACATTGGATGCTATGGCGAGGTACCGCACCAAGGTGCAGGACGTTTTGGCCGCAGTTAATGCAGGCGTAAACCACGGTACATTGATGGCATTGCTCCGCAAGACCGTGGCCGAGGTCGCCACCCCTGAGTCAACCCTCCCTCACTCCTTTGTTGAGGCCCTTCTGTCCTTTGTGATTTTCCTTGCGTCACATGCCGCTGGGGGAAATATGGTAGTTGGCGCGGGTCTCATCCCTCTACTCATCCAAATTATCGAGAACCGTCTGTCACACCGCCTCCCAGTGGTGTCGAAAACCATGCAGCTGGTCGATAACGTCCTTTACAGCTTCGGCAATGCTTTTCAGCTGTTTTGTAACAATCGCGGCGTCGAGGTCCTTGTCAACCGAATTGAAGTAGGTGGCTTTCAGTACTGAGATACATATACACGATATGTTGACCGTGGGCACAGTATGAGGTAGATGAGGACATCAGGACACTAGGTCAGCAGGAACCCTCAAACGATATTCCCCGATCATATGGTAAGTCCACTCTTACGAAAAACACTTTGCAAGCATATAAATATGTAGAAGGTCAATTACCTGTTGTGCGAGCTGCAGCATTGAAGCATATTTTGCGCTCAATGCATCGCATGATGCAATCATCCGGAACGGCTGAAGGCCTTCGCGGCCTCATTGATTCTTCGCTGCTGAAATCGATCAAGAAGATAATCGAACATCGCAACCTCTTCGGGCCCAATGTCCTCCCGATCGGTACGATATCTACCCTCTCGTTGGTGTTCGTTGATTGATTGAGCGTTTATTAGCCATCAATATTTTGGCTACATTTGTACACAATGAGCCGACATCTTTGACAGTAATACAGGAAGCGGGCGTCCCAGAAGCATTCTATAGGGCTGTCGAGGCTGGTTTAGAACCTGTCATTGAGGTAGGCAAACAACACATCTACCTTACTGCAACCATGACACTTGTCCAGGTAATCCAAGCCATTCCCAATGCGATCGGCGCTTTATGTCTAAATCAAGCTGGCCAAGACCAGCTCACTGCGAGACCCACCATCATTCCGGGCTTGTTTTCGATTTTCACTTCGGAGCGACACCAACGCGTTCTCCAAGACAAAGAGAATGCTGTTCTTATCGGGTCTGCCGTTGATGAGCTCATTCGCCACCACCCTTCGCTAAAGGCGGCAGTCTTCGACGCAATAAAGTCGACTTTGAGCAAGATCGAGGACCTCGGAAGTACCTTCACGCCCTCTGAATCTACCGAGGCCTGGTATGGCCTCGTTCCGACTACATCATCCACAAGTCAAGCAGCTGTGGATGAGGACGTTCTCATGCCATCTTCTGACGCACCTAGCGACGAAGCAACGTCTGAGTCCACCAGTAGGCACAATGCCGTGCTCGCCTCTCTCACCGACGACATTCTGGATGAAAATGCTGCAGGGAGGTCACACGAGAACATCATTGTCTCATACCTAGACGTGATATGCAGGGTAATTGCTTTCTGCATCTTACCGTGGCCACACAAACTGAACTTCTGGAATTAAAGTTTTTGGAGGGCCTTTTCCAACACACGTCTCATTGCAAAGACTTCATTTCGAACTCGGATGGTCTCTTGTTGTTGGGCCGACTCACTGCACTCCCTTGCATACCATATGATTTTGGCGGCAGTGTCGCGTCGGACTCACTAGTTCAGGTCATTCGCACCATGTTTGATGCAGCTCCCAACGCGACCATGAATTCGTTGACCAGCTGGGTCAAGGAAACTTTACAGGAAACATCCGCATTCTGGGGCTCGGCAGACAGGAAATCGAGGTTTACCGAGCTCCTTGATTTAGCAGGTATCTCACTATGCTTTGCAGATTTTTACGACATTTAGCTAAACCTGTGCCTCTAGGTCAATCCCACAGCGAAGCAAACCGAACATTCCGCACTCTCATCACTTTACTGGTTCGAGTGATACTACTCTCGGATATCTACGCGACTGCGGGTTATGCTCATGGGCGTTCCGCGGGGGGTCTTCTCCAGACTCTTATGGGTACGGGTGCCTCAGAGATACTGCCCGACCTCGGCACTCTTCATAGGTTTTGTATGTGGGAGAACGTCGTCTTGAAGTCCCAGGTACCTGAAAAAGAGTCCGAGCCTGAAGGAAACGCCCTATTGTCTTCCTTGCAATCTCCTGGGCAACCGCCTTCAAGCGAGCCTGCCGTTGCTGCTAATGGCGCCCATACCTCATCTACGACGGTTACACCAACGGAGGTTCCCAGTCAAGAAGGTCCCCGCGATAGTGACCCACGAGAAGAGAACGCTAAAGCTTTTAGACATCTCGCCACGCAGATTCCAGGAGCGTTGTCTCCATTCTTTCAATGTAATACATTTCTGCTCCAGAGTCTTTCGATGTGCTGAGCTTGCGATTTCCCGACAGCCATTGTCAAGTTGTTCTCAACTCGTCGCAATCCAGACTCAGCGCAGAAGCAACAAATTCTCGATTCGGCATCTAGCGTTGCCGATGTACTGATCAAGCACCTAGAACCTATGGAGTCCGGTCAGTAAAATTGTTTTCTTGTACATTCCGAAACTAAGGTCTAGCAGACGACCCTACGGAGTCCTTGTCAATCAGTTCTTGCTATACGTCATTGCTCGGTCTTGTAACGACGCTGATGGTTGACGGTAAGCCATTTCTCATTCGTTGTTGTTGCTTTACCAGCCGCTGACACTCGACTTAGAGCGAACGACTCAAAACACCCTGCATACGGTCTTGTTCGAATCATTTTACCGCAAAGGAGGTCTCGACTCCATCGTGACAATCTGCCGCAGCTTCATGCATGCCATTTCTGAGCACTCTCCGACCAAAGCCGAGGATCGGACAGAAATTGCCAATCAAGCCTTGGGTCAGGCGTATGGCGGGATTAAAGTCGCTTTACATCTCCTTCATTCCTTGACTTCGTCAAAGCCCATATTCGAGTCCAGCCAGACGATTCTTCTCCTAACTCGTGACAAGAAAGACACGGACCCTGATTACTTCGAGCCTCATAACTTCCTGGTTAAAACTAGGCTTGCCTTTCTTCCGATCGTTCGAGAGCTCTGGGAAGCTCCTTGGCTAGTTTCGTCCCCCCAACCTTTGATCAAATCTGTGGTGCAAGTCGTTCTGGAGATCCTCAATGGAGAAGGGGAAGAAACTCCACCTGATGTCTCACCCCATACTGTTTCAGGTCCCAGTTCTCTTTCTATGGGAGGACCTTCCCTCTTCCGTGTTACCGTTCCGGACGAGAGCCGCGTTCGACAGCTGACTGACATGGGCTTCTCCCGTTCTGGAGCTGAGCGTGCCCTCATACGAACCCAGAATAATGTCAATGCCGCTACCGAGCTATTATTGAGCAATCCGTTCCGGTTCCAGAATGATCCTGAGCCAGCAGCCCCCCAACCACAGGAAGCCGGAGAAAGTAGCGAAGCAACAACGGAGGCACCCACAACCTCAGCGGCTCCGCCCTCTGGTCCAAACCCAATGGAGGATGCCGTCGCTACGCCTGACCCCAGTGACCCACCAGCTGCCGATGCCGACACCAGGCCTCCCGGGAAGAGTGCCGAAGAATGGCGCGGCGAACTGAACACCATGAGGGAGCCACTGAAATCGGAAGTCGGGCGTCTCGCGCTTCGTCTTGTTGACGAGCACCCAGAGCTCATTTTCGATGTTCACAATGCTTTTGTCGGCCGCGATGACGGCTACCAGCGCGCGTCAGTTCGTCTCCTCATTGACGATATCCGATCATTCGCCACAAGTTCCCTTAATGGCCGAGAGCAGCAACTTGCCGTTCGGTGCCGTTTGCTCGCTCTGGTCCTGAATGAAGCACCTGCCTCTTTTGCCTCCATCGTTACGGGTGATGAACAAGGTTTCATGGAGGTTGTTTTAAACCTACTTCGTTCAATCATCTTAGACGCGGGGGCACCACAACCAACCCTTCCCAAATGGCTCGCAGCTCTTATGCTGGTCGCTGAAGCTCTGTTAAGTTTATCAGAAGATCCTCGTTCCGTCACTGTACCAAAGGAGGGCGAACCCACTGTCGCTCAGGAGATCTTGACGGGTCCACCATATGTTGAGGCTAGGGCTGCGTTATTTGACTTCTCTCTGCGTCTACTTGCTTTGTCTGCTCTTCCTCGAGACGAGTTACTGGCTTCCTTACGTCTTCTCGTATTCATGACCCGTGACCACAATCTGGCGATACAGTTTGTGAAGCAAGAAGGAGTCCCGCTGTTGTTCAAGAGCCTAAAATCATCCTCAGGCGGTGTGGCAGGCAGCCAATCTTACATCACCATCATTCTCCGTCACATCGTAGAGGACTCCACAGTGCTGCGGCTTATCATGCGTGAGGAGGTACAGCGCTTCCTATCACACCCACGAACCCGGACAGTAGATGCAACGGGCTATGTTCGCGCCTGCAACGCCATGGCTCTTCGTGATCCAAAAGCATTCATCGAGGTTACGAAGTCCCTCACCCAGCTTGAACGTCCCTTTGCGTATCTATGCCAGATTATTCCCAAGGAGCAGGACAATCAGGAGGGCGGCGCGTCATCCGGAGAGGCTGGGAAAGATACCAAAATCCACATAGGCTCTCAGCCCGAAGTCACCGCCCCCGCGCTATTGTCGCCACCTGAATATTTCGAGGCCGTTGTTTATTTCCTCATAGGCGAATTAATAGAGTCCGTCAGGTCAAGTCCCCGGCAATCGGAAGGAGCGTCTAATTCCGAGCCTGACCCATCCGCTGAGGGCAGTCAAAAACATCCTATCCAACCAGAAGGGAAACCACCCAGTAGTGAGGCCCAAGACTCGAAACCGGATCACTACTATTCTGGGTTCCTGATGCAATCCCTCACGGAACTAATGTTTTCGTACGACGCTTGCAAAAATGCATTTCTCTCATATGCTCCATCCAAACGATCTGGTATCCCGTCTAAGGACGGAACAAAAGGCCGTCTTTCTGCCCTCAACTTCGTCTTATCGGATCTCGTCACATTTAGAACAATCGATCCTGATCCCAGTAACGAAGCTCGGAATAACGTCCCACTTTGCAATTGGGCAATGTCTCTGATTGTAGCGCTATGCGTAGACACTTCGTCTTCCCAGCCTATCAAGGATGTGTCGCCAGAGCTCATCACGATTCGGAAAACTGTCCTAGAGTCCGTCAGCCGGGCCATCAAAGATCCATCGCAGTCAGAATCTCTGGATGCCCGTTACGGCCGGCTTCTTGCCCTGGCAGATCTTTGCTATCGCCTCCTGACAGTTCGATTCAATCCAGGACTTCGTAAACCTCACGAGGAAACGCCTACCCATGTTGCCAAGATCATGCTAGAGAAGAACTTCGTTTCAACTCTGACCAACGCCCTGGCGGAGGTGGATTTGAACTACCCTAATGTCCGCGTAGTTGTGGCAGCGATTCTGAAGCCCCTTGAGCTCTTGTGAGTTTTTGGATTGAGTGTTCATCGGTCGCCACTTAAATGTCTTCTTAGATCCAAGATTGCTATCAAGATGAACCGCGCGTCAGACAGAGTAAAGGGTTCAGAAGAGTCGAAAGACGAGGTAGACCAGGAGAGTCTACCAGACGATGACGACATGGAAAACAGTCAAGATACTGCTCGCGAAGAGACTCCAGACCTCTATCGTAATTCTTCTCTTGGCATGTAAGTCTACAAATGCATGGTTCTGTGGTCCGCACTCATGTCTCCTGATCATATACAGGTTTAGAGGGGTCGGTACTCGCCCTGGTGCATATCGTCTGTGAGGGCTAACGTTTCGCTCATAGGACATGGATATGGAAGAACCGTATACGGAAGACGCCATTGATGCCGAACATGGTGACGAAGAGGAAGATGTTGAAATGGACTTTGGCGAAGAGACCGGCGGCAGTGAAGGCACGTCGGCTACTGAAGAGGACGAGGAGCCGGAAGATCCGGACGACGAAGAGGGAGACTCTGAGGAAGACTGGCATGACGAGGATGAAGACGAAGATCTACTGGAGGAAGACGAGGAAAATAGAGCTCCCGAGGCTGATGGTCAAGTCGATCCTGACGTCGACGTAGATGGCGTGTGGGAGGTATGGAAAGCATCCCTTTCCACGGAAAATCGCTTACACGTTAGTACTTTAGGGCGTTGGGATCGAGGATGGCTCTCCGGATGTCGATGCTGACGAAGGTGACGAAGAAGTTGCCGGTGAGTGGCCATTTCATCATGTACACTGGACCTTGCCTAAACGCGACTAGTCCCCATTTACCATCACGACACTGAGGAAGCAGAAGCTGATCTAGAGTCAGATGAAGAGTACGCGTCGTATCACTTCTTCTCCGCTTCTTCCTGACTCGTATTGTAGGCTCGAGGGAGAGCTCGGTTTCGATCCTCAAGACGACGGCCCAAGTATCGGGGACGTTCTAGGATTTGATGGAGCTGTCGCAGATGGCTTCCCTGGATTCATTGAAGCACAAGATGGCGGTTTCATCATTTCTGGAAGTACACGGCCTCGTAGAGGTCGTGTCGATGGTTAGCAGAATCGATGATAAACGTAAGAAGTGTCCTGACTTCTTGGTCTAGATGACGATATAGGGATTCTCGGTCGTAACCGAGGTACTACTGGATCTGCCGACGCGACCACCCATCCGCTGCTCCTAGAGACCAATGGAAACTCAGGACGTCATATTCCAGATATTGGCCGTGCTGTACGTCGCTCGCAGCGAATCCTGGCTGCTGGTGGCCATCAAGATCTTCTCCAGGCCATTGAAGACATTATTGGTGGTGGTGCAGTACAGCTTTTCCAGCACATCGTCAATCCTCGCGGTGGTGGAGCGACTGATACCATCCGTCTGGATGTACCTCCAGGTACCCTCGTCAATCTTGATCGCGGCGGCTTGCTTCCGCGTAGGGGTACTGTATCTGCTTCCCTGCGTATCGATCAACCCCCGCGTTCAGCTCCGCTCCGACCCGAAAGCCGTGATTTCGACCCATTCCCTACCATGCAACGATGGGGCGAAGAGGCCAAAGTCATACACGGAAAGTTTGCTCCAGATCGTTTTGCTAAATTGGGCAATCATGTTATACTTGCGCTACTCCCTGCTGCTATCGAGAAGGCCAGAGCATCCAAAGAGGCAAAGGAGGCCGCAGAGAGGGAAGAGGCCCAACGGAGGGAGGCTGCGGCACAAGCGGATGAAGCCGCGAAGAAGGCAACCGAAGTTCCAAGTGAACCAACTCCCGCGACACCACCGGCAGTAAATGCTGAGAGCAGTTCCGATGCACCTGTTCCAGATCCACCAGTCACAGTAGATGCAGATGCAGATGCAGATGCAGATACAGAAATGCTCGACGCCGCTGTTGAATCCCACTCGGTGAATGAGCAAGACGCAGTAGACGACGATACCGGAGCCCCTGATACAGCGACCCCCCAGGAGGGATCCGACGAACCAGGTCCAGCGAGCAGACTAGAGCGTATCACTGTCATGATCCGTGGCAGCCCTGTCGATATCACAGATACTGGGATTGACCCGACTTTCCTTGAAGCTCTGCCGGACGAAATGCGAGAAGAGGTCGTTAATCAGCACATAAGGGACCAACAAGCCGCAAGAATGGAGCGCCCCGCAGACTCACAGATCAGCGCAGAATTTCTCGATGCCCTGCCGCCCGAAATTCGAGCCGAGATTCTACACCAAGAACAAATCGAACAAGCTCGACGCCGTGTGGAAGAGAGGGCTGCAGCTTCATCAACAGGTGCTGTGCCTGCACCGGTTGAGATGGATCCTGCCAGCTTCATCGCCAGCCTCGATCCTCAACTCAGACAAGACGTTCTTATGGATCAAGACGAAGGGTTTATTCAGACACTCCCATCACATATCATTGCCGAAGCAGGCGCGTACCGTGAGAGGGCTCCTCGTCAACCTACTCGTATTGGCGCGGGATCCCGAACAGAGGCAACCAATGTTGCAGCTATCACCCGGAAGCCTCAAGCTCCCCGTGATGCGATACAGCTGCTTGACAAGAGTGGTGTAGCCGTCTTGGTCCGATTACTCTTCTTCCCACAAATCTCGCGAAAGAACGTCTTGTACAAAACGCTGGTCAATCTATGCGAAAATTCCAAGACTCGTGCTGAGCTGTTCAACTTCCTTCTTAACATTCTGCAGGAAGGAACTGGCGACCTTGCAGCTATCGACAGAAGCTTTACGCAGATGACGATTAGGAATTCTAAAGCCCCCGCATCAACACATCGTCCTTCTGGCAAACAAAAAACAGGTCCAGAATACCTCAGCTCTCTTCCAGTACATAATTCGCCTAGCGAAGTCGTTCCCGACCTCATCGCGCAGCGCTGCCTCGAGGCTCTGAGCTTCATTGTCACGTCGAACGACTCATCATCCCTTTTCTTCCTCACCGAGCAAGAGATGACCGTCGGACTCCGGAGACACCCTTCCAAGAAGGGAAAGGGTAAAGAAAAACAAGCTGCGTACACGCAATATCCCATAGTCCTTCTGCTCTCCCTTCTCGACCGACAACCGTTGTTAAAGACACCGTCCGTCCTCGAGCTAGTTGTCAGCCTCCTCGAAACTGTAACACGGCCGCTCGCGGGCCTGAAAGTCCCTCAGAAGACCGAGAGCTCCACTATCACGATCTCGACACCAGCACAGCCATCCGAGGAACCTTCTACCGACCCTCGTCCTTCGTCAGGTGAAGCAAATACCGCCGCTCCACGTAAGTTGATTCCTCATATAGCGGACGCATCTATTGAATGCCCCTGACAGCTCATCCGTCGCAAGAGAGCCAAAAGGAAGCCCCTCGACAAGATGTGGTTGAGGAAAAGTCTTTACTCGTCAATCCTCCTCAAATTCCTGCCAGTGCTCTGAGATCTATCGTCAATATCCTGACCGTAGGTGACTGCGGCGCGAAGCCCTTCCATCACACCCTCTCTCTTATTCAACATTTATCATTCATCCCGGATGCGCGCGACGTTATTGCACAAGAACTTCGTAGTAAAGCTCAGGAATTTGGACAAAGCCTCTACCACGACCTCGATGAGCTGGCTAACTCACTTCAGGGTCCAGGGGATGATGTATTTACCTCGTCCGTGGCGTCAAGGTTCTCTTCTCCTGCATCCGATCAGGCCAAGCTTCTTCGTGTGTTGAAGACCATCGACTACATGTTCTCTCCCAAGGCAACGTCATCCCCAGAGCCACAACCTACCGCAGACTTAGAGAAGATTCAAGGGATTTACGAGTCCTTCCGCTTCACCCCATTGTGGCGCCGACTAGGCGATTGCTTGACCATCATCGAGCAACGATCTGAGATTGAACACATCGCAACGGTGCTCCTTCCTCTCATAGAAGCCCTCATGGTGGTCTGCAAGTACGTAGGTTCCGCGTCTATATCAGCAGGATCAAGTCGATTGCTGCGCGTGTCATCTCCCCGGTCACCAACCTCATCGCGGGAGGTAATGGAAGACCTTTTCGTAAGCTTCACGGATGCGCATCGCAAGGTCCTTAACGTCATGGTTCGAAATAACCCAGCTTTGATGAGTGGTTCATTCTCGCTGCTCGTCAACAACCCTCGCGTGCTGGACTTTGATAACAAGCGGAACTACTTCAACCAACAGCTACACAAGCGCCCGCATTCCCGTGAACACCATGGAACTCTACAGCTCAATGTTCGTCGCCAACGAGTGTTTGAGGACAGCTTCCAGTCTCTTCAACGGAAGACGGGAGAGCAAATCAAGTATGGCAAGCTTAGCGTACGGTTTTACGACGAGGAAGGCGTGGACGCCGGGGGCGTTACGCGAGAATGGTTCCAGATTCTTGCAAGACAGATGTTCGATCCCAACAATGCACTGTTCCAGCCATGTGCAGCCGATCGCCTCACATACCAACCCAACAAGGCGTCATGGGTCAATCCAGAACACCTATCATTTTTCAAGTTTGTGGGTCGCGTGATTGGAAAGGCTATCTACGATGGACGACTTCTTGATGCCTATTTTGCCCGGAGCTTATATCGACAGATCCTAGGCAAGCCCGTCGATTACCGGGATGTGGAGTGGATTGATCCCGAATATTACAATTCACTATGCTGGATATTGGAGAACGACCCAAGCCCACTGGAACTGACCTTCAGCGTTGAGGGAGATGAGGTACGCTCAGTTGTGACAAGCTGCTTTCTCAGTCATCTCAATCATGTCCCATATAGTTCGGTGTTACCAAAATTGTTTCGCTAAAGGAAAACGGGGAGTCCATTCCTGTGACACTCGACAATAAGCGGGAGTTTGTGCAGTTGTCGGCTCAGTATCGGCTGTACACCTCTATCAAGGACCAACTCGAGAATATGCTTTCCGGCTTCTACGAGATTATCCCAAAAGATCTCATTGCTATCGTGCGTTGATGATCGCCTGTGTCGCTGGTTCCGTATTTGACGCGATTCTGTAGTTCAATGAGAAAGAGCTCGAGCTCCTAATATCCGGTACTCCCGACATCGAAGTTGATGAGTGGCGCTCCGCCACAGAGTACAACGGATATACTAGCTCAGATCCCGTCATTGTCTGGTGGTGGCGTGCGCTGAAGTCATTCAATCGAGACGAGCGCGCGAAGGTGCTCAGTTTTGCTACTGGCACATCTCGAGTACCACTAGGCGGATTCAATGACTTGCAGGGTGTACAAGGCACCCAACGCTTTTCTATTCATAGAGCATATGGTGATCCCGACCGGCTTCCTCAGGCCCACACATGTACGTTGCATTCAGAGCTCTCAATTGGTAGAAAGAACTGTACCTAATTTTATTTTGTCAGGCTTCAATCAAATTGATCTTCCTCAATATTCTTCTTATGAGATGCTTCGACAGCAATTGCTACTTGCAATCAATGAAGGCGGTGAAGGTTTCGGTTTTGCATAGTTTCAGTAGTTCCATAGTAGTTCCATAGCAGTTTGTACGAGACACCCACGGATATAGAATTACATAAGCCACCACGTGCCTTGTGTGATCACGTGAAAGACCACTTCAGTTTGGCTGCGTTGGTTCGCCTCCATCGACAAACTCACAAATATAATGCAGGTCAACGATCTTCTGGAACCCAATGTCCGTATTCGAGATCTTAAGAAAGACCGCGTGAACTTTGTCCTCGAAAATGTTGATCTCTCGTAGGTCTCACCACCTGCGTCGCTCATAGTCCTTACCCACAATGGGTCTTAGATTTGCCAACTCTCTTCGGAGGGTCATGATGGCAGACATCCCCACCGTCGGTGCGTTTGTTTTCTTTATAAGAATAGTTTATCTTACCACCTGGGGACTGGGTAGCTATTGACATGGTGGAGTTTGAAACCAACACAACTGTCCTTCCTGATGAGTTTATCGCTCACAGGTTAGGGATGATCCCTCTAGTTAGCACAAATTGCGACGAAGCCATCCGATATAGCAGAGTGCGTGCTACGCTGTCATCCCTTGACCCCGCATACGTACTTTGGCACTCTAGGATTGCACCTGCCTCGAGTCATGTCAAAACTGCTCGATAGAACTGGTTCTGAATGTGGCTTGCAATGAAAACCGGACCATGGACGTCACTAGTGATCATTTGGACGTCGTGGGCCGTGGAGGGTACGGCTGGAGGGAAGAGGTGGACGATGGAGAAGAGATTGCGAGACGTTCGGAAATTTTTGGTCACCCGGCAGGAAAGAGTGCGTCGCGTTCCAGCTTTTCGTGCCTCACACCGTAAAAACTGAATTGTCTAAAAATTCGGTGTACTCAGACGATCCTTCTGCACAACCAATTTTGATATGTAAGATTCGGAAGGGTCAGGAGCTCAGAGTGCGCTGTATTGCTAAGAAGGTAAACCCTATACACGTCCATACAACCCGTCACGAGGGGACATTGTGCGCTCAGCAGCATGCCGTGCTCTAGGGCATAGCGAAGGAGCACGCAAAATGGTCACCCTGCTCCGCGGTCTCCTTCGAATACGACCCGCACAACCGGTTGCGCCACACCACGTACTGGTACGAAACCGACATCAAAAAAGAATGGCCATTGAGCGCAAACTCGGCAGAAGAAGAAGCCCCGCGCGACGACGAGCCGTTCGACTACACCGCCAAGCCGCAAAGGTTCTACTTTGAGGTGGAGACAGACGGGAGTCTAGGACCGCAGGAAGTTGTGATGAAGGTGTGTGCCGATTTATTTTATTTTATTCTCACGCCAGCTGTCGGATACACACATAATAACTCGTACCCACAGGGCCTCACCGAGCTGCAGACCAAGCTCGCCAACCTCGTTCTCGGACTCAAGTCAGACCCGAACGAACTCGACACACTCGGTGGCGACGGCGGTGCGCATCTCCAACCACCCCCAGCCAACGGCACGGCGGCGGCGGCAGCAGCACAGGGGGCGCCCAGGGCAACGGGTTGGGGACAGGAGGCAGCCCCGCCTGGGTGGGGGGGTACAGCAGGTAGCCCCGGCGGTGGCGGTAGCGGCAGCGGGGGCAGTTGGGGGACGTCCCCAGCAGCAGGTGGGGGTACTGCATGGGGTGGAAGCTCAGGGCCTGGGGCATCCCCAGCAGGAGGGGGGTGGGGTGCCAACGCAAGTTCTGGTGCGTGGGGTGCAGCAGGCAGCTCCAGTGGCTGGGCGACGGGCAGTCCAGCTCGAAACACCGGCTGGAGCAGCCCAAGTCCGCAAACACAAAGCGGCTGGAACGTGTGATGGGTACCGTTCGCGTCCTCGAGGGCTGTGCCTTAATCTCACGAGGGATCAGCGATTGACATATGTCAAATTTGGAAATACTCGAGTGGGGGCGAGTACAGCCGTAACAAATTCCCAACAGTGGTTGGGTTAGCAGATCGAGGTAAACAAGAGCGGTCGACGCGTTGGGTTATACGAAAACGAAGGAGTGTTCGAAAATCGGTAATATGAAATTTAAAAAAACGAGCGCGATCACGCCCGCGGTGACATCTCAATCTCTTCTGGATGCAGCGCCCGCTGTGCCTCAGGCATGACCATCGTCTGCCCCAATGTTGGTTCCGCCGGTTTTCGCGGGAGTTGAGTCTGCAGTCCGGGATTTAATCAGCACCTTCGGGACCTAAAATACGGAAAAAAGAGTGTACGTCACGTACTGGTGTTCCTGGATCCCTAAAGACGTATTCGGTGTCGTCAACTACACAAGGATGTCGCCCAACTCGTCAGATCAGGTCGACCGGCTCCTTCCTACGCAAACTTACGCTTGATGGCACTTCGGCTCATGAGATTGAAACCTCCAGAGGGCATTTCGGGCATCGCGATCGGCACCATCGGGTCGGCGCTCTTCTTTTCCTTTTCTTGCACCTCTTCCCAGGGTATGATTGTGTAGCGTGTGGGGGCTGGAGTCGCGTCTGGGTTTCCATTCGGACCATAGATTTTCGCCTCCGCGAGGTATGTCTTGAGGGCGCAAATCCACTTGTTACGCCGAGTGGCTGGGAGCGAGCGTCAGCGATGACACTTCTCGTTATCGTTCCACGTCAAAAGACATACCCTTTAAGGTTCCCTGCTGCCAGTTGCTCTTGTACATAATATCAGCCTGAAGGACCATCTTTTCCTGGTCGGGTATGTCTTTCGTGTCGAGTCCGATATCAGATAGAGACTTCGGATGACTGACATGGGCACGCACCAGAGACACTAATATCAAACGACGGCTGGAAGTCCCTGCGCTCCATTTGAACGAAGCCAAGCATCAGACTACGCAATTGTTCGATTTGTTTGAAAGTTGTCGAGTAACTGACGTCGAAGGTAAAGGTTTCAGACATCTAGCACGAAACCTCAGCGAAACTGCACGCTAACCGATGATGTAACTTACCTTGGGGCTCCGGCGAATATTTTTAATAAACTATTAGTTAACCAATTGAGTTAATAGCCTGTCTAGGATCGCATAGACGTACAAGAGTGTCCAGTACGGTATTTGACACCTGGACGGATGTGCCGTGACCATCGAGGAAGATGGTACTTAGGAGACGAATTTCCTTCACGGTAAACATCCCCTTGTCGCCAAGGTCGATCCTATCGCCAACATCGAAAGGGTGTCGGATAAACAAAAAGATGATACACGTCAGAATGTCATGTAAGCTCGAACCGATGAGCCAGCTCAGTCCTGTCAAGTGTGATGACACGTCAAGATATTTGCCAGTGAAGATAGGTCGGATATGACATGCCAAGGACCAAAGTGCCAGCGGCGGTGATTAACGTAGCAAGTTGCGCTTCCTTCACAGAAGATATTGGTCCACGATAACGCAACACAGAAGGGCGTGCCTACCAGCATTACGGCAAGGATCAAAATGGCAACGACGACATAAAGACTCATAAGAAGGTTGTCCAGACGACCGACAGCGCTATCGAGATCGCGCATAGAATGCTCGATTGACAGCTGTTCCCTATGGAACTCTCTAAGACGTGTATGTAGTCAGCTATGAATGAAGCAGGGAAGCAGAAACGTAACGGACGCGCAAGATTGTTCGGTCTCTTCCAGCGAGACATCACCATTGCCATCTCTATCGAATAAAGAGAAGGCGGCATCAGCCTCCTCCAAAGAAGGGAAAAGGCGAGAAATGTCCTGAAAGACCAAGTGGTTCCTGCCTGGTTTGCGGAAGGAGAAGAAAATACGGCGGGCGAGCTAAATTTCATCGCTATCACGACAGATTTGACATACGCGGAATATGAAATTAACGTACAAGCTTTGTCTTGCTTGCTGACTCGATAGCTGTCAAGACCATGGCTTGTGGTGAATTTGGTTGCAATACGGAGCTGACAAGTTCACTGGGTCAATATCCTGAAATCTTTTAAGAAACTGGGTCAACCCCACCTGCCAGCGATTTCTGATGCAACGTTTCCTAGCGCCGTGGTGGTACTGGTAGCGGCAAAGCGAACACCTCTCATAGCCTGTTTAACAAACCGCTTAGGATCAAGCAAGGGCTGTTTCTCGTTGTGATTATGCGAAATGCCACGGCTCTCATGCAAATCAGTCGAATTGCGGTATAACGTGGTGAGGGTCTTGATGGCGAATTTTTGCTCCGCAATGCGTTCTATGGAAGAATTGGGTTAGGCGCCCGCGTAAAAAAATTGCTTAACTGCTTCACCTGCATAGGAGCGCTCATGGAATTTTCCAGCAATCCACTGAATGGAAAACTTCTCGAAAAGCAGAAGCCCAGCACATAGGTAAATGCCGAACAGCAAACGACCAATCAATTGGATGATTTGCTTATTTTTCGCGGAGGAGGTGTTCTGTTGGCGCGCGATGACGAGCGGGTTCCATGCGATCCAGATTGCCAAGCTCCAACCAAAGAGGGCGACGTATCTGGGCGAGATGGGCGTTCGACGTAAGGAATATGAATGATGGCAATCAGAGTAGTGTCTCAGGTGAGCACCGACCTATGCAGAACTATGAGCCATTCAATGTAGCGCCGGGAGCCAACCGCGACAACGCCGATAGTATATCGAGCGATGCGGGGAAGGATCATCCTATTAATGGGTATAGAGCACGCTGAGAAGCTGTCACGACGGCCTCAAAGGTCAGAGCATCACGTACGCTGCCGCTAGGCTGGCCCACCAACCTATGCAATGTTGGGAAACATGAGACGAGAATCTTGGAAAATAACTACAGGACCGTACCACCCCAGGCCACACTCAGCCAAATGCTCCACCAAATCAGACGTACCCCCCATATCTGTAATAGAGTGCCTTTTTTGAGGCACGTACGAGTCTATGTGAAAGGCGGGATAACGAACCTGTCCCCTAGGAGACGCGGTGAGACCGATAATTCCAGGGATCCAGAGGATAGCCAGGACAGGGAGAATGAACAAGGTCCACCGAGTCACGATCGACGCGTTGAGAAGGAACTGGTAGAAGCGAACGACCTGATAGAGCGCGTTCAGTTGACGCGTTAAGAGCCACACGTTATCGATAGAATAGCGAGCGGCGATATGAAAACAAAAAAAAAAAAACTCGCCTTTGCGTTGGGAAGATCGCCGTCTGCAAAGACGAGGTGCTGCTCGCTGGCATTTCGCGGATCGAACTGCTCGTATGCCTGTCCGAATTTGCGAGCTCCGCCGAGCAGGTCCCAGCTCGAGTTGCGGACAGAGTGGTCCGGGCGCTGCTCGCGATTCTGCGTCTTCGGCTGGTGCTCGTGGTGCTCGTGGTAGGCCTGCGGCGGGAGTCCTTGGACGGCCTGCGTCTGGGAAGAAGTGTAGATGGGGGCAGCTGGCAATGGCGGAGGTGCTATCGACGTGGTCGATTGGGCCGGGTGAGGGTTGTTAGAATTCAGAGGCGTGCGTGAGTGCGAGGTGTACGATAGCGAGGTGGCGCGGTCGAAATCATCAGTCATATCAAGAGACTTATTTCCCGCAGACGGGTCAATCGAATAGTTAGCGACAGTACTCATGTAGAAACTAGAAAATGAAAAGAAAGTGAGGGTGGGGGTGAAGAAATTATTTTTATTTTTGGATTTGATTCCCGAGACGTCGAAGCTGTAGCGCCGCGCCGCCAACAAGACCTAACCGTCCCTCTCTCAACTGATAGCTCAACCCCCTCCCCTGCCTGCCCGAGCGAGTGGGCACGGGCGCGGCGAATATAGTCCATGTGTGATTTCCGTCTGGCGTTTGCAGAATATTTGTCTGATACACGCTTTCGGCAATTCTCGATTCGGGTCGCGATTTTCTTTATTTTTCGCAAGCTGTTGGAATCGGAATGATCGCCGTCGCGCAGCAGTCGAGCTGCGGCTTGGGTCAAGGCAGCGCAGAGATCTGGTGACGTCGCGCCTACATGGCGTGTTTCCCTCTTACTGAAACTACGAGGGTCATGCTCTCATACGCGGGACGACTTTTTGGCTCCAGCACTACTGCGTATAAGCCGGCAGCCGCATGTAGTATGCATGTGCCTGTGCTCTTGGTATGTACGATTCAAGTTAAATTGGGGGTTGGTTGCCAATGGATTCTCAAGATCGGGTAAACATGCTTGCTCAGGGCGGTGCGACGAGGCATGCACAACATATCATATTGCATTTCCTGCTCACTAGACCACTTGCAGACTCCCGCGATCTCACGGCTCGTCCACATGCAGTTCTGGATAGCTTAGCAAAGGTGAGCCACCGTGGCTTCCGCCTGTCAACCGTGAGACGGTCCCCGCTCCACTGGACGATCCTTTATTTCAGCCGAAAAACAAATATGATAAAACGCGGTGTATACGATCATACAGCTAGAGCACACGCCAAAGGTATCCCGCAGGCCAGACGCGGACGCAGAACAGCCTGCAAACAATTCCTAGAGGTGGTAAAAATTGGTCCGTTATGGTAATGTAATAAAGTAGGGGGATACAGCGGCCATGCAGAAAAATGCACAAACCAGCAACCAGTCGGCAGCCGTTGAATCAGTCGTCGTTAATTGTCATTGCGGTCATCACGTGTCATTATAAAATCACATTGAAATCGCACGTCCTCTCCCGATTTCTTGGTTCGAGCGTAGCATCAAACGGCCTCGCTCGGGCGCCTCTTGGCCGTAGGAATCAGGCTCCGGACTGAATGCCTTGTCGGCACGGACAAGGCTGATCGCACGGGGACTCTTATGCGTGAATCCTGCGAACGCGAGTGCCTTGCGCACGTCCAGGATTTCCTGTCCATGGACCTTGTCACCAAGTAGTGGATCTCGCGTAGCGTCTGGAGGTGCACCATTGGCTGGGGCAAGTGGCTACACGACGATCGAATCCCCGTCAAGAGAAATAGAGAAACGCAACATACCTCAGCCGGTATGTCATCATCAAAGTGTCTGGTGTCCTCAGGATTGCGAAGTTCCGGGCGAAATGGGGCAGGATATCGATGAATGTTGGCCCAGTCAACCCCACGAAAGAAAGTATGCGCCTACGAAATCGTGTTAAGGACTTAGGGAGCAGTAAGAACCCTGAGCACGACTTGCTTTGATCAACCCGGCACCATCCCCGCCGCGGCTAGCCCCTGAAGGTGAGAGGAAGGCACTGTTACGCCTCGCTTGCGCGATCATTGAATTTGAGCGAGGAACCGAGCTTAAAGTTTGCGAACCCAAACGGTCTTCAGGTTCGCACAGCAGCTGTTGCATGAGATCAACTGCTTCGTTTGACACACGGGGTAGCGCAGGAAAACGCAAGGATTGCTTCCAGTTCAAAATCTTTTGCCGAGTGACATGTCGCTAATTGAACGGACGTTAATCGTCAGGATTGCATCCGCAGCGGACAAAATTTCTTACTGAATTGCTAACGAACGGAGGATATCTCAATGTCATGACATGAGTCAAACGATGACACAACGAAGATGCGTGAATACGTACCCGTACAAGCATTCGAACATGATCACGCCTAAGCTCCACCAGTCACAGGAGTATGAATAACCTTGACCACGAATAACCTCCGGGGCCACTGAGATGTTGGGGTCAAATTCCGTTTCATACCGGGTAGAGCAAGTAAGAACTCACTGTAAGAATTGGTCCCACAACTGCTTAGTCAGCAACAGGCACGGCAATCGGAGATTTGTACCTACACGGAGTACGCCAACTGACAGGTGCGATGAGAAGATCTGGACATGCACGAGGACAATCGTCCCTACCTTTCGACGGTTCTTTTCCCTCCAGGTGAAGATGCCGCTCCGACCATCTCCGCCCATCAATGCGTCGAGGTCCTTACGATCCAGACGCTTCGTTCGTGTGCCATCTCCTAGCGGATTGGCCTCCAAGTCAATGCCGTGCTTCCGCATGAGGTGCAGTCTCTGCTGTTCATAATCTACGCGAATTGGCATGAATATGAATTCGATAGAAGCAAGGTAAATGAGGCCACAAACAGGAGGTATCGTGTGCCCAATGTAGATCAGTTCTTGTGATGGATGGGAAGAAATGAATTCAGGGTCGACGAGCGCTGCAGGTAGTGTAGCAACTCACGCTAAACCGAAGTCGCTTAGTTTGATGTGACCTTCATGATCAAATAAAAAATTCTAGCCAAGGATATCAAATTCAGTCTGTCCCCGGACCGCTAGGAAAGAGCGCACATCCGGTTTGACGTCACGATGAATGAAACCAAATACATGGCATGACTCGATGGCCAATATCATCTGGTGTGGAGAGAAAAAAAAAATTGAGCGTTTGATGCAGTGCCAGAAGAGGTACTCGGACCTCTGCAACGTAAAAACGAGTGAAGTCCTCCGGAAAGGTATCCCGTTCGATCAACAAGTTGAGGAGATCGCCCCCGCCCATGTACTCAAGGACCTGTTATGTATGCATGAGATCGAGAGGAAAACCCCCGCATGGAGTACCATGGACGCACTAGGTAGAGGTGGTCCCTGTCTTGGAAGCTATAGTGCAATCTCACGATCCACTCTGCGCCTCCTGGTGAGCTTACGAGTGATGCGGACTTCAAGACATCACGCTCGGCGCGAACGTGGCCCTCTTGACCCTTCTTTAACATGTCCGTCTTGCGCAACTGGATATACATATACGGCAATTAAGGTGATGGATGACTTGGCGAGGAGGACACGCACCTGCTTCATAGCGAACAACTTGCCGGTGGCGCGTTCTTTCACAAGAGAAACGACGCCAAATGCACCTGACACGCGGCGACTTGGGTGTCTGCAAATGAATGAGAAGACGCAGAAGCATACTCACCGTGGCCGATGGTCTTTAATTTCACAAAGGCACTGACATCGACTTTGCGACGTTGTTCACGAAGGTAGTCCGTCTCATTCTGACACCAACGAGTACGAAGATACTCTTTCCGTGACTCGGACAGATCCATACTCAGCATGTCCTTCTCCATGGCCAGCCGTCGTTGCTCCCGAGAAGGCGGTTGGCGAAGGAGAGGAAAGTAGAGGTTTTCAAAAAATATTCTAGCCGATACGGCTCTCTCCAGCGTTGCAAGGGAGGGAGTGATAACCCTTTTAGGCTCGGGTGACGAAAGCTTATTCTCGGAAACCCGAACGGCCTCTTCCTCACGGTCTTGCTCGGGGTGGGTTACGAGACCGCCACCCCATCGAATGGTGGAGTTGCCGGGACGGCCAGCAGTGGTTTCAGTAAGAGAGAGGCGTACATTCTCTCTCGCAGCTACAGTAACCATAGACGAGCTTTGGGTACTGATGCCGTTGACGACACGTAAAGGAGCATCCTCTCCGTTCGCAGTCTGATGCTGTTCCGGTTTGAGCGCGTTGAGGACCTCATTAATCGCGCGAGCCTGATTTGCCTCTCGTACTCGAGCCTTGATGGGTATAGCCCAGCGTGGATCTAACAGGAGTAATGATGGTGAAAATAAGGGAAATAAGTTCCGGGGGGGAGGATGCTCACCGCCCAATTTGCCCAGTCCATCAGGACCCCAACGGGTCAAAATGGCCTCCGCCTGATCGGCGTCAGATGCATGCACTAAATGGCTGGTTCGAGTTGAGGCCAAGAGATGGGAGGTGCAGCGATCGCACACGTACACAAAACCCATAGGTTTGGACACCATGTCTTTACTGATTCGCTTTCCTTTCTTTGACGACACGGGGCCGGTGGACGGCAAGCTGACAGCTGGCGGGGCAAATTTAACGGGAGGGACATGATTGGGTTCAGGTAAATCCTCGTATCTCGGACCAGCTACAATATCTGGAGGAGGATCTGCACTCGCTCCCCAGAGAAATCGAGAGGGAGATGGAGTCGGGATTAGCGCTAGTAAATCGTAAAAGCCTTTGTGTAATAGAGTGCCTCCACGTAATGTGGCAGCCGGGCGTTCCTCGTCAACAGGAAGGGACGGGCCAGCATTCGGGGGACGGGGAAGTGGAGGGCGATGATAAGGATTGGTAGGGGAGTAAATAGGACTGAGATCTGATGGATTAAGGGGATATACGGGACCTGCGGGGGAGTGGGCAACGGTCTGGAAGGTCTACTGGCCATCTGGAGACGAGGGAAGGGGGCAGGGCGAAAAGTGGATAAAACCGGACGCCGGAAGCCGGCACGGCATCCACGTGTACGCCACGAACACGTGCCCTCGTGCAGTCCTCTCCATCCAGCCGTAATTCTCTCTCTTTTGTCAACAACTTTTCTTAAATTCGCCATCGTGGGCCCCACTTCCTAGTTTCGACGTGTCCTGCTGTTCCCCCAAATCCAGTCGAGGATGATGTGTTCCGGATACAGCTAGTTGGTTTTTCTGACTCCTCACTCCGAGCCTGCAACGGGGTCTTGACCATCCCAAGCCCGTGCCGATCATCCTTGCGCTTAACTAAGTCCCGTGTAGTTGGGTTGCAGAAACAGGACCGTGGCCATGCGAAATGATCTGTCCCATCCGCAAGTCAGCGTCAAGGAACCCGTCTGGGACGTTGCTTGCTTTACACAGCGGAGATCCCATCGTAATATCCCATAGTTTGGCATTTAGATCCACTTCTATGAGTCTGTCCAAGTGCCGGGATTACCTCCTTCGACTCGTTTTCCGTCATTCTTACACCTCAATGCCCCCACCCACCCACCTACATACAGCATTGGTAGCGTACACGTTTTCGATCCGCAGGACCGAGCTTGCAACCTACCACTCCCCACACGTTGAACCCTTCACCCAAGCAGCGAGGCGGAAACCCACCCACAGGCCACAGCCTCGCCTGTTTCGGTAGTCAACATTTTCTCACATGGCCGCAAGCGAAGATACTTAATCCCTTAATCCTCCAAAGTTCAGGGCCCTCATCACAACTACGTTATTGTTCTTTCTTTGCCTCCTTCTGTAATAGCTAGCAATGTCCCACCCCAATTACAATAGTCACGGAAGGTCGTTGAGGCCGAGCCCCCCTGGTGGCGATTCTCACAGCGGTTCGTTGTATTCGGAACAGGGTCACGGTAGGACTACATTGCCCCCACTCACTATAGCATTCCCAACCTCTGACCCCCCAGGTTTGTCATTTAATATCGCTTCAACACATCTGAACTCAACCTTCGCGTCTCTCGAAACAGTGTCTAACAATTATCCAAATTACCCTACTCAGCAGCGTTCTACTCCCGTACCGTATGAGCAGAATTATTGTACGTGACCTTGGCCGCTGGTAAACCCCGCTCCTTCGTCCTCTGACCTTATGTGAAGACTCGCCTCCCCAGCCGCAAGCACAGGCTGGGTACCCTAATTATCCTTCGTACCAGCAACTTTCCGATACAAGATACCCTGGCGGTCAGACGTATGGCTCTTACAACAGAGCCTCGCCATCCTCTAGTTCAACCGATGCGAGGCGGCTTCCGCCTCTGAGCGTGCCGTCGAGTGTCCCGCCTCGAGACGACAGGTGGCAGGGATCGCAGTACTATCATTCTGACTTGCAGATTCCACCCACATCGAGTGACATGCGCTCGCCGCATGCAGCATATTCCCCTGCGCCGAGCTACCCGCAGTATCAATCCCTTACCGCAACTGCGTATCCACAAGGGCACAGCTCTTCTCGAGGGCATAGCGCTGCACTTCCGCCAGCCAACCCGAACTATCATCAGTCTATGCCAATGGGTCCCGCTTTGCCGGATCGCACCATGCCAAGCACCCGAAACCCGCAACTTCCCTATCCCCTGCCCCGTGTCCCTCCCGTAATGTCACCTGTTGAGCCTCCGCAACTCGAGGAGCCCGCCATCAAGAAGAAGCGCAAACGCGCTGATGCCCGCCAATTAGAAGTACTTAATTCTGTATATGGTCGTACCGCGTTTCCGTCCACAGAAGAGCGTCTCAAACTAGCGAACGACCTGGACATGCCTCCCCGGAGTGTGCAAATTTGGTTGGCACATCCATCACCAGTACCACATTTATGACCTCTGAACTAAAGATTCTTCTTCCAGGTTTCAGAACAAAAGGCAGTCGGCCCGTCAAGCAGAACGCAATGCCGCCAACCCTCTTCCGCCGAACCTGGGCCCTGCACCCCCATCTGCATCCTCAACCCCGTCCGTTGGTGGATATCGTGGTAGCCCGGGCCTTATGAGTCCTATGGCTGGACCACCCGTACCCACGTACCCTTCTTCTCGTTCTCCGCCGCCGCCTCCTGTGGTGAGATCCGGACAAACGCCCTCGCCCCCTCAAGCTAGCGGCAGAAGCCGCGACATGGACCCCCGCAGGCAATGGCCTCGCGGATATTAAACCATATCACCCAAGACAGCGCTCGGGGACTGGTATCCCGTGAGCGTAGTCTTCTTTCGGTTTGTGCTGAGAATATACTACGTTACTACGTGCTAGTGTCATACCCCGTTCTTCCCTCATCTCCGATTCATTGTGTCGCTTTGTTCATGCTTCAGATGCTTTCAATTTCTCCTTCCGCTTAGACACTCTCCTAGGTTACGCTATCCCCTGCATCACATCGTATTATATTCACTCTGACCGCACGCTACATGTACTGCCCATTCCATTTGTTCTGTGACCGAACTACTACGCTACTGTATGGTACCCTAACCTAACGTCGCTTTGACGCGGTGCGTCATATAAATAATTTCGGATATGATTGCACCGCTTGTTATATCCTATGACAGAAGGGTCCCCCCGGCGAAGAGCGAAATTAATTCTTCCCTTAGTAATGCACTGTGTTGGGAATCACCCCATTTACGAGTTCCATTCTAGGGCCATGGCAATTCACTGTGAAGGGTTTGCGTAGGATCACGCCTCATTAGATTTAGCTTGGCCACATACAGGTACCGGACTCGTGAACCATGCTAGTAGGTTAGACATAGGACATGCCCATCTTGACAGGTCCCGGTTGTTCGGCGGCGAACATAGACACGTCTGTCATGCAAGAAGAGGGCCTGGAACCTGAGGAACAGGAGAGAGAACAGTTATTGTCGTAAGTGCTGGCATGGCATCGCGTCGGGGCAGACAGACCGTGAGGCTTTAGAGGAAGCTGGGAACCAGCCTGATGCAAACGTCCTTGGCGCAACACTCGCATGACATGGCGTCTCCACTTTTAATATGGCGCATATTAAATTTGGTTCTTGTCGAATTGGGGCAACGAGCGCAGCGCGCGAGCGCAAATAATCAGGGGCTCCAGGACCGGCGGACCCAGAAATGGGAAGTGGGTCGCACAACGCTTGCCTTTTATCGACAGCAGAGTCGCCCATAAGAGACTGAAAGAGTAAAATGAACTCCCCCCATGACTCGGGACGAAACGAGAAAGAACAAGGAACTCTCAATTGAAGGTGCGCGAAGGCCCGGGAGGGGGGAAGGGGAAGCGTCCCTGATTTCATATGTCGAACTCGAGAGCCGAAATTACTTTGCGTCTCCCCCTCAAGAAGGAAGGCGGCGGCGGCGGCGGCGGGGAGAAGGTGGCGGGGACTCCGAGTCGGAGGCCCCAGGAGTGGAGAGAAGTTCCCATTGTTTTTTTTTTCTTGTTTTTTTTTTTTTTTTGGTTGCGGCAGACAGCCGGACAATTGAAGCGCGTGCTAGTATCATGGATCCCGTCAACATGTTAGCTTGAACACATCAGCATGCGATGGATACGGAGAGGCACGGCCAGCGGACCAGAGCGCTCCCTTCCCCAACTGAACCCGCAGCGGCTCCATCCGGTGACAAACACAGTGATCACGGCACTAGTAGCACGGCGACGGGCGACAAGGGGCGGGAATCCAAAACAAGGGAGCCAACCAACTCTGAATTGGAGCGTCTAACCAATCAACCAGTTAGTAGCAGCAACGCCGGGCCCAGCCTGGGGACTGTGATACTAGTACCACCCTTGCCAGCACAACGGCAGAAAAAAATCCCCGGTCCACCCCCACCCCTCGCCCCTCCCCAGGGATCCCCTCCTCGCCCCTACCCCAAATCCGGTCAACGGCAGGGCACTGATGAAAAAGCTGTATGTGCATGACGCTGCGATCCGTGGACTGGAACCCTCCAGCCAGGCAGCTAAAGATCGATCCCATTTGACGTACACCGCCATAACAGGCCAGGCGCAAGGATGACAGGACTCACCGTATCCGGCATTTTTAACGCGCAGAAGACCAACACAGCCCTGACGGCGGACGTCGATTGAAGCCGGCGGAAACATGTGTCTGTCCCCAACTGCATGCGGGGCTGGGGCGAGGCGATAACGAAACGCATGGCGGACCGGAGTTTATAAAAAAAAGACAACAGCCTTTGGGCCCGGGCCACCCACCCCAAAATGAAAAATCGGGTCATCGTTGCAAGCAGGCGTCGCACCATTAAAAGTGGCGAGGAAAAAACTCCAAGACTGAGGGCGGTGCTGCGTTACAGTAAGCGAGTGGCACCTCCGCTCGAAATGGAAACTGTAATGGTTTAGACTCGAGTGTCACGTCTGTGATTTGTCAAAGCTAATCGCTTCCCCTCTCCCCTACAGCACAGCGTGCAAAAAAAAGAGTCGGCGCTCAAACTTTCATATATCTTTTGCAAAATGATAAAATGAAAACGTACGCAAAGAATCCGCACAGCCTTATCGTACACATGTACAATATCGGGTTAGCCGCGAGTTTTCGGTGTACATAATATAGCGTTCGTGTGCTGATCCACGCACTTTAGGCCTGGGGCATTAAATCCAGATGTAAGCGACGGCCAAATCCTCGCCGCTACCACGTTCACGGAACAACCTTATCGATCAAAGATCTCATTTCCAGAGCGAGGCAAACTTTTATGAACACGCCCATGCATGTCCCTCTACTACAAATAAACGTCATCAACATAGTCTCTGCACGTGACCGGGAAACCAGCGCGGCAATCAATCCTCGTCAGTGTCCTCGGGTTTGGGTCCACCAGACTGTAACCAAGCCAACTTCCTCTGTCTCCTGCGCTCCTCCTGTGCCTTCACTTGATTGCGCGTCAATTTCTTCTTTTTCACCACAGGGACCCCAGGGGTGCCTTTATCCTCTGCACCGCTGGCTGCGGGTGTCACAACTGCAGATGCAGCAGGGCTTTGCACCCTTGACCGTGCAGGAGTGTTCGAGCCGCTACCCCTGGGAGATTTGAAATCAAAGGCATCTTCGACTACAGCTGTCTTGCCCTTATGTGTCATTCGACCTTCGGAAATATTCCATATTTCTGGGCCTAACATAACAATTAGCACGTTGTTAGTGTGGGCATATACATAGCACTAACAGAGGGCATTCACAAATTCTTCATTATGGGATATTATGACCTCGTTTCGATCATATCGGATGACAGTCGAAGAGAAAGGAAAATGAAGACGTACCACGGCACCAGCCCAATCCCGGATAGCAACAGCAAGACCGCCGAGTGCTTCTCTGTCTAAGAAGTTGCTTGGTTCATCGAGTATACATATCTTTGCCACCTTTAAGCCGACCAGGGCACCGGGGTATCCGAAGGGAGACATACCTGAGGGTTATTCCAAAGACATGCAGCGATAACGAGCTTAATCTTCTGACCTTCAACCCGAATGAAGTGACCGTTAAGCGGCTATTCAACAGGGATACGATCTCTGGCTTACCACCGGAAAGACCAGCGATTTCATTGTACTGAGCGATATCGCCGTCTAGACCTATGTCTTCTAGATGTTTTCTGACAATGTGAGCGGAAGTCTCCCGCTGTCCAGCGCCTTCTCTCGACGCTTCCAAGTCGTCAAATTGGGAAACAATTTTTTGGAACCCCTTCTCAAGGAGCTCTTCGCGTGGGATCCATGTGTTGAATTTGTGATCTAACCCTCTCCACTTGATCTCATACCGGAAGGACTTTTTCAGTTTTTGACGACCCATGATAAGCTACGTACAATAAAATTAGCTACAACATACAAATACGAAGATGGGGTCACACTCACTTCGAGTTTCCTGCGTTGGCCGTTCTTCCCAACGAAATCCTTATCGAGGAGTGCCTTCTCTTCGTCGGTCAAAACACGGGTAGCCTTTTCCAAAACCTCACCTAAAAAAGGAATGATGTAATGTGTAGCACTGAATGGGTGACATGGAGGGGGAGGCTCACGATCGTGGCCGTCCTGGAATCGCCACTGGATGTACTGAATTGGTGTCTTCTCTAGATGGCGCTCTGAATCGGGGTGATTGGAGGGAGTACGGGAGATCGATCGCAGACGAGCTTACCGATATGGTGCGTCGCGTGCTGTGAAACATACCCAATTCGCAATGAGGGGTGTTTGTAGACGGTTCCCATTTGTGGTTCTGTTTCACCCTGCACAAAGTTTAGGGATTGCCCACGTAAATGCGCAGTAGACACAAACAGTTAGAAGCTTGATGAGAGTTGACTTTCCGGCGCCGTTAGGTCCCACTATCCCTACACGACTATCTCGCTTTGTTAGCAAGTCTACATGACGACATGTACAGGAAACGCCAAACCTTGATAGTGATAACGCACAACTGACGTTTGTCAAACTAGGGGTTGTCTTTCCTGGATAGGTGAAAGTACAACTGTTCATTTTGAGAATGGCACGAGTATTGCTCCGGACACCCATGAGAGAGCCCGGGGGTGGGAAAGAGAATTTGACTGTAGTCGCAGCTAAGGTATAATACGATCTAGCCTCCGGATGGATTTCAACGAATTTCGAGAGATTTCCGTGATAGTAAACAAGCTAAATCTCCGTACTGATTACCCAGAAGTGGAGATAGAACATATGCACAAACCTTCTTCTCTTCGTAGTGAATGATATCTGTTGTTACATTGTCTAAAAATCTGAGACGACGGTCAAAACATCGCGGCGCGGAAACGGTCGTAAGACTGACCTAGAGTCGTGACTGACGATTAAACACGTCACATTGTTGTGTGCAATAAGGTAGTCTTCTAACCATGCCACAGAGGCTCTATCTAACTGTAATGCAACAGATAAGAACAGGGTGGCGCTGCTAGACTGGCAAGTCACACACATGATTGGTGGGCTATATGAAACGGCGAAGGTAATCAATACCGGGTGGTGGTCATCAATTAACCAGGCGACAAACCTCATCAAGTAGTAAAAGATCAGCGTTGTACAGCATGGCTCTCGCCAGCTCAAGCTTCATTTTCCAGCCCCCGGACAGGCCTCCGACAACCTCGTTTTGCCGCGAGTTGTCAAAACCGACTTCCAGAAGTTGTTCTCGAATCTTATCCCGTGGGACATGTGCGAGGGCCTTGTCTAGCAATGGGTGAAGTTGAAGGAATTTCGGTCAGGGGCGAAGGAACTCACCTGAAGCGATGAAATCTATTACGGACAATGACGTATCTTCGCCTTGCAGAGCATGTTCGACCATTACACAACGTAATTCCTCCTGGGGCGGAAAATTCTCCACTTTTTCATCACGCAGTTGTCGCATCAAAGTGGACTTCCCAGACCCATTCGCACCCAGTATACCGTACCGGCGCCCGCGATATAGCCTTAAGGACGTATGCGATAGTAGGAGAAGGGCACCGTATGCAAGGGAGAAGATAATATCGCAGAGAAGCTCGCCCTCTTCCGGGCCTACATCGTCAACGTGAACGTGCTTGGCCTGTAGGGGTAAAGATAAGCTGTGGGTCAAAGGCTGACAAAAAAGCCGACTTTTTCGATAGCATGGAAGTGCTTGTAGACCAACTCCGCAAACGCTGGTCCACCATCCCCTTGGGCTGGCAACCAAGGGGTAATGTAAACTCCCACGCAACGATTCCACACGTTCTTGTCCGCAAATCTCTTGGAGTATGCAAGGTCTGCAACAAGAGACGCTGTGAAATCAAGAACCACAGCAAGATAGGGGTCCTGGGCTGAATGCGGGCCAGAGGAAGCGGTCGTTTCGGGGAGGAGTTCGACAAGAGCCTTCTGTGCCACTATGACTTCAGATGTGACGTCCCGTGGAGGTAGGGCATTGTCCTCTGACGAAGCTCCAGCTTTCTGCAACGTGTTCAGCGCGCCTTCTGCGAAAGCACGGACCTGAGATCGAGATCAGTTTCCAGTAATTAAAGATGGAAACCACGGACTTCAGGAAATGCGGCACTCTTGGCGATCTTATCCACGCCAGCCACCAGTGGACCAAGATAAGTTGCAGCCACGACAGGGTCGCGGACCAATTTGACTAGATTATCAATAACAACTACAGTCCGCCTCTGTACCTCCATGCTTCGATCATTCAAGGCGCGTGTGAGAAGAGGGACGAGAACAGCGAGGGCAGGTGCTGTAACTTCGGCAACAAAGGTCGTATTGGACAGGGACTTGATGCAGAGTGCGACAGCCGTCGGATCGGACATGCATTTGACGAGTATTGGGATGTGCGGTGCCAAATCCGCATTAGCAAGAGTAGTGCACAGTGCTGTCGCACACTTGACAGCCGCAGAAGTGACCTTTGCATATTCTCAGCGGACATTCGATTGCACGATCAATGTATGGCACACCTCGCTTTTCGTGTCATGCATGGCTGCGGTGACAGCAGGCAAGATCGTAGCAAGCTCAGTCGCAACAGCCTCCTCGGAACCAGTAACGAACGTTCTCATTGCATCGAGTGCACCGGTCTTTGCTCGCCACTTGCCGTTCTCGATGACGCCCTGGAGCGTTTTGAAAACCAACCGGGTAGACTCCGGAGGGAATAGTTTTAGGATCGCTTTCGTGGCCGTGGAAGCGGCTTGACGTACAACCTCGCCCTTGTCCATGTAGAGATCAAAAAGTGTCGGAAGGGAGGACAGAAGGGCTGGCGCAACAGGAGGTCCGAGAACGGCAGCGAAGGAGTGGAATGCTATGGCCCCAGATTCGCGCTCGTAGCCGGATGTTTTGTTGGTAGCGAAATTGTGCATAGTCTCTATGATTTTTCCATTGCTGGGAATGAATTATCGCACCGTGACCACGAACATAATACTTTCCACTAACTGGAAGGAGGAGAATCCTTGCTTCGAGACTTCCCGTGCTAGCCTATCGGCGGCTGCTTTAGCATCTGTGTGACAGAGTAAAATCACCATTTTGAGGGCGCAATCAGCCTAGGGTGCGTACCAGGGGCCGTGGGCGCCGATCGAAGAGACTCGAAGAGTGAAGGAAATGAAGATGTGTCCATTCCTGTGTGAATTTTGGGCTATATGCGTGGAATAGAGAATTCTAGGGCGACCACAGCAAGGGCCTATAACCTTGTTTTGAAGTTTGAGAACGTAGGCGAAATGGCCTATAGAATCTAGAAAAGAGAATGAAAATACCCTTAACCCAGACTTTGACGCTCGACGCTCTAGATTGCGGCCAGCGTCTCTATGGTATCAGATGATGTGCCTCTAGAACAGCACTGCAGAAACAGAGAAAGAGACGGTCTAATGCGAATGCTGCTATTTTCTGAGTCTGACCGAAAAAAAAAAAACCATCGACCCAATCACGTGCACCCGCCACCCTTGGAGCTGGAGCTGGTGAGAGACCAAATAAAAAGGAGGTGCACAGCAGTTGCATACGTATGTCTTCTGCTCCTTACGAACCCGTCGCGACTACAGAGGGAGAGACATTGTCACCCCCTACTCGTTCCCGCAAATATCGGATTATTGCAATCGCACTCCTCGTTAGCCTCCTGGGACTGGTGGCAACTTACAAATCGGGCATTTGGAGCTTGCCGAGTCACGGTGCTCAAGTGACTTCACAGCGGCCAACCCCGTCTGCTTCACTAACAACACCCTCGACAAGTGACACCGAAGAAAAGAACAACAAGCTGGGGACGGAGACACCAGCCACCATGCCCCATGGGAAGTATTCCGTCGGGTAGTACGTTCACCACTTCATCTCATGTGACAGTTGATCAATTCGTCCGGACCACAAATGTAGCTTTGTGAACTGGTACGTCTTGCGATCGTGTTTAATGCCGCGTCAGGTGCAAACGGTCTACCTAGGGGCATTTATGGGCGGAAGTTCCCTCCATCTTCGATCCCAGCGCAGGACCTCACGTATGTCATGCCATCTTGTAACCCTCATCGTCCTGGCAACCACGGTATTAAGTCCATCACTCTTCCACACAGTCACATCCTTTACGCCTTTGCGAACGTCCGACCTAACACCGGTGAAGTCTTCCTCTCGGACCTCTGGGCGGACCAAGACATTCACTACCCGGGTGACTCATGGTCCGAATCGGGTACCAATCTCTATGGGAACTTCAAGGCAATATACAAGTTGAAGAAGCAACACCGTCACCTCAAGCTGCTGTTATCCATTGGTGGTTGGACCTATTCGCCGTCGTTCCACCCCGTGGTTGTGTCACCTGCACTCCGTGCAGAGTTCGTCAGGTCTGCCGTGAAGCTTGTGGAGGACTATGGTTTAGACGGCCTGGACGTGGATTACGAGTATCCGCAGGATGATGCTCAAGCAGCGGGCTACGTGCACCTACTGCGTGAGTTGAGGGCCGCATTGGACGAACACGCGCGCCGAAAACGCGCCGAATATCGTTTCTTATTGACAGTGAGCCTCATCGTTAGACCAGAAGTGCTGCCCCTCTGAGCATTAAAAGATTGCAGCTCCGTGTGGGCCAGACAACTACCAGAAGCTACACATCCAACAAATGGTCCCACTACTCGACTTCTGGAATCTCATGGCTTACGATTTCTGTCAGTCTCCGCTGCGCCTGATCCTTCTTTCCTATGACTGAAAGCCGACATAGCTGGTTCCTGGGACAAGGTAGCCAACCATCAAGCCAATGTCTTTGGGGGTCCCATCAGTGCCTCCGGAGCTGTCCAATGGTACATCTCGCGAGGGGTTCCGCGCCATAAGATCATACTCGGGGTGCCTCTCTATGGCCGCTCCTTCCTCAACACCGAGGGGCCAGGAACAGCTTACTCAGGTCTTGGTCAGGGTAGCTGGGAGTCGGGTGTCTATGACTATCGTGCACTCCCACTTCCAGGATCCTATATTCTTCGCGACGAACAGGTGCTGGCGAGCTGGACCTATGACCATGGACGCAAGGAGATGATCAGCTTTGACGACGAGGTCGTCGCACGTTGGAAGGGTGAATATATCGCACGAGAGGGCTTGGGGGGCAGTATGTTCTGGGAGCTGAGTGGTGACAAGGGCGGAGCGCCGAGGGACGGCATGGAAGGGGGGGAAGGGAAGGAGGCACAACCCGGGCAAAGTCTCGTACGTGTGGTGAAGCAGGCAATGGGAGAGTTGGATGCCGAGCCAAACTGGTTGCGGTACGAAGGAAGCAAGTTTGAGAATCTGAGAAACCGTATGCCAGAGTACTAATTGTAAGATAGCTTACTGGCCAATGCAGATCATGTATTTCTTTTTTTAAAATTCCGGTCAAAAAGACAACCTGTACAGACGACTGCGAAGCTCATCAGAGTAACACGTGCAGAGAGCATAATACGACACAAATACAACATAGGACACGGTCACCAGCAGACTTTATTCTGGTGTTACGCCAATACCGACCAGGGCCACCCAGCCAGATAAAATCCCTTCTGCTAGACGTCCGACGAGAAAATGGATGGCTGTACCATTGGCACCGAAGCCACTGTTCACGTGGAAGTAAAACTTGTTGTGCAACTTTGCCAAAAGCACGGACAACTTTGTGAATTCATTCGAGTTGAGGACCTTGAAAGTTGAGGGAAGCGATGTCGACGACTGCAATTGACCAAGAGTTATCTGGCAAAAGAGATGAGCGCCAACAAAGGGGGCGAAGTGAGGCCGATAACGCGCTCGTTGGGTGGGGTCTGCTAAATTCAACGCGCGAAGGATGTTAGCTTCGTGTCCTTCGCTGTACGGTCCGATCCCCAGCCAAATACAGATGTCCCCAAACTCGTCCGTTTCGCTCGCATGCCCTGTGAGGATGCTCCCGCACGCATTCTCATTGGCCGTCGCGTTGGCAGCAGACGCGAGGTCTCTGAGGTACACGCGGACCTCTGGGGGAGGTGCCGAGATGAAGGACGCGACTTTGATGATGGAGGAGTTGCGGTAAAGATGGGCGAGGGTTGCCTTTTGATAAGTGTTTTCTCTGTCAAAGACGAACGCAGAGGCAAGATTCGCCCTACTTGTCATGGTCGATTGATGGAAGGGTGGGGCGTGGGGCGAGTTTAAAGCGAGTTTATGTCATTGATTATTCCATGTCACGTGCATCGGGATTCTGTGGTCTTGCGACCGACACAAGTCACAGTAAGCAATGTTCATCTCACTAGGGAGAAATAGTATTCCTCACAGGTTAGTCGTCGTGCTGGCATTGTCATCATGTCGTCTTTTTCAATTTCATTTCGCAGATACCATCAACTGTCTCGTCGTGACTTGTTCGGTGCTACACGTAACACACGTACATTAACCTCGTCAAGAAACGCCCTCCATTTGCATCGAAAATCATCCTATCCGCAGTCGTTCTTTCTTCCAGCCTCTTTTTTCTCGACTCCCCCCACTTCTACCTCAGGCTCAACAGATGCTTCCAATCCACACACGGTTCCACATGCCGCTGTCAAGCCCAAGGTTGAATTGAGACCTGGCCCCGTAAAACCACCATTACCTTCTTCCAGCTCACAGTCTCCAAGAGCAAAGAAATTACCGATAACAAACTCCTCTCCCCGGCCTCAATCTACGTCGTCTACCGGAACGCTGTCCAACACAATAGCCGAGACGATGAAAGAAGACCTAAAACAAGCATACATACACGGGGTTCTCTCACGTCCGCCTCCAGGTGCGGGCAAAGTTGCCACCTTTTTGCATCAGGTCAAAGAGCTCTTTGTACGTTTGTAGACCCTTCAAACTCGGTGTTCGGACTTGACGTATCTCCTCAATCCAGAAATTCTACTTTCGAGGCCTCAAATTGGTCATCACGCATCGCAAGCAGGTCAGAGCGATTCAAGTGCGAGTAAAGGCAGGCGGGGAGCCTCTGTCTCGCTGGGAACGTCGGTTCATTCAAACAAACACAAGTGACCTCGCTAGGTATTCCCCGTCCGCCTCAGATTCTCGTCGTCTTCTAACCACGACCCAGACTCGTACCATTTATCATGATTATTCTCATCCTTGAGGAAGTCATCCCCCTTATCGTTCTGTACGCACCTGGCATGCTTCCATCAACATGTATCCTGGCCTCGCAGCGCGAACGAATTAATGCGAAGCGCCAGGAAAAGCAGCGTGCCTATGCTGAGACAATGCGTGATGTATATTCGGGTGTACTGAAGGCAGGTCCAGCGGCTTTGGTGTCGTCGCTGCCGAGCATTTCCTCTGGCATTGCTCTTTGTGGGCAAGTAACGTTGACCCGTAGTCGAGGATTATGCTGAACACTTTTCTCTGCGCAGTCTCCTGTCACTGTCGATGTGGGGTCCCAATTTCCGGCGCAGGGGGAGGATTGAACGGCATATGAAGTCTGTGACCGTCGATGACGCGCTTCTGGTAAAGGAAGGCTTGGGCGATCGATTAACGCATCCTGAGCTACTCGAGGCGCTCGAGGAGAGGGGGATGTACGTGTTTTCTACTGCCCGTCAGTCACCCAAGCTGATTAACCACTCCCAGCGTAACCGACGACCTGAACATGGCTACGTTGAAAGCCCGTCTCCGCTGGTGGCTTATCACCGCCGACAAGACCGAAGATGGGACCCCCGTTAGCAGGCGTATCGCTCTCGCCGCCCAGAGCGCCCTCAGTCGCTTTCAGGTTCGTCTCTATATAGCTTACGAAGGCCGCACGCTCATCGGTTTTCAGTGACGATACACGTTGGAGGGGTTCGTAGCTTTTCACCACATATTATTATAGAAGTGGGATAGAGCAACATCTGCAACTTATAATGTCATCACCTATCGTTCAATACTCATTACATCATCTGTGCTGCTCTGATTGAGGCCCTGCTAGGCGCTGTGCGTTGGTGATCCATGGGAGTCCATGAAAACATACACTATCATACATCCCAACTGCCAACTAACGGCTGCTCCTGCTCCTCAAGTATGCCAAGACTTCCCAGCTCTTGCGGTCCCAAGGCGCCAACATAACGCCCTTTTGCGCCATCTTCCACGCCTCTTTCAAGCTGTCCTCGCCGCCAGAAAGCGCCAGTGCCACCGCGCGCAGCCCGATCGACGCGCGCACATCGGCAATGTCGCTGTCGCCGCCTTGGGAAATGACGGCTCGCGCGGCTGCGGGCTCGCCGCTTTGGAGCAACAAGGTAGCCAGCGTGCGCCGGGCGTCATCGCGCGCGGGCTCGACGTGGACGGCTTTCTGCGCCTCGCTCAGAGCCTCTGTGATATTTCCCTGCGGGAGACGGGGGCCATGGTTAGAGCGCAGTGAGGGAGCGAAACGAGGCGATCGAAGGGAGACCGGCGTAGATCACAGTCACATACCTGACCTAGATGGTGCTGCTTCAGGATGTAAGAAAAGTCACGTCGGGGATCGCGTCTGTGGCGGAGGTCGAGAGGAAGCGATTTGAGCTCGGATAAGGCTGCGTCGATCAGACCGTCGTCGTCGGTCAGGATGCCCATACCGGCGAGTGCGTTGATCGCCGTCAGGTTCTCCGGGTCCTGCGTGATGCTAAAAAAAAAAAAGACATTCCCCGCCCCCCGGTCGCCCCGCGATCAGCAACAGTCCCCGTTTTTCCCAAAATGAAAAGAAAGCGCCATACCAGTCTAGGAGCTGCGTCTGTGCGGCCTCCCGCCCCTCCTCCGTACCCGTAGCCCACAGCGTCTGCGCAAGCATCACCGTGACGTGCCCGCGAATAACCAAGTCGTCGCCCGCCGCGACGAGCGCCGCCTCGAAATTCTCGAGGGCTGTGTCCAGCGCGCCGAGCTTGAAACTCGCGAGGCCAGATCCGAAGAGACATTGCGATTTCAGCACCTTCACGTCGTCTTCCCCGTCTACTTCTTCAGGCAAGAGCCCAAGGGCGCTCTCGAATGCCCTGAGCGCGCCCTCGTAGTCTCGCACGGCGAGCCGCAGCCGCGCCACGGTCGCATTGGCGATGATAAACTGTCGCTCTACGGTGGCGTCCTCAGTTTCCTCGTACGCCGCCTCGAGCAGGCTGATAGCGCGTTCGGTGCGCTCGATGGCGAGCTCGACGTGTCCGATGCGTTCGCAGACAAGGCCGAACAGATGAAGGGCGGACGCGTCGTCCGGGCGCTGTTTGAGATATCTATCGAGAGCGAAGAACGCCGGGAAAAGGTCGTTTGCAGATGCGCGGTGGCTGTGCCCGGCGGAGCCGAGATACTGGTCGAATTCGTGTTTGGAGAACTGGATGTCGGCTTCAGGCTTTAAGGGTGTACCAGCCAATCAGTGGATCAGCGGCGCGCAATTGTGGTCTGCTGACTCACGACGTCAGCCGAAAGACTCACAGCATGCCCGAACAGCATGCGTGAATCCGTGTGATGTCCGTCTCGCGTGGCAAGAAGGGCTTGGCCGACCCACGCCATGGTGTGATCCGGATCTAAAGTTTGCGCCTTCAGGAACGCCTCGCTGGCCAGTTCGAGATCGTCATGGTAGAAGCAGAGGAAGCCGAAGCTCGTCCAAACGTCAACGTTCTGAACACGAGGGGTTAAGCCAACCTATCAGGGAAAAACACTATGAGGAGTCACCTTTGAGTTGATTTCCAGCGCCCGAATGTAGGCATGCTGGGCTTCTTTCGGTTGGGACACGAGATTCATGTCGCCCAATGCACGCCAGTAACTGTCTTCACTGGGCTGCGCGCGGATGGCCTCCTTAATCGACGCGAGTGCTTGCTTCAATACCTTGTCTCGTTGTTCACCTTCAGGCAAAATCCTCCCAGCTAGGTTGAAGAGTGCGAAACCAAAGTCATACCAAGCACTGCCCGTGGCGGCAGCCCCGAGGAGACCAAGTGAAATGCGGTGGCTGTATGCTGCGACGGCAACCTTCAAGGCATCTGTTCCCGTAAGGCGATCTTCGGGAAGCTTAATTGGCATCGTCACGCTGCCCGCAAGTCTATCCCCGAAATCTGATGTTAGGTAGCTGCACGCTTGCGCAAGAATAGTTCGGACGGCGGCCTCGTCAGTGAAAGAAGATACGCGCGAGAGGTGATAAATGGCATCTGCAACAACCTTCCACACGAAACTATGGAATGACGTATTGATGTCCAGGAATTGAAACGAGACTTGCAGGGCTGTCACGAAAGAACCTTGCGCCCGAGACATAAATCCAGTAGAAAACTCGGAAAGACCGAGATCGACATGCGTCCGTGCAAGAGATGTCAAAACGCCAGGTTCATCTGGTTGAACCTCTAAAACAGAGTGGAAAGACGCAATTGCTTCTTGAAACCGTCCTGTCTGGCGATGAACGTCTCCGATTAGGTACGTACACATCCAGTCCTCCGGCCGTAACTCTAAAGCATGATGAAGAGCCTTGAAGGCAGCGGCATGCCGGCCTGCTATAGAGTACGATTCTCCTAAACGAACCCATGTTGGCTGGTCCTCGGGGTCAGCACGCAGCGCTACCTGGAAAGCCTGAATCGCAGAAGGAAAGTTTCGTTGGTTCTACTTTGGCTGTTAGCCCGGCATAGTGTATCGTAAAAGATAAGAAACCAACCAGATGGACGACCCCAGAGGCTTTCCATGCCCAGGCATTAACAGGTAAATAACGACCCGCAATAATTCCCTGGGGGTCTTCGTGTTCTCCTTCGCCTTCAATGGTTCGTTTCGCTATGACTTCAACAAGATCCCACTCTCGCTCCTCCGCAAAGCCTTCTGCAAGTCGTCTGGCAGCGTCGCCCTCCCTCGCATCTATCTCGAAAGCCTTCTGAAAGCATTTTGACGCCCGAATTGGATTCAGGGGACTTGCGGCCTCCAAATAATAGATCCCAAGAGAGGTAAAAGCGGGGGCGAAATCTGAGGAGTGTTTTAGGGCTGTGATGAAATGTTTATATGCCTCCTCTCGGTGATCAGCTGAGAATGGTTTAGAGATATGATGCAATAGGTTTGGGACAAAGTCGCTCACCTCCCATCTTCCAGTAAGCCTTACCGAGTCGCCACCAGCTACGCGCCTTATCTTCATCACTGTCATCTTCATTCTCCAATAATTCGATGACAGTCCTCAGTTCAGTAATTGCTCTATCCAAATGATTCATCTCTACTTCGCACCAGGCATGTTCTTCCTGCGCCCGTATAGTGTCACGGGTTTCTTCTTCAAGGCGAGCATCGGAGACTCGAGAAAAACAAGAAGCTGCCTCAACCCACTTCTCCGCGCGCTGTAAGACATAACCACGACCCATAAGACAATCCACGTTGTCTGGATCGTCAGATAAAACATCTTCCAGTATACGGAGGGCTCTGGTATGATGTTTAGGGGGATACAGGTGAACGAGCGATGTTGCCAAGGCGACATTGAACGCTTTTTTGACACTAAGCAGAACTGTCAACCAAGGTCTCGAGCTGCAAAAGTCACATACAGGACCAAGTCGGTGCCAGTGTCATCCCGATGCCGATTGACGAGCTCTAAACCGGCTTCGGATACAGTAATTGTGGATTGATAGTCCTCATCGTATAGATAGACTTCTGCCACGACCCTCTTGGCGAAGATCGACGTTTGTAGGTCCGATTTGATGTCCTATTTTGTGAAGCCTAGGGTGAGTAGGCAAGATTGAGTAGAACGAAACGTACCGAGATGATGCGGAACACATCTTCCAATGAGACCGAAGGAGCGGCAGTTTCTTCTTCGTCCGAGAGAGGGACACCCAAATAGGCAAGATAGGTTTGAATAAGTCTTGCTAGCACCTCGTTCGGAAACAATTTCAGATATTGACACAGAATGTCATAATCATATCCTTCTGGTGGTTCAATCAGGACATGTGAAGTCGGAGAGAAAGGGTTTTCAGTACCGATGGTCTCGCAGTCCTGTCCATCTATAAACGCCGACCAAGCTAACTCATCCGCCACACGGAGTAAAACCACCCCGCTAATCAACTTGTCGACTTCTATCGCAAGTTGCCGTTTCATGGGATCATTGAGAGGTAGGGAATGAAGGTGGTCTCGCTTGCGTCGGAATTGCTTTGCTTCCGTCTGACGGCGAAGCTCGTCCGAGGTATTAGGATGATTGAGAATTTCATCGTATAGAGAAGGCAACTGATAAAGGTGATCAGGTTGATGTAAGGAGAAGCTAAAGTGAAGTGCCTTTGAGTCTCCATAAATTTCTCGTATGACTTCCTTTCTGACGCTTTGTGGACTGCCAGCATGTAGCCGACTGCGACGACTGGTGACCTCCTTCTCGATTGTCCCTATTTCTTCCAGTTCAATGAGAGAAACAATCTCTTCCAAGACGGGCAGAGAGTTGTATATTGCCTGTTGACTGGACGATATTGTGGTGTTAAGGTCAGAGGCAGGGAGAGTGAATAGTGTAGAGTAGAGCGGAGAGTCTGGAAGATATAGCGACAATGCATTGTACAACTATAATGAATCGTGAGTTAGGAGATGCGACCAAGGAATCTGGAAGACATGCTTGACGCCGCGATCCGTGTTCCCTACGCAGGTCTATCAGCTTCTGGATTGTCTCAGCGCACTTTGTAGCATCATATCTGGCGCCCAGTCATCGGGGAATGTGCTCGACAATCAAGGGGTGCGTACGAATTTGCGAACAGCGTGGAAAGCTCCAGGAGAGCTTCTGCCCATTCGTCCCACTTCTGACCGCGCTCATATGCCTTGCACAAGCCCTGATTATGCGGACGGTCAATATACAGACTCGGTGGGGGTATGCGATAGTACCTGCCATCCGAAGACCTGTTTTGGGTTTGATCCGATTGCGGATCGGAACGCCTTGAGAGATGCAAAGATGCGTTGGCTTCGGATCAACAAGGAACAGAGAGGAGCACCGTTACTTGCGCGCTCTGATCGATCTGACCAAGTTCCAACAAAGAGAGCCCATAGAGCAAGTTGCTGCAGATTGTCAATGTGTGTGTGATTACGACACATCCATAAGACGCACGCATTGTAGTTCTGTGGCTCGTACTCCAGAATTTGCAAGCTAATGTCATGTGCCGACTGAAACTCCTTCTTGTTTAGTGCTTCTCTCGCCGCCTTGAGCTTCCCCTTGAGGAGAGTAGAGGACATGATAATCACACTTGAAGGAGCCGCGGAAGAATCCCGGGCCGGAGATGAACGGGGCAGTTGATTGATGTCTGTTGACGCGTTGTACAACACTGCTCAACTCCGTAGCTTTGCGCCGCTCCCCCCTCCTCAAACCCGGTTCACTCATCCTGGAATCGGTACTATACCGGCGTTCACTACCGCACATAGGGAACGCCAATGTTATCCACACTCCCCACTGCGGATGTTCTCGCTAAATCGGGAGGGCCGGTACACGAATGGTCCTCTCTCATTGCCGAGCTGGATCTCGAGAGGAAACTGGCTGTTCAGGTGATAATTTAATCGCGTCGTATCGTTATTTCAGCGCACTGAGCCTTTTTTCTGTCAGCTGGTACACCTAGCTTCCCAATTTCACGCCAGTGAGTATGCCTGTGCTAAATTTGGTGCCGGGGGTGAGTCTCACTTCGTTTTCCCTGGCGTTCGAAGCGCTAAATACTTGGGATAGGCTCTGCCATCACTTACATTCCTCTATCCATCAATCTACCGGATCACTTCCAGCACCTTAAGGAACGCCAAGCGTTCTACTCCAGTACTGAGGCCTGGTGGTTGTGCGAGCCGGACTTCCAAAGGGGGGATTCTGGTGTCGCTCCCGTACCGACGCTTCACCCTTCAGACCCGGTCACTTTCACTCAAGCATCCCCCAATATGCAACACGAACTACGCTTCGCTATGGATACCCCCTTGATACCGTCTACGTGGTTGGGTGGAGAATTGCCTCTCCCCAAGACGTCTGATACCCATCCAATTGGGTGTGTTTACCTTCTTCCTTTCCCGTGTGGTTACCTTTCTCACCCACATTCAGTGTTTCTGCCATAATACCAGAAGAGCTTTTGTCTTCGATATCTTTGCACATCTCTCTAGCTGACTCATCATCGCCGACCATCTTCAACATTCATCCTGCATTCTCTTTGCATCGACTAGCTTCTTTGTCAGATCCAGTACTTACCCCACCATCGGCTGTGCGTCCCGTCAGCAGAGCGCCCTTGCTGCACTCTGCCGCACCGTCCAAAACACACTTACAAATATGGAGCCGTGTCACTATGAGGAGCGCGCTGCAATCTGCTCTTGCCACTAATATTCGTCAACCGACTCCAGCACTTGCTCCGACCCCGAAAGATTCTGCGGTCCCACGATTACCACCTTTGGCAATCGGCAATATAGATCTCATAGGCGAGATATTCAGCACTTCTCATTTTGAGCTGGATGTAGATAGGTCGTCTGGCACGGCACGGCACGAGCGTACGTATTCTGTTCCGTTTACACTATCGCAAGGTGTGTCTGCAGAGTCGAAGCGGGGGGTTCAGTTTTTCCAGAACAAGCGATCGCATCCGATGTAAGTCGAATTTTGGGATGTTTGTCTGGTATGCTAAAGATGCATGTCCTCCCTATCTCAGTTCTTCGATTCCCTCTGTTCAAGGTGCCATGCGCGGCCCAAAGCTCGCGTATGTCGGATCGCGACTGGTGCCTCACCCCAGTTCTACCGATAACTCGTTACAACCACCATATCCTGCGCTCGGTAATTTATATCTATCATCTTGTCCCGGTAAAAAAGGTGGTGCCCATGTTTCTTGTTACTTTTTATCTAGTTTCGCTGATGACGTAACTACGAAAGTGCGCCTCACGGGACCTGTGCGGGGTCGAGGTGCAATTTGTCGCGACGTCCAGCAGGACCTACGGAGAATCAAGGCACTGGGAGTCGGATGCATCGTCTGGTTCGCCAAATTCGACCTACCTCTCTGGGTCTTGCAGCTGATGGACGTACAGTTGTCTTGATGACGAGGAGCTAGAATTCCTGGGTACGCCGTGGCCGGAGTATTCTCAAGCCGCGCGAGAGTTGGGGCTCGATATCCTTCGGTAAGCGGTAGATCAACGAGTGTGCGCCACTTTTATTAATTTTCGCTTCTGGTAGGATACCTATCCCTGAGGGGCTAGCACCCGCTTCGCTAGAGCTGTTTGACGCGCACCTTACGCGGCTGATATCCGTTTATACGCTTACCGGAGTACCCGTTCTCGCGCACTGTCGGGGTGGTGTTGGGCGTGCTGGACTGGTGGCCTGCTGTTGGATACTCAAGCTCGGATTGTGCGGATGGGCGTCCGCAAGGGACGATGTCGGACCGGCGGACGAGGGTCGAGTGCGCCGAGACACGCTCGAACAGGTGGAAAAGGCAATCAGCATTGTCCGGCGAAGGCGCAGCCTGAAGGCAATCGAAACGTACGAGCAAGTGAAATTCCTGGTTGGATACGTCGATTATCTCCGCGGAAATCAGAAATAATATTATGTAATGGGACTTTTCTCTCACGTAAAAATATTAGTTAATTATTGCCGCCGGTGGTTGCTGTCGCTTTTCTCACCTCATCTGGTTCACTACGACCTTCCGGTCTTTTCTTTCTTTATATTCTCGCCTTGATTGGCCCCATATATTCTCTCTTTCCCCCATCCTTTCCTTCAATGGCCGTGAATTACCACCGTGATGACATTCCGATCCCTACCACCACTCCACGATATGGCCCTTCCGCCGGTACTGTCCGCAGAGCAAAGACCCTCACCCGTCCAGAACGTGGCGTTGCACCACCACCCCTCATCAATCCCAATCCTCCTTTGCCATTGTCCGCTTCTCCACCCGCCGAAGAACCGTCTCTTTTCAGTTTCGACGCTTGGACCTTCTTCTCTCGCGTGGTCACGTTTTGGGCGCCCTCTGTCCTCCTAAGTTCAGTGGGAGGTCTCAAAGACAAGGTGGTGCAGCAAGCGTGGAGAGAGAAGATGGCTTTATGTCTAATTGTTTTCGTTTTATGTTGTGGCGTGGGTTTTGCGACAGTGGGTCTGCAGAGGGTCCTCTGTCCCCAACAAACACTATCGACCGAGCGATTCATCAGCCTTGGTTCAACCACGGGGACTCTCGGTATTCAAGGTTTCATGTTCAACATCACCCACTCCCGATCCCCTGATCCTAGCGTCGACTTCTTTGCCCTTGCGAAACAGCTCCCGGGTCAAGACATCACAACTCTATTCACCCGCGATGCCGCGGATTTCTCTCACTGCCGCGGTCTCTCTTACCGCATTGCCCAAGATCCTCCTTGCAATTCGGCCATCCCTTGCCCCCTCGGGCCTCTCAACAGCTCCGCCACCTTCAAGGATGCTCAACTGACGAACATGACTCGACCGTCGGGTTATGACTGGAAGCAGGTTGCCAACCTCGCCAATTATATCGTTCTCGACGGAGAAGTTCTCAATCTTAACCCATACATGAAGCTGCACCCCAATCCGATTCCGGGCGATGCTGTTGACCTTGCTCTTCGCACCCTGTTCGCAGCACCTGGTTCCAGCGGTCGCGATGGAACACGTCTCTTCGTCAACAGGGATGACATACGCCATGTCATTCCCTGTATGCTCCAACGCTACAGTGCGGGAAGCATCGACAAGATTACACCAGGGTGTTTTGTTTCCCAGCTCATGCTTTACGCTGGGTTGATTGTCGTCATGTCCCTAATTTTGGTTCGCTTCGTGATGGCCTGCGTTTTCAATTGGTTTCTCTCTGGACGCCTTGCCGGAAATCCCGACGACTCGTCCTTTAACCGCTCCGCAATCAGCCCCGCAGTTCTACCTGAGGGTGCCAATATTTCGGTCGACAACAGAAATGGAACTGCCCCCTGGGCGGGACCCGATGGTTCGAAACGGCTCGCCAAGCCACCGAAATCTCTGCGATCGTTCCAATCAACTTCCTCTACAACACTGACAAATTCAACTGCAAGGGATAGCGCCGCCCCTGTTATGAGTTTGGCCCAGATTGGAGCTGAATTATTTGCGGTGTGCCTGGTGACTTGCTATTCGGAAGGAGAAGAATCACTTCGGACTACCTTGGACTCCATCTCGGCAACGACTTACAGCGACCAGCGGAAGCTGCTGTTCGTTGTGGCGGATGGCATGATCACGGGCGCCGGTGAAAAGAGGAGTACACCAGATATTTGTGTCGGGTTGCTGGATGCCGATCCGAGGTTCGGAAATCCCACACCAATGAGCTACATTGCGGTTGGGTCCGGATCAAAGCAGGAGAATAGAGCGATGGTCTATGCTGGTCATTACAGTGCGCACTTTCCCTATCGCACGGTTTCTTGACGGAATTGACATGTTATTTGATGCAGCTGTCGCCGGTCGCAGGACACCGACCGTCGTCATTGTAAAGTGCGGCACGGAACAAGAAGCTGCGACGGATAAGAAACCTGGGAATCGTGGAAAGCGAGACAGTCAACTGATTCTCATGAACTTCTTTTCTCGTGTCACATATAACGACAGGATGTCACCACTGGATTTTGACCTCTTTCGTAAGATCCATTCATTGATGGGTGTCACCCCCGATTTCTTTGAAGTATGTCTGATGGTGAGTAATTTTAATAATTCCTTTCTGTGGAGAATCCTCTAATGACATCTCATCAGGTCGATGCGGACACGAAAGTTTTCCCGGATTCTCTCAGGGCCCTTGTTAACTGCATGCAACACGATCAAATGATTATGGGGGTGTGCGGAGAAACCCGGATCGCTAACAAACGACAGTCATGGGTCACTGCCATTCAAGTGTTCGAATACTTTATCTCTCACCACATGGCCAAGGCATTCGAGTCCGTCTTTGGTGGTGTCTCGTGTCTACCTGGGTGTTTCTCCATGTTTCGCCTCAAAGCTCGCAAATCTTCCGGAGATGACTGGGTTCCGCTGATCATCAAACCGGAGATCGTCAAGGAATACAGCCAATGTGAAGTCGTCACTCTTCATCAGAAAAACCTGTTACTCCTAGGCGAAGATCGCTTCCTAACGACGTGCCTTATTCGCACATTCCCCAACCGCAAGATGATGTTTCTTCCGCAGGCCAAATGCCGTACTGTTGTTCCGGATACATTTTCTGTACTTCTCTCTCAGCGCCGCCGTTGGATCAACTCTACGATCCATAATCTCATGGAACTCGTACTTGTACGCAATCTTTGCGGGACATTCTGCTTCAGCATGCAGTTCGTCGTGTTCATGGACCTACTCGGCACAGTCGTTTTGCCCATTGCCATTAGCCTCACGTATCTACTCATCGTTGGTGTTGCCTTATCCCCGCCAAAGACATTTCCAGAGGCCATTCCTATCGTACTGCTCATCGGCGTTCTCGGTCTGCCAGCTGTGCTTATCCTCATCACAACTGGCAAGGTCGTATATGTTTTCTGGATGTTCATCTATCTCGCCGCCTTGCCCATATGGAATTTCATCCTTCCAGTATACGCTTTCTGGCACTTCGACGACTTTTCCTGGGGAGAGACGAGGTATGTCTGTGAAAATACATAAATATGTTGCATGCTGACGTCATGATCAGAAAGGTTGAAGGCGAAGGGAAAGGAGAGGGACACAGCGAGGGTAAAGGTCATTTTGCTGGACCTTCGGTTCCGCTACGGCGTTGGGAAGACTGGGAACGGTCGCGTCTTCGCAAGATAAGACGGGAGGAGCGAAGGCGACGTCAATTTGAACGTACGCATCCGGCAGGGTATATCATTGGCGACCAGGAATATCTGGGCGTTCGTTCCGAGGTCCACAGCACCTACGAAGGTTCAGATACAGTTTCTGTGGCATCCTCAGAAGATCACTGGGGCCCGCAAATCGGCGAATATAACGAGAACAATGCACAATATCCTCCACCGCCACCAGGTCTTCACCTCATTCCTCATCATGCGCTCGAGAATGCTAAAACCATTGATGGACGCGACCTTGAAGCCATGCTCGACTCGGGATGGGATCCATCACCAAACGCGTCAACCGACAATTTACACCCTGGGCAACTCCCACCTCGGCTATCTACATTCCCGTCAAGATTGCCTGGCGGGCAGTCTATGGGTCCTAATTACTCTCCAGTAGGACACCATCCCGCTTCTCCTGTGAAATCCCCATTGTCACCTGTACGACCAACACAGGGGGCAAGTTCCGCGATTGGAAATGGGCAAGATTGGAAGACACATGTGAAACGGCGTAGTGGTGGACAGCGGACTGACTACGGGCCATTAGGTCCGTTGGATCCTGGGTTGAAGTTCTAGGGACGAGCTGGCAGGTCAGCTTGTAAATGTGATTTTAGCAGGAAGTTCGGTCATTTTATCTGGCACATCGGACAGCAGTTATACCCTCACCCTCTAGTCTCTATATTATCCGCACTGGACTTGCATCTCCCGCGTACGTCATAATACGCACATCATCCGTATCTCATGCTTCGCAAATATCACCGTGCTCTCATTATTGCAACCTCTTGATGACGACTTCCTGCCCTTCGCAACCCACCTTCCTCCCTTCCCTTCCTTTGCAGCCTTATCATTTCCTACTATCATTGCAGCTGTTTATTAGTATATCACGCATAGATTTCTATCTCCTAATCAGAGAGACATGAGCAAAGGCGCAAACTCTTGGATTGCGAATAAAATGTACATTCGTTTGTGGCTGTTGCCCGCAGGGCGCCTTTACGAAATTTGACGGCGGAGCCCGAGTCGTGCAAAACGGCGGCTCAAGAGTTGGAAGTGATACTTTCTTACTGACACATTCTCATGGCCACCACCGTAGAGAACGGTGCAGAGGCCCTTAACTCAAAATCTTCCTTCGAGGATCGAGAATCAACCATCCCGAATGTGCAGTCACAGATAGACATACTGGCGGACCTCTGCAAGCGGCTGCAAACGCTGCGACAGTTACCCGGCGGCGTGCTGCGCTCTGAGCTGGTGTCGGGGCCGAACCAGGTTCGCCCGACGCTGACGCTGAAGGACATCTTTGGCAAGTCTGCCGAGGACCTCCGGACGCTGCGCGCTGCGGCCATCGAAGAGAAGGTGCAGGACGCGCTCCGGGCTGCAGCGGAGAGCGAGCGGCGGGACGGGACGGAGATCAAGGATGCCCGGGAAAGAGGAAGAGAGGGCCAGAAACGACGGTGCGTTGCGTCCATCACTCAACTACAACCAGGCTTTGGCCCCTTTATTTTTTCTTTGGTGGCTTGGGCGAGGTTTGCTCTATGACCCGCAACGCCGAAGCTGATGGTGTATATCTAACAATCGCTCCTGTTCATCTCGTGTGGTTGCTTTTTTTTTTTAGCCGCTCTCCCACCCCCGAATCACCGAGACCCTATCTGCCGTTGCAGCAGAAGGTCGCGAGTCCGTTCCCCGCGCTTCCGGAGGGCACGCTGCCACTCGCGCTCAACGGCCTGCCGACGTACATACGGGGGTTCAACTCGACGCAGGCGAAGAAGGTGCTGCTGCACGTTTACTTGGCACCCGGGCACGACGAATCGCGCGGCGTCGCCGTTCCTGTCGTGCTCCGGTTTCTTATCCCTAATGTGCTGAGGGCGTTCGTTACCCTCGGGCATGAAGAGGGGATCATCGATAGAGCCGTATCCGGGACGCCGGCGCTGATGGTGGAAAATCTCACTGTGTTTGGGTCGAGGGAGAAGGCGAGTACTGGTGCCTCTCTGAAGACGGGGAGGGGTTGACCGATGGGGTTTATCGTGCAAATGCAAACAGAAACCCCCACATTCGCAATCCGAGTTTATCGTTTTCCAGAAGCTGTCTCAATGGATTGTGCGCGTCTTACAGTCGTCGCCGCGGGTGCCCGTGCAAAGCTTCATGGTGGGTATCACGATGCCATCTTTGATCGACGACCCCATCGCTGACCTTTTTGATCGGTTTGAATGGGTGGGGGGATCGTCGGAATAGGACATGTTGGTAGCATACGAGAACCTTTTCCTAGAGAAGTGCTCGATCTGCCAGCGCTTCCTCTCGGCAGAGGGATACCTGCCCCCCGTCGCCCGCGTAAGGCAGGAAGATGGAAGTTGGAAACCGCAGCATGGCACATGTGTACAAAATTAGGCGACTCGGAGGACGTCTCAGCCGCTGAGAAAGCTGCTGAGTCCTGCAAGTGCCTTCTTTTGTCCTACCGTCTGACTGGCTCTATTCTGACCGGAGCTTGTTATGTACGTGTCTCCCATCCTAGGGCCTCGCCCCCGGGGCTCAAGGGAGGAAGGACCGATCAGCTGAACTAGTCAAAAATTGTTGCGGTAGGGAAGCGTCGTACAGAACCTTCTTTATTATGATTATTTTTGTCCCCCCCCTTGCAGCAAAATTGTTCCTTATGATATGGGGTGGTTCAGCCTTGGCCCACTGCATCCTATGAGAGGCCCAAGCCCCGATCTGTTTAAGACCGAAGCTGGCTGAGCAATGCCTCAATCGAGATGGACTTTTTTGTCTCTCTCTGATCGGGAGCCTGGATCTTGCCGGGATGCCGCCAACCACTATGGTCATTCAGCTAAACCGAATTTGGTCAAAGAGGCCCGCCCTTCTGGCTCCTGAGTCGAGCCTCTCATTGTTTCGTGCCCGTCCACTTGGTCTCACGTAGGTTCGAGCTCACAAAACGAAGGTCTGATAAGCTAACGGAAAAATCAGTAGTACGCCTCTTAGATTATCGTAATCAAGCGTTTTTATTCGCCTATGCGTTGTCCACCTGAGTGTCGGGCACGCATCAGGCGTGCAGCTGCACAGCGGGACTGACGAGTAAAAGAGTGGGCTGAACAGGAGAGCACCTGATCACGGAACAGCGGGGTTTAGGTCGTCGCCGCTCCCTCTAGAGCCAGCCGTGCAAAATATTCACCTCAAGATCTATTCGGCGAGATTTTATACCTTCATGCTTCTGTCTTTGCTCCCGCCCCCTTCATTAAAGCCATTGGCTCCCCGTACGTCCCACATTTCCCCCCCCCCCAACCCCTACATCATTGTTCCTGCCGAGCGAGACATTGGCGGTTCAACCCTTCCACTTTACCCAGTTGCTGCAGACGAGGGGGCTCATCATCAATCCTGTGCACATACGTTCTCCTCCCCTCTATATATCTGGGTGAGTAGTATTCGGCGTTGCCGACGTCTCTTCAGGCCATGAACACATTTTAGGACTCTTGGCCGTCTCTTTTTTTTCGTGAATGCTTGAAAAACGGATCAGAATGAATACCACACCGCCCCTCCTGCAGATGTCGCATGTGGTCCCGGGCATCGCATTATCTCGACAAGGAATGCTCAATGTCATCAATTACTCTCCTCGAATGGGCCGGGGCGGTACCACGATCACCGTCGATACTTTGTTCATTAATACTCTTTTCCACGATGACGTTCGGATTCGCATTGTCGTCGGCCACAAGCCCGTCCCCACGGGTATAAAATACATAGGGGGACAAGATAACAATTTGTGGAGGTGCACGGGTTCTGTTCCAGAATTCGATGTGCACAAGATCGTTTTGACGCAATCCGTCAACGTCACAATCCAGGCGGTCGATGAACGCAATTCCGTCCTCGACACCGTGACCTTTGGGTATTTCACGTACCAAGAACATGGCAAGCACAGAGAACTTTCTGCTCGAGCCCCTCATCGTTCTGATCTCATTTTGCAGGTGTTTCTCTGTCCACCGCGTTAGGGTCTTGCCTCCCCGATACCTTCCATGAGGGCAGCACCCACTTTCATGCCATCCAGCCACCCACCACTCGGCCTGTTCTATTTGAACGAAAGGCGCACGTTTCCCCAGCGCGCTTTAGGAGTCGAGGGCGCAAACAGACTGCCGCCAAGCATAAGCGAGTTCTGCGCAGACCCGAAAACAACCATGATGGCGAATTTCTGGGGGTTTCACTCGACTTTTCAGGAGACCTGAAAGAGCTCGGCTATGACCTATCCGCCGAAGAACGGAGACTCAAAAGAAGGCTGGTTAGATTTATTTGCAAACCGGACGGGGACACGCTACACATATCCTTCCACGTTATACAGCAAGAGGAGTACGACGAACGGTTTGTCGTCGTTTCTTGCATTTACCGTGAGGACACTTGCGACACGTGCTACACCTCCGTGGACATGATCAGACTTGTCGAATACCTTGTCCAGGCGCAGTTCACTGCCGAAGAGAAGAGTCGCATCAGACGCAACCTCGAATCTCTCAGTCCCAAGACCATTCAGAAAGAAGAGGGTGGACTTTTCAAGACGCTCATGGGTTTCCCTGCACCCCAACCCCGCACCATCGAGAAGGACATCAAGGTCTTCGATTGGAATACTATCGCCAGTGGTATAAGTAAAGTTATTGAGAAATACGTACGTCAAGCCTACATCGTCGTACTCGTGCCCTTCAGCTCTGACTGACGACTTGCCCCAACTTTGTAGGCCTGGGTTACAGTCACTCTGTCGTCCCGAGCTCGCAGCCCTCGACCTGCGGTATCAAGGTTACCCTCGTACACGTTTCACGATGCCTCGCCGCAACCACCTCCACCATATCTCCACGACGCCCTTGCCTCCTTCGACGGCAGGGGCCATACATCAGACACTCATAAGCAGGCCAACCTCGTACCAGCCATGCACGTCAACCCGTCTTGGCTGCACTCGCAGGACTCGACGATCGACTCGCAGGCGACCGGTCCTTTCGCAGGTCGAGATGTGCCGCTTTTTCCGAGTCCCCGAGTCTATCCCGAAGTCAGCGACAACAACCAAATGTTCTCCCACTATGGACCCTTCCACCATTTCGACTCGCTAGAATTGCAGACGACACTGCGTGATTATAATGCTCACGCGGGCATGACATCTCCATTCTTCTGATCGGATGGTCCTCTCATCTCGTGATTTCGTTCTGTACCACTATTAGTGTTTGTTCCGGTGGTGATACCATTTGATGAATGTACGTCGGCTGCTTCCAAGCATAGCTTAGCTTGTCCGGTCGTTACTGCCCTTATCGACCTTCGATGACCATGCATGACCAGCACGCTACTCACCATCTTAGGGGTTGTACATCGCCTTTCCCCTCCCCTGTTGTCCTCGGTCCTCGGTGCCAGCGGCGAGGCACGGGCACGGAGCAGTAAAGGGGTGTTATTAATCCAAGATGCGAGATGACCAACGAGAGAGATAGCGACAAATACTCAGCGAAAAAAAAAAAAAAAAAAACTAGTCGACTTGATCGGTACATATAAATTTCCGAAGAGGTGGTAAGATGCTGACAAGACAAGAGTAAAATAACAGAACTCGCAAGATCCGCAGTTTTCACGCATCCATATTGGGTACAGGCCGGATCGTCCTGACTGATCATGATGCGTTCCCATCTCGCCGCCCAAAACTGAGGCTCCCCAACCGTGAGAAACGACCCTTGAGAGAACTTTTACTTCCCACGAGGGATGCGCCGCTGTTCGTTGCTGATGGGCCGGCGATCCCCGTGACGTTCACAAACGAGCCAGAACCTTGGAGTGATCCCACAGAGACCGTATCGCTCCGGTTATTGACGCCGTCAACCCCTTCGCCAGGGCCGGATGCGACTCCATTCATGCCATGCCGAGTGAGGTGTGCGATATGCTTCTGCAACCGTGTGGGCTGTGTCGTAGAGCCTACAAAAGAGGCTGCGGAAGACTGGGGAGGCGATATGTTTGGCCCAAGCAGATGAGGAGAGGGTATGGCAAAAGGTGCGCGGATAGCGGAGGCGTTTGAGGGTACAATCAACGAGGTGGCGTCCGTTAGAGATGGAGCATATGAGGAAGCATCAGGGGGGCGGAGGGACGCAGGGATTCCGCGCTCAGTGGGAACTTCGAAGGATAAGCGTTGAATCTCTTCATTGTAATTTTTACGGAAAAAGCCCTCGAGTGTCTCGTGGAAGCCTAACATTTCTTGGGGACATAGTTGGCCATGGAGTCGCAAACCGCTGTCGATGATGCGGGCCTAGTGTTCGTCTAAGCATGAGCGTGTTAACCTACTGTATGACACTAATCACGAACCTGCTCGTCGATTGCAGCACGTAACTTGTCGACGAACTCTTTCCGCTCAGGATATCGTGCGACGTAGTCGGGGGTCAAAAACGACGCACGATATGTTGCTACGCCTCCACCTGCAGGGGTGTCAACTATGTTGTTTAGGGCCATCGTCAGAGGGTTCGTCGAGATAACTTGAGCTGCTTTGGCCAGAGTAGAGTACTTCATGTAGAGCTTGTTCAGCTCCTTATTCTTTTGCTCCACCTCGAGAACAGCATTCTCGACTGGAGATACCTCGATAACCCCGAACGCTACAACCTCTGATCGCCTGAGCACCGCAGGGAAGGACTCTTCTGTGGTGAAGTACGTCTTTTCTATCCAAGTTTCTTCATTGCCATCCCGATCGACCTTTGCTATGGGCCGGGAAGAGCTGAAGTAGTTGATGGCACTAAACAAGTCCAATTAGCATCGACGTAGGTCCTGTGAGTCTGCCGCACTGACCAGTGCTCATAGTACGTCCGGACAGCGTCAGGGACGTCGGGATTAGTGAATATTGGTAAGTCCCGGTTGGGTTCTGGAGTAACCATGCTGCATTGAATATACTGGTCGCTTCCGAAGCGTATATCGACTGGAGGGTCTCCAAGGGCCTTCAATAACCGGGCACCTGCATGTTTACCCAGCATGCGTTCACAAAATGCTCCCAACTTCTCCCACTCGAAACCACGATACTGACGAGCATCATCAATATAAGCCCCGCACTCATTATTTGCGTCTAAGACATACTATAAACTGCTTGTTGCGAATGGCAACGGGGAAGTTGCCATAGAACGCCACACGGAAGTACTCAGGGTAGTAGCGCTGGGCATTGATGATATGTTCCAGTAACGCAGCCTGGTGTCGCATAATCTCCGCTAAACGTCCGCTGTTCCAACACCAGGCATCAGTGACGGGGGAAGATCATAGGTGTATGCTCCTACTAGTTGAAGGTAACTTCTGAGTGCTGATAAGCCAGTTCCTTGCATATTTCGATTGCGCTTTCCCAAGCCTTTCCTTTTCCAAAGTAATCCAATATAAGCAGGTGCAGAGTTTCCTTTCGGTTAAATTGAGACTGCTGTGGTAGCAAGAGGTCGTCCATGGGTTCTACAAACGAATTTAAATCCCACTCGTAAAGATCCGCGTGCAGTTTCAAAGTGAGAGCCGCCTCGACATAGTTTTGGGATTGCAAATGCATCTATCAGTAGATTTAGCTACAGCGTGATGAACGATAGAGGGAGAGAATGGGACCCACGTTAACGAGCTGATGAACGTATTTAATGTAGATCTCATTGCGACCAATCCGACGTATGAAATTCATGAGTCGAAGCTGCGAGGGGTGAGGACGAACTAATGCTAACAAGACGAAGCCAACGAACCGTGGCAATCACGCGGTCATCAGCAAACTCTTCGCCTTCTGGAAGCGCGCGCACGCTCAGGAGCATCTCCAGGAAAAGGTCAACGGAATCTAGGAAATTTGAGACCCTCTCGCGTAGTTGCTCTTCTACGCTCGACGAATCGAATAGGAGGCGCAGCTGACCAATGAAAAAGGCCCTTGAGAGGTCGTCAGCCTTGCTATCAGACATGAACAACGAGTCCAATTTGCTGATGAGCTCGTGCTCGATATCGTCGAAATGCCGGTGCTCTTGATATTGAGAAACAACCATGCTGTAGAGGATCTGCACAGCAGTGCTTCGTAGTAGATCATGGTGGCTGACGCAAAGATTAACAACATGGCTGACGAGGGGGCTCAAAGATGTTTGATATTTCTTCGAAGCAGGTGAGTCGCGACGCAGGAAAGACAACCGATAGAAACCTTACCCCGTATCTTGTGACAACCCCAGCTCGAGCAGACACATCTTCAGGCCACCCGAGAGCATCCCATAGTTGCTGAAGTATAACAGCTCCTTCTCCCCGGATATCACCTGCCATTCTCCACACGGCTCGTCGTCGCTGAATGAGGCCATCAACAACAAAGGATTAAGACGACAGGACGGATTAAGGTCACCTGTGGACTAAACTCCTCAATGACCAGTTGGTCCGAGGAGAGAAGCTTCAATAGCACTTGAAATGCCTCTCTCCATAGATCCGTATTAAATCGGAATGTCTCCTCGTCACTGGGTATGAAATGCTTCTCAAGCAGAACCGCAACAGTGTCCATCATCTTGACTAGAACCTTATGTGCCATGATGTTCACATTCAGCCAGTTCGCGGGCCACGCGTCGTTCTCCAAAATGGAAGTCGCGACTCTGAACAGCTGCAAGAGCAACGCCGCAAAGTTGTCACGACCCTCGATCTCGAAGAGCCCCTCGAAGGAGTTTAAGAGATATTTTTTCGGGGAAGAGAGCATGATGACCAGTAACACGATTGCTGTTTCTCCTTGTGCTGGGCTAAACAGGACCTGTCCCTCGGCTTTATAAACGCCATTGAAGCCTTTTGGTACCCGGGACAATTGGGAAATCAAGGAGAAAGGGTAAAATTCTGGGAACGTCACAAGTGTAGTTGAGGGAGACGTGCTGGGTGCCCTTTTCCGTTCGACGGCGTGGGCGTTGGCGGTATTTTGGAGCTCGCGATAGGATTCCAAAAGTCTATGCAAATGGATAAGGGACATATGTAATCGAAAAAAAAAAAAATATGACTCGCCTCGGCAACAAAGAAAGCAGATAGTCAACGTTATCCTGTTCCTGACGCAGAGCATTGCGGTCCGCGAGGATGTAAGGGTCAACCAGCTTCTGTTGGAGCTTATCCAGCATGAGAGCAATGATAGTGACGCAAAGTCGGATACTCTCTAGCCACGACACTCGAGCAGCATCGATCGCACTTTCCTCGTCTCCTGCTTCGGTCTGGGTGAACTCGTCGAAGCGTCCAAAGTGAGGCTTGATCCATACCACGACGGATTCGACCAACAAGTTGCGTGACTTCGCGTCGTCAAACAGGAAGCTCTTCACGAGATGGAGGAACATGACGAGCTTCCAGACAGCGAGCTTCCCCTTGGCCAAAGAAACGGTATGTGCGAACGACGTCGCGATAGAGATGACCTCGACCGTTGAAAATATCTCCGAAAGTTCCGGAAGGATCGAGGTGAAACGTTGGAGCGCGATGGTTTGAGTGCCGATGATGGAAGGCGGGGACGTGGTCATCATCATCTTGTTGACTTCAGACAGGTGAGACCTCAGATCGCGTCTAAATGTCGATTCTAGGTGTTCGGCAGTTGCGCCACCTCCCACGCTAGCCTCCTTTGCTTTCTGCAGCGCCCGGGATCTCACAATAAACTTGAAGATATAATGCCAAACCTTGAGCGCAGCGCGTAGCGGCGAAGCATTGTCATTTCCCGTTGGATCTGCGAGCATCCGATTCATGGAATGAATGATATGCGAAGATGCCGATGCGCAGTTGAAGTGCTTCTGAATATAGATATCCAATACCGGCTGGAAGTTGCTGAACCTCCTATCTTGTACGATGCCGAGGACCGTGACCAGAGCGTTGAACACAAGGGGATCCATGTCGCTTGCTTGATTCATCGGGGACACCAGTATAGCAAATAAGGAATCGAAAATGTCCCGCAAAAACTTCACAATCTCAAGTTCTCCGACAAACGTAAACCTGACGAGCACGGCTGAAAGTGCTTCCTTTTCTTGGATCTGGGACCAATTGAGCAAGTCTGACAGGACAGCATTTTGTGTGTGCCGTGTTGAGCACAGCGATGACCGGATTATCAGAGCGTCGCGCATGAGAGGGGCTGTTCGTTGGAGCTCGGCAGGGATATTGAGTTGTTCCTGACGTTGGCCGTTTTGTAGCCATGGTGTCGCTCCAAGGTACAAATCAGGAGTGATCTGATTCAGTCGGTCCGCCCGATATAATACTAGCGTGTGACTTCCGTCCTCCAAGAAGGCACGTCCATCAGGAAATAGTGGCAGGAATGCGAATCCAAACGGTTTGTCAACTGGCTCACCGCCGAGGACTTTCGCTGCCTTCTCTCTTGAACTGCGATATCGGAAGGTGAAGAAGAGGTGCCATCGCGGTAGCTCGTTCCAAGGCAATGCAAGCTTGAATAGCTCGCCAAACGTCGGCTGACTATTCCGGAGGAAAACGAGCGAGTGGAATTGCGAAACGTTTGGCTCGCCAGTGCCTTGCGATATCACGTTTTCCACAGTCTTCCCGAGAGCGTCCCGGACTTCAACGGATACTTGAATGTTACTCGTAGTGAAAGGTCCGGAGTTGCGTACGAACGGGCTCACACTGCGACGTGCCGAGTTATTATGGACAGATGGGAAGTCACCACTCCATAGCTTGATATAGAGCTCGTTACGGTCGTCGCCAGGGAATACTACGTCAGGAAACCCAAGGCGCAGCGTGAGGGGCGCGTCAAGGAGTAAAGACGTATTCTCCTTCACTATAGTCTGTGCGTTGCCATGGAAAATCTTAACGGATACGGCTATCATTTCAGCTCTGCCAATGAGGACTGTTAGAATAAATGGCCATTTCAACGGCAAGAGCATACCTTGATGACTTCTCGAACTCTTTACCATTGTTGTTGATAATATCCTGGTGCAACATAGAAAAGGTGGCCTCATTGATGGGAATAAAGATAGGCATAGTGTGCTCCTTCGTAGAAGATACTTCAGCTGGGTCAGTAACAACTCTTGTCAACTGTGACAACTCCAAGACGGCACACCCGAAGGGTCTACGGAATGACGTGCCACCATCCAATGTGGCAAGGATGGTGGGGAAAGTCCCACCAGGGGAGACATCCGTTGGGGAGGAGGAATTCCATCCCTGGGCGTTGGGGCCACGATAGCTATTGTCATGAGGAATGCCACTACTGGGGTTGGGTCCAATCTTGACTGAGCCATTTCGGACGATTCTACACACGAGGAAGATCGTGCCCTGAATATCGGACAGTGCTAGGTCGGTGAAAAGTGTGCGTATCCGCGCAGTCGGGTCGCGCGCAAGTACGCCATTGTGGTTCAAGACGACGCAGAAATCTTCTGTCACGAATCGGGCATCGCTTTTATTGTACAACGAAAAGTAGAGTTCGGCCGTTTCGCCTGGGGTACAGGCCGAGGCCACGAAGGCGCGTATCTCGAGGAAGACATGAAAGAACTTGGATGTTGAGGCTCCTGAAGATTTGGAGGCGCCTGAGGGGTAAGCAAGGGAAGAAGTCTTTGGGCGATTGTATTCGGGGAATGCTGAAAAAGGGGGAGTAGGGAGCGGAGTGGAGAACAGGTCGAGGCTTTGACGAGACCTCAACCCTTTTGAGCCATCACCCGGGGTGTCTACATAGGCGAGCGACGCCTGTAGGGCATACATGCGCACCGCACTCATCCAATTTCGAGTGTCAATATCTCCCTCGACGTCCACGGCCACTAGTCCGCCCCCGTTGGGATGTCGGACGATGACGTCCAGGTCTTGCACAATATTGCCGTTGACTAGACGGGCAACGCAATCGCGTCGAAGGCTTGCGGTCTCCTCGTCACTCAGAGTCTGTGCAAGCAGCTGCCGGCGGCCCAGGTGTAAAGCCTCGATGTGCTCGCGCACGACCTGAAAAAGTTGGTAATCCCTACGGGCGAGATACTGAAACATCAACATATGCCATTCACGTAGCGCCGAGGCTATCTCGTCAACGATCGGTTGCGCAGCACCGGACATAGTTTCGTCGTTAGATTTTAGAGATGGTCGAGGAGGTAATGGCTTCAAATTGTGTGATTCTGTCGGCGATAGAGATCGCACACTGGCAGGGTACACGGGGAGACCTGCTCTGGAAGAGTTGGCCTGATCCGGTGGAGGGCCAAGCTTGAATGATTTGCGCGCTGTGGAGAGGTCTTCCTCTTCGTCATCTACCCTGGGGCCAGGAGTCCTGGGCTTGGACGCCTCTGACATGGTGAGACGTGTGCCCTTCTGGAAGGCAGCTGCGACGTCGGCAAGACTCCCCTCCGCATCAGGCAATTCCTCTCGTATGAAGATGTGTGAACCAGGGAAGATGCCGATAAAAACCTGCTGAGGTTCCTCAAGCCTTGGTCCACGGGATGATGATGGGTCAGAGGACACATTCCAAGATACGGGGGGGCGTCGGGTGGTACAAACGACATAGCTACGTGACAGGTCAGACCGGGTATTTGCATGGACGGATGAGACAACGTACCCTCTATACCAAACGCCCTCTGTCTCCTTTCCCCTTGGAGTATACTTCTCAAAGGCATAGACCTCGTCGCCGACCTCTAACGCAACCACATCGCGATGTATGAAGGACTCTGTTGTGGACACTTCGGTAACGGTGGATAGCCGGGGTCGGCTTGATATGCGAGTATCACGATGCGAAGGTGAGAGTGGATGAACGGCGTATCCATATATGATTGAGGGAAGTGGTTCCCAAACGCCACCGCGTCCGGGCGTTGCGGGACGACTTATCGTGGCGGTCGGGATGGGCATTGGTGGGAAGCAGAGATCGAGCAAGCAGAAGTGCTTGACTTGACGATGCAATGTCCGCGCTTTGTTGATCAAAAGTGCGGAGAGTGGTGCCCAGCGTGTCGCAGTCTCGTTAATGGCTTTTCTCACGATTGAGGAGACGTCGAGCACGTGACGACACTGTCTATCATCATGCCGTCCATGTCAGAACACATCGACCGTTTAACGATGACGATGAATACAATCAAAGCGTCGGCATCTTCCATAACTTTACGCGATCATTCCGGCCCTTTCACTCGAGCTGTCCTCGCTACCCCCCTTGGCGATCTTATACGCGACATTGACCCTACAGAACTCGGTCTCTTCACCCTGGTATCTCCTCCACAACAACCACGCGTGAACGCGCAAACTGGACCCACTCCTGAAATTGCCCGCGTTGAGGTTGTCAGCGCAACTCCTCTGCGAAAGCACCGGAGAGATGTGATCGTTCAACACAAAGAGCCCGAACCCGAGGTCTTCGTAGAAGCTGCATTGAAATATATTGATCGCTAGTGAGGGCTGGCTCCACTGACACGCTTCCGAACTTGAATGACATTTACACCTAGTTCTGGGGTACGACCAATGTCGCGGGCCCGCTCCCAAGTGGTAGCCATGCAAGAGCACCTTGGCCAACTACGGGAGGAGATCCATTCTTTCACTGCCAGTCTAAAAGATGTGAGCCCGCACGCCCCCTCTGCTAATGAGCCGTGTTGACCAATCGGCCAAGATGGAAGCATCAGGTCAGCCATCAAATTCTCAATCACCTAAATCTCTAATGGTCAAGGAGGAGAAAAAAATTCAAGAACTCCAGACAAGAATTGGTCATCTTAAGAAACGGGTGCGTTCTCTGGTCTGTTTTTATACTGCCCGTTGACAGGGTTCAGAAAGAGGCCCTGCAAAACGACCACGCTGTCCTCACCGCACCAGTTACAGATCATCGTGCAATTCCCCCCGAGCCCCAGAATACGACGGCGTCGGATCCGCAAGAGGACTCATTCTGGACAACTCCACGGGCCAGAAGGACTCCACAATTCAAGAACGATCTCCTTGTCGACGAGGATGTTGACCTCGGGAACGTGACCTCCTCGTTCTCGAGTCCGGTCGTGCCCCTCAAAGCCTCAAAGCCTCTCAGCGTACCCACAGATTCACCTTTCCAACATGAAAAGGGTCCGACAGACACAATGTCTGAAGATTTCAGCGCCCTAGAAGATACATTCGATCGCACAACTGGGGCCCACGATACCAACCCTGAACGAACCGGACAAGTTGATCATCAGACAATAAAAGCCAAGCATCATCCCGCTCAACCTTTGCCTCAATCTGTCCCACTACCGACCAGCGAGCCAAGTACTCCCGTGGTAAATACAGAGCTGCTCACCTCATCTTCAACAGCAGAGAACCTTGGCCATACACATTCCGCAAAGAAGGTCCGAATAACGAATGACGTAGAACGCATTGTTGTATGTGACGATGAACCTATGAGCATTCTCTGGTCTCTGACCCCAAATCACAGTCAAAGATTTGGGCTACTGTGGGCGATTTGATTATGCCAGGGAACTCTTTTAGCACATCCGGAAGTGGGGGGTCCCGACCCCTTCGCGCAAAGGAAACGATGTACTGTCGTTAATCTCACTAAGATTGTACTCGCTAATTGGTTTCATGATGCAGTGCCTACCTCCATAGCCTAGCCACGCAGGACCCACTTCCCGCGTCACCCACAGCATCCTCTCTCTCCAGCACAACCGTGGCTGCAGCCCAATCGCCCACTAGCCAACAGGTACTGACCGCGCACTTGCTTATCTCGCTTTTGGAAGCCGCACCACAATATGCGCTTCCGCTAGCCAGAGTGAAAGAAATACTCAGCGCGAAGGGTGACAAAGGGGTCTCGCCAATTGGGAGCGGCGCATCCGTTCGCGTTCTTTATGGATGCGTTGCCAAAAGGCTTGTGAGGATTGATCGTGGGGGAGGGGAACAGATTGTCCGATTCGACGTTTAGCTTGACGCGTTGTGTACTCGTGTAATGACCTTTACCCAACAACCACCATGATCATAGCCAAGTTGATAGCGTCCTTTTCCTTGCTCGCAGTTTACCCCCACGACCATCCTCACATTTCCGAATGTCTTTCCCAAAGCTACATTGGGACATATGGGGCCCAGAGTGTATTCAACCCCTCCGAATCATGCGCCAACTCCTTTACTTCAACCGTCGATGTCCCCGTCCCCTCAGTACACCCTGACGCGGAACTCGTTTGGGTAGAGCAAGCAGCGCTCGAACCATACCTCCTAGCGGATCACCCTTTTTCGCTACCATCTCTTCAGGGCCTTCTGGCTGCCCTCCCTGCGACCAACTTTGTTCCCTATGGCGATGGTCAGGAGCCCCTCACAGGACCCGTTGATAAGCGCGTTCTCCACCACACGTCCACATCCGCTCTCCTCGCACTCTCAGCAGCACACGTCAGAGAGTTGTCCCTCATACTCCCCCCTACGTGGCGCATATACGCGCTCCCATCGCTGCCGTTTCCCTTCCGGCCAGTCCCCGAGTGTGCCAAGGCGCGCGTGCGCGGCATCCTCTCCTCTCTTAGATTCAATCCGGAGGTTGCGAAGATCGTAACCAACATTTCTCTCGCGCAAGTCCAAAATGATATCCGCTTTCTCACAGGCGAGAACGGCAAGTCTGGGATCATGAGCCGACACTCGTTCTCCTCTGGTGCGCGTGTTGCCGCCGAGTGGCTGAGGATCCGCTTCGAGGAGACGGGCGCGAAGTGCGAATTAAGGCCTTTTCTAACGGGATTCGCCCCGAACATTGTCTGGTACGTATTCTTCCCCACGCGTAACGTGCTGTATGACGTGATGACGTGTTTGTGAATCGCAGCCGCTACCCGTCGACGGAGAATACCACCGAGACGGTCCTCATCAGTGCGCACTATGATAGCCGAGGCTCGTTTGGCAGTACGCGGGCACCGGGAGGTAACGACGACGGCTCTGGAACGGTGGGCCTATTGGCCATCGCGCGTACAATCAAACGCCTCAGTATCAAGTTCCGTTCGAATGTCGAGCTTGTCGTATTCGCTGGTGAGGAACAAGGCTTGTTCGGTTCACAATACTACGCTCGTACGTTCGTTCGGTTACAGTGCTTCGTATCCTATAACTTTTTTTTTCAAGGTGAACTGCGCAAGGAAGATAAAAACTTAATCTTGATGGTACAATCTGATATGATCGCATATCATGAGCCCGGAGAGCCTCCGCAGCTCGGTCTCCCCGAATTGTACGTTCCGTCGAGCGCGTAGCTCGAATGTTCAATACTCAATACGGTCATAAATAGCATCGGCACACCAGAAGTGACACAGCTTGTTGCCAATATTTCCGCCCTCTACGCCCCCGAGCTTACGGTTGGACTCACCCCGGTTTGTCTTGCCATCCATTTTTTATGAACGAGCTGAGTTGACGCGTCTGAGACAGGTTTGCTGCAGTGACCACCAGGCACGTCGTACTTTGTTCCACCGACAAATCAAGACTGACAGATTATATCATCGCAGTCCTTCCATTTCCAAGGATTCCCCGCTACTCAAATATTCGAACGTGCAGGACTGATCGCCGATCCGATGTACCATAACAGCGGTAGGAACTTTTATATTCTGACGTCTCAACTACTTCTTATCAAAACACGTAATGAAAGGCGATGTCAGCGACCGTATCGGATACGACCTCAATCAACTTGGGAGCATTGCAAAGGTTCAGGTAAGACGATGGATCATTCATGGTGATCCGCCTCGACCAATCTCTCAACAGTTCGCAACTCTCCTCCATGCTGCCGGATTCTATTTACCGTAGACGGCCTGGCACCATTAACAGGCTGCGTTTGGATTGATACTTCCAACAACACCTGTATTAATATTTGTTCCATAAAATATTTGATGCTAAGCTGACTTAGCCCTCGCTGTCACAAGTCCTCGGCATAAGCGTGCAATAACTGCACGCTCTGTCCCTTGCGAGACAAAGTTAACTCGAAGTGGATGCAGAGACCCTCAGCGACAAGACGAGGTGCAGCACGTACCCCAGAGATGAAGAAGCCCTTTCGTCTCCCACTGTCACTGAAGACAAGAGATAAGTCCCACTGGCCACGGGGTTATCTGCCTATGCAATTCCACGGGATGCCCCTCTGCCACATCCCGGTACGGTGCGCGCTTGGTGTCTCAATGAGGACTGACGGCATTTTAGTCCTTGAGGCGCTTGGACGGCATCATGGGGCAAAATCGAATTGAAAACCACATCGATGATCGATGCCGGTGTTTCTGCCATACGGCGAGTCACGGGCGAGTCGAGCTCCTTGCGAACAGAACAGAGGGAGATGGGGTATTGCCGTTTCCGGTCACGGGGCGGCGCCGGCGCCTGTCACAAGATGGTTTCGCACTTGGGACTCGGTCGTTGAGACTGCAAGGGACGTTGGGCGCCGGCGTTGCTACTGGGCGGAACCGAAGTGGTCTCTCTTATGGGGTCGGAAGCCGTGGCCTGAGTCCTCACTTGCAGAGGTGTGGCAATTGAAGTGTCCTTACACTCTTACCTAGCGTCGTTTTGGCTTCATCTCAAATTTCTTGCGCGATAGTAAGGGATACAAGGAAGGGATTACAGCGAGAAAATCATACGTTGATCCTTGATAAGATCGATAAGATTTGTAGATCGTTGTTTGACGAAGTAGAAATTTGCGGAAGGGAAGGATATTTTCAAAGTAACTTATCTTGTGCTTGTGATAATTCGACGTGATTATGTAATACCGCTTACTTTACATTGGTTTTGCGCTACTCGGCTGGGGGTCTTTTGACTCGGGACTCGCGCACCATGGTACGTTCTGCTTTGTTGCGTTGCGCAAGAGTCTCTCGAAGTTCCTGGACATTGACTTTTGCCTCTCCAGCTAATATTCTCAGTTTTCAAGACGCTCACAGATCAGCGCGTCACGGTCGAACTTAAGAATGACCTGTCTATCACCGGTACTCTGAAATCCGTCGACCAGTAAGCACGCGCTGCGCCTCCGGTGAAGGCCCTTTTCGACGATTACCCCTTGCTCGTAGGTTTCTTAATATTCGCTTGGACACGATTGAAGTGTCAGACCAGGCGAGACATCCCCACATGGTGCGTTCGACGTTCACGTCATGTTCAGAGACACTTCGAGAATGGCCGCCTTACCTGCGCCGCATTTTAGATGGCAGTAAAGAACTGTTTCATACGCGGATCCGTCGTGCGGTATGTCCAGCTACCCGCAGAACACGTCGACACTCAACTACTAGAGGATGCGACTCGAAGAGGTGGGCTTGTTTCATCCTACGCTATCCATGCAACAATGAAACACATATTAATGGCTGTCCTGTCGGTAACAGAGGCCTCGAATCAAGCCAAGCGATGACTATAGTCTGACCCGCAGCTAGATTGATTCGTTACGTCCTTCATCATTCTCTCTGTCCTATCGATCTGCCCAAGGGCAATATTGTGACAATATACATGACGTCCCGATGAGTTTCACGAACCAGACGCTGGGTAATGCCAAACTTTGACCGTCCCGTCGGCACTGGCAGTAATCAATTCGCCGGCCTCCGAGGGATGATGTTCCGTCCATGTTACAACCTTATGGTGTACCTTCGGGGGAGGATTGGGTATCAGGGGTTTGGCCTGCATTAGGAAAAAAGTTTTAGATTGACGTGTCACGGATGTGGATGGTCGAAGGTGAGACGACTCACGTCAAGAAGATCCCAGGCCCAAATGGCGCCGTTTTCATCTCCTGCAACAACGCTTGCCTCGCCGTGCCCGAAGCAGGCGCGACAACGGTATGAAGTGTGGACGTGGCCAGCAAAGTCATTAAGCAACTTTCCGGTGATAGCGTCCATGAGGCGAATGTGCCCGTCTAGCGTCATCACGATATACGTCGATTCGTCTTGTGTAGGGACGACGGAAGTGACGGGATCTGGAAGAAAAGAATGCCCTGTTACGACAGGTGTGGATAAGGACATGCGGGGTGGCGCACGTACGACCGATGTAGTCTGCACGAAGTTCGCCCATGCGCAAGTCGTACGTCCGGACATGGCCATCTACAGAACCGGTCATGATCCTCGAAGTTCCTACGTACAGTGCTTGAACGGAGTCTCTGGCCTCCTCTAACGCTTGAATCGGTTGGCGATTCTGAGACCTACAATAGTATATCGGCTCCGATGTGAAACACGACCAAGCATGATTGGGGGCCAGACGCACCGGAGATCCCATAGTTTGACGGTCGAGTCGTAGGAACCTGTGCGATTGCGGTAGCATAAGTGTGACCATCGGCAAGAGCATCGAAGTGAACCTTACCGCTTGCCACGACGGAGGCATCATTATTAAACTCCACCACATTAATTTTTGCCAGGTGAGCAGATATCCTGCGAATCGTGTTTCCGGTGGTCACATCCCAAAGAAAGATAGATCGGTCTCCGCCAGAAGAGACGAACTTGGTGTTGTCGTGCGCGCTAGAAGCATGCGTCGCGAGAAGGAAGAGGCATGAAAACACGCGCCCACGATGATCGGTACCGAAACATGACCTACACAGAGATGGAGAGGACCTCGTAACCGTGGGCCGAGTAGGTCTTGATCTCCGTGCCCAGGTTGGGGTTCCACAGACGGACGAGCCGATCTTGACCGCCAGTGAGGACGTACTTTGCGTTGCCTTTGGCGTACCGCGCGACGTGTACGGGTCCCTTGTGATTCTCGAGAGAGATGTGCAGCGCACGCGGGAGGGGTTCAGGACCTCGGGACGGAGCCATGAGGCCCGCGTTCGAGAGTAAGGCTGAGGGCCGAGCACCACGACTGCATGCCGGAGGTCCGGGGCTTATCGTCCGGGCCGAAGCCGAGCCGAGATTGTGATCTCGTGATCACCATCCCTCTTCACTTTCACTTATCCCAGCTTTTGCCATGACCAAGAGATCGCTGTCTCCAGTACACCTCCCACCCGCCAAGCGCGCGCACTTATCTTCCGCACCTTCGATATCAACTTCTGTCCCTCCAGTCCGGTCTGGTGGCTTCGAATCCTTATACGACGAGCTCATCCTCCACATCTTCATATTCCTATCTTACACAGATCTTTGCGCACTTCAGCCAACCAACCGCAACTGGGCACGACTGGCCCTCGACAACCAGGTACATAGCACATTCATCTCGGCAACGTAGTTTTTTTTGGGCAGTCGCGTTGAAACGTTCGGGGCATCTTTTTCTTTCTTGTAGCTATGGAAGAAACTCTACTTGCGCGAGTTCGGCAGGCTCCGCTTGAGGGGTTCCAGGGGTTTCGCAGGCCGTAGAGACGGCCGCGAGACCAAGAATCTCCCCAGTCGCGTGGCCGCGGTGGAGGATTGGAAACGAATGTTTCGACTCAGCACGAACTGGCGGATTGGTACGTGGATCCGGGTGCCATTGCACATGCCTATGTTTGTGACTTACTGATTCCCTTATCAAGGCCGTTGTCATACTTCCGTCCTAGATCAGATGTCGACATTTCCGCTCAGCAACACCCTTGAGGGCCTTGCACAGCAAGCAAGCACATCCAGACAGGAACAGGTACCACAGATCACCTTGGCCGGCAAACACACCATCATATCCTCTCCTGATGTGTCACATTCCCCCTCCATCATTGTCCTCTCCCCCTCCGCCCCGAGACACGTCATTCACGTTGTCCCTATCCGTGGTGCCCAACAACCAGTTCGAGTTACAGCGATCGCCGTTGACCAATCATCTTCTCGGTCGAGCGCAAATCTACATATCGCGGTGTGCGTCTCAAATGGTGAGATTCACGTGCACGAACTACATTCGCCCGCTCGCAAGCACCACTACGCGCCGCCATTCAAGACGCCGCGGACAGCGCCCATTGTCCAAGTCGCCTATTGCCACCCTGTGCTGGTCACACTCTCGGAGAGCTTTTCTCTCTCCATGTACGATCTGAGTCATGAGACGATGCAAGCGATCCACGTTCTCACCTCATTCACCTCATTCCCGCCATCTTCTCTTGTGTTGACGATGCCCGAATCCCAAACCTACAAGTTGTTATTGACGTACGCGAGCCCTGTCTACCCAGCACACTGGAGCGTGGGCGTTACCGAGGTCATTCTCTCAAGCGCTGCTTTGCACCGCGCGCCGACTTCACCTTTCACATTATCTACGTCTACGCGGCCGTCATCACTCTCCCTTTCCACGCGCAGCACGCGTGCATTCGATATTCCCGCCGGCTGGATTGATGAAGCGAAGTTGCGGGCCGTGCGCGAGCAGTGGGGTCGGAAAGTTGGCAGCGTAGCCGGTACGCAGACGGATGGCAGATGGGTCGTTCTTGCCCCGGCGGTACAGGGGGAGGTGCACCCACCAGGTGGATTTACACCTGCTAGTTTCCCGTTGCAGCTGTATCGTCTCTCCTCGCCATCTCTTCGTGCTGGTGGAGGGGCCGCGCCGAAGCTCACCTTTGTGCGGAGTTTACTCGGGCATACGGGCCCGGTTAGCGCGCTTGCGCTCGCGGACGGCCGATGCGTAAGCCTAGGCGTCGACGGGACGGTCTGGGTCTGGGATTTGGAGAACGGGCGTGGGACGGAGGTCGTGTCTTCAGCATGTGGAGCCTCAAGTCCGTCCGAATCGGATGAAGAACGTCTGTCAACTGCGCGAGGTATGATTACATTTGACGAACGAAGGATCATCACCGCAGGTACTTCGGGGGGTGTGATAGTACGAGATTTCGACGTCTGATCTGCTCGTGATGTAGACATGCGTAGAGGTGTAGTTGGCTGTATCGTGACTTGTCTTGATGTACAGACAGATGTACAGCGCTGTTGTTGATTGCATCACGTGCTCATTACATTAGTTGCGCCGCAGCTCGGAACGGAACCCACGCCTCTCTTCTCCCCCCAATTCTCTCGTTATCGCTCTGCGCAATGTCCTCCCGGGTGGACTCTGCTATCCCCACTCGGCTGTCTTCTATACGAAACGAGCTGATTGGGAAAAAATTGCGAGTTGCGGGCAAGTAGGTTCCTGATCTGGTCTTGACATCGTCTTCTCGTAGTTTCGGAGCTCACATTTCCTTTTTACTCCCCACTTTATCCCAGGGTACTGAGCCATGACGTCAGATCTTCCACCATCCTTTTGTGGGATGAGAGTCACGTCGTCCTGGCTGATATCTCCCTCTGTCTACCCACACGGGGCAGCGTGCCGTGGCTGCGGGAGCCCAGGAGCACGGTGACCCTACTTGGCTATTTGGAACGATCCCAGGTGACGTCTTATCACCCGAGCGCATCCTCACGGGAGACTCACGGGGGTGGGGCCACGGGCACCGCGCGCCCAGGCAGGCCGAAATGCGCTTGCTAGACCTCTTACCGGCGCAGCTTCCCCATGAAGAGCTGGTATTCATCCCGCATGTGTCGCTGCAGGCGATCCTGGTGCTCGATTCCCCGGACGTGGACCTTAGGCTCTGGAATGCGACGGTCGCGGAGATGGAGGCGTCAGGTACGCTCGAGCGTGATCCGCGCTTGTTTTTTTTATTCGATGGGAGCTCGCGCTCGCACGGTGATGTCCGGGCTTTGGCTGACGAGCTGTTCACGTCGGACAGGCGTGCTTGGAAGGATGTGAATGTCGACGTATCACTGGCAACTGAACCCATCGGGCGCAGTCAGTCACTTGTGTGGTGACAGGAACTGCCACGGCGCGGTCCCCTGCTGGCAAGAGCATGGTTCCTGCGTGCCCATTTGTATAGAGGTGCTTAGCGCTCGCTGACGGCTTCCTTGCACGTTGGTTTACCCCACGGTGATGCTTGCGAGTGTGATACCGTCTGGTTCTCTTCGGCGTGTCGGAAGGGCGGATGGTTGATCGAGGAGTGAGTAGCTGCGCAACTGCGAAATCATTGACGGACATGGGCTGCGGCCGTTGATGGACGTGCATTTTATTCCCGTATAAATGTCGATTTGAAGGGACGAGCGATTGAAGTTTTCTGATTATGTGTCAAGGTTGTCGGCTTACAAGTCGATCGTGGTAGAATCGATCCGATGGAGCGTTGACCCAAACGTTGATAAAGCGCCACGTTCACGTCGGCTCCCTTTTTTGGATTTATGTGCGTGAAAAACGGAAGTCCGCGTGATGTCTACAGCAGGTGGTTTACGTGCGGATTGGTTAAGGGGCCACAGGCGCCACATTCGGCTTTCTTCTCGACGTTCGATTTCACTCACACGGGGATTGGAGCGTTCTACGCTATGATTTTCTCCAGGATAATTGCGAGGGGATGAGCGAACGAGTGGGCCCAAGGGTCCAGAGCCTCGGAGACACATTATAATGGGTTTGTAGATGGGCCCGGGAGATCGGCGATCATGGGCATCAGCCCGTTTACAGATTTGGGAAGTTTCTGAGGAGCAAGACCGGGGATATCACTTGAATACTGCGAGAGCGAGAAAAAGAAAGCAAAATGGGAGGGTGAAGCGAGCAGGAGGGGAGGAGAAGAGCAAGGCAAGCCTGGAAGCAAAGGGAGGAATAATACATCGATGAATCTAATGATGCGCGCCTGTACGAGAGACCGGCCTCATGTCGTGCGACGGTGTGCAGTGCAGCGGGCCAAGGGGCAAACAAGCCAATTCCTATCCTTTGTCGGATTTCATCTCCCCTCCTCGCTTTCTACTCTCCTCTCCCCCCTCCTCCACTTCCAGTTCCTACCCCGTCCCACTCCATCGCATTCGCCACCGCCACCGACTCGCCCACTCCCGCTCCTACCCGTTCCCCCAAAGTCTGCCTTGGCTGCCTTCCCCGCCACCACCTTTCATCTGGCTACCTGCCTTTCATTAGACCCTCCATGGAGTTCCTCCACCCCCTCCTGGCCTCACACCGTCTCGCCCACCTACCCAGCCATTCGCTCCTCGCTGATCATGCCCTCGACGAGCACGGGCACTGCTCTCGCTTTCCCACTTCCTCCGATCGACTTGGCTGGCCCGTCGGTTTTCCCCCGGAACGCCTCCATTCCTCAGCTCGTTACGATCCCCTCGGCAGCCTCGTACTTGACGAGCGTGCCCTGACCCGGAAAGCCCTCTGTTCATCTTTCACCCCACGCCTCTTTCCCGGCACTGTTGCGCGAGGCGTCCTCAGCGATGGTACCTGGACCACCGAGCATCCCAGCGTCCATGCGTTCCTTCAATCCCCTTCTACACGCCCTTCTCTCACATCTAGAGGATCTGCTGCCATATATTCTCTCGCGGCTCTCCACGTATTCTACAGCCCTAGCCACCCATCTTATGACGCATTCTGGCATCCCGACATCAAAGAGAGCACGGCGATGTTCGTACATCAAGTCATCAGTACGTGTCCCAATTCCTTCCTGTCAAACTGCCTCGAGGCTAAATTGCGTTCTTCCTTTTCACCGCCTCCAGCTATGAAGCCCTCATCCATCTCGTCAGCCCCAATGACTTGGTTGGGCGTCAACGATATGCTCTGGCAGCTTACTGGCATGCAGAAGGAGTACTTCAGATCGCAGGGTGCAAAGACGAGCGCCCCACCCCTTGTTCCTACACGCCGTTCACTCAGAAAGCGCAAGCCACCACAGATACTTCTTCAAGAGCTCGGTACAAGGGAACTCTCAGAGGTGCCCGAGCCACCACGCAAGAAGATCAGGTCTTCCAAACCAGACGAAAAGGACAAGAGATCAGAGGCAAACTCGCCCGTTGCACTCGATCCATCGGACATATCAACGGAAAACAAGGCGGGACCATCAGAGCCATCGCACGCCAAATCTGCAATATCTACTCCGAAGGAGACGCGAGGAAACGCAGATGCCACTCCCAGTCCACTCACTGTCGCTTCCTCTCTACCCCCTGAAACCCATACTGTGGCAAAGGACGACGTCGCCTTGGCAGGTACATCCCGCGGACGTACCAAGGATGCCGTGGCAAAGAAGGTGCAGGCCAATCCACCATCATCCCGTTCGTCCACGCGCCGTACCCGCGAACGATCGCCGTCGTTCTCCTCCGGGTCATCGACTGCCGTCTCAGCAGCAGGAGGTAATTCGAAGCGGGCCCGATCCTCTTCCTCTGCCTCGTCCACCAGCACGACCGTGGATCGCGAAGCAGGTGCTAGCCCCAAAGGCAAAGGAAAGGAAAAGGCCGCTGGCTCGGTCGACGCGGAAGAAGAAAGCGGAGAAGACGAGGAGGAAGAGACGGGAAAACGGTCAATTAGAACCCGAAGCAGCTCCGCCAGAGAGACGCAGCCGAGACTGTCGAGGAAGACAGGTGGCACGACGACCTCACGAAGTTCCGCGGAAATGAATAAAGTCGCGGCCGCGGAAGCACATCGAAAGGCGAGAAACCGCTCGGGGGTGACATCATCACGATCTCGAAAATCCCGTAAATTATAAATCATGATTGGCTCTGGCGCGCGTTCCAAGTTGCTCGTGGATGTCATTGGCTTGCTGTGTGTAGCTCTGTGTTGTGAGTCCATTCCTATACCATCTCCACCCATGAGTTTCTTTTTATATGGTTCGCGAGACGTTCCCGAATTGAATCGCTGATCTGGCCCGCTCAGGTGTATTTTCTGTGTAGCCTCGTTTCTCACGTCGGTCCCTCTCACGCACGCCCCCATCTTTCGCCACTCGGACCGGGTGCCGGAAGGGCACGTGAGCTACACCCTTCGCGTCCTCGCGTCGATCACGTCTAGATCACGTGTGCGCGACGTCGCTTCCAGGAATTTCCATTGACTTACGACTCGCACCGCTGGTCAGTGGCTGCCTCCGCCCTCATACATGTACGCATATTATTTCTCACCTGTTCCATAATCCATCATCGCGAATTTCACCCTGTTTACAACTATCTTGTACATCGCTTTGCTTTCGCACTTGTTTTGTTGCATCGGATCGGAAATGTTGTGCTCTCACCTACTAGTGTCGTTGTGTACTTCACGCTCTACTTACCTGAGAGGAGGTGTCTCTTTCTATCCATATCCCTTGGGTCTCTTGCTTGTAGCCCCTCCGGGCCTTGTACCACGGTAGCTGCTACATCTTGGATGGAATCAACGCATTTTATTCATCATCTGGGCCCCTCGCTTAGCACACCGTTACCAAATGAAATGATGTCCGAGATGTCGTTCACTTCCTTATCAGTCCGATCTTGATGTCACCACTAGTGCTAACATGTGCGATATTTGGGGGTGCCAAGTTTCGAGAGGCGTACCGTGACTACATGGAGGCGTGCTAGGTCCGACCTGGAAGGTGCAGCACGCATTACTGTCTCTGGTTCATGCCAGGGCGGCGTTTCTGATCTTCCATCATTTCCGAGAGTTCTCGTGAGCTTCAGCCTCCCTGATCGGTACGGTGTCGTTCTCTTTCAGAGCAAAAACAGTAACCTCATGAGTGCGCCGATGGATACGTATCATCAAGGAACGCAAGTGGCGCACACGTAAAACAGAGGCCCGGGAGTGATCTGATTGACCAATTGACCGACCGGGTAAGGATGTTCGGTTGGCCCGGGGCGCTAAAGAGCGTGCAGCTACTTTAATTAACTTAGTCTGCGCCCTTGGACGTTTTTGTAAAGGAGGCAATTTAGCCTGGTGTTGGTGGAACGGGAGGACTCGGGACCCTGACTCCCATTAGTTGGGCCGTGCCCTTGGACGTTTTTGTAAAGGAGGCAATTTAGCCTGGTGTTGGTGGAGCGGGAGGACTCGGGACCCTGACTCCCATTCAAGTTAGTTGGGCCGCGCCCTTGGATGTTTTGCAAAGGAGGCAATTTAGCCTGGTGTTGATGGAGCGGGAGGACTCGGGACCCTGACTCCCATTAGCTGGGCCGCGCCCGCGCCCTTAGACGTTTTTGTAAAGGAGGCAATTTAGCCTGGTGTTGGGTGGAGCGGGAGGACTCAGGACTATGACTCCCATTAGTTGGCGCCCTTGGACGCTTTTGTAAAGGAGGCAATTTAGCCTGGTGTTGGTGGAGCGGGAGGACTCGGGACCGTGACTCCCCCTGGCGTGGAAGTGGAAATTATGGTCGTTCATTGCATGATCAGAACATTCGAGGATCAGCTGCGATGTTAGTTGTAGTGCGGCCCACTCATACAATCAACTCGAGCGCGCATTACCCACTCCGACCCCCACCATCAGCATCATTAGCACATCCCCCCCCCTCTCCTAAGCTGGAAGCACTGATGCACTGGCAATTGTGTTAACACCGTTGCGCTCAAGGGCGCATTTTCCATCACAACAGGTTCCGAAATTAATAAACGACAAGGAATGAGAGAGAAGAGAAGCGGGTCGTGAGTAGTGGGTGGCGGTGTGTGCGACAGAAAGTTCCCAGCTTTCGTTTTTTGTCTTGAATTTGTCCCACGTCGGTTGTCGTCTTGCCGAGTTAGCCGGGTTTCTTTTCCCAAGTCGACGTCGAACGTTGGACTCTTGACATCCACGCATCACCGAAAGATTGCGCCAGTGTAGCAAATGGGCGCAGCGGCGCGCACAAAACAAGCCGACCTTCTTTGGACCAGGATCCAAAAATAAAAATAAAACTTAGACTGGCCACGCTACGGTACCACGCAAACCACATGATGATGATGATGATGATGAACGCACGCCTCGTGCCCCGATTTGTGAGTCGCGAACGCACCTTGGATTTGCGCCGTGCGCGGGGATGCACGGTGTTCGTGGGGGACACTTCTTCGGATGCGATGTGCGACGGCACTGGCACTTTAACACGGCGACATGTTTGTTTCCCCCCCCACCTTCTCGCGCAGCCCACCTTCGCTGGCTGGCTGTGTCTGCCTGGCCTGCCCCTTCCGTGCGCCGGGCTGGTTGGTTGGGCTTCACCCCCATCTGAGCGGCGCTCAAAAAGCGTACTACTAATCGCAGGTGCGTCATCAGTCCCGTGCGCCCAACGCCCAACCGCGACCCTGCTGAGAACGTTAGTATCAAACAGGGAAGCAGGCTAGGTTCCGCCACCCTTCGATTCTTCTTGATACCCTTATCCGCGACGGGCCTCATTCACGTTCAGCTGAGCCCGGGATGGGCCTTGTTGGGCCCTCGCTTTTCCCAGCCGTCGCAGGGTTCGGTAGGGGTCGTGTCCTGAGATTACGTGCTGAGTTGACGTCCCATTGTGTATGAATCGCTGCTATCGACTTTCAAGGGGTGACAGCTGAGACGCAATTAGAGAGAAACATACAGTACATGAGGTACGTATCGAGAAGGCACGGTAAATACCGGGGCTTTATCTCAAAGTCCAAGGGTCCCATAGTCCCATACGTACCTTGCACCAGCAGCGGGGCTGAGGCCGAATCCGGGACGATTTCCGTTTAATTTGATTGGGGACATCCCCGCGCCGCTTGTCGGTTGTCTGTTGTGTATGGAGCTGAACGCCCCAGGGCCCGTCAAGGTGGGGGGGACGAAACGTGGTGCAAATCAGGGAAAGGGCCCAGAAAATCGGTTATATGGAGCCCCATTTACCGAAGGAGATGAAGAAGAGGTCTCCATTTTGTTTGTTTGTCTTTTTCCCCAAGGGTCGCGTTTTTGGCGAGGCTATTGCGAACAACGGGAGCTGAGCTTTGCGCCTCACGCCTCTGTCGGAGTCGCCTGATCGGCCCCCCCATCCCCGTCCTTATCTCTCAGGTGTTCGTTTCAACAGATTAATGTAGCTCTTCTGCAATCGAGCGATTGCAACCTGCGACACGCTCGGAGGCAGATGGAACATGAACAATGCCTCTCGAGATGGTATAGACGTTCATTAATCAACGTATCATTACGCCCAAATCGAGTCTTTCACTAACCTGGCTGGCCCTGACAAACGTTAATGTCCCAACAAAACGTGGGATGTAATTTATAAATTCTTCACATAAGCACAAGCACAGTGACAAGTCTGCCAAGTCATTATTGTGTGCAGTTCGAGTTCCACTTATATTGAGAAACCCGTCTCGTCACGTCCCATTCGACTTCAGGGATGGGTCGCCGTCTTCTGAATCAAGGGCCGGAAACGAATTGCTATGAGACGAGTCGAGTTGATCACATATCGGCACTCATCGATGTGATGTAAATCTGGGAATTGCGCGCCCCGTCCCACAACACCGCGGCCGCGGATCAGGCTTTTTTGCTAAGTTACCGGAATCCCACGGTCTTGCGGCCTTCATCGTGTTTCGTGCTTTAGACGCCGAAGACGAGGCAAGGCTGCTAACCATAAATGGTTCCCCTCGGCGTCTTGACTTGGCTCCGACAGGGCCCCCTCAACGGCGCCGGCCTTCGAGGGGTGATTGAGGTAAGGACACGAGAAGCGTTCGCTCTTGTAGATGTTCACCGGCGAGGTGAGATCCTCAGTGTCCACCCTTCCCTCCTGCCGGCCTGTAATGTCTGTCGCTTTTTCTACGTCCATCGAGATATTGAACACAACTGAAATTGAATCTTCAAGGCTGTAATCACTCAAAGCACTAGCACTTACATTGCCTTTCCCCCGAATGCAAGGATGGTCTTCGAGGATCACCGATTGTGTATCCAAGTTGGATTGCGAGGTCATAGGGGGTTCGTACAGCTCCGGTCCACAGGTAAGTGTGCACGACACGACGGTAACACAAAAGATGGTGATGCTGGTGCACCCGGTAGGTCCCGGGATCGCCTAAAAACCGATTATCAAAAGGTGGGGACACTAGAGAACTCGTGCACAACGCCTCTCGCTAACTAGTGTCAAGCATCCTGAAATTCGAGAGTAAGTCAAGCAAAGTTGACAGCTTAAATTTCGCTCCCACGCTGGGCCAGATCTGAGAAATGTTGACCAATCGAGGCGAGATGCCTTCCGCCCAGGAGGGTCGGGTCCCGCCCATGGTCCAGCAGAAAGGAGATGCGGTTCTGGAACGGAAAGTTATTATCCATCGCAGCGTCCCACGACTACTCTTTCCTTGCCCCACTGATCAGTCCAAATCTCCGTGTTATTCACTCGAGCGACGGTACGTATTATGTTCTCGACCGCACGTGCCTGCCCGTCGCCGACCTCAAGGACAAGCCAGCCATTTGCGGCAAGAACGCGGCCCTGAGCAATTAAACGGGCGATATCCAAATAAAAGGTGAGACCGCCGGTGTCCGGTGCCCCGGGTGGGTCACCCAGGAGCGCCGCGGGATCCTCGAAGGCACGCACTGATCTGTCAAGTTTGATATAATCGTTGCAAGGTATGTAAGGTGGGTTGGCGGTGATAATATCGAATGGTCTCCCAAAAGAGAGGGTTTCGATAAGCTTGGGAGTATCGCGGACATCGGCGTGCAAAGGAATGAATACATTCTTGGTAGTAGCAAGAGGTGGGGCGAGACCTGTTGGAAGGCTAGTGCGTCGGGCGAGAGGGGTCTGTGAATAAGGAAACGCCAAATCCACTACGGAAGCATTGGCTTGGGCGTTGTCTTGGGCTAGCTGCAGTGCTTCCAGGGATACGTCAATCCCTACCACGGTAGTAGAACCAGGAGGCCAGGTCGCGCAGAGAAGGAGGGGTATACAGCCAGACCCCGTGCAGAGATCGAGCACGTGAGCGGGCTTCAGCGGCGAGGGTGTGATGGAGTGTGCGAGGCGCAAGGTCCAGTATTCGGTTTCTGGCCGTGGAATCAAGACGGGAGGCCGGGTTAGGATGTCAAGGTTACCAAATGGCTGGGTGCCTTGAGAGATATCAGCGGCATGATGTGAGAGGGTCGCGAAGTCATACCGAGAATGTATTGTATGGGTTCGCCATGGACACGCCTCGAAAGCATCGTTGAAAGGGATGGGAATGGGCGCGTTCTGCTCCCCTTGTCAGATTGAATGGCTTGCATCAGCCACTTTAGCTCGAGACGTGCACTATCTCTACCAATAATGTTGCCGAGAGTGGTGACGAGTTGCGCAACGCGCATGGAACGAGGCATGGTTGCTCTACGGGCCGATGTCCGAAGATGACACGGTGATGATGGTCGAAGCAACGGGCGAGAGGGCGTGAATTGAATACAAGTACAAAAAGGAATGGTGGGGGTGATGGTTATATTAAAGTGGCCAGAGATGGCCAGGAAAGCAAGCAGGACGGGAGCAGCGAGCAGGATGATCGTTGGGAGTTCGGGGTCCACGGCAGGAGAAATTGGGGTCAAGGTGTGTCGGGGTCGGGCCGTAAAGCCGGGGCGGAGTTAGGGCCGAAACCGAAGATCTACAGATGCGTTGTAAGCCCAGTCGCCTCATGAGCTCACCTCGTCCAGCAGCGCTTTCGCTCACTCACCCTCACTCTTAATTTCCAACGTCTATATAAGCCCCGGCCCGCCCTGCCTCTCCTCCCCAGCTTCCCATTCTCCTCTCCTTACCGTCGACCCGATATCTCTCTCTGATATGCCCTCCGCTGGCCCATCTCAACCCATCATCGTCTCCAGTCCATCCTCTGAGACCACAAGACCCGCTGGTACATCGACATCACCATCTTCACCCCCATCAGCCTCTGCCAAGCGACGGCGTCAGGACACAGGTACAGATATCGATCAGTCCTCTTCAACTGGAACAGGACCCATTCGCACCGCACGAAGAGACAAGGATGGCCCCAGGAAGAAGAAAGCTGCAAGAGCTTGCATTCACTGCCAGAAGGCCCACCTGACCTGTGATGATTGTACGTATCGTTTGACTTTGATTCTTACCTCATCGCCGCCGTTCTCAATCACATGACTGCTAGCCCGTCCTTGCCAGCGCTGTACAAGGCGCGGCATGGCAGGCTCGTGTGTCGAGGGTCATCGGAAACGCGCAAAGTATCTTTTAGGCGAGGCCGAACTTGGTTGGTCATTCCCTCCGCTCCATATAGGGTATACAGCTATCTCTGACCTCTTCCGCCTCCAATCAGAGCTTCTCAAGAAGCAGAAAGCTGGTACTGCCAGTGACACCGCCGACAATGCGTCCCCGCCCGCTCAACCTCAAGCGTCTACCCCAAAGGCCCCTCCAGGCATGCGTAATCCCGCCAATGCCGCGTCATCCCTCGTCTCACTTGTTTGTGTGCAGTCATGGACACCTTCACTTCAACAGATCCTCTATTCAATACGGCCTTTGATGTGCCATCTTACCCTTTTGGTTCCGAAGCTGCCAACCTCGAATACTCCATCCTTTCCGCCATCCTGGGCAATCCTTCTCCTGAAGGCCACCAGCCTTCTGATCCCAACTCTACCACACCACCGCCTACCGCTCACCCTTTTTCTACCCGCCCATCGGACTACGCCACCTCTTGGTCTTCTCACCCCAACTCCAGCTCCCTGTTGTCGTCTGAGCCTGCCAACTTCCCGATTCCACCTTTTGCTGCAGTTCGCAGTGCCCAAACCATGTTTGAAGACGACAGATTAACCCTTCCTTCTACCAATCACCCACAGAGAAGTTCTCAGTCCTCCTCCTCCACCGACTTTCTCAACCAGGCTTTCACCTCGCTCGGGCCTGTTAGTAGTGCCCACACCCCGCCAGATTCCTTCACCGCCACTGCATCGCAAACAATTTCTGCTACATCACTCTCACAATCCGCGTTGCATCCCCTTGCACCCCGCTGGCCACTTTCTACCTCTGATTCAGCGTACGTATCTCAACCTTTCTTGTAGGCTTTGTTACTCAACACAACCTCGTTTCTGCCGCTAGTGGTCTCGAACTTTCCGGGCCAAAGACCGCCGAGGAGGTCTATGGGAGCATCACGCGGCCGTACGATTATACCGAAGGTTACCACTTCTTGATGAAGGTTCTTCCATTCAGGTGAGTGTGTTGATGACTCCTAGGTATTGGTCCCTGACCACGTTCTTAGGTTTGAGAAGAATGACATCCTCCGCATAGTGCGAGCACTAGCGATTTTTCGGCCATCACTTATAGCCCTTCAAATGCCGCTCACTGAGGAGGACGAAATCTTTGTCGAGAAATGTGTGCAACGATCGGTGATTGTGAGCAAAACGACCCGTGTTGAGGTTGCTCCTCGGTTGACCACGAGGCCTGTCACGCTCCACAGGAATTGAATAAGCTTATTTCCTATAGTGGCACTCCAACCGTCGTTTGGAGGAGGACAGGCGAGATATGCCTCGTTGGGCCAGAGTTCTGTATGCTCACGGAATGGAGTAAGGAGGAACTACTGGGTACCAAGAAGTATATTTGGGAGGTGAGCACTTTGGGCGCGTGTTGAGTTGACACGGCTCACGCCGCATTAGCTATTTGAGAATCAGTCGGCTGTGGAATATTGGGAGAACTTTGCCACTCATGCGTTTGAGAACACGGCGCAATCCGTTTACTCCCATTGCGTATTGTTGAAACCTGATGGCACCCCTGTTCCTGCCACCTTCTGCTTCCACATTCGTCGTGATCTATTTGATTTGCCGAGTCTTGTAATAGGCGAGTACTGCATGATCCGATTTCACCTGCCGACGCTGATATATTTTCCCGTAACAAAAGGCCAGTGGCTTCCATTACTTTAGATTGTTCAATACTGTGTGTTTTTACTATACGATACATTTTGCTTTTCCTCTGCATCTTTCTAGCCATTTTTACGTCATCGTCATTTTACTGTTTTTCTTTTGATATCATTATCGTTTCACTCACTAGTACTGCTCGTCGCGCGCGACGAGCAGTGTTCCACCTTTCTGCTCTCGTGTCTACACCCCATATCCCTATTCGTGTCTCTCATCTTCAGGAAGCAGGTGTGTGAGGGCTTGTTCTCTGTACAATATCTCATAGTGTACAATTCGTCTCATTTCGGGAGAGAAAAGTATGAATGCATGCCCCCATTGTAACTTACGATATTTACAGCTTAATGTCCCACATGTACAATGTCATGGCCAGCGGTTTCAGCCCATCCTTGCCTGGAGTGAACAGTTGCACACGAACTGCCGAACTGCCTAAAAGGGCTTCATTGCGATGGAGAAAGGTCGATCTTTGGGGAGGAGACCAAAAACGGTTGAGGTCGATCGATCCAAAGTGGCTGCGACGTGCTCGATCCCTAACTTTGCGAGGTACAGTTCCGAGTCGGACTGCTCGGAGATCGAGAGATAAAATCGAATGTGGACGCAAAGATAAAAGTCAGACTCATCAGCAAGATGACATGTTGCTGAATTGTCTGGGTACTCTGGATTATTGGTGTGACTAGCCTTAGTCAAGCCAGTCACATCAGACAACTCCAGAATCATGTCAGACATTCTAGCGATGCCAGCAATTCCAGTAACCAAAGTCTGGCTCTAGCACTTCCAGCATTTTATAGTTGCCAATGCCAGCCATTCCAGTTAACTACAATCTGGCTCTAGCACGGCCAGTATTCTCTAGTTGCCAATGTAGCCACTTACAACATTAATAGTGTTCTACTCTATTCATCAGTAAAAAATCCACAAACTTTTTTACTAGTCAGCTTTTTTAAGTAAAAAAGTAAAAAAGCGAACAAGCTGTAGCACAACTTTGACCACTTGAGTCACTTATAGCACCTTTTTTCCCACTTTTTTGTACTTATTTACTTGTTATAAAAAGTTGGAAAGTGAGCCTTTCATCAATCCTAGGTTCTTTGTGCACTTGCTGGCTTTTCCACTTGTACTAGCTTGTATGAGCTTGTATGAGCCCAAAAATGTTGGTGGTATTTTTACTGATGTTGCTATCATGGCAACCAATCACGACATGTGTGAAAATTTGTAGTGCCATATCTATAATATAATTTAGAATGAATTGAAGACATCTCAGTGATCTTGGACACTAATGTTCATGCCCAGTGAAAAATTGAGCTAATCAAATAGATTGACATAGAATGTGGTCGAAGTATTGATAGGATTTGATATGAATAGAAAAGTTGGACTATCTTATATTAAAAAGAATCAAAAAGAATCACAAACGAATCAGATCAATCGTCAACGAATCAGTTCAACATTTCGATGTCTTTTGTTCTCTTTTGTTTTTTTCAATATCTTTCATTATCACTCATTTTTTTGTTGGTTTGAAATGAATTGATATTTTGAATGGGATCGAATCCCAGCAATGTACACAATATGGAATTGTATCTAATCATATCAAAGCATACCACCAATACCCCTTTCGCCTACTGCAACTTGAGTCGTCGCCGTGTCTGAAGCCCTTGTGTTTGCATAACTTGGAAATGTCGAGCGTGCAGTCATTTTGTGACAGGAAAAATCATGTTTCTTGTTCATTTGTAAGGAGGTGTTATCATTGTGGAACAGCCAGGGGGTCCAAGGGGAGGGGGATTGAAATGATGAAGTGTGTCTTGAGGGCAGTCGCATCTGCAACAGTTCAAAGCATCGCACATTGGTCAGCAGAGCTAAATATAAGATGGTGTGATTACTCACGGAATTTGAACCCTCACTTCACTCCTGCTGCCATCACCATCAAGTCGGGGTCACCATCACCATAGTCATGCTCTTGTTGCCACTGCTGCAGTCGCCTGGAGTCACCTCGACTAGGGTTTGGGTATCAGCATGTAGGCCTGCACATGAAGCCAGATGCATATAAAACAGTGTGAAAACAACTTACCCAATCCCACAGGATGTGAAGAGAGGACTTGCTTTGCTTCATCAATGGTGACCAAGCTGGAGGCAACATAGAAGAGGGGTGAAGTCTTCAGATCTACCTTTCTCCATTCTGGGGAATCAGTGCGACAACAAGTATTGCAAATATACTGTTCGCCACCAGATGATTTCTTGAGCTGGGAAAGAAGTGTGAGGCCAATAGCCGACTTGAATCGGATCATAAGACAACTGACCTTTTTCCTCTGAGGTTTGGTGTCTCCATTGTTGTCAAGTATGGGGATGCCAGAAAAACTGCTACTGGCTTCGTACCCATGTGCCATGGGGAGATAGTGTGGTTGCGACGAATCTTCCACTGAGGGTCGACCATGCTGCAAATCTGAGGTTAGCTGCCAGCTGCATTGACAAGTTGTCACCGGTGTATGGTCCCATGTCTTGAATGACTTGTGTTGCAGATAGCTGTTGGGAGTGAGCATGAAGCGCGCTTATGTGTCACTGCAAATGCATGTTCTTGACTTTGAGTTCAAGTGTGTTCAACCTGCCGCACAGCATGGCTCAACATTGGCTCTCACGATTGAATGTATAAGCCCCACAAAACACTTACATGGTCATATTTCGACTTGGGTATGGTTTGGCAACAGCAAAAAAACACCTGCAGGAGCTTTCTCCCAAGATGAAGTGCGGATAACCAATTATTTCAAGGGGGACCTCTTTGGTTGGGGGAGGTGTTGCTGTCATGGGCGAGAAGGAGTCAGGTTTACAGAGCAACCTTGCAAAGAAGTGTGGCTCTTCACAATGCTCGATAGAGTGAGAATATGTCTTGCAGAAACTGAGTCTGTCATTGACTGTGGCGCACGTACCGACAAATGAACTGGAGGATGATGATAGGATGAGTGGAAGATAGACCATTGACAAGATTTTTAAAATCTCTGTCTATTAACCTCTTGTCCTGCCAGCCCAGTACCTCGGCACAGCTGGGTTACAGAAAAGGACTTTACGTCTAGGAGAAAGAATGAGGACGACAGCCTCACTCAACTCTGTCATGAGGATATCTGCCCAATGTTTGTGTTGGGTAAACTCCCATGAAGGGACAAGCTGGTGATTTGGCCGTAACTGGACAGAGCGTGATGGGCATCAGGGTGAGCCCTACATGCTTGGATGGCAGAGAACTGAGCATGGCCCCACTGCTTCATGTGGACGCTGGCATAACATGGAGGGCAAGGGAAACCCATGTGTGTTGATGATGGGCCGGTGGTGTGTGCGACAGCAGTATATGTGTGTGCATGTTGATGAGAATGAGTTGTCCCACTGAGTGCAGGCTGTGAGCGCATGTCAGCACCTGTTTCACTGAGTATCATACTAGTACTGTAGTTCAGGAAAGAGTATATGAAAAGTGAAATAAACATACGAAAGGAGTCATTACTGTCCAAACACGAGCAGGAGTGTCCAAGAGGAAAAATGGGGAATGGCAAGTTTGGGTGGGGCAATGATTGGTGTCAGCTGAGCAGGGAGTCTGATGGGCTTCATGTGATGGGTAGATCTTCTGTACGTGGTCGATCTTGAGAATGGAAAAGAGGGCAAGATGGCAAGACGGTAGGAGAAAGGAAGTATAGGATGAACGCGAAAAGAAAGAGATGCAGTGGGATGACAAATTGATGGGGTTGTGCACATGCACGAAAGGCAATGGCAGGCTCGGATTGGTATGTGGGTACCCTGAATTGCTCGTTCTGAGCTCGGATCCTTACTTACAACACTGCGAATACAGTGACATTCATTTGGCATTTTGTTACATCAGAAGTCCCAATGCAACACCTTTGGGAAGCACAGGCATTGGCATGACTTGAATGGGAAGGGTGTATTGCACGAAATAACACAAAATATGCTTTTCTAGGGGGAGAAAGATCTCCAGCATCTCCTTGGCCCATTCTGTGCCGAGGTCAAACACGATATTCACCCACAGCTTAGGGTTGGAAAGGGCGACCTGGCGCCAGTGGCGGGAGAGGTGTGTGACGGTGATCCAACCAAGTGTGAGCTGAACTGGAGTCAGGTTGGAGGGATGGGGCCGGTCGCGATTGCCATTGTGATTGTCATCATGATTGTCGTCAAAGTCACGATAGTGGTGATGGTGGCAGCAACGGCGGCGGACGCAATGATCATTGTCATCAGAGCGGTAGGTGTGATCCTGCCCGAGTGGTGGATGATTGATGGCATGCAAGGTGAACACGATAGCGAGGAGCTTGGGTGGGAGCCATGAGATAGGGGAGAAATCGTTGCATCTGGTGCGCATGTGGCGCATTATCACATCCAAGGTGGAAAGTTCGTCATTGATCACACCACGCACGGTCACAAGCTCTTGGGCGCTGCCTCGGGTGGATAGATGGTCCAAGAGAGAGAATTGAGGGGTCGCCTTGGAGTCCCAATAGGACTGGACACCCAGGCTATGGAGATCAGAATGGAAGATTGCCTATGGAAGAGAGCTTTATGAGAAGAAACAACGAACCTAGGGGGAGAAAGATCGCCAGCGTTAGAGACGATTGGGGATGTTGAAAACACGACTTAGAGAAATATTGTAGATTATACAGCCGGCCCGTACAATACCGTGAGATAGGTGCTGGCCTAGTAGGGACCACGCATACTAACTGATGTGATGCGATGCAAAGAAGACCAGGAATCGAGATCTTTGCATCGTTCTGATTCCTGCTCATTTGATCAAATCAAATCAGATCACTAAATAAATAATTATCGATTCTAATTTGTTATTATTTGATCTTATTTATTTTGATTCGATATCATTAGCCTGATTTTTCACTGGGGTTCATGGTCCAATTCATACTCACACATAGTCATTGATGGAAGGTTTGCACCCATGCTCCACCCATGCTCCACCCTTGCTCCACCCTTGCTCTCATCTGTTGCAACTGTGCTCCTGTGCTCCACCACCCCATACTCTGAAGCCATCAAAATTCTGTTGGAATATGCCAATCTGTCACATAGTGTGATGACAGACAATAAGTGCAACAACCACCAGCAATACCATGGACTAGGTAGCTCAGTGGTAGAGCACCTGGTATATAACCAGAAGTCTGGTCATTAAATTGCTTTAGACATATATGGTGCTCAGAGTTGATGGTCACTCAGCTTACATAACCTGGTTAGTAAGCGAGTTGATATCCAACAAATTCTTCTGTCTCCACACTTTGAGGTCACTAAGGTGTGACATGGGTAACCCATGGGTGACAATTGGTCACACCTGTACCTGTACCTGTCAAACCCGTACCCTTGCAGGTGTGGGTGTGGGTTACCCATGAAAATTCATGGGTTTGTTTCAGACCCATGGTTTTGCTGCAGTGTTATAAAAACTGTGGATTGTGATACAGGTTATGAGTGTGCGTTCAACCATGAAGATTTGCAGTTTTTTTGAACCCACAGTTTTGCTGTGGTGTCATAAGAACTGTGGATTAAAATGCAGGTTGCGACCACATGTTATGGTGGAGGCCATTGAGATTGCTTTATTCGGGCCCATTGAGGGCCATAGCTGCATATGCAAGTATACTATGGGTTTCATAATTATGTAGCACGCTCAATAGTGTTGGAGTCCACCAAAAAGATCATGAGAATATCAAAGTTCATTTCAGTACTACAGTTTCAAGGGGAAAGTGACCAATGGTTCCCTGATGCTCCAAATTATGTGAAGCCAAGCACGTTGGTGGGGACAGTCCGGTGCACCCACCGCTTGGCAATGAATGACATGATGAGTGCCCAGCAGTGAGCAACGCCATCATTGCACACTGCCCTATCCACCACATTTCTACACTGATATGCACATCATGGTGGTCATTGTAATCATGGTACTGGTAAGTCATCATTAATTCTGTAAGTCAAGTATAGCTGATAAAAAGCAAAGGCAACATACCTCCACATTGTCCTGAAGTCCAGCTACACCCCACCTTCCCCCATTCCCTGCTCCCATGACATACCCTGCTTCCCTGCAGTGGTGGGCCGCATTATCATTGAAATCGGTGACAGGATGGTCAAGGAAGGCACTGGTGGCCAACTGGGAGAGATTGGAGAGCAAAAATGACAAGGGCGAGGCATGGGTCAAGGAGCATGGTTGAGGGAAATTAGGCGGGACAAACGGGAAAAATAGACTGATAAACACACCTCTGTAGTTAGCTACACAAAGTTATTGAGTGTGTGAAGGCCCACAGATACAACTCTAATTGCACGAGTCTTTCCAGGTGGGACTTGGCTTGATTTGCACAGTAGGTATGGGATGGTATTGGAATCACTGGCGACCAATAGGTGTGAGCCCAGCCAAGAGATTTGTGTGAGATTGATGGGACATTGAAATGACTCGGACGTGCCTGGGAGAGGATGCATATGTGCAACATACCTCCTTGATAATGGTCCAAATGTATGGCAGGCGCAGTTTGTCTTCCAACTTACAGCAGATTTTGATGATGGGGCCTGCTAGGTCTTTTGGAAATCTCAATGTCCTGCAGGGGCTCTCCGCTTGGGCACCAACTACATTCTGAAAGGGAGAAACATAACTTTAGTAGAAGCTTGAGTTGATAGGTCGACATGACTTCACCTTTGCAAATATTTCCACATAGAATGTTATTCTTTGCTTTCCTTTTGATTACTAGGTGTTACGATCTGCTGGAACGGACCGTACCCCCTTTTTCTTTTCTCACCATCACATGACTCCTTGACTCTGTGACAGACTAGACTCGTGACCCGGACTCTCAACTCATCCATGTTGACTCATTTCTCATTCGCACCTCATTTCAGACCTATCATTTCATATGGTTGATGCACTTAGCACCTCGTTTCACATACATCGTTTCATACGGTTGATGCACTTAGCACCTCGTTTCACATACATCGTTTCATACGGTTGATGCACTTAGCACCTCGTTTCAGGATATTTCCCCAGTACTATATAAGACCCTCAGATAGCGTACTAAAGGCCTTAAGCCTGACTTAGTTGAACCTGTATCAACAAAGCAGTAGTCTTCAGGAATAATGCTACTATCCGCCCCACGGACTATCTTTTTCTCTGTCTTGTCGACTCAGAGTGTGCTTACTATACCTACCTGACTCATTGCCACCCTGACTCATCCCCTTTTACGAACTTTGACTGTGATTAGTGATCTTCTGGTCTGCTTACTGATGATATTCTCGCATGACTCATTATGCTTACTGTTCTTTCCCATAAGCTTACTGATCATTCTCGTGTTACTCATCACCTTTATTGTGCTCACTAATCCCCTTCCCTATTATCTGACTCATCCCTCACCTTGCTTATTGTTCTCTGGTTCGCTACTTACAAAGACTGATGACTTGTCCCTTACCAAGCCTTGATGGCCTCTTCCTATATAAACCCCTGTAAGTAGACTGTTGGGCCTTAAGCCTGATTTAACTTGAATCTTGCATTCTTGTGCTCAGTAGCTTCCAAGAGGGAAGACCTCTGTTTGACTTCTTCAAGAACGTCTCAAGGAACCAAGGAACCCTCTTATCAGCAGGGAAGCAACTTAGCTTTTGTCACAGAACTTACCAGAATGACTTAGAACTCGTGGTAGAAACCACTCTGCAGAGGGACACTGTTTCAGTGGTCAACTTAGACTTCTACACACACCGCATTTACTTGCATTAGGACCAGCCTCTTACGAGAGTGCTCGCTGAGTACGGGAGACCAGCCCCCATCAAACAAACTAGTGCTTGCTTAAGCAGACACCAAACCGACTTGCCAACATCTGGCCCTTGTGCCCCGCAGGAGCATAACATAAATCAGGCTTTACCTATGACAAGCTGGCAGCACTAGCCCTATACCTACCAGAGGACATTGAGCAACCCGTCGTTGCACCCAGAAGAACACAGGACGACTTACCCGATTACGTAAAAGGGAAGGCGTATTGGAAAGACACACCGGCTGAAGGCTACTACGCCAAAGTACAATCAGGAGAAAGAGCTGTCAAGTTTTACAGCTTCACTCACCCAGACAAAGAAGGAAACATCCAAGCAGGAGATTGTTGGTTTGTCCTAGAACAAAACGATGAGTCTGAAGACGACAGGTGGTACACCAAAAAGAAATACCAACTTACCGTTGGAGCAGGAAGAACCGGCTGGTGGAGAGAATCTGATCCAGAATACGAGACAGGACAAATCAAGTCCTATAAACCCGAACCACAGAAACCAGAATCAACAGACGAAGAGTTGGACTATGAGATGGCTAGCCAACCTGCAGATATCGCTGCAGCTATGACAGCACCACTAGACAATGAACCCAAGGGAGCTAATGTAACACTCATTGGAACCTCTCCACCCACCTTTAATGGTGATAGAGACAAGTCAGACATATTCCTGGACAAGTTTCTAGGATACAAATTAATCAACGCAGACAAGAAAGTCTTCCAGACACCATACCTCAAAGTAGTGCTCTGCCTCTCCTACATCACCGGACCCAAAGTAGACGCATGGGTCAAACTGAAGAGAGAATGGCTTAAAAGTCAGGTCAAGCACCAGATGTGCTCCTTTAACAACGAAAAGATCTGGGAGGACTTTGAGGAGGACTTCAGGACAGCCTTTACGGATACAGACGCAAAACTTACGGCATTTGAGAAACTCCACAACCTTAGGATGATTGGGAGCGACATTGATTCCTATATAGCTGAATTCGAGAGGCTCAGGGAATAAACTGGATATAGGAAGGACGACCTAGGGGCCATCATCAAGTTCAAAGAAGGACTTCAGCCCCAGCTGCTACAGCAAGTGATCACTCACAATGTTCCCACCCCAAACACCCTCGATGGGTGGATGAAGAAGGCTAGGGAAAGACAAACGGTCTACAAGGAACTAAAGAATGCTGGGATGTACAAAAAGACCCAAGCATCAGCACCAAACAGATGGGCCCAACTACTAGGGCTCAAGAACTATGTACCACCGGCACAAAGACCTGCACAGACTACAGGGCACGGACATGCCAGGCACCAGTCCACTTTGCAAGGACGAAGCCAAGTAGTCCCCATGGATGTGGATGCAGGAAGGGGATTCACACCCCTCACTGATGAAGAATGCACCGACTTAAGAAACAAAGGAGCATGTTTCAGGTGCAGGCAAACTGGACACATGAGCCGGGTCTGCCCCCAGCAGCGCGGGCAAAACAACCCAAACCAAACGACCATCAGAACCACGGAAGTTTCAGCAGAACCCGCAAAGTCGCTTACCGACATGATAAAGGAAGCAGACCCCAAGGACCTCATCACTGCGCTCCAAGGCGTGGACGAGGAAAAACGAACTGCTGTTGCTGATGGCATGCAGGATTTTTAAAATGTCCAAAACTAGCTGCCATAGTTAGGACCCTGCGCCTTTGAAAGATGTACATATCAAGATACAATTCAGTGAAAATGCCATTCAAATTATACTCTTTCAAAGGCAAGGCAGAAGAAGTCGCCCTCATTGACAGTGGCGCCACGGAAAGTTTCGTGGATTACAAAACAGTTGCCAGGCTACAGCTAGGAACCAAGAAACTGGAACAGTCCAGACCAGTACAAAACATTGATGGCACCCAGAACCTGTCAGGAGATGTCACCCACTACTGTGACCTTATGGTTGCCCAAGGAGAAACAAAAGAAAGAGTCCGCTTCTTTGTCACCAACCTTGGAAAAGACCAGTGGATCCTTGGATATCTGTGGCTGGCAAAGTTTAACCCTGGAATTAACTGGACAGAAGCCGAGGTCCAAGAACCTAAAACACAGATCGAAACCCTAGTCAAGGGATCGATGACACAGAAGGAATACTTGCGACACGTACAGCAAGTAGCTGTTGCCCAACTGGAAGAAGACGACAAATTAATTATGATGATATGACGACTGGCACCCGAACCCATGGACATCAATAAGACTATGCTTGCCCAGCGAATGGCGGAAAAAGCATACGACACCAGTAAAGTTGTCACCGCTACGGTTTCACCAGCTCACTTAGTAGCAATGGAAGGAAAGGATAACGATGAAGACGATGATGAAGGTGATGATGATGATGGCTAGTCCGAACATACACCCGTCCGTATTCCGGGTGAGGCTTGAAGAAGAGTACGACCCCTACTTAGAGCAAAGGCGACCAAGGAAGGTCCAAGATCGCGTTCACTCTGAGTGGAAAGACGAGGGTCGGCTGCAAAGACGGCTTGTCTTTGACAGCGAGCCCTGAGCGGGGGAACAACAATGTATAGCGACGAAAGACTCGACTTGCGAGTCCTAGTGGTACATGGCACGTATAAATAGGTACAGGGGAGGCTATGCCCATAAAGCCAAGACATCGGTACATCAAACTATCACAGTCGGCGGCGGTCGGCGCATCAACCCATCACATCAGAACAGAAGGCTATATCAGAAGGTACGTATTGCGGGAATGTCATAACGCCGGTTCTAGAACTTACCCCGGTCCACAGCATACAAGCTAGCCGTCCCAGGAGCCAGTGACATCACCCTCCTCCTAGACGGCAAAGCGACCTCGCTTTATGTTTCTCCCTTTTGGAGGGACTCGGGGGAAGTTCTCGTCGTCCCGTAGTACTGGAGGGACCAGGTACTGTTGGCGGGCGAGGCGTTTCGATACGCGGGCCAGTTCGAGATGGCCGCGGGTGAGGGCGTACTTTTCTTGGAGGAGGGTGAGATCAGCCTCAATCTGATCCCGCTGTAACTCCATCTCTTGCGCCTTGAGGTAAGTGTCTTGGGCGCGGGTGAGGTCAGCCACGACCCCGTAATCCTCGAGCTCGATGGCGGCTCTGCGGAGTGCTTCGAAGGTTGCGGTGCGTCCCTCGATGATGGTTTGGACCCAGAGGGGGAGTGGCTCGGGGACCTCGTGAAGGCGAATGTCGGGAGATGCATAAATCTCCATGGAGTATGGCGACTCGGTCGAGAGTTCTTTGCCGGTGAGGCCGAAGGCCTTGGTGTAGTCCCCGTCGTGGAGCTTGATCCACTTGGCGGGGAGGTAGAGCCCATCGTCCATGGGGATGTCGAAGTTCGGGATCTTGTTGTTGTTGCGGATGTACCCTTCGGGGGGCTGGTCGGAGTCGGCGTCGCCCACGAGTTCTTCGAGGCGGAGAAGTTTTTCGCGGAGGTCCCAGACCTCGGTGCTGTGGGCTGCCTCGTGCTCTTCGATGGTGCGGAGGAGTCCTGCGGCGATCTGGCGCATAGTCTCCTCGGGGATGTGGGGGTTGGCGGCCAGGAGAGATGCGGTGGAGCGCGGCGAGAGGGGAGCCCCGGTGACATGAGGGACGGCATAAGAGCTGGCAGATTGGGGAGAGGAGGGCTCGAGGGCTTGAGACATCCGGTGCTTCCGTTCGAAGTGGTCGGTGAGGGTCTGAAGATGGAACTGTAGCCACGGGTTTGGGGGAAGCTCGAGACCAGGTAGTTGCCAGAAGATGGGAAGGGCGAAGAGTGGATCAACTTTGAAGGGGGCCAGGTTGGTGATGAGATGACCGCAGCACGAGCCCTCCTTTTATCTTGGTGTAGCGGGCTGTGTCTGTGGTATTCTCGGATCAGCTCATCCGCAAATATTGCCATTTTAGGCTCCCAGGTGTTGTCGCTATGGGGGTAACCCTTCCATTTGATCAGATACTGAAGTTGCCGGCTTCTTCCTTTGAACCGGTGATTGATGATGGCCTCCACTTCGTACTCCTCTTCGCCTCCGATCAGGTCGGGTGGCGGCCAGTGGAAGTTTGGCCCGTGAGCGGGGGTTTCGCGATAGGTTGATAAGAGTGAGGCGTGGAACACGTCGTGGACGGCCCAGGATGCCGGGAGTTCCAATTGATACGCCACAGGGGAGACCCTTTTGATGATCTTGAAGGGCCCTTGGCGTTTTGGGGCTAATTTGGAGGTCTGATACGGAAGTTTCAAATTGCTCGCCTCAAGCCATACGTGTTCTCCCACTTGGAACGTGTCTTTTCGGATCTCTCCTGCGCGCGCTGATTGATTGATGGCCGCCGTAGCTTGCGCCCTTCGTTGAAGGAGGTCATCAATTCGGGCTTCCGCTTCTTGATTATTGGTCCCGAGGATTTGATTCGGGTACAGGATAGGCTGATACCCCAATAAGGCTTGATTGGGCGTCATCTTCAGCGTGGAGTTGACTCGGTCGTTGTGGACTGCTGAGGCGATAGTGAGCCACTTGCTCCAGTCGTTCGGTTGTGCGCTCGTTACCAGGCGGAGGTATTGTTCGATCCATTGATTCGTGTGCTCGGCGAGGCCGTCGGTTTGGGGATGGAAGGCTGTCGATAGATTTTGTTGGACTCCCAATTTCGCCGTAAGGGCTCGGCCGAAGTGGGAGGTGAAACGGGGGTCTCGATCGGTGATGACCTTTTTGGGTAGTCCAAACCAACGATAGATGTTATCGAGGTACATTTGCGCAATCTCGGGTCCCGTGACCGTGGTGGAGCAGGGGATGAAGGTCGCCGCTCGTGAACAACCGTGGTCCACTATGGTGAGGATTGCGTCGTGTCCGTGACTCTTAGGCAGGCCAGTGATGAGGTCCATTGCTACTCGTTCAAAAGGTTTGGCATCTGGGGGAGTGTCAATCTTGTAAATGGGGATTCTGGGGCGGTGAGTGTGAATTTTGTTCTGTTGGCATTCACCGCATCCTTCGACGTAGTCTGTGATCCATGCAGTCATACCGGGCCACCAGAAGTCTCTCTTTACCTGACGGAGGGTCTCGTCTCTCCCTGGATGCCCTGCCGTTGGCGCGTCGTGGGTGTGGGCCATGATGCGCCTTTTGAGTTCCAGATCTGGCGGGACGACTAATTTACCTGATTGGGTCCACTTGGGGACGCGATGGGACTGTTCCTCTTGCACACAGTTGTGAGTTTCTTTCCATTCGTTCATGAGGAGCGGGTGTTGCTTCTGCGCCCACCGGATGTTATCTTCAAGGTCCTGGTAGATCGAGTCTAGGTCGAAGACTCGGATTCGTGACGGCGGCTTGAGAGGCTGGGGTGACGGTTCGACTGGGGGTGTTCGTGGCAGTCCTCGGTGTTCGTCGGGAATTTCGTAGCGAGAGTTTACAAATAATGCTTTCGGGAGGACGATTACTTGTTTGTTGTCCGTCTCGCCCTTGTCTTTCAATGGTGGTTGTGATAGGAAGTCCGCTGCCATGTGAGATTTCCCAGGCGTGACTTGAATGTTGAACCAGTAGTCTTGGAGGAGAGCATGCCATCGGGCCGTGCGCCTGTTCAGGTCCCTTGGTTCCTTCCAGAAGGCGAGGTTTGCGTGGTCAGTGACCACTGTGAAAGGGTGTTGGGTGAACCCCAGATGGTGCCTCCAGTGTTTGAGCGCTTTGACCACTGCCAGTAGTTCTCTTTCGTAGATGTCGTAGTTCCGTTCTGCTGGGATGAAGGTGGCCGAATAGTATGCGATGGGGTGGAGGCGGAATTTGAGGGGGCGTTCTGGGTTGGGATCGCCCTCCTGCAAGAGTATGGCTCCCACGCCATACCCTGATGCATCTGTGTGAAGGATGAACAGTTTCGTGTAATCTGGTTGGGCAAGGACGGGTCTTCTGCACATGAGGGTTTTTAGGAGTTCGAAGGCGTTCATTTGTGCGCTTCCCCAATGCCATGGGGAGGTTTTCTTCGTGAGGTCTAAAAGGGGGCGTGCGATCTTGGAGTAGTTGGGGATGAAGTACCTGTAGAAACCGGTGAAGCCCAAGAATGCTCTGACTTTGGTTATATTGGTTGGTCGTGGCCAGTCAGCGACTCCTTGGGTTTTTGTTGGGTCCATGTGAATCGTGCCGTGTTGGAGGACTACTCCTAAGAAATCGACTCGGCATTGTTCGAACACACATTTTTCAGGTTTTAGGTACAGGTCATGTTCTGCCAATTTCGTGAGGACGCGGTGGACGCATAGTTCGTGGAAGCGGGGGTCGTCGTCGGTTGCGATTAGCATGTCGTCCATGTAGATGACCAGCCATCCTTCTCGCAGTTCTTCTGCGAAGATGGCGTCCATCATCATCTGGAAGGTCACCGGCGAGTTTGTAAGTCCGAAAAACATTACCGTTGGTTCGAATAGTCCTTGATTCGTGATGAAAGCTGCTTTCCATTCGTCTCCTTGCTTGATCCTCACGTTATTGTAACCCCATCGGATGTCAAATTTCGTGAAGAGGGTGCGCGAGCGTACTTTATTGATCAATTGAGGGATGAGCGGAAGGGGGTAGCAATTTCTGATCGTCCATTGGTTAACTCGTCGGTAGTCTTGGACCGGACGGAGCTTTCCATCTTTCTTCTTGATGAAGAAGAAAGGGGCGGCATAAGGGCTCTTGGATGGGCGAATGTAGCCTTTCTTCACATGTTCTTGTACAAACTTCTTTAGTTCCTCCTGCTCGAGTTGGGTAAGGGCGTAGACCTTTCCGGGTATGGAGCTTGGGGCATCAGGTTTCAGTTCGATGGCATGGTCCCAGATTCTTGGTTCAGGAAAGTGTTGGGCCACTTGTTCGCTGAAAACCTTGTAGTGGCGCTGGTATCGGTCTGGTATTGGATTTTTGGGGGTGTTCTGTTGCGGGGGACCCGGCCATTCGACCCGCGCTATCAGGATCGGGTCTCGCTCTGTTCAAGCGGGGGTGGTGGTTCGCGGGAGGAATTTGGCTCGTGCTGCGTCGAAACTTTGTATGATGATGGGAAGTTGGGAATGGTCGAGCCACCCTCAGAGCCAATCGATCTTGGGTTGCACAGCGGCAAACCACAGATATCCCAGGATCAACTTGTGGTCTCCTAGGTTGGTGAGGAAAAATCTCATGTTCGTGCGGTTCGAGCCCATTTGGACTTGTACGTCCGTGAAGAATTCTAGGGAACCTCCTCGGTTGAGCGTGCCGTCTACATTGTAGACTTGTCGTGGGTGGTTCAGCCTTTTTATCGGTAGGCCTAGCCATTTTGCATAGTTCAAATTCATAAAGTTCTCGGTTGCTCCTGAGTCTACCAGAGCAATCGCTTCAGCCCTCTTTCTTGACGAATGTATGTAGGAACGGATTGTCATTGATTTGCGCGCCGACATAAATACATCCTTCGAGGTCTGTCTAATCCAGGCTGTACAGATTAGACCGAGTGAAAATCCTGTCGCTCTCTCATGCGTTCTCCCAGTGAGGAGGATTCTTCGAGGGTGAGCGAGCAGAGCTGTTCCTCCATCCAGGCTATCTTATCCTTCAGTTCTTCGGCGACGGTTTCGTCGTCGTCGTTCCAGTCGATAAGACTGGCTTGGGTTTTCCTCTGCGGACAATTGCGGGCGAAGTGCCCTGGTTGGTTGCACTGGAAGCACAGCTGTGCTCGTTGGGGTTGATGCGGCTGGGATTGGATGGCTTGTCCTCGGGCTGAGGGTCCTGCTTTGGTGCGGTCCACGTCCATTGGGACCGGTTGGTTCGCCATCCAGGGTGGAGCGTTTGTGGAGGTGTATTGGGGCCTCCCTGATTGGGGTTGTGGACGTTGCGGCGGTCGTCCTCCTCGATTCGGGCGGTTGAATGGATTAGGGTTGGTCCCTCTAGGGGGGAAAGGGGTGCGTCGAGGGCCGAAGATCTGGTCTATGACTTGTCGTGACTTGACGCTTTCTATGGCCCTTTCCTTGATGTCTGTGTAAGCGTGGATAAGGGGGGGTTTCATAACGTCTTCGGCCACTCCTCGGGGAAGGCCCTGAATGAAGAACTGCTTGGTTTCTGAGTTGCCGATGGTGTATCCGGCTTCTCTCGCCAGTTGTTCGAATTGGGATATGTACTGGTCGACTTCGGGCCATTTCATGCGCAGGGTTTGGAGCTTTAGTTTGGCCCGTTCCTCTCTTTGCGTGTCTTGGAATTGGTGTGCGAACTCGTCCAAGAAGGCTGTCCACGTGGCTGGGATGTCGTCCGCGGCGTTTAGAGTGTCGAAGAAGTTGCCGAAATCTCGCATCCAGCTGGCAACTAGGGGCCCCTTTATTAACGTGAGGGCTAGGGCTATCCTTTTGAGGCAGGAGTTCATGCCTCCTACGTTGTTATTGAGGCAAATGTAGGCTTTGAGTTCCTCAATGAAGTCGTCGGCCCTTTCGCGATTCCCGTCAAATATAGCGGGGAGTGCTCCCATCATTTTAGGGTCGATCGCGGCTTGTCCCACCGCGGGAGATGGAGGGATGGGGGGTCCAGGTCCTGGAGCCCCTCCTCCTCCTCCGCCACCTCCTCCTCCTCCTCCTCCGCCCGGGGGTCCTCCTGATATCGTGGTGCGTCTCATGGCCGTGTTGAGGCGATTTTGTATGGAGCCGCTGGAGGCGGAGGGGATTACGGGTGGAGAGGTGGCTTGTGGGGGGGTGCTTGTTGTGTGGGGGCGCTCGCTGACGTGCTGACGAGGGTCGCCATGGTGTCTTGATAGGATGGTGGGGCGATTGAGAGGGCTTGGACTTGTTTCGCGAGTTGATCGAGAGTGTCAGACCTTGGTCTGCCACTGGGGACTTCTTGGGAGCTTGAGCTCTCGTCGTCTGATGTTGACGGAGTGGATTTGTTTCGAGTGTGGTCCTCGAACGCGAAGTTGGGTGGCACCTCTCCTAGAGGGTAATTGAAGTCCTCGACTTCAGGAATTGGTTCTCCCCAGTTGGGGTAGGTTTGTCCTTCTCTGTGGCTTAGTATGTGCCAACGCTCTGTGGTGGCTTTCCAGTAGACGAAGGCTGCTTTGCCTTCTCCGTATTTCCCCGACGGGTAGAATAAATGTACTCCGTAATTTCTCCTCTGGGAGGCAGGTGCTTCTCTCCAAAACACGTGAGAGTTAGGTGGTGGGACGTCTTTGTCTGGGTAGTTCTCCAAGAACTCCACTGTCGGGTTGAAGCCTATTTGCGAGGCCGTGTTGACTCGAAGTCGAGTCTGATGTCACCGCTATGGTTTCACCAGCTCACTTAGTAGCAATGGAAGGAAAGGATAACGATGAAGACGACGATGAAGGTGATGATGACGATGGCTAGTCCGAACATACACCCGTCCGTATTCCGGGTGAGGCTTGAAGAAGAGTACGACCCCTACTTAGAGCAAAGGCGACCAAGGAAGGTCCAAGATCGCGTTCACTCTGAGTGGAAAGACGAGGGTCGGCTGCAAAGACGGCTTGTCTTTGACAGCGAGCCCTGAGCGGGGGAACAACAATGTATAGCGACGAAAGACTCGACTTGCGAGTCCTAGTGGTACATGGCACGTATAAATAGGTACAGGGGAGGCTATGCCCATAAAGCCAAGACATCGGTACATCAAACTATCACAGTCGGCGGCGGTCGGCGCATCAACCCATCACATCAGAACAGAAGGCTATATCAGAAGGTACGTATTGCGGGAATGTCATAACGCCGGTTCTAGAACTTACCCCGGTCCACGGCATACAAGCTAGCCGTCCCAGGAGCCGGTGACAAAAGTAAACACAGAAGAAACCATCCCCGCGGTGTCACCGGCTCCTGAGATGGCTAGCTTGTATGCCGTGGACCAGGGTAAGTTCTAGAACCGGCGTTATGATATTCCCCTATGATACGTACCTTCTGACGTGGCCTTTGTTCTGATGTGATGCGTTGATGCGCCGACTGCCTCCTGATGTGATAGTCTGATGTACCATTACTTCGGTCTGATGGCTTTATGGGCATAGCCACCCCTTGTACCTATTTAAACGTGCCATGTACCAGTAGGACTCACTAAGTTGAGTCTTTTGTCGCTATATATCGTTGTTCCCCCCTTCAGGGCTCGCTGTCAAGGACTCATCGTCTTTGCAGCTTTCCCTCGTCTTTCCACTCACAGTAAAGGCGATCTTGGATCTTCCTTGATCGACTTCACTGTAAGTAGGGGTCGTACTCTTCTTCAAGATCTACCCGGTAAATGGACAGGCCTATGTTCGGAGTAGCAATCGTCATTATCATCATTATCGTCGTCTTTATTGTTATCTTTTCCTCTCATTGCTACTAAGCAAGCTGGTAAACCCGTAGCGGTGACATCAGACTCGACTTCGAGTCAAGATGGCCTCTCAGATCGGCTTTCACTCCACAGTGGAGTTCTTGGAGAACTACCCAGACAAGGACGTCCCACCACCTAACTCTCATGTGTTCTGGAGAGAAGCACCAGCCTCCCAAAGAAGAAATTACAGAGTACACTTATTCTACCCATCAGGAGTGTATGGAGAAGGCAAAGCGGCCTTTGTCTACTGGAAGACAACCAACAAACATTGGCACATACTAAGCCACAGAGAAGGACAAACCTATCCCAACTGGGGAGAGCCACTCCCTGAAGTCGAAGAGTTCAATTACCCCCTAGGAGAGGTACTGTTGAACTTCGCGTTTGAAGATCAGACCCGAAACCGCCCACCTTCGTCAACACCTTCTGCAGCAGCATCGGAAGATGAAGACTCAAGCTCCCAAGAAAGTGAACCAGACGTCAGACCAAGATCTAACACCCTCAACCGACTAGCCCAACAAGTCCACGCACTATCAATCACCCCACCTTCTTACCAAGACACTATGGCAACTTCCACCAGCGTATTGGCCGCCACCGCCACGCAACCAACAATGGCTCCTCCATCGCAGCCAACGTCTCCCCCCATACTCCCCTCCTCCTCCAGCGGCTCCATACAAAATTGCCTCAACACGGCCATGAGACGAACCACGATATCAGGAGGACCCTCAGGCAGAGGAGGAGGCAGAGGAGGAGGTGCCCCAGGGCCCGGATCCCCAGTTCCCCCGCCTCCAGCAGTTGGACAAGCAGCGGCCGACCCCAAAATGATGGGAGCACTCCCGGCAATATTCGATGGTGATCGTGAATGAGCGGACCACTTCATCGAAGAGCTCAAGGCCTACATCCACCTTAACAACAATGTGGGAGGAATGAACTCCTACCTCAAGCACATAGCCCTAGCGCTTACACTGATAAAAGGTCCACTCGTAGCAAGTTGGACTAGAGACTTTGGCGACTTCTTTGACACCCTTACCGCAGCAGATGACATCCCAGCTACGTGGACTGCCTTCCTGGATGAGTTCGCCCACCAGTTCCAAGATACCCAAAGAGAAGAGCAAGCCAAGCTAAAACTCCAAACGTTACGCATGAAATGGCCAGAGATCGACCAATATATCTCACACTTCGAAACACTGGCCAGAGAAGCGGGGTATACCATTGGCAACTCAGAGACCAAACAGTTTTTCATCCAAGACCTCCCTTGAGGGGTAGCTGAAGATGTTATGAAACCCCCACTCATCCACGCATACATGGACATCAAAGAGAGAGCTATAGAGAGTGTCAAATCGCGCCAAGTCATAGACCAGATCTTTGGCCCACGACGAACTCCATTCCCCATGAGAGGGACCAACCCCAATCCCTTCAACCACCCAAATTGAGGAGGGTGACCCCCACAGCACCCCCAATTCCAACAAGGAAGGCCTCAATACACGTCTACAAATGCCCCTCCGTGGATGGAAAACCAGCTGGTCCCCATGGACGTGGACCGCACTAAGACGGGCTCTTCAGCTAGGGGACGGGCCATCCAATCCCAACCACGCCAACCACAATGAAACCAGCTATGCTTCCAATGCAACCAGCCTGGTCACTTCGCCCGCAACTACCCCCAAAGAAAAGCCCAGGCCAGTCTCATCGACTGGAATGACGATGAAACTGTCGCTGAAGAACCAAAGGACAAGGTGGCCTGGATGGAGGAGCAACTCCGCTCCCTCTCCCTCAAAGAATCCTCCTCGTTGGGAGAGCGCATGAGAGAAAGGCAGGATTTTCACTTGGTCTAATCTGTACAGCCTGGATTAGACAGACCTCAAAAGATGTATTTATGTCGGCATGCAAATCAATGACAATCCGTTCTTACATACACACATCGAGAAAAAGGGCTGAAGCAGCCGCTCTGGTGGACTCAGGAGTGACTGAAAACTTTATGAACTTGAACTACATGAAATGGCTCGGACTGCCAATGAAAAGGCTGGACCACCCTCGAAATGTCTACAATGTAGACGGCACCCTTAATCAGGGCGGTTCCCTAGAATTCTACATGGACGTGCAAGTCCAAATGGGCAAGAATCGCACAAAGATGAGATTCTTCCTTATGAACTTAGGAGATCACAAATTGATCTTGGGATATCCATGGTTCGCAGCCATCCAACCCAAAATCAACTGGCTTAAAGGTTGGATCGACCACTCCCAACTACCTGTCATCATATGGAGCGACGACGCAGCTCAAGCGAAATTCCTCCCTCACACGGCCCCCTCCACTTATCAGGAGCGAGACCCGATTTTTGTAGCACAAATTGAATGGCTGGGTCCACCTCAAATGGCAACAGCTCAAAACCCTATACCATCCCGCTACCAGCGACATCACAAAGTCTTTAGCAAACAAGCTGCTCAACGCTTTCCCGAACCAAGAATTTGGGACCACGCTATCGAACTCAAACCTGACGCCCCTAGCACCATACCTGGAAAAGTTTATGCCCTCACTCAGCTCGAACAAGAAGAGTTAAAGAAATTTGTACAAGAGCACATAAAAAAGGGATACATCCATCCATCCAAAAGCCCCTATGCTGCCCCCTTCTTCTTTATCAAGAAGAAAGATGGTAAACTCCGCCCTGTCCAAGACTACCGACGCGTCAACCAATGGACAATTAGGAACTGCTACCCCCTTCCGCTCATTCCCCAACTGATCAACAAGGTATGCTCACGAACGCTCTTCACCAAGTTTGACATCCGCTGGGGATACAATAATGTACAAATCAAACAAGGAGACGAATGGAAGGCGGCCTTCATCACGAACCACGGACTATTCGAACCAACGGTAATGTTCTTCAGCCTCACAAACTCCCCAGCAACCTTCCAAATGATGATGGATGCCATCTTAGTGGAAGAAATGTGAGAAGGATGGTTGGTCATTTACATGGACGACATGCTGATTGCAACGGACGATGATCCACAATTTCACGAACTATGTGTGCATCGCGTCCTCACAAAACTGGCCAAGCATGACCTGTACCTGAAACCTGAAAAATGTGTATTTGAACAACGCTGTATCGACTTCCTAGGAGTGGTCCTTCAACATGGCACGATCCATATGGACCCAACAAAGACCCAAGGAGTCACTGACTGGCCACGACCCGCCAATGTCACCGATGTTCGAGCGTTCCTAGGGTTCACAGGCTTTTACTGGTACTTCATCCCAAATTACTCACGCATCGCATGTCCCCTATTGGATCTCACAAAAAAGACCACCCCATGGCTTTGGGGAGATGCGCAAATGAAGGCCTTTGAACTACTAAAAACCCTCATGTGCAGAAGACCCGTCCTTGCTCAACCCGATTACACTAAACTGTTCATCCTCCACATGGATGCTTCGGGATATGTGTTATGGACTTACCACGATCTACAGGACAAGTCTCATCTCCTGGCCTCGAAGTTCATCCTTCCTCTCGATCTATCCCAATTCCCATCCCCAAACACGCTTGCATGCACTGGGCCTTCTGCAAGAAGTCTGGATGCAGATGGCATGCCTAGACTCCCTATTGTTCTGACGAAGTGGTGCTTCATTCCGACGTTCTGTGGGACTTACTGTGGCCTAATATTACTATGCTTACTGATCCACTGACTGGATGCTTACTGATCAGATGACTGATTGTTCCCATGCTATTGTTTCAAAGTCCAAAAACGCACTCTATGATATCATAGCTTACTGATAGCTTACTGATACTTAGGAGGAGCTGACAGGCCTGAGAATACTGCTTATTGATCGTACTTGCTACTTACAAATCCCTAAAGTAGAAGACTTGTATTTAAACCCTTCAGCGGTTGTAGAGTTGAGCCAAGCTCGACTTAATCAAACATTAGTCTTGCTGACTATCATCTCACCTATTGGAGTGACCCCTCTCATCGTCTAAACAACTCTCGCTCCCCTTGGATAACCTCCAGGGAACATCGAAGCTTAGTGATTGAGCTATATCAATCAGCACTCCAGAACAGGTGAGACGCTACTGCGAACTCTATCAAGAGTCGAGCGTCAGCGATTCTTGACATAAGTCGAGCTTTAAATAGCTAGTCAAGACGAAGGCTCTGAAAGAAAAACTCCAGGGGAAACAGAAGGAGGAGCTACGAGAATCAATAATCGTAAGCTTCCCAGAGGACCCCGAGGAAGCAGCAGACTTCCAGAACAGGAGATCAGACAACTTACCTCTAGCACTCAGAGGAATTGCCCTCTGGTCGATAAGACAGGACTTCGCCCAATCATCCTACACCATCCTAGGAATAGGAGGAACTTGGGTGCCAGTGGAATACATCAACAACCAGTGGTATTACACTTACTGGAGTCCAGAGGAGAGAACATTTTGGACGACCAAAAAGGATATCATCGAGAGCCCGAATAAGCACGGATTGGGGACAGCAGCTGAACCCTACCGAACTGAAGAAGCCAGAAGACAGGACATTTCTTCAGACGAAGACACGAAAACTGACGAACAGTCAGAGTCTTCAAGAGAGAAAACTCCAATACTACAAAGACACGGAGTAGATCGAAGCGAATACAGTCTTCACGTCGAAACCCAGCTGTTACCAGAAGTGGAAACCATCACTAGGCAACTGAAAACAGTCGAAATCAGCCCACAACGAAGGTTGAACGAAGCCATCGATCAGCTCATAATGGCCACCATGACTTCCACCGAAGAAAGAGTTACAGACATCACCTTCCAAAGCCTACAAGAAGGACCTTCTATCCAAACTACCTTTACCCCGATCCCAGTACCAAGCCCAGCACATGGGGGAGGAGGCGGTGAAGGAGGAGGAGGAAACCCCCCAGGAGGAGGAGGAGGTCCCCCAGGAGGAGGAGGTGGCCCCCCAGCCCTTCAACCGATGGCTGCCGCGATGCAACAAGCAGCCCAAGGAGGAGGAGGATTGGACGGACACCCACCAGACATCTTCGATGGAAACAGGAAAAACGCAGAGTCCTTTATGTATGACTTCACAGTCTGGGCCTGGATCAATTCACACAAAAGAGTAATGGCTCGACCCTTGAGCCGAGTAGCCCTGGCCATCACCTACATCAGAGGGGATAGGGTCCGAGAATGGACCAAAGCTCAAATCCGCGCCGCCAACAACAGAGTAATGGACGGAATGAATGCAGACAACGAACAACACTGGATAAGGTTCAAAAATGACTTTATCAGCACCTGGAAGGACGACAGCCTACTCGAAGATGCTCAGTTTAAATTATCAGCATTGAGCATGAAGAAGGACATGCCCTTACACGAATACATTTCCACCTTCAATGCGCTCATCACTGAACTAGGGTGGGACAGAAACCACCAAGGGACAGTTCGGGCATTCAGAATGGGACTAAAATCCTGGCTAGCCACTGCAATTTTGAGGAAGGATAACTGTCCAGCAGACAATGACCTCGAAGGGTGGCAAGAGGCCGCTAGGAAAGAAGTTGTCAAAGCTAAAAGGATCAAACAAGAAGCTGGAGGCTTCGGAAGGGGAGGACTCACTGTCCGAGAGAACATGTTCCAGCAGTTCTTCAAAGACCACCCCGTTCCAAAGAAAGCTCCTAGGGACCCAGATGCCATGGATGTAGATGTCATCGACACTAAACCCAAGGGCCGACCCCCAGGAAGGTTCCAACAACTCACGTCTGAAGAGCGAAAGAAACTCATGAGCGAAGGACGATGCTTCAGATGTAAAAAACAAGGGCATATGTCTAGGAATTGCCCAGACAAGAAGACGACACCTGGGAAGAAACCCACAGCCAAAGTTATGGAGGCTGAAGAAGAGGAGTCTACCGTAGAAGACGACAAGGATGAAGTGACGTCCCAAACATCCACAAAGGTCGGATCAATCAAAGGGAAAGGAGGGCTAATGGTGCACATCAATGCCTTAACCATCGAAGAGAAAGAGGAACTGTTCGACAAACTGATTAGCGAGGGTTTTTAAGAAGTTCCAAGCCGACGGCCTGGCTTAGGAATACTAGCATGAGCAGAGAAGAACAAGAAATGTACATTAAACGACTCACTTCCATGAATGTACCATTTTCCTTTCAAACTGCTTATGCGAAGGCTGAAGAAACAGCTCTGTTGGACAGCGGGGCTACAGAGAATTTCATCGACGAAACTACCTGGAAAAGAATGAAGGTCGGAAAGCGACCTCTAGTCAAACCAATCAAAGTCTACAACGTCGATGGAACAGAGAACAAACAAGGAGAAATGACTCACTACTGCCGCCTAAGGATCTCCTACAATGACCAAGAAGACCTTCAAGAGTTTTACATCACAAACTTAGGGAAGGACCGCCTAATATTAGGATACCCATTCCTTCGAACCTTCAACCCAAGGGTAGACTGGAGAAAAGGAAAACTGCTTGAAGGAACAGTCAAGATTCAAAGCAGCATGTACAAACACCTAGACCGCATGGTCACCAGGTGGCAGATCAAGGCCATTAAAAGTCTGGGCAAGCCCAGGAAAGGCGAAGCCATCTACGTCAGAAGGCAAACCATATCTCAGGAAATGGCCGAACAATACCATCAGAAGGGCACTATACAATTACACGAGGTGCCAAAAGAATACCAAAAGTACAAGGAAGTTTTCTCTGAAGAAGCAGCCCGGAAATTCCCCCCTGACCGAAACCCAAATGCCACGGTGGAACTATCACCAGGAGCTCCGGAGCAGCTAGACTGCAAGGTCTACCCCTTAACCAAACCAGAGACGGAAACACTGAAGAAGTTCCTCGCAGAAGAACTAGAAAAGGGGTTCATTGAAGAATCGGCCTCGCCCTACACCTCCCCTGTATTCTTCATAAACAAGAAGAATAGCGCCAATAAACGACTCATCATTGATTATCGAAAACTCAATCAATGGACAAAAAGGGATAATGGCCCCTTACCCCGAATTGACCGACTTTTGCAACAAATGGAGGGGAAGGAAATCTTCTCAAAGTTCGACATCAGATGGGGGTACAATAACATTCCTATCGAAGAGGGAGATCGACCAAAGGCAGCCTTCAAAACGCCACTAGGAACGTATCAACCTAAAGTACTGTACTTCGGAATGAAAAACGCCCCAGCTCAATGGATGCGACTAATGTGGCGCGACTTCAGACCATGGAGGGACAAGTGGTTCGATCACATGGATACTTCAGCAGGCAGTTATATGGACGACTTCTTCATAGCCAGCAAGAAGACGCCTAAAGGGGAGGAAGGACATAAGCAATGCACGCACGAATTGCTTGACCTTATGGCCAAACATCGATATCATCTATGACCGGCAAAGTGTCGATGGAGACAAACACAAATGGAATTCCTAGGAATCCTAGTTGAAGCCGGGAAAATGAAGGTGGATCCAGCCAAACGAGATGGAATTAGCAAATGGCCGCGAGTTCTCCAGAGCAAAGTGGACGTCCAGCGAACCATGGGAGTCTTACAATACCAAAGGAGGTTCATACCAAACTTCACTCACATAGCCAGACCCATTTTTGCCACCATCAAAAAGGGGCAGAAGTTCGAGTGGACCAAGGAAGCGGAAATGGCCTTGGACAGTCTTATCAAGAAGATCGAAGCCGATCCTCAAATAAGTCACCCAAACCCTGATAAGCCCTTCGAAGTGGAGATAGATGCCTCAGACTATGCTACAGGGGCAGTACTCATTCAAAGAGACGAAGCAGGGAAACGAATGGAGGTGGGATACCATTCCGAAGCCCTCAACCAAGCAGAAAGGAATTACGATGTCTATGATCGAGAGTTCCTGGCCCTTATCAGAGCATTCAAATTCTGGAGATACCTTTTAGAAGGCTCCCCACATCGAGTCAAGGTTTACACTGATCACGCCAACCTGACCAAACATAGGGAGGCGCAAAAACTCTCCGGCAAGGTGGCCAGATATATAACCTTTCTAGCAAGGTTTGATTTCGACATCTGCCACCTGCCTGGGAAGAAGAACGCCATGGCAGATGCCTTGTCACGAAGATCAGACCACATGCCATCAGAAGGGGAGGAAGTTAAAGCAATACCGCTCCCAGACCATCTGTTCATCAAACTCATCAGACCAATGGCAGTCGAAGAGGAAATCCGGAGACAACAGAAACGAGAAGAGAACACTGCAATCCTTGAAGAGTGGAAGGCGAGGTACAACATCCAAAAGAGGAGAGGGTACTATTGGCACCAGCAGGCCATAGTAGTACCCAGGCCGGAGCAAATCCAGAAAAGCTTGCTGGAGATCTACCATGATGGGCCTACAGCTGGACACCCTGGGCGAGCCAAAACACAACAAGATCTCCGGCGATATTACTGGTGGCCAGGAATGGGCAAATTCATCGAAGGATACATAAAGGGATGCGCAACGTGCCAGTCAAACAAAGTTATACACCACAGGAACGCCCCTGGATTATACCCAATCAATCCAGAACCTGAAGCGCACCCCTTCCAGACGATAGCCATGGATTTCATCATCAAACTTCCCACTTCAAATGGGTATGACGCGATTCTGACCATTACCGATCACGACTGCACAAAAGGTGTCATCCTAATACCATGTCGAGAGACAATGAACGCAGAAGAGCTGGCAAAGGAATACAAGAATCGAGTATTCCCCTTCGTAGGACTACCCAGCAAAATCATCTCAGACCGAGACACAAGATTCACTAGCAACTTCGCCAAGGAAGTTTGTTCCCAATTGGAGATAGAGCAGAACATCAGTAGCGCCTATCATCCCCAAACAGACAGACAATCAGAAAGAACAAATCAGAATGTCGAAGACATTCTACGGATCTTCTGCAACTACCAACAAACAAACTGGGCAGACTACCTCCCAGTCGTGCAGTACATGCTGAATGCACGAGTATCGGCCACAACAGGAAGAACCCCTTACGATCTATGGATGGGGCATGTACCAAGAGCGCACCAGCCGGAGCGCCCAAGTGAAATGCCCCGAATAGAATGGTACAATACGAGAATAAAAGAAGCAAGACGAGAGGCACAAGAGGCGATGAAGAGGGCGCAATCACTGTGGAAGAAAGACACAAGGTTCAAAGAATATCAGAAGGACGAGAAGGTATGGCTCGAGGCAAAAAACATCCACACAACTCATCCGACTACCAAACTGAGACCCAAACGATATGGTCCCTTCGAAATCACAGAAGTCATAAGCCCTGTGGCGTATCGATTGAACCTTCCAGAACAGTGGAAGATTCATAACGTGTTTCATGCAAGTCTACTGACACCATACAAGGAGACGGAGGAACATGGGCCTAACTATGAAGGGCAACTACCAGACCTAGTTGAAGGACAGGAAGAATGGGAGGTCGAAAAGGTGTTAGACTCTCGAAGACATGGGAGGACGAAGAAACTGCAGTATCTCTTGAAGTGGAAAGGGTATCCCGAAGCAGAAAATACCTGGCAAGACAAAAAGGACATTTTCGCACAACAATTGATTGAAAAATATCACAAGGAACATCCCACAGCTATAAGGACTGCGAGCATACAAAAGGAAGGGTCAATGGACGGCGAAGAAGCCCATCATTCCATCACAGTCCTCACCCAGGCCTTCTCCCGACTCACACTAGCCCACATGTCTATGGCCCCTTCGCCCACTCCCTCACACATCTCAGTAATATCCACTCATCCCTCCACTCCCGAGATCCTCTGAGTTCCCCCTCGAATGGAAGATGCAACTACAAGCAGGGAAGGAAGCATCCCTAGTGTCGAAGAGCTCCAAGTACCACCAGGGCTTGGAGTCACGCAAGCACGCAAAGGACCATCGGCACATTGGGAAGGTAGCAGTGCCGGAGGTGAAGCTTTGGGGTTCCAAGAACCTGTCCAGCCTGCCTCCGAATCCCCTGATAAAGGGGCAAGAGGAGCTGGCGCAACCCTCACAGAGGGGCAGACTGGTCTCCCACCTCGGACACCTGCCAGTACCAGCCGATCCCTGGAGGGAGAAATCTCCCCTACCCCCAATTCGCCACACACCACCACCAGCCAACGAGTCACACCTAAACCGGTGGGTCACGATGGAGACCACGAAGAGGACGACCACCCAGGAGAAGGGTGGGTTAGGTGGAACCCGAGTCGAAGTTTCACCAAGACGGAGGTCCTGCAGGAAGACACGTACAAATGGAAAGGAGCTAAGTACCAGAAGTTCCTCATCCAAAATGGGGACCCTAAGGTATTTAGCACCATGGGGAAGGGGAAACTGGAATACGGAGAGAGCCTCCACCCTGCCCCTAGCCGGAGGATCTTCCCTTGGGAATGCAAGGAAGACGACCTCGACAAGTTCCTACCGGAGCATTATTTCCGAGATCGGTCACTGATCAGAGGGGCAGAACTGATCAATGACAATGGAGTTTTCGCAGAAGTATACCACCTCCAGTCTTCAGCAATCGAAAAGAAGTACCTCGACCTAGAGCAAGAGCGGCTCAGCAAGGAGGCACAAACACTTACCAACAAGTGGGTCGAACTCGACCGAAAGAGGCGAAACATTGAATCAGAAATTCGAGAAGCAAAGAAGTACCTCACCGAAGCCCAAGCACTGGAGAGGATCAGAGAGGCCTATGACAACAGAGACCCAAAAGCGTTGATCGCCCCAGGAGAAGGAGGGACTGGTTGATGAGTATGGGAATGGGACAAAGGTACCACCTACCCCACACACCCAAGATCCTCGAGAACTGCCACTACCATGGTTTGGGAGCAGGCCACACGGAAGATCGATGCCATGACCCTCATAACAGGTGTCAACCTGGAGGGCTCTGCACAATCTTACCCCGCCACATTGGCAAGGTACCTCGGTGCCCATATGCATACCTCCAAAGCAAAAGGAGGAAGCAGAGAAGCAGGAAAGTCGGGATCGTATTCAGAAAACCCTGCAGCCCTTTCCTGCCACTCCCGCCAATCCATCTTCCACTAGATCGTGGAAACCATCCAAGAAGGGCATAGCCAGCTTCCTGGAGAGGGAAGTCAAGATGCCCCCGGCCCTCACTCGCCTACTAGATCCAAGGGACCAAAAAGGGGGGAGGGCAGTCAACCCCGCGTCGCATGGTGGCATCCTCTGCTGCACGCAAAGGGAAGGGACGAGGAACTCCAACTCTTACCCCCAATGAGGACTCCCGACTCGGCCCTCACGTCTTATCTCAAGATAAATTCCCTATGACCGATGAATACCTGACCATGTGTCAGGAGGTCTGGAATTGCACTTGGAAGCATGCACAAGACGCCTACCCCTCACGCGCATGGGAGTGGTCGTTGAACTCTTTCACTCAAAACAGTGAGAGAAAGAAAGGAAGGAGAGGGAGGACCGAGAGGAGGCAGAAAGGCAGAAGGATTACCACCTCGAAGGAGGAGAAGACCCTGACGATTACATTGACTGGGAAGCCCAGGATCGAGGTGACTGAGAGCTGTGGAAAGCTCGACCTTAAAGGGGAGATGATGTTATGGACTTACCACGATCTACAGGACAAGTCTCATCTCCTGGCCTCGAAGTTCATCCTTCCTCTCGATCTATCCCAATTCCCATCCCCAAACACGCTTGCATGCACTGGGCCTTCTGCAAGAAGTCTGGATGCAGATGGCATGCCTAGACTCCCTATTGTTCTGACGAAGTGGTGCTTCATTCCGACGTTCTGTGGGACTTACTGTGGCCTAATATTACTATGCTTACTGATCCACTGACTGGATGCTTACTGATCGGATGACTGATTGTTCCCATGCTATTGTTTCAAAGTCCAAAAACGCACTCTATGATATCATAGCTTACTGATAGCTTACTGATACTTAGGAGGAGCTGACAGGCCTGAGAATACTGCTTATTGATCGTACTTGCTACTTACAAATCCCTAAAGTAGAAGACTTGTATTTAAACCCTTCAGCGGTTGTAGAGTTGAGCCAAGCTCGACTTAATCAAACATTAGTCTTGCTGACTATCATCTCACCTATTGGAGTGACCCCTCTCATCGTCTAAACAACTCTTGCTCCCCTTGGATAACCTCCAGGGAACATCGAAGCTTAGTGATTGAGCTATATCAATCAGCACTCCAGAACAGGTGAGACACTACTGTGAACTCTATCAAGAGTCGAGCGTCAGCGATTCTTGACAATATGGCGTGGGAGCCATACTCTTACAAGAGGGCGACCCCAATCCAGAATGCCCCCTAAAATTTCGCCTCCACCCAATTGCATACTACTTGGCCACTTTCATCCCTGCAGAGCGCAACTACAACATCTACAAATGAGAACTACTTGCAGTGGTCAAAGCGCTCAAACACTGGAGACAACATTAGGGTTCACTCGACACCCCTTTACGATAGTTACCGACCACGCAAACCTCGCCTTTTGGAAAGAACCGAGAGACCTGAACAGGTGTATGGCCCGATGGCATACTCTCCTCCAAGACTATTGGTTCAACATCCAGGTAACGTCTGGGAAGTCGCACATGGCGGCAGACTTCCTATCGCGACCACCCTCGAAGGACAGGGGCGAAGGGGACAACAAACAAGTGATTGTCCTCCCAGAAGCCCTATTGTCGACTCTCATCACAAAATCCCGGATGAACACCGAGGACTGCCTTGAACCCTCCCGGTCGAACCATCCCCGAGACATTTTAAACTGCCAACACGAATCCGAGTCTTCGACCTGGGCTCAATCTATGTCACCGGCACGCGAGAGCGGATGGGTTGGCGTCCGCTGGACCGCGGTAAGTTCCAGAACCGGCTATGCCCCATTGTATGCCTATGTACCACTCTCCATCATTTCTGATCCGTACAAGTGAGATTGTACCTAGCCAGGGCTTGATGACCTAACCTACTGTTAGCTGTCTTGATACTGCCGCGCCTCTGATTGATCGTAGCTATCGTCCGTATAAGGCTTTATGGGAATAGCCTCCCCACTGTAGTATTTATAGCGATGTACCTAGTTACTTGAAGACTCTAACTTGAGTCTTCTGTCTCAATACCAGGTCGTTCTCGCTACAAGTCGAAGTCAGGCGTACTTCGTTGCCCTTGGTTCGACTTATCGCTCCACTCCCGGAAGACGTACGGGTACATGCTTGCCTTCCTCATCGTGACCTTCGTACTATTCCTCATATTCACCATCGGACTATCAAGTCCACTGTAGTAGCAGTGACAACCATCCTCTTCTGGTACTGGGCCATCAAGGGCAGGAACATGTTGTGGCAATACTCCCTAACTTCAGGTCTTTCATGGCCATCCATATAGACACCTTTTTTCAGCCTTGTGTGGCTCCATTCAAGTCAAATAAGCCATCTCTGACTAGTGTGCTCTGAGAGCCCTTTCTCAAGTCCAAGCCTGAGCAATGGGAGAATCCACTCAGTAAGTGCACACATGAACAGCTTGGGGGTGACCTCGCCTGTGGACAGGCTCATTAGGTATGTCCTTGCTGCTGTTTGAACTTGTTCATTGTTGAACAACGAGTGACCACCATCCCCCCCTCAGTTCTCAACTGGATCTTGTTCAAACTGCTGGTAATGGTATAAGGAGAGGTCCACTGTTGGGCTTGGAATGAGCAATTTGGAGCGTCGCACTCAGACAGCATTTGATATTTGTATGTTACCCCTTTGTACACTCGCTTTATCCTTTCTCTCTTTAGTCTTCCCTTACCCTACATTCCATGTGCCACCTGTCGATGTTCCCAGCAACCGAACGGTGACCTCACACGCGCTCATGTCAGTCAACCTTTCATACCCGAGTATTGCATATTCAAACCATGTATATAAACTACTAACCAACTTCAAGTATGACAGAGCCTCGCTCGGATATTACCCCCTCTTTTCAAATGTAATCCCCTTTTCATCCTCTTGAACTTGACTCTGCCGAACAAACTCACAGCACATCAACATGACACTTCACGCTTACAATGGTAAGCAAGGATTCAGATTTTGCAGGCAAAGTAAATGCCACCTTTTTCATCCCACTGGAGAGCAATCTCTTTGCTCACAGGAATGTGTTTGTAAACCTTTATTTGGAGTGTCATGAAGTTCCAGAGGATAAGGAGTTGGTTTATACAGGTGAGTGCTGCCTTTTCTTTTGGGCTGTTGCCAAATCCAACTTGATTTGTTCTCGCAGCTCTGGCCACCCTCAAATCTCATCCTTCACATCTGGTTCGCTCCTCTAGCATTGAGGAAGCTATCAACTTCCATTTCCTCACTTGAAGACCCACCAGACCCGCACTGTTTTCCCTGGCATTTGCAGCCCTGCCACATTGTTGTCATTGCCATTGCCATTGCTTTCACCCTTGCTTTCATCAGCCTGCTCATTCACTGAGCTCTCCAGAGGCAATCGTCCTTGCAAGAAGGGCGAATGGCTGCATGATGTATTGTGTGATAAGGGTGAGTTTCAAGGGGCTGAAGTGGGAGAGGGGGATGGGAATGGAGATGGGGACAGGGCATTTGATAGCCCCCACAATGACACAGCAGATGGCTGTCACCGGCACGCGAGAACGGATGGGTTGGCGTCCGTTGGACCGCGGTAAGTTCATGAACCGGCTATGCCCCATTGTATGTGCTGTCCCCCATTACGTTTGATCCGTACAAGTGAGATTGTACCTTAGCAGGGCTTGATGCCCTGATCTATCGCTAGCTGTCTGATTACGCCGCGCCTCTGATTGATCGTTGTTATCGTTCGTATAAGGCTTTATGGAATAGCCTCCCCATGTAGTATTTATAGCGCTGTACTTAGTTACTAAGACTCTAACTTGAGTCTTTGTCTCAATTACTAGGTCGTTCTCGCTACACGTCGAAGTCGGGCGTACTTCGTCGCCCTTGGTTCGACGTATCGCTCCACTCCGGAAGACGTACGGGTGCATGCTAGCTTTCCTCATCGTAATCTTCGCGTTAATCCTCGTATTCACCCTTGGACTGTCGAGTCCACTGTAGTAGCGGTGACATCAGACTCAAGTTTCTTACAAAACGGCCGCCCGACGATACTTAGAGGAGCTACCCCAGCGAGACGTTCCGCCCCAAATAAACACGTATTCTGGAAAGACGCACCAGCATCCAAGCTTAGGCCATACGGAGCACACGCTTACTTCCCCACAGGACGATACCAAGACGGACCAGGTACCTGGGTGTACTGGAACACTGAAGACTCGCGTTGGTACCGACTAAACCAGATCGAGAAGGCACTCGCCCACACTGGGGAACACCATACCCAGAGGTTGACCTATTCAACTATTTGAGCGAAGAAATACCAGAAGGCTTCGCGTTCGACGACCACTCCCGAAACGACTCGAGCGACTCAGAATCGTCCGACAGCACGACCACCGACCCTCTAAATAACAGCCCAGAAGACCTGACTACGCAAGTCAACGAGCGTCGACAATCCCAATATCGAAGACTTAGTCTCACAAGTCCAATCGCTGACGATCGCCAGTATGGCCACTATAACCACTACCTCAACAGGAACTGCGCCCGCCACAGCGACGCAACCACCACCCGCTCCCGTAACACCTCCCCCAGCGGGGTCGAGCGGATCTGCTGGAGCACCGAGCTCCCTGGCGAGCCGGATGAATACAGTCATGAGAAGGACATTCCCCACACCAGCAGCAGGAGGACCACCAGGAGGAGGACCACCAGGAGGAGGACCACCAGGAGGAGGACCACCAGGAGGAGGACCACCAGGAGGAGCACCGCCGGCTGGAGGACCGCCGGCAGCTCAGCAACCGGTGGCTGGAGGCGCCCAACCGACAGACAAGTTAATGGGGGCGCTACCCGCCATCTTTGATGGGAACCGAGAACGCGCCGACGACTTTATCGAAGAGTTGAAGGCATACATTCGCCTAAACCAGCGTGCCATGACCTCCTACATACAGCGCATAGCCCTCACCCTCACCCTTATCAAAGGACCACTTGTGGCCGCCTGGACCAAAGACATGGG